>CM065737.1:49263046-49313046 GCA_033310375.1 Conus canariensis | reverse complement strand
GATGTTGTTGAGGATCTTGTTGATAACACTGTGTAGATGATATGTTGATGACAACATTGTTGAGGGTCATATTGATGATGCCGCATAGACGATGAGTGTGATGTTGGTGATGACATTGTTGAGGGTCATATCGATGATGCCACATAGATGATGAATCTGATGTTGGTGATGACACTGTTGAGGGTCATATCGATGATGCTGTCCAGATGACCAGCGTGGTTCTGCCGGGCTTGGTGGCTAAGAAGCGTGGCGTGATCATCAACATTGCCTCTGTTGCCGGCCACAACCCTGCTCCTCTGCTGGCCCTCTACTCTGGCACCAAGGTACCAAGTCCATCCACCCTTAGTCCCTGGAACTTGCTGATACCAGCAAATTCCAAATGAAGTCTTTAAGATTCAGACTGATTGTGTATGAGCAGTCATTGCCTTCTTGTATTTGATGTCTTGTTTTTGTTCTTAGCCTTCGAATGAAGATTTTTTTTCAGTGAAATAAAGGATCTGTGTTCATTGAGCATATTCTGCATGTGTCAGAGCTTAATCTAGAGCGCGGGATTGGTACAATCCCCCGAAAATCTGTTCCTTCCCGCAATTATCAAGTCTTAACGCGGGCAGACTCCCGCACAGTTGCAGGATTGCCCGCCCTGTTCACTGATTGTTGCGGGCGCTCGTTTGTTGTCTGCTTGAAAAACTGAAACTAGGACTGAGCAGGAGCGAATGATTTGTTGATATTTCATTGGCTGTTAGTGTAAATCAACCAATCGGCGGCGTTCATCTCCTCCATCTCGATCAATGACGAGAAGTTGCGAGAGTTTAAGGCGCCATATTGGATATTTTCCAAAATGAAGCATGCACCCACCCTATTCGACTTCGACTTTCGTGGAGGAAAAGTGAAAAAAAAAAGATTCTGTGCAATACGAGGGTGGAGAAGATCATGATGAAACCGCAGTTGTTTAAACTAGATGATTTGATCAAGGTGTGTTGAAGTCTGTGTACAAAGGTGGAGGAGGTATGTAACATGGGGTTGGGGGGGGGGGGGGGTGCCCCCCTTTTTTGATATGAGTGGGGTCTGCCCCCTTTTTAAAAAAATCCTAGATTAAGCTCTGTGTGTGTGCGTGTGTATGTGTGTGTGTGTGCGCTTGCATGCTTGTGAGTGAATATTTTGTCTGCTTACATTGCTGACATAGACTTGTTTATTGCTTATATTGTGCATTTTAGTATGTCATAGACAGTAAGGGTTTCCCAGCTGCATGGAACAGGCAAACACATATGTCAGGCTTGTGGTGAATGCTGTGACCTGCCATTCTAGATGAAATCAATACTTTTCAAACAGAAGAATAGTTCAGTGTTGTTTTGTTAACATGGGATGATCATTGTGACATTTTCAGTTAATGTTCATGACGATAACATCATGATTTATTGTGCTGAGTGACTGGCCAAATCAAGGCTCATTTGCAAATCAGAAAGGAGGACACGGGTTGTAGAGTTTTAGTCACTTGCTGACAAAATGGCAGACAACGGGAAATTATGTTATCCTGTTTCTTCATCATTTAGTACATCTGCCAGTTTATGGACAGGTGGTTTTGCCTGGGAGCAGGTAAAAACTTTGTCTACTTGAACCTGGGCAGGTCAGAAAAAAAAAAATAGTAATATAGTAATATTTCCTGTATTTTGAAGTTTTAACTCTCAAGGCCCATGACACTTGGTTATGAGGTATAGAGTACAATGCATGAACGTCGCCATTATTATGATGATGTGTCTGTTGAAACAGGATTGTATGTATCGTGGAGAGAGTATTACACAACATTAATAGACAGTATGACATATTTTTCACAGAGCTTTGTGGACTTCTTCAGCCGAGCCTTGCAGCTGGAGTACGGACCTAAGGGAATCACTGTGCAGGTATGCTTCACTGGAGATAGCCATGTTCAGCAATAGGGACAGATACAGCATATCTAATAGTTACTGATCAGACTGACTGAACAAGTTATTTGTATATATCTGTCATCAAAGTGCATCCAAATTGAAACAATGGTAAGTAGAGAGTTATATTCATGTGGTAAAATGTTTAGTACAAAACCACTACAACAAATAACAAAACAAACATGATCAATTTCAACCTATTAGGTCTTCTTCAGGCAGGATAAAACAAAACAAACATGATGCATTTCAACATGTTAGGTCTTCTTCAGGCAGGATAAAACAAAACAAATATGATGCATTTCAACCTGTTGGGTCTTCTTCAGGCAGGATAAATAATGTTAAAGACAATGAAAGCAAAGGACGAACAGTCAGTCTCTCATCTCTTCAATTTGGGTGCAAAATTTTGTTTTGTAATTCTGTTGTTGCTTTTATTTCAGTTTCCACCTGCAGTCACCCAACTTTGAAACCATGAAATGTTTAGTTCATTGCTAGAAAAACACAGGGAGTTGTAGCCTGGGGTGTTGGTTGGTGATCTCTTCTTTTGTGCTCACCGAAACAGGATCAAAACGTTCAAGACGATGTATGATGCAATAAATTTCACTGAAAAGATAGGATAAACTTTGTTTTTACCACAGAGCATTGGTATTGTTAGTTTGTTGATATCTTCACAGGCTGTGACAGATTTGCAAGGGAAATATCAGAGATACAGATTGCACGAAGCTAATCAGATCTGTTTTAAGCTGATTTTGTGTACACACATAAGTATATGCATATGCATTGTTTGTTTATTTTTCCCTTCTTGTTTGTTTGCTGTTGTCATTTTTAACCTGTATCACCTTCTGTACGTTCTCATTGGCGTTTCGTCCATGACGCCCGTTCCAGCCTCCCTTTACATGATCTCACACTGGCATCCCCGTCATAGCCTCAATGCAGGAGCAGTCAGTATTAGGTTGTCATGAAGCATCCTGTCAAAGGAGACCTTTCCAAGCAAAAAAGCCACGCAGAGAAAAAAACAATGAAAAAAGTAAGAATACCTACTCAGTGATTTCTCAGCAGTCTTATCACATACAGTAAAGTTTCTGTGGAGGTATATAATTTGAACAAACTTTTATCAGCTCCTTCAAACTCCTAAGACTTGAGTAGTTTTGTTTTCCCACGAGCCCGCTGTCAGTAAGTGAATCAAACAGTTCACACTCGCTGAGTGAAAACAGTTTGTCCACAGCTCCTTTGGCGCCAGTGACTATGTCCTGTATCATTACAGAATGCTCCACATAAAAGCTGTCATCAACTTACCACAAAATAATGCCTGTCTGAGAGTGAAAGTGCCTATGATGATGAAGCAAGCAAAACATCTGGCCTTTCTACAAACAAAAGTACTCCTGTCAGTCAGATCTGTATTCTGGAAAATGTTGGGGGTATTATTACCCTCTAAAATAAAATGGTATGAAGACACCTTGCTTTGGGATGTATCTGAAATGCCTAGAGAGTGGTGGTTATTTTCCTCCAGTTTGGGGGATATTATCATGCCCTGCGCTCGGCCATCTTCACACAAATCATTATCGGAGTACAGGATGGGGGCCGGAATAGCTCAGTTGGCAGAGCACCGGACTCGTGATCCGTAGGTTGCGGGTTCGAATCTCAATACAGGGGGATTTTTCCCTCGGAGTTAACATTGGTTCTGACTCCATTCCCCATACAGTCCTTCGAATGAGACTATAAACCGAGGTTATGTGTGTGAACGCACGCACAACATCTTGCACACACGTAAAATCCCATCACCAACTTTCGGAAGAGAAGGCCAGTTTGGCCATTGGTATGGATGACACGTTACACATAGCATGCACCTTCCCCGAAGATGGAGTATGGCAGACTTAATGGCGGGATAAAAAACGGTCATACACACAAAACTCCACCACCTGTCTATATAGGGAGTGTCCGCAGGAGTATCAGCCTGCGTACGCTGAAAGAAAGAAAGAAAGAAAGTACATGATGCATGCTATGTTTATGGGTGTCGTCCATCTCCATTGACCTGTGAGGCATATCTTCTGAAGGATGATGACAGGATTTGTGGGTGCAAGATCTTAGGTATGCGTTCACGTGCAGAACCTCAGTTTACAATCTCAGTCAAAGAGCTTGTAGGGAAAGGAGTTGGAACTAACATTAACTCTGAGAGAAAAGTCCCCATTACCAAAACGGCCCTGATGTAGATTCAAATCCACAACCCTGGGATCACTAGAATTACAAGACAGACATTCTACCACCTGAGTTGTTCTAGCCCCCATTTTTGTACATGTCTAATTACCTGCATTGATTGTCAACAGGTGGTGTTGCCGTACTTCGTGGCCACCAAACTGAGCAAGATCCGGAAGGGCGGAGTGTTTGCCCCTTACCCAGACACTTACGTTCGCAGCGCTCTCAACACCGTGGGGCTGCAGTCGCGCACCTTCGGCTGCTGGAGCCATGCTGTGCAGGTCGGTGGTCCTGGACTGTACCCCTGCCTTTGTGGTGTGGTGGTGCTGTGGAGTGTTGGCGTTTGTAGGGCTGGTGTGTGTGCGTGCGTGCGTGCGTGCATGGTGCGTGTTGTGTCGAGCAAAAGATAAATATTCTAGCAGCCTTTTTATTTCTGTCCTTTTTCTTCATCCTGTCAGAAGTGTAAGGCAAACAATAACTGTCTTGACCTTTCGTTAATTAGAGTTCCTTTGTGCACATTGGAGGTATTCGCCACTTGCTGTTGATCTGATGGATTCCTATCTGCCTCCTGTTCATGGGCTGGCCAGCTGTTCACCATGCTTCTTCCTTCATGTCGAACTGTCAAGTTTGAATCTCACATAACAGAGATTCGCATCAAGGCAAAGGCTCAAGTTTTAAGGCAAAGGCTCAAGTTTGAAGGCCACACACAGAGGTTTGCATGCATGAAGCTCACACACAGGCAAAGGCTCAAGTTTGAAGGCCACACACAGGTTCATATACAGGTTAAGTTTGAAGCCCACACACATAGGTTCATATGCAGGCAAAGGCTCAGGTTTGAAGCCCACACATAGGTTCATATACAGGCAAAGGCTCAAGTTTGAAGCCCATACACACAGGTTCATATACAGGCAAAGGCTCAAGTTTGAAGGCCACACACACAGGTTCATATACAGGCAAAGGCTCAAGTTTTAAGCCTTCACACACATAGGTTCATATGCAGGCAAATGCTCAGGTTGAAGCCCACACACACAGATTCATATACAGGCAAAGGCTCAAATTTCAAGGCCACACACAGAGATTTGTATACAGGCAAAGGCTCAAGTTTGAAGCCTTCACACACAGGTTCATATGCAGGCAAAGCTCAGAGTTTTTGAAGCTTCACACACAGGTTAATATCAGTCAAGGCTCAGTTTAAGCCACACACAGGTTCATATACAGGCAAAGGCTCAAGTTTGAAGCCTTCACACACAGGTTAATAACAGTCAAAGGCTCAGATTTGAAGCCCACACACAGGTTCATATACAGGCAAAGGCTCAAGTTTCAAGGCCATACACAGAGGTTCGTATGCAAAGCCACTCAGTTCAACCGCAACAACTCAGGTTTTTTTTTTTTTTTTTTTTTTTTTTTTTTTTTTTTTTTTTTTTTTTTTTTTTTTTTTTTTTTTTTTTTTTTTTTTTTTTGAACTGCGCATACATTTAAAAAAAAACAACAACTCATTTTTGTAGGTAAGTACACCAAGAGTTTTTAGAGTAAACATATCTGAGAGAATAAATGTGGGCATCGTGCATGCCAGACAAGCCTTTGTATGATGCATGGTTTGTGTGCATGGGATGAGGTGCATGCCGTGATGAAAAGTATGGGTGTGAGATGAAGTTCGTATGGGACAGCGTTGAGTTGTGTGGTTGACAGCAGCATGCTACTATGGACCTTTTTTTTGTCTTTCCCAACAGAACAAGCTGACAGCCTTTATCCCTGCTTCCATTGCTAAGCAGTTTCTGCTGTCGGCTCGGGCCAGAGCTCTCAAAAAGAAAGCCAGCAAGAGCGAGTGAAGTGGGGTACGCTTTGCTCCTGGACCAGAGTCGCACACAGCCAGATAAATGACCGTTTCTCCAAGTTAAGTTGTGAATGATTTACATTTTTTAAACGTTTGTTCTGGTAACCTTACCACTGATTAATAGAATAATTGTTTTTTTTTTTCTGATTTGACCCACTGAGTAATGCTTGATTTTGTTTTGAAGTACAAATTTGGATAACAGGTTTGGGACCCAAAGTCTAATGCTGTGTCATCTTGAATGCTTGTGTGTGGTGTGTGTGTTTTTGATTCATGGACTGTTTCTTGAATGTCCAGTAACGAAAGTGTTGACAGTGAAAATGAGTATCGTATCAAGTGTGGTAAAACCACTGTCTTCACCGATATGTTTTTATGGAAACACAGGACACTACAGAATATACTGACGAATGAATTACAGAGTGAAAATGACTTCTTTTTTTTTTTTCGGGACAAACGCTCTGTCACACTGAGAAAAAAAAAAAATTCTTCCAAGGAAAGAAATCCTATCACAAAGGAAAAAAAAGATGCAGAGTTAGAATTATCCTGGTTTGTTGTGCTTTTGTGTTTCTTTTTCAGATGCCTTGATTTGTTTTTCTGAGATGTAGATCCAGTTATCCAGGATGAAAGAGGAAGGAAGATAACTTATGGAATGTCATGCTTGTTGCAACAGAATGATGTCAAACACGATGTCAAACAGAATGACACCATGACGCCAAACATAGTGATGGAAGACGTCATAAAATGTCTTTGGGGGGGAATACACAGCAAACCAGAATATCATGATCATCATACTGAAAGATGAATGATAGAAAACGATTGTCAAGGAAATTTGAGGTAAATTTGCCTTGAACATTTTTCTTCTCTGAAAAGGTGGAAGGTGTGTGAATAAACCTTCTGGATGAAATTCAGAATAAAATTACACAGATCATTGTTCTTTCCAAACAGAATGATGTGGTGCATACCTGGATGGAAATATAATTTGTCCATTCATGTTAGTTTATTTGTTTGCAGCCCAGCCAGCTGCAAAGGGCTAGATCAGGGCTGACACCACGTCACAGTCAGTCTCTCTCCACAGATGTTTCAGAAACCTCACATACTTGGGTAAAATGACCCAGAATATGATGCTCACCAAACAGAATGATTTTAGGTCAAAAGACTTGTAAATCACAGAACAGAGTACAAAAGAATGCATATTTCACACTCAGTACAGAAGAGTCCGATGAATTTTGGACAGATATATCTCTTTCAGACGTCAAGATACCAAGACGTTAAAAAAAATACACACAGAAATGTTCTTCTGATGATTCTTAGCTAGATAATGTTCCAGTCTATTTCAGTCCCATAGCGGATTGATGGAAAATAGCCCTGGAAGAACACAAAGTAAAATCAACCAGAACATCATGCATGTCAAATGAATTGGTGGAATACATTCCAGGATGAAGTACAAAGTAGCATAATCCAGATCGTCGCTTTTGTTGAACAGAATGATGGAAAACTGCAGGAGAAAATATGAAGTAGAATAACCCACAATATCAATGATGGAGAACATTTCCAGATGAAATACAAAGTGAAATGTCACAGCATCATTTTTGTCAAACTCAGTGATGGAGAATGTTCGCAGATGAAATACCTAGTGAAATAACCCAAGCATCGTGCCTACCAAACAGAAAGATGGAATACATTCCTGGAGGAAAAACAAAGGAAAATATCCAAGAAGATTGTGATTATCAAGCAATATGGTGGAAAATGTTCCTGGGTGAAATACAACAGTGGAAAATGCAGGATTTGAAAGAAAATATGCCTGGAAGAAATCTGAAGTATGTTTACCTTCAACGTCATATTGGTCAAATAAACTGATGGAAAACACACTCACACACAAAAACACAGCTAAAGTATCACTTGGACTACAGTTTTCTGGAAGGGTACTTTTTTATTCTTTAGATTAGACAGTGGTTTTCCTTATCCTGTTTGATGTAAGAAAATGTTCCTGGATGAAATACAACTGTGGAAAACCCAGGATATGAAAAAAGGAATATGCCAGGAAGAAATCTGAAGTGAATTTACATTCAGCATCATGTTCATTAGACAGGTGGAAAATGAGCAAGAAAATCACAGCAAGAGGACCACTTGGACCATAGTTTTCTGGAAAGACGTCCTCTGACTGTTTTGATAAGACAGTGGTTTTCCTTGTCCAACTTGATGTCAGAGATGCTGTTATCTTTGAGGATGAACATATCCCATGCTTTCCCTGACCCATGGATGCAAGAGTACATATGGGTGAAGAATATCTGGTGTTTGACTTTTGAACTTTTTCTTTAGATTTGAAGTGATGTCTAGGGGTGAGAGCAGAAAATAGCTATACTGAAAAGGTCGGGGTGGGTGTGTGTGTGCTGCTTTAGGCACCTGATGGGTGCAGGGGCCATGCCCTGCTGGGGGGCAACGCCCCCCAGATGCTAAGAAAATTTGTCTTGCCAAGACACTTTTGTAGCCTCTACTTGAAAACAAAGTTAATGATTAAATTCTATACGAAAAGGCTCCCAATATGACAAAACATGACTTACGGCTTAAATATCAAACTGGAAATGTTATGCCAAGTACTTAGAGTACATCTTGAATTCAGTAAACCATCAAAACAAAATAGGATGTAGTGTATAAATGTTACTCACCAGTGATGTCAATAGAAGATAGTGGCCAAATTTCAATCACTTAATTTATAAATTCAGGAATGAGGATTCCTGTTTTTGTTTTTGTTTTTCTTTTAGTCTTACATGGCTTAAATTCAGCAATTCCATGTGTCATAGTATATGTTGCGGTTTTCCTACACATGGAAAGCTGTTCCAGGTTTTGAGTATCTTTGGCAAGTTTTTGACTGAAGGTGATTAAATCAGCCGCCAGTGACAGAGGAAAGCAGTGTTCTGCTAAAAATGCACAAGTCTGAATCTTGGCATCCAGCACCATTACTGGAGCAGCAGCAGGAAGAGTTGATATATGTTTCAGCGCATTTAATCTCTCAACATGTTTTGTCTTCTGGGAATGCACTTCAATTGACTTTTTTTCCATTTGACTTGTATACAAGCTTCCGACTGCACAGTATACACCAAGCAGCGCCCACATCTTTTGTTTTCTGCAGCCATTTTCGGAATGGACATTCAATTCGTCCATCTCATCGATCCATTCATTTCTCCACTTGTTTTTCTTCAGGTCATTGTCAGTCTTCCTTGCCTCTGCTTCGTCGTTAATCAGCTCCATTTTTGACAAACATAAAGCATAATGATTATGGTCTTCACGCATTGAAAACAAGATGGCGGATTTCAAATATGAGTGGCGCGAAAACCTGAATCGGAACACGGAACGCACACATGGAAAAAAAAAAAAGGAAAAATTTGCTATATGGAATTCCGTATCAATATGGAAGGTCTCCCACCCATAGATGTCTTAAATGTGGCAGGAAATAGTAAACAATGGATAATGAACCACAAGCAAGTCTTGCTCCAGTGATGAAATAGTTAAATGCCCGCAAGTCCAAATGAAAAAAAAACAAACTTCGGAGTTATGGGTGTGTAATTATTTCATCGTGAGAGCAAGAGTTACCTGGGTTGTTTATTTTGTTATATTTGTTAAGAAGGCTTGGAACTTACTGGAACTTCCCTTTTTTTCCTCGATATCAGTGATAATAGTTTTTATGCATGTATATAAATGAAAAGAGCACTTCCATGGTTTTGTTACTGCTGTCGGAGTTATGGAAAAGATGGGTTGTTATTTTCTAATGTACTGTAAAAAGAAGACTGTGTATATGATCACCATTAAAACTGCGTACATCTTTGATTTTTTTGCTAAGTTTCAGATTGTTTTTTTTAGCTGTCTCTATAGACTAGTTTAGTAAATTTAATAATCTCACTAGCTAAAATGTACACATTTCGATGCATGTCATCCAGTAGATGAATGGCCACTTGGCCATAAAGATGAAAAGGATCCATCTTCATCTGTAGCTTTGGATTTTTGTAAAGATCCATATTTCTTTTAAACAGCAGACAAAACTCCATATTGACAGATGATTTATTTCATTTTGCAGGTTATGCATTTCCTTTGTTGCTTGTTTGTTTTAATATATTCGCAAAAGTCGTTTCATTGTCTTGTTGAAATAAAAAGTTTTGACTGAACAGGCCATTATGGTTTAGTCTATGCTGAGAATGTGTGTGCCGGTGAGCAAGGATGAAAGTGTATTTAACTATCACACATTCCCTCAAGGGCTCTCAGAATCACTGTTTCCCATCCCCAGATTTCTTTCCATTTAGCAGAAATGCTTTTGAATCGAAAGTCAGTTTGTATTCTAATGTTGTCTGTGGAGAGCTTGAATATCAGTTTATTTCAACTGAATTGTAACCCAGAGTTTCAACACAACGAGCCTGTAGTTGATATTTTTGGCAATTTTTTTTTTTCAGAGAATTGTTTTCCAGATCACCGTTTCTGCCATAAACTTTACAATGTTTGGAAAAGAATTGTTTACCAAATCAGTTTCTGCTCTAACCTTTACAACAATTTTATTCTGAAAGAATTGTTTACCAAATCCCAGTTTCTGCTGTAACCTTTGTGGGCATGACAGAAACCATGCATCAGTATTTGATTGCTATGGGGGGAAATAGATACAGGGGTGGTAACTCTGTCCAGCTCTCCCAGTTCGCAATAGTCGATAGATATCATCTTGGGTGTGTTAATCAGAGCAGGCACTGCCAAACACTACTTAAGCGATTCAACTATATATAGTCTCCTCTAATCGTAATGATATGACTTTGAGACCTCCTCATGTTATGCAGCAGAATGAGAGAGGGTGTTACTGTATTCTGGGATGTCAGGTGGAGTGATGTGGGAGGTTGCCAGGGAGAGAGCACAGAAAATAGACCAGTGAGCAAAAAAAAAAAAAAAAAATCATTTAAGATACTCAGCCTTTTCTCAGATTTCCAGCCGGCTAGCCGTCAGTAGTAGGCAAGTTTTGCTTTCCCTGCTCACACAATTCATGAACATGAAAGGCATACAGGCTGTTCCCTGCAGGCTGGTTAACAGGCATGAAGGCAAGGGTCCATCAGTTCCTGCTCTAGGGGAAACAACCTCTGTGATGAGCTTTGGGGATGTCTTACAGAGTGATAGTTCTTTGGATGGCGATTGTGCTTGCAGAGATCAGCAGACTGTGGACAAAGAAACATTTTGTGAGTTTTCCTACATATATGCAGCTTGGATTCCAAAGGGATGGTTGGTTTTGTTCACACTAAATACAATATCATTTACTTGGCTAAGTTCTGTAGTTTTCAAAAAGTGACAAAATCTGCCGATCAGCGGTGGCTGCCATCTTCTGCCAGCATGCATCATCAGAGAATGGGCCCCCACAGGCACTGCCTGCTTTGTGTTAGTACCGAACGAGTGGTGTTCAGCATTTGTAGAATTTGGAAGCCATAAGAGTGAACCAGTAGCATGCAGGGTCTGTTTTGGTGGATGACCTCATGCTAATTTGAAACTTGTGAGTTCCATGTCAGTTGTGTGTGCTTGTACAGCCATCAGCAATTCCAGGTTGGTGTGGTTGTGTACAGTGGCAATTAGTTTGAGTAATGAAAGGGCTTAGAGGTAAGTATAAAGAGACACAAGCTAGCAAGCACCAAAGTCTTTCCACTGAAATGTACTGTCAGGAAGTTGCCCACTTTATGCAAAATGAGCTAGGTTTGTTGCCCACTTTACGTCAAGCTAGCCAGGTATTTTGCCCACTTTACACAAAACTACCAAGGTATATTGCCCACTTTACATACAGCTAGCTTGGTATATTGCCCACTTTACATACAGCTAGCTTGGTATGTTGCCCACTTTACATACAGCTACCTAGGTATGTTGCCCACTTTGCATACAGCTAGCTTGGTATGTTACCCACTTTACATACAGCTAGCTTGGTACATTGCCCACTTTACATACAGCTAGCTTGGTATGTTGTCCACTTTACATACAGCTAGCTTGATATGCTTTGAAACAATCCAAAACCTTGGTGAGTTTTGGACCTGAAAAATCTCACCACTTGCCCTTCTAGGATGCCTCGTACATAATATGTTGATAATTTCAAACCAACTTTCCCTTTGAAATAACACTATTAAACAGGCATTTCCTGCTTGCTTTGTTTATGACGCAAAGTGGAGATCTCACTTTTGCTTGCATCTCACACTCAGCAGCAGCAACAACAACAACAAAAATATATATATATATATATATATATGACTGTAGTTTTTCAGCAACTTATTTCATTACCATAGTTTCTTTTCATTTTACTTTTCTACCCTTTGCTGGCTGCTTTGGGGAGCTTTTGGATTCTATTTTTGAACCCTTGGTGGTGAGAACACCACAGAATTAATAGACTGTGGTGTATCTTCATTTGATGCCCAGGGAGTACAGACACAATCAGCCGTGCTTCCCTGACGAGTCCCACCTAGTGGACGAAAGGCCTCAGAACAGGGGATATGAATGGTTCCCGTCTTCCAGATGGACTACTTTTGTCCCTACATGCTGCAAGTGAAGGATTTTGTATTTCCCTGATTAGCAGATTTTTCATCCTTATTTTTTCTTTCTTTCCCAGTACCAACGTCCCCCCCCCCCCCCCCCCCCCCCCCACACCTTTTTTTCTTTCTCTTTTTCAGATCTTTGCCAAGTCATTAATGACGGAGGAATTGTTCGCCTACTCTTGTTTTTACACTCGCACACATACACACACCTACTCAAACACACATACACTTGCATGCTTATGTTTCTTCGTCCACTTGTGGCATGGGACATGTGACAACAAAGGAAAGAAACCAGTATAACTAATGTTAAATGCATCATGTTGGTCATTTTCTGGTCAATATTTCTCACGCGCAGATTGAGATGGTAAAGGTTCATTTTGCCTAAATTTCATGCATCGGAGGAACGGAATGTTTCAGAGCTGCAAGTTCGGTAATGTGAAAGCATGTCAAACAGTTCACACGTGCTCACATACAACCACGCACACACAACATGTCTTAATATACACACAGGTTTATATTGTCATAAACATTAGCTGTTGCATCATTAGTTCAGAAACACCATTTTTGGAAAATGCATTGACCACTTCCACACATAATTTATCACATGCACTTGTACACACTGTGTCTGTACATGCACAGTCACATGACACATACAGCAAATCTTCCCACCTTTGTTCTTGCTGCACATGGAACAAAAACAACTGACATTTTAACAAGTCCTTATTCTGAATCAGCCACTAGATAACAATCAAGGGCAATTACTATGATTTCCTTAATCAGCTATAGTTTACATATTATTTTTCTATCGTTCAAGGTTGATTGTATGTTTTTTTTCCCCTATATTGCAGCCGAATGCTTCAACAAGTTCAGACTGACTGAATATCAACCCTGCAGCCTAATTTCAGCTATCTATTTAACCTTGCTCCATAAATCAACGACTGGCAATCGACAGCAAATACAATCTGGTGTTGTCAGAAGGCTAACCACCAAAAGCTTACACCTCTGTCCTTTTCATGTTCCTTTTCTCTCATAAACTTTAATGAAAAATTTCTTTTTTCTAACAGAATGATCAATTACCACACTTAACTTTCATCCATATTGAGTGGTTCAGTTCACAAAAATCAAGTAGAATTTGGCCCATCACTTATATTCCCCCCCCCCCCCCCCCCCCCTTGCTATTGTCCTCCTCCCCCTCCCCATCCGGAGTACACCAGTTGCCATGTGTGGTTTATCGACAGGGAACAAAACACAACATTATTGCTATCAGCCAAAGCAGTTCTGGCGTGTTCGAAGGTTACAAGCAATCCGTTATATAATCCATAGCAGCAGTGTTCACATTGTTGTATTGATATTGTTGTATATTGCTGCGTTTTTGTGTATTTGTGTTTGATGGCTTGGGCAGCATAAAAAAAAAAAAAAGAAAACGTTGACTTGTTGCCTGGCTGTCCATGTTTCGAATGGTGTGGGTGTGTGTGAATTAAAAATTGTACACGCATCCGAACTTCCGAGAGTCGGACAAACAGACACACGCATCAACCCATCTGTAACACTGACAAACTCTCAGTACATTAAATGCACATATCACACATGCACATCTATGTAAAAATATGCTCAGATCAAAGTCTGGTGCTGGAAATCTGTGCATGTATGAGACAATCATTGAGCTTGAAATGTCCACACAATAATGGGCACTCACACACACTCACAGACACTGTCGCCTTCACACATACCATCATTTTCAGGCTACATAATACTCTGTATAGTGCTCCATGATTTTTGGGGGGGGGGGAGGGGGGGGGTAATCCACAAACAAGGTGCCTCAGAACGTACCAGCAATGTAAACAACAAAAATTCATTCAATTTCTATCCCATTTCCATCAGCTGAAGTTCCTTGTAGGGATAAAAGGAAATCATAAATGAGGCAAAGAATAGTCAACGGAAAATAATCAACAAGAGGGTAACTCTTGCTCCCACAAAGAAATAAATATACGCCCCAAACTCCAAATGAATGCTGTTTACGACATAGAATCCCTAGCTGAAATAAGGAGACATCCCCTAACTTCCTGTAGGCATGCCGCCGGTGCTTGCTCAGGACCAAAAGCTCCTGCTTCCATGACGATCTGTGCTGTCCTCTTTCCATCTCTTTCTGCCTGTCTTTTCTTATTTCCGTCTTTCTTTACTGCCATCTACTGTGGACCATTCTCCTGTCTTTGGTCTGGAAAATTACGTTTTTTTTCTTATCACAATTTATGACATGCCAGCATTTTTTGTTGTTGTAATCTGAAGACTTCAAGTGTGGAGAATTGCGCACACACTTTGAACAGGATACCACCTGCCCTGATATGGCTTTTTGTTTATGCTTTTTTGTAACATTTCAATGTTTTCTTTTTTTTTAACAACTTTTTTTTTTACAACTGGACTGAGAAATCAAGCGGAACGCCTTTAGGATGCAACAGTTTAGGTATCACGCCACCCATTGTCTCTGTTGTCTGTTTCTTTTTAAAGAATATTATCTTGATGATGTGACCTTTCATCTGGATGTGACCTTTCTTCTAATTCGAGCTGGACAGCCCTGAAGAGGGCCTGTTTGGGTGGCTGAGCTATAGTATAAACTTCCAAACCTGAAAAGCTAATTCACTTTCAAACACATCAGATTTTTGTTGTTGGTTGTTGTTTTTCTTTTTCTTCTTTATAGTGCTAAATTCTAAATCATCACTTCGTCTGCCTACAAACCTGAAAGCAGCTCTTCGATGCCAGTTTTCTTTCTGTCACAACTACTGTGATTTAAAATTTAACACTGAGCAGCGTTTGCTCATGATTAGAACTGTTTCCAAGGTGCTAGAAAGTGTAAGTAGTCTACCGATGTGAACAACGTACCGCTGCATGCAGGTGGCGGACGACACCCCATGGAACAAGCAATCATCACCGTACTAAAGCACACTGAGCTGGTAAACATTCTGGGGCTCACACATTTAAAGAAGTGTGTACAGTGTGATCAATAATTTCAGCTTCATTGGCACTGAGATGGAGCCATTTTCAGACCTGTATCTGCTAAAACAGCTGGTTGCCAACACTGATTTTGACATGCAGGTGGCACTTGAGAGACTAGGGTTGCATTAAGAGTTAACAGATACGAACAAAAGAATTTCCTGTAACCTGAATATCACACACACACACACACACACACACACACACACACACAACACACACACACACACACACACACACAGAGGCATTACATACACCCAATACCCTCAGCCCGAAACGTCAATGAAAATAGAAATGTGAACATCTCCCACAAAATGATAGATAAGTCGCATTTTTAACACATTAAAAGATTCATCTATACCAACGGATAATGACCTTTAGAACGGTACTTAGTTTCCGTATGTTAAACCATGAAAAAGTTATACTGTTCTAAATTGTCCCAGCGGTATTGACGCCATCTTAAGAAAGGGAATTCACAGTTGCAATCCTGTCACATAATACAAAGGAAAAAATGTAAAAATGTCTCACTTTATCAGATTGCTGGCTCAGTTTTCTAACTTTAATCGAAAACAATGAAAGCTACAAAACTGTAACTGTTTTGCCACAAGCAGGTGCAGAAACCTTATTTTACCCCCCCCCCCACCCCCCACCAAATTGACCACCACCACTGTTTGCTGCTTGCAGCATGACTTTGCTTGATCCGACTCATCTCTATCATTTTGTGGGAAGTGATCACAACTGGTCCTAGAGCAACCCACACCAATCACATCACAAACAGGCTGGCTGGCCCACCCTGCCGTTATCGATAGCCTGAGTTCTGAAAGGGGAAACCGTCCTGTGCGTCCTGCTCCTCCGCTGAGCTCAACAACGGAGCGGCCGGCACCTCCGTGGGCAAGGACATAGGTGGAAGGCCTTGGACAGACTCCTCGTAACTGTTCTGACGGCCGTACCTGCCCAGCTCCAAGCGACAGCAAATCGCGTCGTAGAGAAAGTTGGCCAAGGACTGAAGCATTCCTGTGCAGACACACGAGGTTTTCAGAGGCTTTAATCGTACAGTCCTACCAGTCTCCATCTGTTGTAACTTATCAAGAGTTTGAGCACAGTAACAAACAATTTCTGTGTTAGAATGTTTCACAAGAACACAGAAATATGCTACTGGAATCATGCAATCAACACTGTTCCAAGACATGAGCCATGTGCAATGGCATGCACTGCGACACAGAACTTGTCAAACCAAATCACCTGCCCATTTACCTCGTCAGATCTACTCTCCCTCTGACATTCATCTCCAGCAACTGCCCTCACTGACAGCACAGACTGACGGGGCAAGGTCTTTTCTTCCCAAGCCCTTAACACGCATAGCAAATGATTTGTATCTTAAATATTTGCACTCTTTCACTGCGTTCCAGACAAGCTTACAACACATCTCTTCTGCCGTGAGTAATACACGTAGTACCAACATGATTACACATTAATCCACTACCTAAGTGTATGGTTACAACTGCAATAATTACTGGTTAGAATTACCAAATGTTGTCCCAGAGAAGAAATTCTTTTCAAGGTAATATGTGCAGGATGTGTGAACTTTCAAAAAATTGGTCTTTTCATTTTTTTCTTTTTTCAGTTTTCTTTTTAAGGGGAAGCATCTGTATTTTCAAGAGCAGAAAGAAGTGATATGTGCATCTTGAATGCGATTGATACTTGATCTCATAATGGCATGCGATTTGAGTTTGAGATCGTATGTCTGTTTGAAAGGGGGAAAAAAAACTTTAAGAAAGGAGGAGGGGAAAAAAAAACCCTGTAAAATAGAATGAAAGTGCTTTCAAAGTTATCCCACAGTCAGACAGACACACACAACCAGCACCAAGATGCTATGCAGTCTACACACGCAGCGCAGGAGAGCAAGCACTGCTGCTAACCTGAGACGGAAAACACTCCCCCAATGATGCCACACATGCGGACCAGGAACTGCCAATAGGGCTTGTGCTCTTCCCGCACTCGTATCAACAGGGACGACAGGTCATATTTGACAAAGATGCCTGGAACGCCGTGGCTCCCGGCCATGTGGTTGATGGATCGATTCTGTCAGAAAACACACACACACGTGCGCGCGCGCACACACACACACACACACACACACACACACACACACACACAAACACACACACACACACACCGATGTAAAGTAACATATCTTAAGTACTTTGGTAGCCTCTCATAAATATGCCATCAAAGCGCTTCAAATACGCTCTCTAGTAAGTGACAAGGATTTAGCCTTGAAAGTATGTTACTCAACTAAATATGTTGATATTGTGACAAATTCTTGAAACAGTACTTAAATGACAGTAATGAAGCCACCAACGTTTACCTTCACATGTCTGTTTTCAAATACTCACCCTGTCTTCAACTTCAAGATATGCAATCAACACACACACCCACAAGTAACTTACTCACCCTGTCTTCAACTTCAAGACATCCAATCAACACCCACCCAAAAATAACTTAAACAGATACAAACAAAACAACAATGAAAACCTAACAACACATAAGCAAAAACACTGATGCATTCAACATTTTTAGGATGCTTTCTGAAACATCTGAACTCCTCATCCCCAACACCCCCCCCCCCCCCCCCCCCCCCAATCCCATCTCCCCCAACAGCTGATTTCTGCCCTCAGGCAAAAAAAGATTCACCCATATATCCTCTCAGTTTGACTTCACACGCTTAACTCCAAATGAGTTCATGAATTTGGAGCGCTTTTAAAATGTGGCTGAAGCACTCCTAAATCAGAATTCTTCTGAACATGTTTCATCTTTTACTGTAAACAGTGTTCCCAGTCTTGATATCTTTGAAATGTGTGGGAGGTACCATATCTCATGTCTCCAAATATGAATGCTATTTATATCACTTGGGGTTAAAAAAAAACAACAACAAAACAAGGAGTATGGAAGCACAATAAATCTTGGTCTGAAGCTTGCATAAGCGGAAACAAGAGCGTGAACAAAAATAACTCCAAGTATTTAAAGAACAGCATCTCTTTTGACACTGAACAGATGAAAAATGCCAACCTATTTCATGATCCTTTGACTGATAATTATATGATGAGAAGCTCAACAATCTGTGCGCAAAGAAAAGTTTTGTCCTCATACCTCCAGGGCATAATCGCTGTTCCTCTTCATTAAAAAAAAAAAAAAAAAAAGGTTTAACATTCCCATAGCCTATCAGCCATAGGGGCAGTGAACTGTCAGAGGTTCACAGTGTCCAAGGCATGGCATAACAGCAGGCGGTGCCCATCCTCCTCCTTCATCCACCTTCACCTGCCTTGAACTGAATCAGGTACCCATTTACTGCCAAACAATTCTCTGACCCTACACGTGATTCGAACTCATGACCATCAGGTCTGCAGGCTAATGCTCTGACCACTTGACTACCGGCACCTCTTGTACATAGTCATAACTTGGGAAGTAAAACTGGTACATGTTTATACCTCTTTGGTGAAATTTCATTCAGTTATTTTCCACTACAAGAGGTACTAGACATCCGACTCTACATGATGTGGAATATTTGTAAAGAAACAACTAGTTCACAATATTGGTTGAAACAAGGAATTTCTATTCAAACAACAGAGCAATAATGAACAATCAACAAGTTTTTACCCCCCCCAAAAATCAGTTAAATATTTTTCTGCGCACACTCGCCAACAGACAGAGCAACCCACAAACATGGGTGAAAACACCACCTAACAGGTAAAGTAACAATGCAGAACCACCACAAAGGATGGCCACCCTCACCCTTTCCGTCACAGCAAACTGGTAGGTGTCGACGTTGTTGGAGTAGGTGCGCACCTCCGTGGGCACCACCTGGACGAAGTACTGGAAGATGTGGTAGTCTGCCCACACACAGCCAAACTTTCTTCACACACTGACCACTGCAGGCAACAGCACCGCTCTTCACACACTGACCACTGCAGGCAACAGCACCACTACACACTGACCACTGCAGGCAACAGCACCGATACACACTGACCACTGCTGGCAACAGCACCACTACACACTGACCACTGCTGGCAACAGCACCACTACACACTGGCCACTGCAGGCAACAGCACCACTACACACTGACCACTGCAGGCAACAGCACCACTACACACTGACCACTGCAGGCAACAGCACCGCTCTTCACACACTGACCACTGCTGGCAACAGCACCACTACACACTGGCCACTGCAGGCAACAGCACCACTACACACTGACCACTGCTGGCAACAGCACCACTACACACTGACCACTGCTGGCAACAGCACCACTCTTCACACACTGACCACTGCAGGCAACAGCACCACTACACACTGACCACTGCAGGCAACAGCACCACTACACACTGACCACTGCAGGCAACAGCACCGCTCTTCACACACTGACCACTGCAGGCAACAGCACCACTACACACTGACCACTGCTGGCAACAGCACAACTACACACTGACCACTGCTGGCAACAGCACCACTACACACTGACCACTGCTGCAACAGCCTGACTTGTTGTGTGGTGAAATTTATCAAAATGCTCTTCCAATGCAATCCTCCCATCCTACAAATGCACAAAATCCTACAAAATGCACTGCAGGCAACAGCACCACTACACACTGACCACTGCAGGCAACAGCACCACTACACACTGACCACTGCTGGCAACAGCACCACTCTTCACACACTGACCACTGCAGGCAACAGCACCACTACACACTGACCACTGCTGGCAACAGCACCACTCTTCACACACTGACCACTGCAGGCAACAGCACCACTACACACTGACCACTGCTGGCAACAGCACCACTACACACTGACCACTGCAGGCAACAGCACCGCTCTTCACACACTGACCACTGCTGGCAACAGCACCACTACACACTGACCACTGCAGGCAACAGTACCACTCTTCACACACTGACCACTGCAGGCAACAGCCCCACTACACACTGACCACTGCAGGCAACAGCACCGCTCTTCACACACTGACCACTGCTGGCAACAGCACCACTACACACTGACCACTGCAGGCAACAGCACCACTACACACTGACCACTGCAGGCAACAGCACCGCTCTTCACACACTGACCACTGCAGGCAACAGCACCACTACACACTGACCACTGCTGGCAACAGCACCACTACACACTGACCACTGCAGGCAACAGCACCACTACACACTGACCACTGCAGGCAACAGCACCACTACACACTGACCACTGCAGGCAACAGCACCGCTCTTCACACACTGACCACTGCAGGCAACAGCACCACTACACACTGACCACTGCTGGCAACAGCACCACTACACACTGACCACTGCTGGCAACAGCACCACTCTTCACACACTGACCACTGCAGGCAACAGCACCACTACACACTGACCACTGCTGGCAACAGCACCACTACACACTGACCACTGCTGGCAACAGCACCACTACACACTGACCACTGCTGGCAACAGCACCACTCTTCACACACTGACCACTGCAGGCAACAGCACCACTACACACTGACCACTGCTGGCAACAGCACCACTCTTCACACACTGACCACTGCAGGCAACAGCACCACTACACACTGACCACTGCTGGCAACAGCACCACTCTTCACACACTGACCACTGCAGGCAACAGCACCACTACACACTGACCACTGCAGGCAACAGCACCACTACACACTGACCACTGCTGACAACAGCACCACTACACACTGACCACTGCTGGCAACAGCCTGACTTGTTGTGTGGTGAAATTTATCAAAATGCTCTTCCAATGCAATCCTCCCATCCTACAAATGCACAAAAGGAGCTGAGCGAACAAGTGAACGAATTTTACTACATGAGGGTAATGGATTAAGCATCAATACTATTTTTTACATGCAGCCCTCTGGTCAAGAACACAAATATATATGTAGTAAGATGCAAAATCAAACAATATACATGAAAAAATGAATGCAACAATCAATGCATGAGTACATTTGAAAACAAAAGAATCCAATTAAAAAAAAAAAAGGGCCAGAGGAGAGAGAGAGAGAGAGAGAGAGAGAGAGAGAGAGAGAGAGAGAGAGAGAAAGAGAGGGAGAGAGAAAGAAAGAGTGAGAGAGCGACCTTCTGACTGACAGGTAGTCAGGCAGGAATAAAGGGGGAGAAAGACTATAAAACAAAATGGATAAACGAACTCGCCCACCTGAAAATGCGGAATACAGTAACACACACACACACACAAAACACACACACACACACACACACACACACACACACATGCACATTAATGATACAGGATGATTAATGAATTTTGGTTTAGAGTGGACTCAAATTTGAAACAATCCTCAGATATTTGTAAAAATACATCTAAATTGGAAATGATTAATATATTCTGGGGTGTAGTGAAGTCAAATCTGAGACAATCATCAGATACTTACTAAAATTAGATTTGAATTTTTCAAAGTTTGGTTAATTTTTTTTAGTTCTTGAGGGATATGATTCCAAAACTAACCTCTGGAACATGCAAGACTAGATTTGAATAAGGTAATGGTGGCAAAGGGGAGGTTTATTTTACGTGAATGTCGGCAATTTTCTTAGAGGATCTATACAGAGTTATTCCTAGAGCATTCAGCTAGGTAATGCTGACAACACACCAAACCACAGGACATATAGGTTGGGAGAAAGAAAGCAAGATCAACACTAAAATGCTATCCAACTATAAAGCTGGTGTAGATTTGCTTTCACAGATCAGCCTACTCCACTGGCCAGGGCAAAGTGCTCATCATCAATTCAGTTCAATTCAATTCAATCAACTTTACTGTCCATCAGAAATTTTTCTTCTGCTCCACATCATTTCACAAGTACATAAGACATTACACAAAGACACTATAAATCGTAACATAAAAGCCTGTGTATTTGTATTTGTACATGTACTTGTATATACATCAACACTCCCCCCCCCCCCCCCCCCCCCCCCCCCCACACACATGCACACACCCGGATACCCATCATCTTGCAAGAATGTCCCTGCCCCCAATCCCCCCCCGCCCCCCCCCTGCCCACCCCCCCCCCCCCGCCCGCCCCCCCTGCCCCCCCCCCAAGATGAATGACAACTACATATTTTCATCCACTCTTTTCAGCCAGCCACTGTTCAAATCTTTCACTGCATGAAATTCTCTTCTTACGACAGGAAATAATATACATGACGCATATCAAACCACTTCTATTAATAAACATAAATGGTCCAAAGAAGCTGTAACGTTCTGCTGTGTATATCCAGCATCTTTTTTTTTTTTTTTCAAATATTAATAACAGCAATGAATAAAAAAGAAAAAAGAAAAGAAAAGCGAACAAAGATCACAGAATAAGAATGAGAAGACTGAAAGAATAAAATATAAAAACATGAAAAAGAAGAGAATAGCTGGTTGATAAAAAAAAAACACAACTAATAATGAATAATCTTTTTAACCAAGAGAGAGGGTGTGCCCGCAGTAGACTTACTGGACTCTGTGGTGGACAGGGTCCCGTCCAAGGGGTAGACAACTCCAGTGACAGGATCGCCGAAGGAGAAGTGATCGATCCGATGGGAGAAATTATAATCTGAAAACACATACTTCCAGAATGACTCGTGAACTGAGAGATAGGAAGAGTGATTTGTTTTTTATTTGTTTGTGTACGCACGCACACACACACACACACACACATCATCTCATGATAACAATAAAAACCAAGAAACGTAACTTTCGCTGCCATGGTCAGACAGTTACACACCCACAACTCTCCATGCATGCTGATTACAGCACAATTTCACCTAGAACAAATGCAGACAGAAGGCACACACAACAAAGAAAGAAATGTGTTGGAACTGTAAACAGCGTTTATTTGGGTATGTGTGTGTGTGTAAATATCCGACTATAAAGGCAAGAATTATCTTTCTAGTGTGCTTATTACTGTTTGTTGATCCCTGAGTCATTAACAATATCCTTTCATGATAATACACATCTCAGAACAGAAGAGGTACTTCCACCAATAAACCAATGACAGCAAGACTAACAATCTTTTCTGAAATCATGCCAGAAACAGTGTAACTGCTGATTTCACTAATATCCTGTTAAAACATAAAACATTTATCATTCTAAAACTGATTTTTCTTCATACTTGCAATAATCTGCCAACCTAATTATTTCAAGCGCATAGTTTCCAAAAACTGATTATCATGTAAACTGAGTTAAATTAAAATAGTACCCCTACATTTTTGACTTGCCGTCAGTTATTTTTATGGCTGCTGACTGAATTATTGACAATTATCAACTGTTCTGATGTTGAAAGCTTTATATCATTATGAAATGAAAAAAAATACAGTATCACAAAATGGAAACATACTTTTTAATGAAAATTTTATAAATTAGTATAATTCAAAAATGTGCAAATGTCTAATTTTAACAACTGTCACAAGTTTGTTATTAGGGCAGTAACTCTTACTCCCATGGTAAAACAAAAGCATTTCTCTGAACTATTATTGTTTGTGGTACACATTCACCAAGTGAACATGCTGACGTTTGTCCACATGTGTGCTAGATGACTGGGTACCACAAGTTGCAGTAGTTGGAGTTGGGTGGCACTGAACATCTTTCTCACAAGGTAATTTTGACAAAGAAGACTGGCAGTCAAGGTACTGCCTTTAACAAACATTTTCAGAAAAGCCAGACTTAACAAAAGTTGCCTATTTTTCTAACATTCAAACACCACACACTACAAATGGAATTTAACGATCAAACCCTCTGATTCATCAATCAAAACATAATCATGAGAGCTATGCTACAGAAGCAGAGTTGACAGAGGCTAACGAGACAATGAAAAGTAGGAAGTGACCTGCTCACTACATACTCAACAATTCACGTACATTCTGATAAGAAAAATCATCAAAACATAGCTGACCAATTATTTTAATATAAAATTGAACGAAATATTGAGGACAAATTTATACTTTAACACAGGGTCTGGGGAGATGGGTGTGTGTGTGTGTGGGGAGGGGGGGGGGGGAGAAGGTGGGGAGGGGTGGAATGGGGGATTGAAAAGGAGAACAATCAAATCTGAGCATGCACTGGCAATCAGAGAGCAGGAGCTCACACAACTCAGGTGCTTGTTTGGAACCAGGCCTCGTTTACACTGTACACTATTTCCTCCTTATCCATGACCTTCACCATCAATGACTTGACGACCTTTTTTGTGATCAGTGCACGCTGGGTATTGTCACGTCTTCATCACTCACTGAACCATCATAAGGATCACAGGATCTTTAACACATGTTCTTCATCTTAGGCAAGACTTAAAATGCTGACCTGAGTTATCGAAAAACAAATTTCTACCCCCTGCTGACCAGTTGCTGATGGGATTCAAACCGAAGACTCTCGGACTGAAAATCTACTGTCCTGACCAGTTGACTGTAGCACATCCAGTGTAGAAAAGAAGACAAGATACACCATGAGATCATTAAAAAAGTACAGAACATTCTTCACAGTGAAGCCCCAGTGATGCCCTATGGAGTTAGAAGAGATGAAGAACAGAATCAAGAACAACAGAATCGCAATGGAGCTTGACAGTTTTCAGACAAAATATGCAGCATGAAGAGTGTGATTCATAACTCATGAATGAAGAGGAACACAGTATTATCTTTCAGCGAAGAGCTTGCAAAATCTATGAAAACTGGGTCTTCAAATGGGCAGTCTTCACTGGGATGTAAATCTAAACACAGGGAAAAATATACCAGGAAAACAAATCTCTAACACAATGGTGTCTTAATTAGATGTTCTCAAGAGAAAATCATCATAATAACTGTACTAACTGTGTTAAAAGATCAATGTGCATTCTTGTTAACATACACTCTAATCAGTTAAGTCCTCAGCCCTCAAACAACTAACAATGACTTAAAGTATCTCTGTTGTTGAATTTAACAGCTCTCTCTCTCACTCGCTCACTTGCTGTTACTTCACATCTCAATTTTGTCATCTCTAAAAGCATCACGTATAATAAGACTGTCAACTTTGATTAATTACATTTTCAAGTAAAAGGAAAGTGATAGATGCACGGTATAGTGTATGATAATCAAAAAATATATGATTATTACCAGCACACAGCATGCATGCACGCACAATAATCAATACATGTCATTATTACAAGCACACAGCATGCATGCGAGCACACTTGCACATGTTACACACAGCACAGTCATAGCCACAACATGTTTCAACAGAGAATGGAAGGAGTGGAAAAGGAGAAGAACACTGTCACACACAACTGTACAGGCAAACAGCGAGGATTATAGGCATGCAGGGAAGAAGAGGGAAGAAAACCAGAACGCCGGACACTGCTCTAGCACGAGGCTGATTACTTACTCTCTGCCTCAAACTGCCCCTGTCTCATCACCACTATGACCAGCCCCGTCCCATTCCAAACGCCCACCACCCCAAACAGCTTGAAAATAAAGATGAAAACCCATGTCCAAAAGAGGCTTAAGCTGGATATTGAAATCGTTCAGCATTTGATAATGTGTACGTCTAGCCATAAGTAAAGAGCATTATCTATTCCAGAGAAATACAAAATATGTATGAAAGTGCACGCATTCCCACACAACATAAGCACTCATATTTAAAATAAGTGCGTTCACCAACATATCGCTTTTTCTTCGCTCTACGAAATTTCAGAAATCAGATCAAGCTACATGCAACAATTTGCATTACAACTGGTCTAACATTGCAAATGCATGTCAACTCACCATTACTACATACAATTTAAAGATTTCTCTCCATTGACTGACACACAACTCAAGACTAAAAAACAAATCATTTTTACTCCATTAAAACACCGTCTAATGATGTCGGAACAATGTCACTCATAACACAGACTTACACACACGCACAAGCACGCACACACACGCCACACACATATTATTATTAAACAAATTGAATTCCTAACACCTTGACACTGCAGTGTGAAGACACATCCATCCCACAATCAAAGCACACGGTGCAGCCACGTCCAAAGTAATTGACGGGGATTTCTTGCCAACCAGATCTCAAAAGCCACAGCAATGGAAAAGTGATGTCTGAAAGTCTGTAGTACAGGGTCCTCGTGAGGAGTGTGCACAATGCTCTATCCCTCCTCTCTTTGATATTGCAGTGTTATGGCAGATGACAAAGGCCTCGTGAGGTGTGTGCAACATGCAGAATTCCTCACATCTTTGACACTGCGGTGATAGGTCACCACATGTCACCAAAGTCCCTGCCAGTAATTTGCACAATGAGTCGTTTCTCATATCTTTGAGAGCCTCAAGTCACTGCATTTAACAGGGTCCTTGCCAAAGTATGTGCACAGCAAACAATTTCTCCTCTCTTTGAGACTGCAATGTTAAGACACAGCAGCTTACAGTCCTTGTCAGGTGAGGAGTGTTCCTTACAGACCCCAAAACCTGTCCCTTCCCATCTCGCTCCTGAACCTCATTTCCAGCCAGTACACCCCTAAACAGCTCATCCCTTTCTTCACATGAATCACAGCCTGTCCTGGACACGGTCCTCCTGTTTCTTCCATGCTCTTCATAGCTAAGCCTACTGCACAGACCGTATCCCGACTGTTGGAAAAAAAAATCACAATAAATTTCCAACCAGTCTCTGAATGTGTTCATCAAGTTTAAATTTTGCAAAAAAAAAGATAAAGGTGACAAAATAAGCACATCTGTTACGCTTCCAGTCAATCTCTGTTGATCAAGTTTAAACGCTGAAAAGGATATAGGGTGACAAAAATAAACTGTTCCCAGACACTGTTTCCATGTTAGCTTTTCATATTGTGAGAGTGATGATCACTGTTGGGGAAAGACTTCATGGGCGATATCAAGCACAGCAAGTGTGAGACTAGACTGCACTCAGTAGCCTGTCACTCTGTGTTCTCTCCCTCTCTCTGTCCTTTTTTTTCCTCTCTTCCCCTTAGTCTGTCCCTCCTTCTGTTTCTCTCTTGCGTTCCCTCACTTGTTTTGCTTCTCTCATCTCTCTCCTCACACGTGACTGCTCCCTGAATCATGGAATATTACACACAATTTCTACAGCTGTACTGTGTCATTCACCCTATCTGACTGAACTCTGAACTACAGCTGTACTGTGTCATTCACCCTATCTGACTGAACTCTGAACTACAGCTGTACTGTGTCATTCACCCTATCTGACTGAACCCTGTGCTACAGCTGTACTGTGTCATTCACCCTGACTGAACCCTGTACTACAGCTGTACTATGTCATTCACCCTATCTGACTGAACCCTGTACTACAGCTGTACTGTGTCATTCACCCTGACTGAACCCTGTACTGCAGCTGTACTGTGTCATTCACCCTATCTGACTGAACTCTGTACTACAGCTGTACTGTGTCATTCACCATTACCTGACTGAACCCTGTACTACAGCTGTACTGTGTCATTCACCCTATCTGACTGAACTCTGTACACAGCTGTACTGTGTCATTCACCCTATCTGACTGAACCCTGTACTACAGCTGTACTGTGTCATTCACCCTGACTGAACCCTGTACTACAGCTGTACTGTGTTATTCACCCTGACTGAACCATGTACTGCAGCTGTACTGTGTCATTCACCCTATCTGACTGAACCCTGTACTACAGCTGTACTATGTCATTCACCATCTGACTGAACCCTGTACTACAGCTGTACTGTGTATTCACCACTGACTGAACCTGTACTACAGCTGTACTGTGTCATTCACCCATACTGACTGAACTCTGTACTACAGCTGTACTGTGTCATTCACCATCACCTGACTGAACCCTGTACTACAGCTGTACTGTGTCATTACCCTGACTGAACCCTGTACTACAGCTGTACTGTGTCATTCAACCTGACTGAACCCTGTACTACAGCTGTACTGTGTCATTCACCCTATCTGACTGAACCCTGTACTACAGCTGTACTGTGTCATTCACCCTATCTGACTGAACCCTGTACTACAGCTGTACTATGTCATTCACCTATCTGACTGAACCCTGTACTACAGCTGTACTGTGTCATTCACCCTGACTGAACCCTGTACTACAGCTGTACTATGTCATTCGCCCTATCTGACTGAACCCTGTACTACAGCTGTACTGTGTCATTCACCTATCTGACTGAACCCTGTACTACAGCTGTACTATGTCATTCACCCTGACTGAACCCTGCACTACAGCTGTACTATGTCATTCACCCTGTCTGACTGAACCCTGACTACAGCTGTACTATCATTCACCTATCTGACTGAACCTGCACTACGCTGTACTGTGTCATCACCCTATCTGACTGAACCCTGTATTACAGCAGTACTGTATCATTCACCCTATCTGACTGAACCCTGTACTACAGCTGTACTGTGTCACTCACCCTGACTGAACCCTGTACTACAGCTGTACTGTGTCATTCACCCTATCTGACTGAACCCTGTACTACAGCTGTACTGTGTCATTCACCCTATCTGACAGAACCCTGTACAACAGCTGTACTACGCCATTCACCCTATCTGACTGAACCCTGTACAACAGCTGTACTATGTCATTCACCCTGACTGTATCCTGTACTACAGCTGTACTATGTCATTCACCCTATCTGACTGAACCCTGTGCTACAGCTGTACTGTGTCACTCACCCTATCTGACTGAACCCTGTACTACAGTTGTACTGTGTCATTCACCTCATCTGACTGAGCCCTGTACTACAGCTGTACTATGTCATTCATCCTATCTGACTGAACCCTGTACAACAGCTGTACTGTGTCATTCACCCTGACTGAACCCTGTACTACAGCTGTACTATGTCATTCACCCTATCTGACTGAACCCTGTACTACAGCTGTACTATGTCATTCACCATCACCTGACTGAACCCTGTACTACAGCTGTACTATGCCATTCACCCTGACTGAACCCTGTACTACAGCTGTACTATGCCATTCACCCTGACTGAAACCTGTACTACAGCTGTACTGTCATTCACCCTATCTGGCTGAACCCTGTACTACAGCTGTACTGTGTCATTCACCCTGACTGAACCCTGTACTACAGCTGTACTGTCATTCACCCTATCTGACTGAACTCTGTACTACAGCTGTACTGTCACTCAGCCTGACTGAACCCTGTACTACAGCTGTACTGTGTCATTCACCCTATCTGACTGAACCCTGTATTACAGCTGTACTGTGTCATTCACCCTATCTGACTGAACCCTGTACTACAGCTGTACTATGTCATTCACCCTGACTGAACCCTGTACTACAGCTGTACTGTGTCATTCACCCTGACTGAACCCTGTACTACAGCTGTACTATGTCATTCACCCTATCTGACTGAACCCTGTACTACAGCTGTACTACGTCATTCACCCTATCTGACTGAACCCTGTATTACAGCTGTACTGTGTCATTCACCCTATCTGACTGAACCCTGTACTACAGCTGTACTATGTCATTCACCCTGACTGAACCCTGTACTACAGCTGTACTGTGTCATTCACCCTATCTGACTGAACTCTGTACTACAGCTGTACTGTGTCATTCACCCTGACTGAACCCTGTACTACAGCTGTACTGTGTCATTCACCCTATCTGACTGAACCCTGTACGACAGCTGTACTATGTCATTCACCCTGACTGAACCCTGTACTACAGCTGTACTGTGTCATTCACCCTATCTGACTGAACCCTGTACTACAGCTGTACTGTGTCATTCACCCTATCTGACTGAACCCTGTACTACAGCTGTACTATGCCATTCACCATCACCTGACTGGATCCCATGCTACAGCCGTACCATGCCAAACGCATGCAGAACTTCAAAGCCTTTGTACAACACACATACCTTCTTCATCAGTATTAAATTCCACGTGCATGTGGTCTACTCCGGGAAGGTCAACAGCTCTGAATGTTACACAATTTCATTTAGCCATCACCTCACAAAACATGTGAGTGAAAAAACACCTGCCATGAGACATAGCTTAGCTTAGTTTGTTCTGAATTTAACACTGTGGGGTATTTACTTATCTGTTTCAGAGGTGAGAAGCGAGGAAAGGATGTTAGGGTCGGGGGTGTGAGGATGGTGTGGGGGGGGGGGGGGGGGGGCAGATATGCAACAAAAAATCTACACTACTCTGTAACCGTCATAACAAACATAATCTCACCACTGTGTGCAAACATTACAAACACAAAAGTTTGATAACGGTATCTGAACTAGTACATGGCATCACATACAAAAAAACAAGAACAAGCATTTAAGCAAACTGGCTTGAATTATATTAATAATTCCCACATCTGAATGCAAAGTATACAAAGTTAAGAGCAAATTCAGCTTGGTTAGTATCAAGTAATCTCTGTCACAGTTTGCAGAGTACAAAAATCTAGCTCACTCCACCAAGACGTAAGAATGCACATGTCATTCTGCTAGGTTTGTGTACATAGAGTGCACAAAGCATTACAAAACACAAAGAATCCGATTGTGGGTACATCAAAATGACGATGGCATGATGACAACAAACAACACAAAAACAATATCTATGCTGACAGATACATGTGCATACTGATAACATGTTCTACACAAGGTTCCAACGCAGATTTTTTTACAATTTACTCTAACATCCTAATAATGGGTGCACGCGTGCGCACACACACACACAAACACACACACACATAAATACACGCACACACACATGCATATGCACACACACACATTCATGCACACATATGTATAAAATACAGTATTGTTAATTAACAGAACCTGCTTGAAATCTTGTTTTAGTCCATTTGCCAAGATTGTCGTGGTTTGTGGATGGGACCAGGTGCAAAGGGAACTACTGGGCCAAGTTTAAACTGGAAAGGCAAAAGGGCGAGTAGGGACCTCTATCAGGGGCAAACAGATCTGTGATCTGCCTTCTACTGGGCCAAGTTTAAACTGGAAAGGCAATAGGGCGAGTACGGACCTCTACCAGGGGCAAACTGATCTGTGATTTGCCTATCTGGGCTTATGGCCCTTTGCCGCCTGCAGAAGAACTGGTACAAAGAGTTACTTCCCATGTAATTTATTTTCAAATAAGATTTTCTTAATTTTTATTTTTTTTAAAATGTGAAAGAAACATCTCTACTTGTCTCCTATACAACACAGGCAGACAATGATAAGACAAGAAAAAAAAAATTGTCTCTGCATTTAGCAACATTCTACTTCAACTATGTCTGAATACATACACAAACATGCATATATGTTAGATTGAACCATTGTAGACTCCAACAATATTGTTTCCAGCAGCATCATGCGTCGCTCAAGCTGTGCGCTACAGAGGTTAGTGGCGACGCAAAAAAAAATAAAACAAAAAAATGAATAAATAAATACAATAAACAAAACAGTTTGTGAGCAGCACAAGCCACGGCAGACAAAACTGGAGAGGTGGTTAGTGACGACAGCGTCGGTATCTCGCACACCCCTCTTACCACTGCTGTCAATCATGAGCGCAATGTGAGCATGGCCCTTGGGGATGACGGGTACTGACCTACAATGTGACACGGTTCATTGACAGCACGCAGCAAAACGTTGAAAGTAAGAGAGAATTATGACTGACAGCACAGGGTAAAGCTAATTTTTTTGTTTGTTAAAAAGAGAGAGCTGATTGACAGCCCAGTGTGTGTGTGTGTGTGTGTGTGTGTGTGTGCGTGCGTGTATGCGTACGTGCGTGCATGCATGCGTGCGTGTGTTTGTGTGTGCATGTGTGTGTTTGTGTGTGATGTCCAAGGACGTTCATATACATAGATATAAAACACTTCAAATGTTGTGGTCACGCCTTTTAGAAATATTTTCAATTTATCGAAACACACATCTGATTAAAATATCACTGCAGTATCAAATGCAGAAAAAGAATGAATTGCAAGTACATTAGAGAGACATGCTGAGATCACCAACACACACACACACACACACACAAAATCACACTCACACACACACACTCACAAACATGTTCACTCACAAATTTTCTCTCTTCCTCAAACCCACACACACACACACACACACACACACACACACACACACACACACACACACACACTCACAATGAAAGACATCAAACCAATGTAAAACAAACTCACTTTCCAGCCGTGACATGGAAGTTACCGGCGACCTTGCTCACTTCAAGGCTACCGTGCACACGACAGGCGTCTGGCGTGCCTGATTTCATGTCTTCTCTGGGAAAACAGAAATACCTCATCAGTTTTTGCATGAAATTGCAGAAAGACAAACAGACAGACCAGGGTGAAAATGATGGCGGATAATCTTGATGTTCTAGTTTTGAAAATATCAACTTCTGTGAACGCCATCAGCATAGAAGAAGAAAAAGAAGAGAGAGAGAGAATAATGCATGAATGAATCATGTCCATCAGTAACATGTAGGAAAAAAATTCAAGGTTTCCTTTAACTGCACCTTCACTATGTGGGAAGCAGTCAAAACTCTGATCATGAGAGGAAAAAAATCCTTTTATGAAAGCAAATAGGCCTTCATGTGTGTGCATGTACACCATGCACACACACACACACACACACACACACACACACACACACACACACACACACACACACAGGTACCCCACCTGGGCGGCATGCCACCTCTAAAACTGGGTCTGTCTGATCTCCACATGAGCTCCTGCAGGGCGTGGTACTCCTGTCGCAGGTAGTCGTTCACCTGCTGGGTGAAGTCCAGGTATTCCTGCTGCTTGGGGGACAGCTCAAAAAAGGCTGGCTCCTCCTTCAGCTTGCCGTAACTGAACACGTCCTGCCCCGTCTGGTCCAAGATGTCGGCCCCTATGTCTGTGCAGGACAGACCAAGAAGCAATGCTCTCATTCATATATCATTACATCACTGCCATCATATTATCAATAATCTGGTGATTGAAAACTCGATCCTTGATACTGTAGCACATAAAAACTTAACTCTTTTGCACATATCTTTTTCCCATCTTGTTATTGTTTTTTAAAAAAAAAAAGGTCCATCTAGACCATAAAGAAAAAAAGGAAATTAAAAAAAAAACAAAACAACTTTCTGTCCACAGACAAAAATTCTCATCACGCAGAAAATGTCTCTGCTTCTTCAGACAGTCGAGACACTGTCACAGCTTAGACAGACAAAAAGTCACCAGCATCAATTTTTTGCCATCTAATTCAGTCTTGTTATTTTTATTTAAATCAAAGCTTACAACTTAAAACACAAGGTCAGCTGATGTCTTAGGATCATGTCTTTGAGAATTAATGAGAGTGTTTGCATATCTTAACCACGTGTGTGTGCGTTTGAGCAGAAAAGACTCTGCTGTGGATGAGTATATTCATAAAACAGGCATATCTGCACACATCAAATTACCAGAATACTGAGTCAGCACTGGTTTGTGATCTGAAGTCTGATTCATTCCCACAGTCATCATTCAGTTCACCAGCAAATTAATGGCACATCTTTACATGCAACGGTCTGTTTTAAAGGTTAAAAGGCAAAGCTCAATATCCCAAAGTACATTTTTATGCAGTCTCAGTTAACGCTCCAGTGCATTCAAAAATTATAAGCATTCAACACTATAGACAAGTACTCTAATTGAAAAATGTTTTATCCCCTCTATCCCTGCTCATCCAACGATCCATTTCTAGAAGATCGGTGGAAGTTTAATCAATATTGCAAACAAACATGCATGGGTATAGAAAGCCTTCCACATTGAGCACTGTGTGATTCAACATAACTACAGTTTCAAACTTCAATTTTTGTTAACTTTATCCTCTCACTAGTCATCAAGATAGGTTTCAATCAGCATGTTCAACTATACACTGTGTTTCATGTGAAGTACAGAGTTAACCTCCTTTAACTCTCTAGTGATCAAAGCCATTAAAATATCAGACACCAGAGTAACTACTGTAGTTAAAAAACAAAATGTAAAAAAAAATCATGAATTCTCTCTCTTTTTCTCTCTCTCCCTCTCTCAATACTTACGCATACACTTCATGGCCACCGTCATATCAATGTTGATTTTTATCTTTCTGCAAAGGAACAACACAAATAGTACTCATTTCATCAACAAACATTTGGTGAACTCAACTTATTAGTTTTCTGTATTGTTGTAAAAAATGTGGATAGGCATTAGATCTGAACTCATTTAACCTTCACAATTGGCATGGACTTGTCTAAAAAGATATTGTACCATACTTGCAAGGTGGGCAAAAAAAAGGGAATTAACTCCACACTCTCAGTCCCCGAAAGTGCATTCACCCATTCCTTGTCATTGGTACTTTTTGCCATTTTGCTGGTGGTAGTGGTTGCAGTGGTTGTGGATTGGGTGTGTGTGTGTGTGTGTGTGTGTGTGTGTGTGTGTGTGTGTGTGTGTGTGTGTGTGTCTTTAAGCCATTCTGAATTACTGAATGCATCTCTATAAAGAACATGAAGAGTATGTATCCACCCCAACTTTAGCAATAGTAGCCATCACAAAAGAAGCAAAATAAAAAAACAAACAAATAACAAAAACTGCAAGCTCATGAAGAAGGTGAGAACAAGAGGCAAAAAGAAAGGAGAAAGTTTTAAAACAGAAAGAGACGAGAGAATATTATCATAAGTCTTGGCATCACCATCATAGCCCTGACAAACACGCAGGGCCTTTTCAGCACTTTCACCATATATCGGGCTGAGGGGAGGGGGAAATCTTGTGGGACAAAAGAAAAGGATAAACCAGTTCAAAAAAGATTACAAGAAAGTAAATAAGGGAGGGGAATAGAAATGATATGAAAAGAATACATATTGAACACCAAGACAATTTAGACAGGAAAGAAAATGTCATTCATGAACACACACACACACACACACACACACACAGTGACACACACACACACACACACAAACACACACACACACACACAGAGTGACACACACACACACACACACACACACACACACACACACACACACAGGATAGTAGGGAAAAAATCAATACATTGCGCAGCAACACATCATGAGAACGGAGGAGTCCATTCATCATAGAGTAGGAAACAGCTGAGGTGAAATGAAGAGAGGAGAGACAGAAGAAAAGCACACCTGGTGAAGTTGGTGTCCACCTCATAATCAAACTTCAGCTCCGTGCTGGTGTAATACTGGATCTCTGACAGCACCAACACCGCGATCAGGCAGAAGGTCATGATGGAGACTGAACGAACACACACACACACGCACACACACACACGCACACACACACACACACACATATACACACACACACAAACACGCACACACACACAAACACACACACACAAACACACACACACACACACACACACTCACTAAAATCATAATGCTGACTTTCAAAATTATCATTCATATCAATACAGTTGGAGTGAGTACGTGAGAGATACAGCGAATCTGTATACTGTGTGTGTATGCATGTGCACGCATGTGTGTGTGTAAATGAGTGAGAGTGTGTATGCACATAAATATGTGTGTGTGTGTGTGTGTGTGTGTGTGTGTGTGTGTGTGTGTGTGTGTGTGTGTGTGTCTGAATGTCTGTGAGAACAAAGAATTCTGCTCCCTGTCGTATTCAAAAATACTAAATGCAATTTCATGACTTACAATTCGGTACATTCAGTGTGCATGTGCAATATTTATAAAGTGACATTTTCAGTTTGCCCAAACTGATGTTGATTACATGACAGAATACCACATTTGTACCATTCACTACCTCACCGTCCTCTGCATCATGACTCACATCCTCCGCCTGACGCTGTGGTTTCCTGGCAGTCTTCGGGGACTTTAGGGAAGGCGTCCAGTTCCTTCACCACCTTCAGCGCCCCCTTCTTGCTGACGTTGAGCCGACGCATGCTTCTGTTCTTTCAAAACCACCTTCACCCTCCTCTCCTGTTTGACTGACCACCTGCTGACAAAAAAGGATGGTCAAACTGAACTTTTTATTATTTAAAAAAAAAAAAATTTTGTGACCGGGTGGATTATGTGTGTGTGTGTGTGTGTGTGTGTGTGTGTGTGTGTGTGTGTATGTGTGTGTGTGTGTGTGTGTGCATATATGTGTTTGTGTGTGTATGTGTGTGTGTTTGTGTGTGTGTGTGTGTGTGTGTGTGCGTGTGCGTGTGCGTGTGCGTGTGTGTGTGTGTGGTTCTATCTCTCCCTTGATTACAGTCAGCATGATAATGAGATTATCATTCAGCTGACTGCTATACAGGGAGCACTGTTTTGTGCATTTTTGTTAACTGTTCAGAACGTCTAAACAAGACATATGTTTGTCAAAAATTTACTCTTCTGTTTTGTTTTGTATATAAAAATATATGTTACTTTACACTTTCTTTGGTGTGACTGGCCTTTTATACTTGTTAAGGCGGCCAACTTTATACCTTTGAAGATTCTGCTGCACCACCAAGCACATATTTATATATGTTCATTTCCACTCACTCATGACGGCTTACTCTTCCGTTAACAGATGGAATGGTTGTGATATGTGTTCAAGATTTTTCATGCATTTGTTCACACACAGTACCTTGGTTTGATATCTCATCAAAAACTAGAATTATCATATTAAATGAAAAATTTTTTTGAGTAAGTAAAAAAAAAAAAGCAAAATCAAATTGAAAACACCTCTTCCAAACTGGCTATCTTAAGAGGGAATAGAACCCCAGATCCTGGGAAATGAGCCCAATGCCTTATCCACCAGACCACCAAGGCCCTTATCTTCATGCATTTTGACCTTAGATTAAAGTCCATGTCATGAATTATGTATATATATATGCACATGCCCTTATGCTGATAAGTATGTGAGTCAGTGTGTGAGCGAGTGTCTGCACAACTATATATGTGAGGTGATCAAGCAATATTGGTGTGGTGTGTGGTGTGTGTGTGTGTGTGTGTGTGTGTGTGTGTGTGTGAGAGAGAGAGAGAGAGAGAGAGAGAGGAGAGAGAGAGAGAGAGAGAGAGAGAGGCTTGGATGCGCATGCGTGCATGCACGCACTCGCCACACTGCATCATACAGTGGCAGGCCCGCGTACATGCCTACACACAGACATGTATTACACACACACACACACACTGAAACAGTGTATGTGTGACATGTACTGTGTATATCTTGTATGCATATTTATTTGTGCCAGTGCCACTGCTCATGTGATTACATGGGTCGGCAGTGAGAATCCGGCATCATTTTAATATATACCCCCCCCCCCCCCCCCCTCCTGCTTTATATACGTTCGCTGCATTCGTTGCTGAATTATCTCTCAAGCGTAAAAGTGTAAGCTGCAGTCTACCAGTAGAGGCGCAGAAAATTCGTCTGCAACAGCGTTTCAAAGTGTGCAAAACATTTCCAAAGCACTTTTTGTTTAAATAAAATTACAGGAAGAGTTGCAAACTACACTTATTAACTTCAACTATATGGTACCGATCAACATGTTCTGAAATTTTAATGACAAACCAGTTCACAAATGTTTCACAAACCTGACTATTGTACTTATTCCACGTTCACCGGATGTCTCTTGAATGGTAGCTATATTAAAGCTAGTAGTATTTTGATACCCGCATTTTGTAGCAGCGCTGGTTTTTCTGATCGCATAATAACATAATGTCTCACAGAGTGTTAATAGCTTGAAAAGCGTTTGAAAATGAGAATTTTGCAGAAAGAATGAAAAAATATTTCAAATTTACGCGAATAAAGAAGTAAAGCTAAGCGGTGCCAAAAATTACGACTATCGCATTTGATTTTGACCCCCCCAGTCAGAAGTATTTGTTTGACCACGACGACAACAACAACAGCAGCAGCAACAACAACAACAGTAAAATTTATTTAAACACTGTTCCAATTTTTCAGTACTACTTTGTTTTTATAAAAATACAAAAGCCAAGCAGGTGACTGAAGCTTGATGATCCATATGCCCACGGTGTGGGGCGAAACAGGAACAGGGTATGCACGCATGTGTGCGTGCGTGCTTGCGTCTGTGCGTGCACGCGCGCGTGTGTGTGTGTATGCTCGCACCCTGTCTCATTGTGTGTGTGCGTGAGGGGGGTGGGTGGGTGCAAGTGTGTGTGTATATGTGCGTGCGTACGTGTGTGCGTGCGCGCGCGCGTGTGCATGTGTGTGTGTGTGTGTGTGCGCGCGCGCGCGCGTGTGTGTGTGTGTGTGTGTGCTCGCGTCCAGTGTGTGTGTGTGTGTGTGTGCGTGCGTGCGTGCGTGCATGCGTGCGTGCGTGTGTGTGTGTGTGTGTGTGTGTGTGTGTGTGTGTGTGTGTGTGTGTGTGCTCGCCTCCAGTATGTGTGCTCGCCTCCAGTGTGTGTGTGTGTGTGTGTGTGTGTGTGTGTGTGTGTGTGTGTGTGTGTATGTGTGTGTGTGAGAGAGAGAGAGAGAGAGAGAGAGAGAGAGAGAGAGAGAGAGAGAGAGAGAGAGAGAGAGACATCGGGACGGTCTCCTTAGACACTAAAGAATACAGATTGAGAATTGAATGATAGTGAGAGGAGAGAAAAGTAAAAGCTTAGTCACTGATTATGCAGTTAGTCAACATCACGTATGATGAACGGACAGAATTCTAGAAGTCGACTGATCTAAGTCGAGAATAATGTTCATTCGGTTATTGGCTCTCAAATACAAGCTGCTCCCAGACTGAAGTCTATAGGAACTCGGTGGACGTGGTTGAGATGGGATTTGTTTGAACTGCTCTAATGGCTACAATGATCAGAGTTTGTTCCCTTGGTTGCAAAGTAGTTCGAGTCTCCTAGATCTCACGGTTGTCACGTGCCTTCTGTTGCCATCTTTAAATCTCACACGAGCCGCAAGATCCCGTCACGTCAATGGGAGTATAAAGTCCTACGAGCCGGAGGCCCTTAAGAACAAGATATACTCGCAGACTGAAGTCTGGATACTTCGTGGCAGTTATCGCTGGCAATGGTGGGTCTGGTTCTGTGTGGGTAGCCGTCGTCTCTTGCTCTCTCAGCTCTTGTTACTGGTGAACTCCGGTTCGTTTTCTGGTGTTGGTCGGCCGACGATAGGCGTCAGTTTTCTGTCTACAGGGCCACCAGGCGACCTTCTTCGTGCTCGTGTGGCGATGGTCATGTGCCGTGTGAGGCCGCCTCAAAGAGGGAGCAGGACAGAAGTCGCTGGAGCGCTGCATGAGTCCCTTGTATGGTCCACGCAGACTACGGCTGAGCGGGCCATTTCTTTTAGCCCAAGCCGGGCATCCCCATGCCTGACGCTCAAAAGAATGGTATCCCAGGCCAAGTTCATCACAGTCAGGCAGCGCTCCATCGCCGATCGCCCCGCATCTCTAGGAACCGTCCCCCGGCGACACAGACTAGACCCGCCGTCACCCATACGGCTGGAAGGTTCGCTGCGCCGCCTGACACTGACCTCTCACATCAGTGTCCCTCAAAGGAGAGCTGCCACCTCCCCCTTGGTGTTCGCTGCTATGCCATCTAACAGGGAACTGGCAAGATCGCTCATAGGGTTCATTTATATAGTCAGATTTGGCATGGCTGCTCTCACTGACCAATCCCCCGGCCGACGTTGCGGCCTTGGCCAACCATCCTCACTAGAGGGCAGGAATGGGACCTCGGACAGAGTCCTAATCCCTATGGGTCTTCCCGTCGATCCCTGGAGGGTTGCTGACCTTTCCTCTTCTTTCCTTTCTTTCGATGCTTCCCTCTGATTTGGAAGGCAGGGACAGAGGGTTGTGCTCGTTAGTCTGTACACTGTGGCAGTTCATCACCAGCTCTGCTGTGGATGTCTTACAACAGGCTGTCTCGTAGTGCTCAGAGCCTCGTCTATCCTCTCTTCAAATTTGCACACCAGTTCTCTGCACCCTGTGTGGGGTCTGTCACAAGAGTGTGGTATTATCAAGGTGTTACAGCTGAGATCAACACTGGCGAAGGCACTGGCCTGTTTGGTTTGAATGAGCTAGCAGGGCTCAGTCACTGGCTTTTGGAGTTCTGAGACTTCTCAGTATCCAAAACTAAACTGACGATTTGGATACCAGCCTCAGTTACAACATGAGAATGGCTGGCTTTTATGGGGAGCTCAAAGTCGATTCCTTTCTTTTTACCTTTTTCTTTCCTGCTTCCTTCCTTTCTCTCTCTCTTTCTTTCTTCCTTTCTTTCCTTATTTCCCTCTTTCTTTTTTTTTTCTTTTTTTAAATTTTTTTTTACTAAACTGAATTTACAATTTGGGTACCAGCCTGAGTTACAACATGAGAATGGCTGAGCTCGATGGGGAGCTTAAAGTCGTTTCTTTTCTTTTCTTTCCTTCCTTCTTTCTTTCTTTCTTTTCTCTTCTTCAGTCTGTGTGGGTCGCTATTTCTGTGGTAGGTTTCGCTGAGTGCAAGACTCACTACTTACTGTGTCCTTTTGGTTGTTGACTTTCACTTAGACAAATGCTACAACCGTGCCACACCCTTTTTATTTTGTTTTGTTTGTTTCCCTTTGCTTTCTTTTGTCGGTTATGTAGACTGCACCTTAGGGAGGTATTGTGAGGGCTCCTCTCTTTTACAGTCAGCCTTGTCTTCCTTGGCTTTGAATTCTAAAAGGAATTTAAAGTAATTCCGCCAGTTAACAGGGATAAACGCATTACAAGACAAAACAGGCTGCGTTTTGACCTCTTAGGTCTTCTGTGTGTGTGTGTGTGTGTGTGTGTGTGTGTGTGTGTGTGTGTGTGTGTGTGTGTGCGCGTGCGTGCGTGCGTGCATGCGTGCGTGCGTGCGTGCGTGATATGTGTGTGTGTGTGTGTGTGTGTGTGTGTGTGTTGTTGTGTGTGTGTGTGTGTGTGTGTGTGTGTGTGTGTGTGTGTGTGTGTGTGATTTTGTTTTCACAGAAATTTTAGGCTTTGTACCGGTCTCCTTCTTTGGATAGGAAGCAGTCCAGACTCTCCAATCAGTTGGAGATGTTTCCAGGAGAGTTTGAGGGGTTTCAGTCATGTGTTTTTTCTGATGTCGGAAAATCATTTGCATTCTCCCATTAGTTTTCCAAAAGCTCATTTTGGTCATTGTGAGCAGCCTCAGTTTGGGGCTGTGTTAACAACTTAAGTCAGTGACAGCCAAAGTCGATGGTCGTGCCGTTTCCTGTGGCAAAAGTAGCATCTCCAGATATGATACAAATATGATTTAGTATAATAATTTAGTGTACCAGGAAGAGGAAACCGTCCTGCATTACGGCAGTTGGGCAGTGGAGAACAGTACTTCTCTGGGTCCCACCCGCACCTTCCTATCTTTTTCTTGTCTGCCTTTTGGCCGACTCTGGAGAAAGAGTCATTGACGGTGAGGAAAGACCCACTGACTGTAGGGAAAATCTTGTTGATAGCGGGAAAGGCTATAACACGGGATTCTCTTCAGAGGGCAGGTAAGACCTCATGGCAAAAGCTTGGCCATGCCTGGGGTTGTGCTGTCTTCAACTGTCAGTGGAACAGCATCGAGTGAGACTGCGGGATGCACACAGCAGTTGCTTGACGGTGCCGTTTTTCTGGTGAACTTTCCAGCCATGAAATACATGCTCATTTGTTGTCCTTTCTTCCTGCTGCCAAGATTCCTCTGAGATGGGCCAGGCTTTGGAGTGTGATTAATGGTCATTGTCAGCCTTTCTCGCCTGTAACGCCACTGCCAAAGAGGATAATAAGGGTGATGCTTAAAGCGGACATAGCTGCAGGCAAAGCAGACTCTACAATAGTGTCTGAGTCCCCCAGTCAGCAAACCTCCACCCCAACCCCCTCCAACATGTCAGTGTCACTAAAGACACCACTACCATTCTGCTGGGGGACGATGTAGTGATGGGAGTGGATCCTCCCCGCTCCTCACCTCAAAAATGTCAGTGACCTGACAGTGACCCAACTGAGTGAATGGCTCAGTGGCAAGACACCGTCACCAACAGTGAGACACGCTGCAGTTCACGTCGGGATCTATCACTGCACTAAAGTCCTGGCCTCAGCAGACAGTGCCATCAGCAATGACAAGTGGAAAGACCTACTTGCCCAGTGCCAGAGCATCTTTCCAACAGTTCACTGCTAGCTTCTGCTGTCCTGCCTGTCAGAGGGCAACAGCGATTCATCCCCGTCATTCATTCCAGCAGCAGGAACCTGCAGCAGGTGTGTGACGGCATGGGTGTGCATTACAGGGACCACACTGCTGTCTTCACCACCTACAGTGGAGCACCCAGAATGGCTTAGAACCAAAATACCATTCTGCCCACAAAGAAAGGGTCAGTGTGTCTTTTTGAGAAACCGTTTGCAGTGAAACAGGGAGACAGTATAGGCATAAACAGGGGCAGTGACCACAGGCCTCGCCCCACCGGACGCCCCTCCACTTCCCCCTTGTTTTATCACTTCAAATCCATTCACCCACTCAGTGCATGTTAAGAAGACAGTCTGACAATCACACACCACAATTCTCTCAATCCCAGCAGCCCTCCTGCACTTCCCCACTCTCCTGCTGACCCGCAATACTCTGAGGTCTTTCCTCCCCTCCCTAACACCACCCTCACCCCCCACCAACCCCCACCCCCGCGCTCAACCGCCCCCACGACCCGACAGTATAACCACGCGATGGAGTGACTCATATAGCGATGAAGACAGCTGCTCTTGAATTATACGTGCATGCTAACTTTGTGCATTTTTAAAAATTATTATTATCGATATAATTCTTGCCCTCTTGAACTGTTATCATGTTGTTCAGCCCAGCCCAGTGGAAACTGTACAGAACCCTTAAAAAAATAAAATATGTAGATCTTCACAATACACTTCCGCCTCTCTCTCTCTCTCTCTCTCTCTCTCTCTCTCTCTCTCTCTCTCCATGTTAACCTGTTGTCTTCAGAATGTGTTGCTTACGTTCTCTCTCTCTCTCTCTCTCTCTCTCTCTCTCTCTCTCTCTCTCTCTCTCTCTCTCTCTTCTCCATGTTAACCTGTTGTCTTCAGAATGTGTTGCTTACGTTCATCTCGATTTTTTTTTTTTCCTGATCTTTACTTATTTACGTTGTGTTATGAGACTTCTCTTGAATGAAGATGTTTTCTTTGAGAAAAAAATAAAAATAAAAAAAAGAAGAAAAAGACAGCTGGTCTTCACTTTCGCAACCGCCACTGATGATTCCACCTTGAGTGTATCCTTCGATGTTCTTCCCATCCTTTCTGCATAGCTTCCCTTCAGTTCTTTGGCAAAGATCCCACTTTACGCCCGTGCCGCAAACCTATGGCCAATTCTCTTAGTATTGTATCAGTGTGCGTGCGTGGCGCGCGCGCGCGCGCGCGCGCGTATGTATGTGTGTGTGTGTGTGTGTGTGTGTGTGTGTGTGTGTGTGTGTGTGTGTGTGTGTTGTGTGCTTGAGTGACATGTCAGTAAAATTGATGAACGGTTTTTATGTGTGTGAGTGTAGGCACGCATGTGCATCACGAAATTCAAAACGTTATATACTTCGCATCCCCAGTTGTCTGTGAGGTGAAGAGCTGGAACAATATGCCTCTGCCGATGTGGACTGTGTGAATCCTAACTGCCGACCAACATGTGAAAAAGCCGAAGAAGAAAAAAAGGAATTGTGAACCGCATTGTAAATATTCTTGAGAAAAAAATTAGATATCTTCAGAAAAGATGTGTGTTTAACTGGAGACACTCTTAATTAATCATCTTATCATGTGAATTCCCTCATCCCCCAATCCAAATCAATTAGTAGTGTCATTTCCGGCAGTGTGTTAAAACTGTGTGACGGAATCGAGGCACAGGAAAAGACAACTTGAGGATTCTCACCAGCACCTGTTCTTCTGGTGGCAGAGAAGTAATACAAAGCTGCATTTGCTTGTTCTGTACTTTTTGTTCGTTTACTATTTGGTTGGTTGTTTGTCCTTTCTTTGTTGTCATACAGTGAGGAACCTACACTAATATTGTTTGTTTGTTTGTTTGTTTTATCTCTTTGTTGTCATATAGTGAGTGACCAAGTATCGTATTTTTCATTTTCTTCTGTGTTGAATTTGGCTTTTCTGTGTGTAGAGATATGTTTTCCTTATAGTTTGTAATTGTGTTCATTTGTACCCAACCTGTTTTATGTGTGTGTGTTGCCATAGTTCGTAATTGTGCCCTAATTTACCTTATCTGTTCTCTTCTTTTCCCTCTCTCTCTCTCTCTCTCTCTCTCTCTCTCTCTCTCTCTCTCTCTCTCTCTCAGTTTGTTTTCCCTCAATGCTACTTGCACCTTGGTAAAGTCATTGTCAGCATGACCTCAAAAACATGAACTACGAATTATCCATCTGAACTTTAATAGCTTTCAAAAGAAATTACATGAGGCATCCTCAGTATTGTAAAATACAGACAAATCATTTCATGTCTTGGGTTTTATAGAATCCAGACTCTCAGGCGTTATTCCTTATCTTTTTCCGGCTACAATGTTATTCGCAAAGACCCAGTTTTCCCAAATCTACAAGTATACTAGTTTACATTTATGAAACTTTAAACACACACCGCTTATATCATTTTAAAAATGTTCAAATTGAGTCAGTCTGGCTAGAAATATGCTTTAAAGAACTAAACCTGTCAGAGTCAGCATTCTTTACATAAATCCTTTTGAAAATGCTGAACGGATGGACAAGTTCACTGCCATGAAGGATGCAGAATCTCTTGATGCTACTATTTTTTTTTTTTTTTTACTGCTGAATGACTTTAATAAGGATTTATTGAAACCTCAACATTCATGTAGAGATATGTTTTCCTTTTCAGCATATCTCAGGTAACTGAACCCTCCACCCGTGTAACCTCAACCAGCAGAACACTAACTGACCACATTTATGTCACTGACTCACAAAACATCATTGAACAAAATGTTCCTGTAAATGGATACAATGACCATTTTCCCGTATGTGTCATATGGGAAATAAAGAATCAAAAAAAAAAAAAAAACAAAAAAAAAAAAAAGGAATTGAAATACTCAAACAAGTCAGAAACATATGACCTACAGATCTTTAGCAATATTTCAGGAGGATAGCTTACTTGCTTCCTTGCTGATCTCTCAAGCTCAACGTTTTCGAATGCCTTCAATTATGCTAATCCAGAGGACGCTCTAGAGAACTGCGACAAATGTTTAACACTTTATGACAGACATGCTCTATAGAAAACGGTAGAGTGAAACACACAGCCCAACCTTAATTAATGGATGACTGAGGAAATACGAACTGCAATATTCCTTTGTGAAGAGCTGTTGAAGATAGGGAGGAAATCAGTTGAATTTTAAAACAAGAAAGCGAAATAAGGTTAATTCAAACTCGCTGCCAGGAGGATCTTGTTTCTTCCAAACAAATCTCAAAGTCAGTATGGAATGCTATTACTGAACTTACGAATAAAACATCTCAATCTAAGACATGTTACATAAGGAACGTTACCCTAAACGAACTTTAAAAAAATTTCACGAGTATGGCAGAACATATCATAAAACAAAATCTTACGCAACTAAATTGCGTCGAAAAATTAACAAGGCTCTGCAAATAAAAGAATATTAATTCCCAACTGTCGGTACCCTCAATGCCTGTAACTGCTGTTTACTATTCCTTGTGTCATTTGAAGGAGACAGAAGTCATGGATTTGATGGCACTGATTGTAAAATCTTAAAACTTTCAGCTCCAATCATACCTCAAACACTTACTTACATCTACAACTTATGCATTGAAAAATGTCACTTCCAACATAGTTCAAAGTTGCAGAAATCATTCCCATCCAAAAATCTCTGGTGATGATTCTGAACCAACCAATTACAGAGTATCCATTTTGCTAAAACGCCGTCAGAAAAGCACATAGATAAATACATTTACGACCGTCTTGAGCCATACAATCTACTGAGAGACAGTCAGTCTATCTGGTTTCAGGAAAACTAATTCAGGTCATACTGCTCTAAAAAAAAACAAAAAAAAAACGTAAGTAGATCACTGGCATATGAATATTAATAGAAATACATTTTGTAGAACATTATATGTTGATTTTGCAAAAGCATCGACCACAAGTTGATATGTCAAAAAATTTCATTAGCATATCAGGAAATGTTCTCCAACTTATTTTATCATTCTTGTACAGTCGTCAACAATTTGTCTGTCTTGATTCTGCAACATCCAAAGTATTACTTGTCAGATATGGAGTACCCCAGGGCTCAGTCTTAGATCCTCCCCTATTTTCTATATATGTAAACGATCTCCCTCTTCATATTGAAGAATCTTGTGAACTTTTTTGTGATGACACGTCGATTCATACAAACAGCCCTAACTTTAATTCTGTGTACACCATTACAAGAGTCTGTAGACATCTTAAGTCAATGGTGCCATGTGAATCATAATTATATCAGTAAACTCCAGCAAAAGTATAGTTAAGCTCATAACAACCCGTCGAAGATGGCAAAATATTAAACAAATCCTTTCTATTTTTTATCAACAATGTAAGAATCGAAGATGCAGACGAACATCGTGTACTGGGCATAAATGTTGACAACATTCTTTCTTAGAATGCTCACATCAAAACATTATGCAAAACTGTCCAGACAAATATATCAGTTATGCAGGATTAGGTACTTTTTGAACTTTCATGCCAGAAAATTATTTCTGAATGCATTCATACTCTCTTCAGTCAATTACTGTTCGACACTATGTGACTCAGTCAGAGCCAATTCAATGACATCTTTAATCAGCATCTACAAATGTGCCTCTGAAATCCTCGAGCCTTTTAGAATAGATTATATTCAAATTGAAGTTCTTACTCTAAGGGATATGCTTGCTATAAAAAAAAAAAAAAAGGCGGATTAGCCTAGCAAGCTGTTCAATGCAAATTTAGCATAAACTCTACAAATTATACAAAACTCCAGATTCCCATACCTGGGCTTGAGTTCTTTCAAACAAGACTTTGTTATTTTGGTCCTCTTCTCTGAAACTCACTTTCACTGGAGCTGAAATGTCTTTGAAGCTCATAATCGTACAGACGAGAAAACTGTTGACCTATTTTGCACACTCACACTAGTTATGTAGATATGCGGTATAACTGACATTACCAATGCCTCTCTACATGAATGTTATTACTATATCATCAACAACATACATTTCACTCACCTTTCCAAAGTGATTGTTGCTGTTTACAAGTGCTACTATTTGAAAATTAACATGCTACGTCAATACAGGCAAATGTCAATATGCGAAAGATTTCTAATTTACTCATGCAGTTATTGCTCATATAATCATATGTACTTTTTTTAAGGGATGGATGAGTTGAATAATGGTGTTGATCTTTTTTTTTTCTTTTCAAAATTCCCCCTTATTTTTTATGTTGGCTTTCTAGTTTTGCTTAAAAAAAAAAAATTCTTCTTCCTTGTTTGTTTTCCCCACATAAAATTAATGAATGTTTAAATCTCTCTCTCTCTCTCTCTCTCTCTCTCTCTCTCTCTCTCTCTCTCTCTCTCTGTGCCGTCGACAACATTGATTCCTGTTCCTCGCTGACTTAAAAACTAATTTTGAATATGAACAAGAAAGTTTAAATAAATATATACTTTGTGCACTTGTAAATGACTGCTCATAAATCCCTGTTCATTCCTCTTCAGACAGTGCTGTTATGGTGACTGATGTTGCTACTATGCTCTTTCGTCAGTGTGTGTGTGTGTGTGTGTGTGTGTGTGTGTGTGTGTGTGTGTGTGTGTGTGTGTGCGTGCGTGCGTGCGTGCGTGCGTGCGTGTGTGCGTGCGTGCGTGCGTGCGTGCGTGTGTGTGTGTGTGTGTGTGTGTGTGTGTGTGTGTGTGTGTGTGTGTGTGTGTGTGTGTGTGTGAAGCATACAGTCTTACTGTGTATTTATGTTTTCTTTTACGATAATATGAATCATCATTGTCTTGTTATATTCAGTTTTATCTTGTGTCATAGTGTCAATATGTTAGTATCCTTAGTCTCTGAAGGGACAAGGGCCAGATGGAAAAAAAAAGCACCTTGCTTATGATCTGTCACTCGTGGGAGTAAAAATGATTCTCTCTCTCTCTCTCTCTCTCTCTCTCTCTCTCTCTCTCTCTCTCTCTCTCTCTCCACATGTATGCGAGGCGTGACGTCACACAGGGCACACATCGCATGTTGTGGTTGGCAAAGTTGTGGTGTAGGGGTGGATGGGTTCCGAAACAAGCCAACCGCAGACCCAAATTAAGCCAGCCCCTTTCCGCTCCTCCCCTCTGTCACTTCCAGCCTCTTTTCTTAATTAATGCTCTCACCAGGAGGGCGATTGTCTGACGAGGCTCACAGCACGTGTGCGAGGGTGGTAGGTAGAGGTGATGTTTTGGGGTGTGCAGGTGTGGTGTGTGTGTGGTATGTGGGGAGACGGGCCTAATGTGAGCAAAGGCTGGACGGTTAGGCCTAGCTGGAGCTTTTTTTTAGGTGCTCATTCCAACAAGAGCACAGTTCGTCTCTCTCTCTCTCTCTCTCTCTCTCTCTCTCTCTCTCTCTCTCTCTCTGTGCGCGTGCGTGGGTGCGTGCGTGGGTGTGTGTGTGTGGGGGGGGGGGGGGGGAGGTGCTGGCTTGGGTCTGCCGTTGGCTTGCTATATGACCCACCCCCACCCTCACTCTCACCCCCTTCACCACAACTATACCAACCACCTCTGTGCTCTCTTGACGGAATGACCGCCCAAGGGCTGACCAGCGCGGTGGGCTAATGCGTACGTCAAACATCTGCTAAGTGACCCTCTTCTTTAAGTTCTCTCTTTTATTTTTTTTTTTGCTGTCCCAACCTCTGCGCCACCTCAGAGGCAGTGCACCCACGCCGCTCGTTCCGACACCCTGTCCACAGCCACAGCCCGGTCGGCCCCGCCGCAGCCGCAGCCGCAGCCCCTGCACCGGCAATCAACAGGGAGCAGTCAATGTCAAGTCGTCAAGAGGCAAGCCACCGGAGGAGGCACTGCACTGCTGCCGAGTCACTTCGGTGGTGTTCAGTGGCGCCTGTTCTGATCTAACATACGCAGGACACCACCTACTAAGCCCCCTACTGACGACAATAATTGCTTAGTCGCGGAGCCGGCGTGAGTGAGCTCTCTCTCCGGAGGGCGCCACCACGTCCGTCCAACGACAGCCCCCATGGACTTGCCGATACCGGTGACCCCGACGGAACCAAACTAAGGCCACAGACGTGAAGAGGACATCGAAATTGAGGTCACCATGAGAGCAGGGCATGAAGGGCCACAGAATTTGAGGCATTTTTTCATGCTGATCGATGAGAATGAGGATGATTAAGATGATGCTACGGATTTCCATTTCGGTCTGAGACTACATGACTGGGCTGTACTCTACGCTTCCTTTCATAATATATCCCGGCGTCAACCAGGCCCGAGAGATACAGGCACCTGCAGTGTTGGTCAGGAAATTTGAGCAACACTCTCAGAAACGCATCCATTAAGTTGATGAAACTCGACTCTGTGTTCCCAGTCTTCCCAGCTGAGTCTGCAGCAAACTCAACTCTGGGTAGGAGCCGGTCGGAGCAGAAAAACCCACATGACTGATGGG
>CM065737.1:49235546-49250546 GCA_033310375.1 Conus canariensis | reverse complement strand
GTGCATGTGTGAAAGTGTGGGCTTTTATGTCTTTTTTTTTTTTCTTCTTTTCTTTCTCCCGTCACCCCCCCCCCCCTCCCCAACACACACCCATCTTCCCTGTCATCACCCCCTCCTTGTTGTTGTTTGCATTGATACCTTTATGACTGCATTTATAAGCTGTTTTTTCCCCTCCAAGCCTGCATACTATGTGTGTGTGAATCATATACTCCATAGTCCTGTGTGCCTATTATTTTTTTTTTCTCTCCATTTTAGAATTTCTCTCTCTCTCTCTCTCTCTCTCTCTCTCTCTTCTTTATAAAATGTCATTGCATAATTTAGCTTTAGCAAAGACAGATTGAAAGAACAGGCTGTGCCTAGAATCTAAGTCCTTGATTGACTAAAGGTTTTCTGAGCTCTGAGTTCTCTCTCACACTCTTCTTTTTCTCTCAGTTCTGCGATGCCCATCCCTCTTCACCCCGTCCTCCATCATGGTGCACAATGCACCCTGCATTGTGTAAAGCATGAGGATTATAATGCATTATATGGTAACATGTTCTGCGATTTGGTACTAATCATAATCAGACAGACATAAAGGGCTGGTGTGATGTACTCATATCCAAATATGCTTGATCTGTGATTGATTGAGGTGAGAATACATGCCTGTGTTGTTTTTACATTTGCTCACCGTTAACAACTGCGGTATTGGGAAAAAAAGGCAAATTGAATGATATGTTTTCATAAAGAATTTTTGATGTGATATATGATGTGATCCAATGTGGCTGAACTTTATTATTTTTTTTCTATACTGAGATGAACATCAGGTGTTCTTACAGGTTCTTGTAGTAAACTGTCCCATGCAAGATTCTCCAAAGAACTCTTTTCCCTAAAGATTCATTTTCATATGACATTTTTTTTGTCTTTGTACTAGGTTTATGCCCAAATAAAAACTCTCTATCTTTAAAGACTTTGTTTTGATATTTTTGTGTATCTTCAGAGACTCCCCCCTTCCCTCCCCCAGCGAGATTTTTGTCTTTGTACTATGTTTACCTCCCAGTTAAGCCTCCCAGTCTTGAGAGATTTTGTTTTTCTGTGACATTTTTGTCTCTGCACTAAGTTTACCATTTAATAAAGACTCTCACCCTTTAGAGGCTTGTTTTTCATGTGACTTTTTTTTGTCTTTGTGGTAGGTCTACCTCCCAGAGAAGAATTCCTCCCATCTTCCCTCCTTCCCTTAAAAAAAAAATGTTGTTCTGTGATTTTTTTGTTTGTTTGTTTGCTTTGTTTTTTTTGTCTTTGTACTGGTTTTAATGCCAAATAAAAACTCCTTCCCAGGAAAGGCTTGTTTTTCTGTCATCTTTTGGTCTTTGTTGCTGCTACTTTCTGTTGTCAATGAAGACTGCTTACCTTGGAAGAAGTGTTCTGTTTTTTCTTCCTCCTCCCCCCCAACGTTTTTTTGCTTTTGAATATACTAGATTTGTCTTTCAGTACAGTCCCCAGTCTTCAGAGATTTCTTTTTTTTGTTTTTTGTTGTTTTTGTTGCTTGTGTCTGTATTAGTTTTACCTGCCAGTGAAATCTACCCCCTGTTGAAGATCCAGTTTTGGATTTTGTTTAAAGATGATTTTTTTTAAAGAAGTTCCACTGCGTAATGATGTTGATTATTAAATGTAATTATGATGGTGCATTTGTTTCAGGGACTTACAGTGGATGTTTGCGTAAAGTCAACAGGTAGAGATATCATGATCAGATTTTTTTTTTTTTCCTCCACATATTGTGCTTTTTTTTTTTTTTTGTGGTGCATGGGTTCTGTTTAAAGTCAAGGCGTAGAGCTGTTTTTTTTTTTTTTTTTCTTTTCCTTTTTTCTCTTTTTTTTTTCTTTCTTTAAGGTAGTGTAGTTTCTTCTTTCTTCTGCTATTGCTGTTGTTGAATAATGTAATGTTAGAGTTGTCAAGATTTTTTTTTTAAAATTGGTAAGTATGTGTATTTGTATCTTTTTGAAATTTGCTTGTTCAGTTTGCATGACAATGATATTTGTAGCATGATTGGTTCTGAACCATGAAAAAGCGGCAGGCAGAAATGTATATGAGGTTGTAAAAAAAACACCATCCATTTTCTCACTGAGATACAAGGTAGCTATGAACAAAACACAGAAATTACAGTGGAGGAGGGAGCGAGGAGAGGGAAGGAAGGCAGGGAGAAACTACGGTAAGCCCTATTGTTCATGTGAGTCCATGTTTCTAGGAACTTTGGTCAGTAATGTCATCACATATGTGTGTATGTATGCATCCATAAAGAGGCCCATAGCTTATAAAGACACAAGTGAATGAAACACACACACACACACACACGCACGCACGCATACATGTATTCACACACACCATCACATCACACACAACACACCACACACACACACACACACATGAGTGAAAGTTTATTGTCGCAGTTTGTGTATCATATTCAGATGTGTTGTAGTTTTGCATCCATATTTTGGGCTACTTCTTGTATTGTGTTTTCTGTATTAATCTGCATGCCTGTACTTTAACTTTCGTTGCAAACATTGCTTAGTCATTTCTTCTGTTGACTAACTGTCATGATGCAGGAATGTGGTATGTGTGTAGCAGGATACACACACACACACACGCACATACACATACACACACTCGCGCGCGCACACACCACACACACAAAACAACACACACACACTAGCACACCACACACACACAACCACATACACTCACACACACACAGACACACACACACACACACACACACACACACATGCACACAGACATACACACCACACACCACACACACACACACACATGCACACACACATACACACACACACACACACACACACAACACACACACACACACACACACACACACACACACACCACACTAGACTAACACATACACACACACACACACACCACACAACACACACACACACACTCACACATACACACACACACACACACACACCACTACATACAACACACTACATAACACACACACACACACTCACACACTCACACACACACACACACACACACACACACACACACACACAACAAACAACTGCCACTCACTCACCACACACACACACACACACACACACACACACACACACACACACACACACACACACACACAACACACAACACACACTACAAACAACACACAACACACACTCAATCACTACTTTACGATACATACAACAAATAAAAACATCCACAGTACCACTTTAATCTCTGTTACGCTGAGAATAATAGTTGTGTATCTTGTAGTCTGAGTATGTGTGTGTGTGTGTGTGTGTGTGTGTGTGTGTGTGTGTGTGTTCTTTGCACTGTGGGATGTATGCATGTGTATGAGTGCGTGTGTGTTTGCATGTGTATATGCATGTATGTAAAAGAACTTTACATTAAAATACAATCATATAGATTTAAAAACAAAGAAATCAGTTATAACCTACATCCTTATCTGTATTAAGTTTAAATAATCCTATCAATAACCTAATTGATCGTCTGACGTTCCAGTTTCAGAAACTCCATAAAAAGAAATGATGATCGGTACCATAAAAGGCTGCACGCATGAAAAATGCTAACTGTAAACAAACATAGACAAGAAGTAGGGTGAAAGATCATATAAATGAGACATGAATCATGATCCTGCCCAGACCTATCAGCTGTCAAGGAACCTGATGGTGAATCAGCCTTGGTCTGCCAGACCATTAGGCGGCGAAAGGATCATCAGTACTGTCAAGGCCAGAGAAATCTCCAGGGCCCTGTGGTCACTGCGCCGACCCCTCATTTCCATACAGCGTGGTGGGGGAAGAGGTGGCTGAGGCTTTGTCTTCTAGTGTCCTGGGTGATATAGGGTCAGGGAGCTGATTGTGTTTGCCTTTGGCCTGGCCAGTGGGTTGTGTTGTGGGGTGAGCTCTCCAGGCGAAGTGACTCACAGGCTTTCACAGTTGGGGCGATGTGGTGGGTACTGCGTGGGACTGTCGTTAAGTCCGATTGGAAGGATACATGTGTGTGTAGGGGAGGAAAGGGGGGGGGGGGGGGGGATCAGGTGTGGTGTCTGTGTGTGTGGGTTTGTAAGTAACATGTATTGTTTGATCTTTCAACCCCATGAGCAAATAACACTAAAGCTGCAATGATAGCTGCATACACTGACACAGTGTCAAGATTACTGTTCAGTGATTGTCTTGTTGGTTTAGCCAGCCATCATATTGTTACTATCAAAAATGTTATTTTGTCCCCAAGAAGAGTTATACACCATGTCAAGTAAATACTCAAGGCATTTACAGTCAACAATTTACATATCAGACTGTATGTCAAATGAACAAGGTTAAACGGCAGTATTCAAAAGGTGCTTGAGGAAACTACTCCGCATCTCCTACAAAGAACACAAGACCAATGATTATGTGCGGAACCTGGTCACTAACCTAGTTGGGCCCCATGAACCACTTCTGGCAACCATCAAATGATGGAAGATGGCATGGTTTGGCCACGTCATTCGTCACAACACCCTCTCCAAAACCATCCTTCAAGGTACCATTGAAGGAGGGCGCATACGAGGATGGCAGAGAAAGAGTCGGTCCGAAAATATACAGGAATGGACCAAAATGACCATGCCAGATCTCATGACAGCCACCAACAGAAGAGCCTGGAGAGAAATGGCGGCTGCCTCATCACGTCCCCCCAACGACCCCAGCGGTCAGGGGACTGACTGACTGACTGATTCAAAAGGCATGCTGCAACTGAACACTCCTACGGCATCCAGCGGAGCAGTCACCCAGCTTGAACCTCTCACCCTTTCACTACACCCACCTCCCACCACTAAAATGTTGGAAAAAAAAAAGAAAACAGAAGAAGAAAATGTTACAAACAATCGATACAACCAACCAAATAAAGAAAAAAAACAATGCTTGCAATGAAGTGCGTTTTTAGTAGGCTGGTCAACGTGAATGTTAAAGTCACCAGTGGTGTTGTCAGACAGAAGGTCAGGGAGTTCATTGACGACCGGTCAGTCATTCAGGCACATTGTTTGTGTTGGGGGGAGGGCATCGATTGTATGAATCTAACTGCCGGCCGCATGCAACAGATAAGTTTCAATGTTCTTTTTATGTTTTTTTTTAATGTCTGTATTGTTAAATGTTTGAAAAAGACTTTAGAGTCGAAAGGCACCTGACACTTTGTGTCCTATGCTTGCTCTTATCTCGTCTCCTCGGTTGATTTTAATTCCTATGTTTTAATATTTTGTTTTTTTATGTTTTGATTTGTTTGCATTTCAAACTAAGGGGAAGGGGGATGAATTAACTGGCATGGCTGTGCATTGGTTTCAGCCAGGTCTTATCAGCCTGAAGGATGTCAGTAGTTCAAATGTGTGTCGTGAGTTGTGTGTTTTGTAGGTAATTGTACAAGTATATGATTTCATGACCTAGCAGGGTTCCGTGCTTTGTCCATTGTGCATGGGGACAACCTCTGCACAGCCTGGTGTGGTGGTTTGGGCTGTGATCATTGCAGTTGAAAACGCTGGATGTTATGGTGCGTGGGGACAACCTCTGCACAGCCTGGTGTGGTGGTCTGGGCTGTGATCATTGCAGTTGAAAACACTGGATGTTATGGTGCGTGGGGACAACCTCTGCACAGCCTGGTGTGGTGGTCTGGGCTGTAGTCACTGCAGGTGAAAACACTGGATGTTATGGTGCGTGGGGACAACCTCTGCACACCCTGGTGTGGTGGACTGGGCTGTAGTCATTGCAGTTGAAAACACTGGATGTTATGGTGCATGGGGACAACCTCTGTACACCCTGGTGTGGTGGACTGGGCTGTAGTCACTGCAGTTGAAAACACTGGATGTTATGGTGCGTGGGGACAACCTCTGCACACCCTGGTGTGGTGGACTGGGCTGTAGTCATTGCAGTTGAAAACACTGGATGTTATGGTGCATGGGGACAACCTCTGCACACCCTGGTGTGGTGGACTGGGCTGTAGTCATTGCAGTTGAAAACACTGGATGTTATGGTGCGTGGGGACAACCTCTGCACACCCTGGTGTGGTGGACTGGGCTGTAGTCATTGCAGTTGAAAACACTGGATGTTATGGTGCATGGGGACAACCTCTGCACACCCTGGTGTGGTGGACAGGGCTGTAGTCACTGCAGTTGAAAACGCTGGATGTTATGTTGCGTGGGGACAACCTCTGTACACCCTGGTGTGGTGGACGGGGCTGTCATCATTGCAGTTGAAAATGCTGGATGCTATGGTGCATGGGGACAACATCTGCACAGCCATGGTGTGGTGGACTGGGCTGCAATCATTGCAGTTGAAAACGCTGGATGTATGGGAGGGAGTAGTTCCGTATTATATGGATTTCTGTTTGGCATTTCGGCGATTTTTTTTTTTTCCCAAGTCACACTCAGACGTATCAGAATGTCAAGTTTTTGTCAGCGTCTGAGAGGCATCGCCCCTCAGACCCCCCCTACCCCCCCCAGCAGGGCGTTGCTCCTGCACCCACCAGGGGCCTTAAGCGTTCCCTGGACCCCCCCCCCCCCCCCCCCCGGCCGCAGGTGGATGGGTCAGCTAGTTGTCCTTCATTGCTGTCTTCCAGACTTTCCACTGTACGTCAAGGGTTAGTTCAGGATAGCTATCAGGCATTCAGTATGTTTGCCCCTTCAATCTTTTTTCTGTCTTTCTTTTTTTTCTTCTTTTTCTGTTTGTGTGTGTTAAAACAGGTCCGAAGTAACCTCCCCTCCCTCCCAACCCCCCCCCCCCCCCCCCCCCCCCCCCGCAACCACACCCTGCTCTGATGAAGTTTGGAGGATGAAAGCATCTCCTTCCTGCTGCTCCCCCATTCCCCCATAACCTGTTATTTTAATTTTATTTCATTTTATTTTTTTGCTATGCTTTCTTGCCATACCTGATGTCAAAAGAGGTCTACCTGTTGTTGGCAAATCATGATGTAGGGTCTGGATAAGGAGAGGGTGGAAAGTGGTGGTGTGGACCAGGGGAAACTGAACCAGGTGACCTGTCCGGCGTTGAAACAGAACTGCAAGCTTCTGTTCAGTGAGTGAACAAGGTCAAGGGCGGTGCCGTGGAATGGGAAGATGCGTTTGAATGCATGGCGTTTGTTTGTGTGCTGCCTTTAAAAAAAAAAAAAGCTGGTGCTGGATTAGATAGCTGAGCTTGTCAATCAGTAGAAAGAAACTCGTGGAGAGCGTGGCAGCAGAGAGTCCTCAGAAGAGAAGCCCCCTTCAAGCAAGTGTTTCGGCCCTTATCTCCTGACACTCTAGGGGGGTTGGGCCACACCCGGTTCATGACTCCGGATGTCCCTCTGCTGCCCCTTTTTTTTCCCATCTTGGGACGAGCCATGGCTGGGATTCGAACCCATGACCCTCTGGACATGCTCATTTTCCACTTAATGACTCGCGCTTTAACCACTGAGCCACAGGGACACCTGATATTTGTAGGGAAATTAAGCCTTATGAAGTTCACTTTTGTTCCTCCTTGACCAGATCCAGCTTGAACACCTCTCTGCCGCTTCTGCCATTGCTTTCAGGGCTCTGGTTTTTTCCTTCCCTGCAACTGAGAGCTGTTTCATGAGGCTGTATGCAGACGTTCCTACAAACCCCCTAGCTCCAATTTCTGCAGTGAGGACTTTGACCTGATAGCCTTCTCTCCTCAGGCTGTTTGCCAGATCAGCATACTTTTCAGTCTTGTAGATTTGAGCTGCCTCCATTCTGTTCTCATATGGCACCGTGAGCTCGATCATGATCAGCTGCTTGGTTGACTTAGAGTGGACTACTATGTCTGGTCTCATGCCACTCTTGCTGATGATCTCTGGGTGACTCTTCCATTCTGGGAGGTCTGCAGTGCACTCCCAGTCATCTGCCCCGTCCAGCAGACTCTGCCTGCATGTTTCGAGTGGCACTGTTGTTCTTGGCCATGATTTGCTGCCTCCTGCCGTGAAGAATGTTGCGGGTGCTTTTGGAGTCCTGATTTTCCCTTTTGTGGTGTTGGTACTAGCCCAGACTACTTGTACAATTTCTTTGAGCACTTGGTTGTGCCTCCATGTGTACCTTCCTTGAGCCAGGGCTACTTTACATGAGCTTAGGACATGCTCCACTGTTTGTTTTTCATGGCAGAGGGGGCATGCAGGATCGTCTGTTTTCCCCCACTTCACCAGGTTTGCATTTGAGGGCAGAAGGTCATATGCAGATCTGAGAATGAAGCTGATCCTGAGAGGGGCCATGTGCCAAATGTCATTCCAAGTGAGACTTCTTTGGAGTGCATTCTCCCACGTTGTCCATTGCCCTTGCTGGCTCTGCTGGACTGCTTTTTGGAGTCTTTTTTGGTCTTCTTCTTTTCTCATCTCCTGAATCATCATGTCTCTTTTGGCTTTTCCTTTGGCCTTTGACCACCATTCAGTTTTGGTCACCCCCAGTCCCTGTCTGTTGGTCTGTGTGTGTCCTGTTATTTCTCTGATCTTGAGACTTTCTTTTGCAGAATCCATCGCCTCTTGAACTTTCCATTTTCTGCCTGTCTTCAGCTGGGGCTTAATTGCTTCTACCACCTTGTCTCCTGAGTCCTCCAGCATGCTTTGAAGTCTGATCTTCCCTGCTTTGTATTCCTCCAGGATGGATTTCAGGGGTAGTTTCAGCTTTGCTTGGCGACAGTACAGCGCTATGTCAGTCAGACAGGGTGGGACACCAAGCCATTTCCTTGTGAACTTGTTGATTTTGGCTTCCATTGCCTCCACTATGCTGGTGCAGATGTCGTATATCATCAGAGGCCATAGCAGCTTTGGTATCAGCATGAACTGCAGACACCAGACCTTGTATTTGCCAGGGAGCCCACACTGGTCAATGGTCTCCAAGCCTTCCTCCGCCATCTGCTTGGTTTCTTTTGCTCTTTGTGTGTCTTTCAGCGTATCATCATACCATCTTCCAAGGCTCTTGACTGGTTCTTCTGTAACTGTTGGAATGGCCTGGTTGGCAACACTGAAGACCACAGATCCGGCCACTTTTCCTTTCCTCAGTGAGAGACTCCGTGATTTCTTTGGCTTGAACTTCATTCTGGATGAGGCAACTATGTCGTCCAGCCTCTCCAGCACATGACGTGTCTCGTCTTCTCTGGATGAAATCACTGTAGTGTCATCCATGAAGGCCTTGAGAGGAGGCATCTTGTATCCATCGCCAAGGTCTGTTTGTCTCGCGTTGTTTGTTGCTGCTTTCAAGATGAGTTCCATTGCCAGCACGAACAGTATTGGGGAAATTGCACAGCCCATTGCAATACCCACTTCCAAGTTGATCCAGTCTGTTGTGTACTCCTTGGTAGAGAACCGCATTGAGAAGCCATTGAAGTACTTCTTGAGCATGTCGCAGATGTTCTTTGGCACATGGTACATCTCAAGAGCCAACTGTATCATCTCATGGGGCACAGATCCATATGCGTTTGCCAGATCAAGCCACACTACGTCCAGGTCTCTCTTTTCTGTTTTTGCTTTTTGGATTGCGTCCCAGATCATTGTGGCGTGTTCTACACAGCCCGCCACGCCTGGGATGCCACCTTTCTGGACTGACACATCCAAGTACTTGTTTTCCATCAGGTACTTGGTCAGCCTTGCTGCCATGACAGAGAAGAAGATTTTCCCTTCGACGTTCAGTAGTGATATTGGCCTGAACTGGCTAATGTCACTTGAGTTTTGCTCTTTGGGGATGTACACACCATCTGCCGTCATCCACTGGCCGCTGATCTTCTGGTTTCTCCAAGCCGATCGCAGCAGCCTGTGGAGCCACTCCAGCACCTTGGGACATTTCTTGTAAAGCTGGTAAGGTATTCCGTTTGGCCCTGGTGATGATTTGGCTCTGGCTTTGTCGACCACCTTCTTGATTTCCGCCAACGTTGGAGGCTTGCCATTGAACTGTTCCTCAGGGTTGGTTGGCCACACCAGACCTTGAATGTCGAGTGGTGCTTTGCTCTGTGGGTCAGAGTATGTTTTCCTCAGATGCTGCTCAAGAACTCCTTTGTCCACACTTAGGGTCCCAGATTTTGGCTGCTCAAACAGTGTTCTGGCAAACTGGAAGGGGTCTCTGAAGAAGCGCTCTTGTGTCTTCTTCTTTTTGCTCTTCCTCTTCCTCGCAGATTCCGCTTTGCTGAGGGCACTGTGTTTTTCTTTCAGGTCTTTCCACAGTTTTTCCAAGCCTTGTTTTTCAGCTGGCAGTGCGGTCTTCATTTGCATCTTGAGGTTTTTCTTTTGGACCCTGATCTTGTCCATCTTTTCTTGGCGTCTGGATTTCTTTGGAGGTGTTTTCTCTTTGGGTAGTTTTGCTCCATAGGCGTCTCTACATGTGGCATACACAATGTCCCCATATGTGGCTAGTTTGTGTTCCAGGGTGCTTTTCCCTATCAGTGCATCGAGTCTTTGGACGATTTTTGCATCCAGTTTCTCCCAATCTTCAGTTTCGTTTGCTCGTGGCAGGTTGAGTTTCAGGCGCCTGGCATCGAGGGCCTGTGCAAATTCCTCATCCGAACCAACAGCGTGGATGTCCTTGGCACTGTGGTTTAAATCCTGGCCTTGGTCTTCCGACGTCTTATCTGCTGATGCAGTGCGCTGCTGCTCATTCAGATGAGTCTTCACACATCCCATCTTTGTTCTGTGGATCTTCATGCCACGGGTGGTAGCGAAACGCTTTCCACAGACACATGGATATTCCATTTGGTCCATGTTCATAGTCCGTTTGGGATTTGCAGTCATGATTGGTTGAGCACCGATGGATTCATCATTCTCTCCCCCTTTCGGTGAATCCTGGGAGCATCTTTTCCTTTTATTTTTAGTAGCCACATGTTTAAGGCAAAGTGGGGAGCCAGCCCACAGAGCCCTTGGTTCTGGTCTTTCCCAGTGTCCTCCGGTCTTTCCCGGACGTCCTCCGGCCTATTCCCGGAAGTCAATGGTTTACCCATGCATCAGTAGAAAGAAACTCGTGGAGAGCGTGGCAGCAGAGAGTCCTCAGAAGAGAAGCCCCCTTCAAGCAAGTGTTTCGGCCCTTATCTCCTGACACTCTAGGGGGGTTGGGCCACACCCGGTTCATGACTCCGGATGTCCCTCTGCTGCCCCTTTTTTTTCCCATCTTGGGACGAGCCATGGCTGGGATTCGAACCCATGACCCTCTGGACATGCTCATTTTCCACTTAATGACTCGCGCTTTAACCACTGAGCCACAGGGACACCTGATATTTGTAGGGAAATTAAGCCTTATGAAGTTCACTTTTGTTCCTCCTTGACCAGATCCAGCTTGAACACCTCTCTGCCGCTTCTGCCATTGCTTTCAGGGCTCTGGTTTTTTCCTTCCCTGCAACTGAGAGCTGTTTCATGAGGCTGTATGCAGACGTTCCTACAAACCCCCTAGCTCCAATTTCTGCAGTGAGGACTTTGACCTGATAGCCTTCTCTCCTCAGGCTGTTTGCCAGATCAGCATACTTTTCAGTCTTGTAGATTTGAGCTGCCTCCATTCTGTTCTCATATGGCACCGTGAGCTCGATCATGATCAGCTGCTTGGTTGACTTAGAGTGGACTACTATGTCTGGTCTCATGCCACTCTTGCTGATGATCTCTGGGTGACTCTTCCATTCTGGGAGGTCTGCAGTGCACTCCCAGTCATCTGCCCCGTCCAGCAGACTCTGCCTGCATGTTTCGAGTGGCACTGTTGTTCTTGGCCATGATTTGCTGCCTCCTGCCGTGAAGAGTTACCACATGCGTGTGCAGGCATGCATATGCAAATATGCAAGCGCATGCACACACTCGCTCACACACGCATCATTTTTGTACGTTTTTCAGAAGGAATGTTTGATAAACGATTGGTGACAGCTGCTGGTATATTGGAAGTGACTGGGTGCACAGAATAATCAGATCAAGTGAAAGGAAAAAGCACAACAGTTGTAATGCACCCTTGTGTTTGTGTGCATAAGCTGAAACACATCTGTAAATATATGTGTGCGTGTGTGTGCATGTGCGTGTGTGTGTGTGTGTGTGTGTGTGTGTGTGTGTGTGTGTGTGTGTGTGTGGTGTATGGACAAACATGATAAACAGGAATGCACACATACATGCACACGCTCGCAAGCATGCACACACATACACATGTATGTGTGCGTGTGCATACACATACACACACACATGCACACACATATATGCATGCACATGCAGACACATACATGCACGGATATGCACATGCACATGCACACACACACACACACACTCACAAACACACACACACATGCACATGCTCTTTCTCTCTGATACACACACGGGCATGCAGGCATGTATGTAAGTATGTACGAATACACACACACACACACACACACACACACACACACACACACACACACACACACTCACACACATGCACACACATTCTCTCTCTCTCTCACTCTCACACACACACACACACATACAGACACACATATGCACACACACACATACACATACACATGTACACACACCATCTTACCCATGTAGATCAATGGAGAAGTTCACACTGACCTCGTGGGTTACCTTTTCCTGCCTGTCAAGCAGATCGACATCTGTCCCATAAAGAGAGGCTACCTCAACCACCTGCCGCCCGAATCTCTCTGTCGTGCAGTCAGTCTCATTCTCCTGCGATTAGTCGACAGAATTTTTTTTTTTTTTGGTCAGTAGAGTTGCATAGCTTGGCTTTTTGCAGCTGCATGCCCTGCCTGTTCAAAGATGAATCCCTCGCTGGAAAAACTGTGGAGTTCCTTGGCGGTGTTGTGCCTGTTGTTCTGGGATCTGTTGATCAGATTCTTCTCTGACGTAAGTCTCCGCACGCTCATCGACCGGAGAGGGCACTGTGCTCCATGGTGGCTGGATGTTTAGAAACCATGTTTTGGGAAATGTGCACTTTACTAACAAACAAACAAACAAACAAAGTGTTTTGTTGTTGCTATGGTATGCGCAGTGCTATGATCGAAAGTATAGTGTCTTGCGTTTATCTGTACAAAGAATTATGTTGTGCAGATGTGATACGAGTGGGCGGTAGACTTATGAGTAAGATGTAGACTTTTGCATTAGCTTGACTTTCAAACCACGTCGCCATTTTTGTGTGTGTTGGGGATGTGTTAATGTGTATGCGTTACGTACACGTTTTTGCTGTGCATGCTCTGTGTTTATGGGGCATGTTGGTGCATGCATTCATATGTGTGCGTGTGTGTGTGTGTGTGTGTGTGTGTGTGTGTGTGTGTGTGTGTGTGTGTGTGTGTGTGTGTTTGTGTGTGTGTGAATACTGCATTTGTCTCTCAATTGAATGTAGCAGTCAGGCAGGAAAACAAGGAAAAAGCTGTGTGCAGCACCACAGCTTAAATGACAGCATAAAACTTGTTCATGGTACAAAAATGTACTGATTAAAAATATCAAGAAATTGCAAAGTGAAAAAAAAGAAACTTGTGTTATCTATTGCAGAATGATGTAATGATGAATGATCACAAATGATAGTGACGGGAACAAGTGACAGCACTTTGCATGATATAAAGCGACAGGCAGCAGGGGTTTATAAACAAGCAGCCTGCAGCAACGACAGAGTTTCTCTGAAAGCACTCGCAGGCATTTCATTGGATTAGATGTGCACCTTTAAGAGCATATGGAAGGACAACAGCATCACTATGAAGCCTAAGGTCAGACTGATGTTCACGTTCTCTTTCTTCTGCGTGTAAGGAACACATAGACCTCCCAGCAGAGACACTATAACCTCTGGAAATATGAATGTGCTGGGCATCTCATACGTTGATGAGGGGCATTGTGGGTAAGGTATCAGACTGTTGTTTCAAGGTTTGGGATTCCATTCCTGCTCAAGACAGCCTGCCTGAAAGAGGATTTCTCTGTGAGGTCAAGGTCATTGTGGACTCCAGTCCCTTCCTGTGCATCCACTGGATGAGACTTTTAGCCGAGATCCTGTGCATGCATGCATGCATGTGTGAAAATTTTGCGCTTAGATTAAAAATCCTGTGCCCTGTTTTGGAGGCGAGTAGGTCATTTGTGTGCTGGTGGTATGGCCGTCACAAAAACAACACACATGCCAACTGGTGGTGTGTTGAAACATCATCCTTGAAGACACACTACAGCTAATTCAATGGCGGGATTCAAAGTGGTGCCACCCTGGTGAACCCTGAAATGTGCAGCTGAGGAACAAAGAGAGAGCTGCCCTGATACTAACACGACATGGACCCAGTGGATGACCAGCGCATAACAGTGAAGAAAAGCTTACATGCTACGGCCTCGTCACAAGATGGACTGGCCTTTTTTAACATCATTTTTTTTTTTTTTTTTTTTTTTTTTTTTGAGAATAGTGGAGGGGAACCCATGAAAAGAAGAAGAGAAAAGAAGAAAATCAGGGGAGACAAGCTGGCAAAATATACACAGACACACACATTCTCTCTCTCTTTTTCTCTCTGGCTCTCTCTTGCTAAAGGAAATCAAACAGAGACAGAGAGAGAGAGAGAGCGAGAGAGAGAGAGAGAGAGAGAGAGAGAGGATGGGGGGGGGGGGATGAGGATATGATATAAAGAATGGTGTATGATAAAAGAATGGTGTATAAAAGCAGCGAATCATTGTATGATGTCAAACTTGTTTGTGAATAAAATCATGCTTCAGTGGGCTAATAATCTGAAGATGGCCACCCATCACATCCCAAAATGTTTTACCATGCAGGCGTAATTTCTTCAGCTTGATATTATCGTAAGATTCAGCAATCATTTTTACCTTCTCTTTTCTATAATAGACTCAGTCGCTGGCACACATCAGAAAAAGAAATGCAGAACGCGCTTGTGATGAGCGTCTCACCATGTACCCCCCTCCCCCCCCCCACCACACCCCTCCCCCTTCACCGTATGCATGCAAGCTGTGCTTTACTAGTGTTTATTGATTCAAATCTGCTTCTCACGACTATGTTGTCTTGTTCTTCTGTCCTCTGTCCAAAGCAGGATCAAAATATTGTGTGTGTAT
>CM065737.1:49223046-49230546 GCA_033310375.1 Conus canariensis | reverse complement strand
TCCTTAAGTCAATTAACTTTTCCAACAAAAAGATTATTACAATTTGTCATGTTACTATTTCCCTATTTCTTTCACACACATGTGCTGTCTGTCTTGTGTGACTCACTGTCTTTCTGCCTCTCACACAGACACACCCAAAGACACTTAGACACACCCAAAGACACACACACACACACCCAAACACACACACACACACACCCAAAACACACACACACACACACACACACACACACACACACACACACACACACACACACACACACATACATATGCACACAAACACAGACACATACTCTCTCTCTCACACACACACACACACACACACACACACACACACACACACACGCCCACACACACACACTCACTGTCTCTCTCTTTCTCTTTGTTCTTTTCACTCGCTCACTTACTCAGTCTCATACTGCAGTAATCTTACAGTGTGTCTTCAGCACGGATCTATCTTTAGAAACGTTTGTTACATAGACAGATCAACTGAAAAACGCTCCAGATATAATGAAGGTAACTTCCAGGACTAGTGAAATGATGAAATGTAGAGCCGACAGGCGTTAAGAAGGTGAGCATGAATAAATGAATGAAGAGGAGGAAGGTGTAGACTGGACTGGTGTTGACTGGAGTTTGTTTTTGGTTGATATATAGTTAAAGATAAGTAATAATAATAATAATAATAATGAATACTTATATAGCGCCTATTCTCGGCTAGAGACCAAGCTCTAAGCGCTTTACAATCAACACTCGCTTACACAATGGGCTGCCTACCTGGGTAGTGCCGACTGAAGAGCTGCCAGCTGGCGTTTCATTCAGTCGTTTCCCGTGTCATCCAGTCAATATCGTTCAATATCGTTCACTCAATTTCTTTACTTCCTTCATTCTTTCCATTTCTCACGCAGGGTGCATGCTGTGTGTAACGTGTCATCCATACCAACGGCCAAACTGGCCTACTCTTCCGAAAGTTGGTGATGGGATTTTACGTGTGTGCAAGATATTATGCGTGCGTTCACACACGGAACCTCGGTTTATAGTCTCATTCGAAGGACTGTATGGGAAATGGAGTCAGAACTAATGTTAACTCCGAGGGAAAAATCCCCCTGTACTGAAACGCCCCGGCGGAGATTCGAACCCGCAACCCCAGGATCACCAAGATTACGTGTCAGGCGCTCTACCAACTGAGCTATTCCGCCAACTGAGACATTGTTGGAGGGATTTCATTTCACCAACCCCCCCCCCCCCCCCCCCAACAAAACCATGGTTAATTTGAGATGAAGTATCTTTGCAGATGTAACTTGAAATGTTTTAGTGAAGTTTGTGATTGGTTGTGTGGGTGCAAGAGAGTTCCAGGTGTATGGTCCAGAGTATGCCGGGCTTGGTGTGTGTGTGTGGGAGGGGGAGGTAGATTTCTGCTGTGCAAAATTGCTTTTCAGTCTTTGAAACAGGCTGTGGCATGACGCTTTAACATACATAGAGAGAAAGAGAAAATGTGAGAGGTGTGTGTGTGTGTGTGTGTGTGTGTGTGTGTGTGTGTGTGTGTGTGTGAGAGAGAGCAAGCTCTTTGTGTGTGTGTGTGTGTGTGTGTGTGTGTGTGTGTGTGTGTGTGTATACATGAGTTTGTGCATGCGTGTGTGTGTGTGTGTGTGTGTGTGTGTGTGTGTGTGTGTGTGTGAGAGAGAGAGAGAGAGAGAGGAGCAAGCTCTTTGTGTGTGTGTGTGTGTGTGTGTGTGTGTGTGTGTGTGTGTGTGTTGTATGCATGAGTTTGTGCATGCGTGTGTGTGTGTGTGTGTGTGTGTGTGTGTGTGTGTGTGTGTGGTGAGTGAGTAAAAGAGAGAGAGAGAGAGGGAGAGGAGGAAGGGAGAGAGAAAGAGAGAAAGGCAGATGGACAGAGAAACAAAAGGTTGGGCTGAGAAACGCTGATGCCATCACTGTTGCCATGGCAGGTGACGGACATGATGCTTCAGGAGAAGCTGTACCCCATGTGGGCCAAGCCAGTCAGGCGCTGGTGGAACACCCGCTACAACCGCATCATCCTCTTCTGGGTGGTCGTCGTCCTCGCCTCCTTCACCGTCATCTTCGTCATCGCCACTGACTACATCAACTGGGACAGCCTGAATCGCGACTTCCTGCACAGCAACGAGCTGTCCCGGGCCTTCCTGGCCTCCTTCATCCTGGTGATGGACATCCTGATCGTCATGCAGGTGAGTTGTGGGATAGTTTGTGAGATGGACATCATGATTGTCATGCAGGTGAGTCGTGGGAGAGTTTGTGTGATGGACATCCTGATCGTCATGCAGGTGAGTTGTGGGATAGTTTGTGAGATGGACATCATGATTGTCATGCAGGTGAGTCGTGGGAGAGTTTGTGTGATGGACATCCTGATCGTCATGCAGGTGAGTTGTGGGATAGTTTGTGAGATGGACATCATGATTGTCATGCAGGTGAGTCGTGGGAGAGTTTGTGTGATGGACATCGTGATTGTCATGCAGGTGAGTCGTGGGATAGTTCTGTGGTGGACATCCTGATTGTCATTCAGGTGAGTTGTGAGATAGTTCTGTGATGGACATCATGATTGACATGCAGGTGAGTCATGGGATAGTTCTGTGATGGACATCATGATTGTCATGCAGGTGTCGTGGGATAGTTCTGTGGTGGACATCCTGATTGTCATGCAGGTGAGACGTGGGATCGTTGTTTGGTGGACATCATGATTGTCATGCAGGTGAGTTGTGGGATGGTTTGTGTGATGGACATCATGATTGTCATGCAGGTGAGTCGTGGGATAGTTTATATGATGGACATCCTGATTGACATGCAGGTGTCGTGGGATAGTTTGTGTGATGGACATCCTGATCATCATGCAGGTGTCGTGGGATAGTTTTTTGGTGGACATCGTGATGACATGCAGGTGAGTCGTGGGATAGTTTGTGTGATGGACATCCTGATTGACATGCAGGTGTGTCGTGGGATAGTTTGTGTGATGGACATCCTGATTGACATGCAGGTGTCGTGGGATAGTTCTTTGATGGACATCATGATTGTCAAGCAGGTGTCGTGGGATAGTTCTTTGGTGAACATCATGATTGCCATGCAGGTGTCATGGGATAGTTTGTGTGATGGACATCGTGATTATCATGCAGGTGAGTCGTGGGATAGTTTGTGTGATGGACATCCTGATTGTCATTCAGGTGAGTTGTGGGATAGTTCTGTGGTGGACATCGTGATTGACATGCAGGTGAGTCGTGGGATAGTTTGTGTGATGGACATCCTGATTGTCATGCAGGTGAGTTGTGGGATAGTTAGGTGATGGATATCATGATTTGACATGCAGGTGTGTCGTGGGATAGTTCTGTGATGGACATCATGATTGACATGCAGGTGAGAGAGAGAGAGATGAGAGAGTACTGTGATGTAGGTGAAGAGTTCTGTGATGCAGATGAAACTGGGTCCATTGTGGGTGAAGATTAGGTGTTTGGTCAGTGATAGATCAGGTGTTGATGCAGTGATAGATCAGGTGTTTGATGCAGTGATAGATAAGGTGTTGATGCAGTGATAGATAAGGTGTTGATGCAGTGATAGATAAGGTGTTCATGCAGTGATAGATAAGGTGTTTGATGCAGTGATAGATTAGGTGTTTGATGCATTGATAGATTAGGTGTTTGATGCAATGATAGATCAGGTGTTTGATGCAGTGATAGATCAGGTGTTGATGCAGTGATAGATCAGGTGTTTGATACAGTGATAGATCAGGTGTTGATGCAGTGATAGATCAGGTGTTGATGCAGTGATAGATTAGGTGTTGATGCAGTGATAGATAAGGTGTTTGATGCAGTGATAGATTAGGTGTTTGATGCAGTGATAGGTAAGGTGTTTGATGCAGTGATAGATTAGGTGTTGATGCAGTGATAGATCAGGTGTTTGATGCAGTGATAGATAAGGTGTTTGATGCAGTGATAGATAAGGTGTTTGATGCAGTGATAGATCAGGTGTTTGATGCAGTGATAGATCAGGTGTTTGATGCAGTGATAGATGAGGTGTTGATGCAGTGATAGATTAGGTGTTGATGCAGTGATAGATAAGGTGTTGGTGCAGTGATAGATTAGGTGTTGATGCAGTGATAGGTAAGGTGTTGATGCAGTGATAGGTAAGGTGTTGATGCAGTGATAGATAAGGTGTTGATGCAGTGATAGATCAGGTGTTGATGCAGTGATAGATAATGTGTTTGATGCAGTGATAGATCAGGTGTTTGATGCAGTGATAGATGAGGTGTTGATGCAGTGATAGATCAGGTGTTTGATGCAGTGATAGATGAGGTGTTGATGCAGTGATAGATTAGGTGTTTGATGGAGGTGAGAAATCAGGTGTTTGATATGGGTGAGAGATCTAGTGTTTGATACATGTGAGAGATCAGGTCTTGATGAGGTCAGAGAATGGGTGATTGATACATATGGGGGATCAGGTTTAATCAGGTCAGAGGATGTCTGATTGATACAGGTAAGAAATCAGTGTTGATCAGGTCAGAGGATAGATGATCCATACAGGTAAGAGAGCAGGTATTGATTAGGTCAGAGGATAGGTGATCGATACGGGTACGAGAGCAGGTATTGATTAGGTCAGAGGATAGGTGATTGATACAGGTAAGAGAGCAGGTATTGATTAGGTCAGAGGATAGGTGATTGATACAGGTAAGAGAGCAGGTATTGATTAGGTCAGAGGATAGGTGATTGATACAGGTACGAGAGCAGGTATTGATTAGGTCAGAGGGTAGGTGATCGATACAGGTAAGAGAGCAGGTGTTTATCAGGTCAGAGGATAGGTGATTGATACAGGTAAGAGAGCAGGTACTGATTAGGTCAGATAATGGGTGATCAATACAGGTAAGAGAGCAAGTATTGATTAGGTCAGATAATGGGTGATTGATACAGGTAAGAGAGCAAGTATTGATTAGGTCAGATAATGGGTGATTGATACAGGTAAGAGAGCAGGTATTGATTAGGTCAGATCATGGGTGATCGATGCAGGTAAGAGAGCAGGTATTGATTAGGTCAGATAATGGGTGATTGATACAGGTAAGAGAGCAGATATTGATTAGGTCAGATAATGGGTGATTGATACAGGTAAGAGAGCAAGTATTGATTAGGTCAGAGGAGAGGTGATCGATACAGGTAAGAGAGCAGGTGTTGATCAGTGTCCAAGACGGGGGAAATCGTGATGGTATTGCTTAAGTGCACTAAGTTGATGTATTATTGGTCAGGCTTAACACACCAAGGTTATCTTTGCACTCATACGCATATGCACACTCATGCGCCCACCAAACATTCACCTCTCTCTGGGAATGGGATGTCACGCATTCGTTTCTCTCCTAACACGACTGAGCACAAGAAATCCAATTTCTATGCTACTATAATCAAACGTGAAAAATCCAATTACACAAAATGAACAAATCAACACATAAAAGATCAATACTACCTAATCCCGGGTTATAATAAAAATGACTTCTTACCTGGCCAGGTTTTCACACACACAACCACGCTTTCACACCACACCACAGTTCTTGAAAAGTCTCTTCACGTCTTCTTCAGCACTGCTTGATGGTGATGCCCTTGGTTGACTGGCTCCAGGTTTCAGGACTGGGTCTTCGTGGTCGTCTCTGGGATCTCGACGTAGAACTCTTCTTCTTCGTCTCTTTCACCCACCTCTGGGTTCAATTTCAGTTTGTCTGTCTTCACCCACCTCTGGGCTTCAAACTTAGTTTTCTTCTCTTCCAGCTTGTCTTTCCCTAAGACTTTGCTGTCTCTTCTGTCTCCCAGACCACGTTCCTCTCGACCCGTTCTCTGTCCTGCCCACCTTCTCTCCTCTCTCTCTCTCTCTCCTCTCCTTCTCTTTCTCTCTCCTGGTGTTCTTCTCCTTCTCGTTGTTCTCCCTCACTTTATATAGGAATGGAAACAAAGGATTCCCCTTCGGGCCATGCCTTTGTCCATGCTGCTTCTCAAACCCCTAGTTCACAAGTGCTGTGAATTCTCCATTCGCTACATTCTCCACACATCTGCATTTACACACATCCCTACCTAATTGATTAGCAAACAAACACTTGGCACCAGATGGACATCGAAAATTCCCGCCGACTTCGGAGGCCACTTTAACACAGTAATTATCTTAAAGAGGGCTACGATAACAACATCCACGCGCGTTCAACCAGCCTGACAATAGAACCAACACAGTGACCCACGGCAATACCATCCGAACGAGTCCAAGACTCCTGCTCTTCACTGACTGTTTACAAAAGAACCTCAGCTGACTGAGTATTTAGCGCTCACTTGGTGCACCGAGGTCCTAGTGGTTACGTCCCTCTCCCCTTTCGCTGTCGGGCAGGTCCGAACTCCTTACTACCTTAGGTGCCATCTGTCACCTGACCGCTTCGTCCTCCTTGACACGGTTCGACCATGTGCGATGGGTAAGGCATACTTGTTAATGGTTCTATTACCTATTTGTATACTACGTACAACTTCCCTTTTGCCTCTAAGCGTTTAATGCCTTTTGTGAGAGGTTTCACGCACTTGACAATCAGATCAGAGAATGGGTGATTGATGCAGATGAGAGATCAGGTGTTGAACAGGTCAGAGGATGGGTGATTGATGCAGATGAGACATCAGGTGTTGTCAGGCTGGTGAGGGATAAGGTGTTTGATGCAGGCCCGAAGTTGGATGTTTGTGTGGTGCAGGTGAAGTACTGGGTGTGTGGTCTCCAGAGGAAGAAAGGGCCAGGGTTGCACTTAGGTGTGTGGGTGTTAAGGCCGGTAATTTACACGAGAGGGTGTTTGTTGCCATGAGAATGTTTGGAGAAAGAAAGGAGGAAAGCGATGAATTGTTGAGCGGAGGTTAGGGTTTTGAGAAGAAGTAAGTGAAAGATTTAAGATTGGGAGTCATTGTCTGACCTTGATCATGGAGTCATTGTCTGTCCTTGATCATGGAGTCATTGTCTGTCCTTGATCATGGAGTTTCATGCTGGTTTGAGGGCTGTACATTTCCCTGCCCTTATTTGCTCTGGGATCAAAGAGATGCAGGCAGAAGCATTGCTGGTCAGCATATTTGAGCAACTCTTTCAGAGGATTGTCTTCTTTCTTTCTTTTTTTTTTCTTTTTTTTTTTGTGTGACCCCAGTCTTCCCCTTTCGAATCAGTCCATAGCTGCCAACCCTCCTGAGTTGTTTTTCTGGAATTTCCCAAATTTTTTTTTAGAAATTTCTCTAAAAAGCCTGAATTTAATGGGGGGGGGGGGGGGGGGGGGGGGGTCCACAATTATTAGAAAATTTTGAATGAAAATTTTGGGGAATTCTTTTTTTTTTTCTGTTTTCTTTTTCTTTTAAAGAGGGATGGTAAAGTATGGCAGACTAAACCCCAAATGATGCATTTTCTTTTTTTTTTTGTGTCCCAACCTCTGCGTCACCTCAGAGGCAGTGCACCCACACCGCTCATTCCTACACCCCATCCACACCCACA
>CM065737.1:49150546-49218046 GCA_033310375.1 Conus canariensis | reverse complement strand
GCAAACTGAAGGTTTAGGCTTTCTTATATTTATAGGTGGTTGAAATAAGAATTTCAGCCCATAAATGTTGTTGACTTACTGCTTTTTTTTTTTTTTTATATTTTTTTGGTATCTAATGGCTGAGTCAGCTAAAACAATTACTTCAGCCCATCTCTCTCATTGTTGTATCTCTTCATCAATACAACTTCGCTATGTTTTGTATGCATGTATGTTATAAATATGACAAGTACAATAATTTGAAAAAAGGAGAAAGAGTTGAAAAAAAAATATTGAGACGAAGTTCTTGAGCGATAGTTGCACATGCGGAATTTAACCATGGCGTTGTCCTGGTGTGCTTTGACCAAAGAGCAACAACTCTTGCTAATTCTCATGCATGAAGTCATATTTGACTGTGCCTGCTTCTTCAACAACAACATGCTGATATATAGGAACAATGGCAGCAACTACTGGCCCTGAAATGTTGAAAAACACAGCAAGAGGGCATGGCTTTACACTAGAGTCTGCTGATGAATCAGGGCTGAAAGCAGTTCGTGTGGGAAGACCCTGTTCCTACCATGGCTGCTTCAAAACCAGATGTCCCTCTACTCTGTGCTGAGGAGTCAGGTAAAAAGACACACACACACACACACACACACACACACACACACACACACACACACACACTTACACACACACACACAACACACACACACACACACACACACACACACACACACACACACAGAGCTGTCTCCACTCTTTGAAGAAAGTACACTGATTTTTGTTGAAAAATACACCAATAGCAATTTTAGGGTTGACAGTTCTGCATATTTTTGTTGTGTATGTTTTCGCTTTAAATCTTTATCAGTTACTGTATAAACTGATAAGAATAGTTGCTTCACCTTGATTTCCCATTGTCACATCAGATTTTTGTTCATTTTTAAGAGTGAAGATGTTGGTTGAAACAATTGCTTACCCCATTTCTCTAATTATCATATTGACATTTTTTGTGAATTGAATGACCAAGTTCATCAGTTCATATCAGTTCTTGTTTTTTTTTTTTTAATTGCTGAGTTCATCAGCTCAAAGCTATCATTGTCTTCTGTAAAAATTGATGAGTTCATCAGTCCATATCTGTCATTGCTGTTTTTAGAAATTGCTCAGCTGGTTAAAACCAATTCTTCAACCCATGGGTTTTATTGTCATGTTTTCTGCCTATTGTTGCAGGTGTCTGTAGAGGATTTCTTTGGCGGCCTGCTTCTGTTGTGCAGTATAAAGCAGAGATGCTCTAACCAGTCCAAACCTTTGTGTTATTCTTGTTTGTCTGCGTCTGGGCAGAGTGGCCTTGTTGGAATATATGGGCAGGGGAAGTAGACTGAACATCACACATATCAGGATTTGGAAGGATTATGGGACTTGATAAAAATGTTTTTAAAAAAAAATCCGATATAAGTAACACAGGTAAAGCAAAGATGTGTTGAGGTTCTCTACCAGAGGTATGACTGGTCATTGTAAATAACACCATCATCAGAAAATGATGAGTACAATTCGGAATCAGCTGTCAGTTGTTCCCACCTGTCGTGCTGTTTTCTGAAATGCTGCTAGTACTGAAATCTTAATGATACAAACTCTTTTTTTTTCTCGGTCGCCTCTAAATACTGACTAAAGTACTGTGTTTAGACCATGGACGAAGGGGTCTTCTTGCAGCAGGCTGCCCAGGTTGTCCCATGAGCAATGACTGACTTTTATGCACTGGCGTTTTGCCACATCCAAGGATATGCCAGAGTCGATTTTCAGGTCCGATTCCCCGACCCCCTCCACACCTAAGAAGTGGGCAAATGCAAGTGGTCATGGGAATGATGGGTGTAGTGCATACTGCCTCCCACATAACTGTGGAAAGGTTCAAGTTGCGGTGTGATGTGTTTTGTCCGCTTGGATTTCAGTGTTCCCCATTGGAACGTCTCAAACGTGTACTTTGTGGATTCTTCTGTTCAGTTTCAAAAAGGGCAGTGAACTGGTAGAGGTTTGACGTGTCTTTGGACACCGCAGGATAGAAGATGGAGCCCAGTCCTCTCCTTCAGCGACCTTTAGCCATCCCTGGACTGAATCAGGTGAACGTTACTGCGGGATGGTCAGAGAGTGTTTTAAAGGGAACACAATCAGACCTCAAGGGGTCAGCCCTGATATGGCTTTTGTGGTCAGCAGGGCTTAAAGCAATGTGTTTGATTGGACCCCATAGGGTGGTTTGAACTTGTGAACGTCAGGTCTGCAAGCTAACCCGCCAACCATTGGACTATGGGCCCCCAACACTATATCAGGAACACATGTTTTGATGTGTTTAGATCTGAATGCCAGTCATGTTTACTTAGCTCTGTTTTGTGTTTATGTATTTTTTTGTTTTGTGTTGGTTTGTGTTGTGTTGTTTTGCTGTGGTCTAGATTTTGCATCTCGCTTCATTGTAATTCGAGTGTTCATGTTGACCAGCTGCCATGGTGCAGTGGTCAGCGTTGTGAACGTGCGAGCTGGGAGGTGGTTGGTTCAATTCCCATCAGAGGCACTTATTTGTGGGATTTTTCAGTCCTGACCGGTTCCAACCTAGAGTTGAAAGTGTGACGAATGCAAATAGAAAGATTGAAAACACACGGTAAAGTCACATCCATATAATGGATGCTGTTTGAGATTGTTGCTCAAATTTCCTGTTCAGCACTGAAGACGTCCAACTCTCGGATCTTGTTCATGCAGGAATGTTCATTGATCAGCATTAAAAAAAAAGTCTGAGTTTCTGTTGTTCTTGATGCTCTGCTCTTGTAACGACCCCAGTTTATTCCCCCCCCGCCCACCCCCATCTGTGCTAACGAGGGTCTGATGTCAGAGTTGGCTGCATTGGATAGTTCATAGGGGACTATCGTCGGATGGATGAAGTGGTGCGCCCTGGAGGGAGATGCTCAAAAATTCCAGCTCCATAAGTTAGAGTTGTCAAAAGGAACTGATAGTGTATTCTCAGACCAGGCACCACCGAGCATCTAGTCAGCCAAAGTCACTCGACTGCAGGGCAGTGTCTCCTCTGGTGGGTTGACTCATGGGATTTGATACTGACCGTTGTCTGTGGACTACCGGTGGCAGGGTTGGGGAAGGGACAAACCAGGGTGTGGTTTTGTAGGGTGAAACTGGAATGAGTGTGGTAGGTGTTTGCTGCTGGGATTGTGTAGCAGGTGAGAGGCAGCAGGGGAGGAGGGGGAGGGGAGGGGGAGTTAGGGAGGGGGAGGGGAGGGGAGGGGGAAGTGTCCATCAGTGTTGGCACTAAATGGGTAGGATAAGTATAAGAATGAATGATTAACTTTTAAAGACCATGGTGCAGAGAAAAGAAATGTTGTGAATTACTGTATATGTTCTTTCTGCTAAAGGTGCCCGTTGTATATTCTTTATGCTGAAATGTCCATTATGTATTCTGTGTGTGCTAAGAGTGTCTATTAACTATTCTTAATGCTAAAAGTATTTTACATACTATTCATTTGAAAAGTTTCTGTTACATATTCTATACTTTAAGTATCTTCTACATATTCTTTATACTAAAAGTGTGTCTGTTATACATTCTTTATGCTTATTGTGTCTGTTACTTACTCTTTATGCTCAAAATGTTATGCAATCTTTATGCTGAACGTGTCCATTACATGTCCTTTATATTACAAGTGTCTCTGGTGAAATGGATGATGCACTGAAAAAAACAGACTGTTATGTATGCTTCATTGTCTTGCATGATATATACACATTTCAAGGAAGGAGGTGGAGGGGCTGGTGGGGGGGTGGGGTGGGGGGAGGAGAGATGAAATGATGGAGAAGGGATGGGGAGTCTAGTGTGATTTAGACCTTTTTGTGTGTGTGTTAGATCCATAAAATTGCTTTGGTGTTTGTTAACTGTTCTCGTTTTCCAGTGGTTGTTGTGTGTGCAGGTGTGATTCAAGTACTAATGGACTGGGGGGGGGGGGGGGGGGGGGAGGTCCCAAATTGAGGTTGGGGTGTAAGAACCTAGCAGCAGATGCTGCAGAAGTTGTGGGGACAAAAGGAGGGGCGTCAGGGTACACATTGTGTAAAAGGAGGGGGGAGGGGGGAGGGGATGGTGCGATCAGGTGCACAGCTCACCAAAGGAATATTGGGATGGAGGACTAGGTGCAGGTTCTGCGAAAGCTGTGGTGGAGGAGGGGGAAGGGTGGGGATGCAGATTTAGTCAAAGACGAGGAGGGTGGGAGAGAGGGATTCCACCATGGTCAGTGATGTGTGCTGGAGGCCCTTCCTCACAGATAACAAGTTATCCATTAATATTTATGCATTTGTAAATATTTTTTCTTTCTTTGTTTCTTTCCTTCTTTTTTCTTTTTCTTTATTTTTCTTTCTCCTTTTGGGAGAGAGGGGGTGTTCAGAACCCAAGGACTCAACCTCCCTCTCCCCCCTACCCCTCTAGCAAATCAGCCGTGGTGTGTGTGTGTGTGTGTGTGTGTGTGTGTGTGTGTGTGTGTGTGTGTGTGTGTGTGTGTGTGTGATATCTCCACACACACACAGACACTCTGAGAGAGAGCAGAACTGTTTTTCTCCAAGGTGATGACATTAAAGCTTTAGATTTTGTGTGTGTGTGCATGTGTAACCCTCATAATCAAGCAGCTTTCTGTGATAATAATTTTTGATATGCATGTACCCACAAAACTTTTTCGCTTGAGGTGACTCATGATTTTGTGAAAAAGTCTTGCCTCAGGTTTTGGAATGTGTATGCTTTGACACTATAGGAGAATGTAAGTGACAGTTTGAAGAGAAGTGTTGTTGTTGCATAGGCATGAGGGGCATGCTAGGTCTATGATCAAAAGCAAGGGACATAACTCAACAGAATAAGCCAATGGTCATTTGGAATGAAAATAGTGATCGTGAAGGATACATTGTGTGTATATATATTTGGAGCTCAAATCATGTGTTGGTGGAAGTTTTCACACTGAGGTTTTGCACTGGGTTTTTTTTTGTTTGTTTGTTTGTTTCATGGATAACTATGTGATTCAGATAATAACACTTGTGTGTTTTCAGTGATTTTGTTTCAACAATAGGGTCAAGTTTGCTTCAATTTCATGATCATTTTTCAAAACAAACTTGGTATGCATATCTTCTTTGGGTCATGTTCTGTAAAATGTGATTGTATTCATATCCCTTTTTCAAACTGAAATATGCATATGAATTTTCCCTCTGCATCGTGCAAGCTGACTTCTTTTCAAAGCACGCAAAAACGAGTCTTATTGATGTGACATTATGTTTTACATGTGCCTCAGCTTAGACATAAGTTGTGTGCTGAGACATGACATGTGATGTGGAGCTTTTGATGTGTATATGAGATGGTTAACCAATGTCTGAATTTCTTTCTGTGTCTTATTGTTGGTATACTGGTATTTTTTTAATCTCTTACCACTCGGTCCAGCTCTTCCCTTTTGTAGTTGCATTCAGAGGTCACAGCCTCAGTGCCATCAGGCCATAGTGGCTCTCAATAAGAGGTTGCCTTGAGGCAGCCCGTGAGAGGAGACACTGCATTACTGCTGGGTCTCTGTGACGGTGTTCAGCACTACCTGTTCTCATCCAACATACAGGGAACACCACCTACCAAGCCCTACACTGTTCACCATCTGATGATAGTCCTCACAAACTTGTTAAATTTTTTTAGACTTTTAACGATCTCATGGATGTGACAGGAAATCACAATTGAGGTCACCGTGACCAGGCCATGAAGGACCATGGAATTTGAACCATTTTCTTTTTTTTTAATTATTATTATAGTAATCAGGACTATGAAGGTGATGTCATGGAGTTCCACTTCAGTTTTGGACATAACGTCCGACCCGTACTTTATGCTTCTTCTCATACTCTCTTGTCAACCAGGCTGGAAGGATGCAAACGCCTGCAGTAATAGGATAGTAAGATAAGATAATGTTGCTTATAGCCCAGCCGACTGCAAGGGGCCATATCAGGGCTGTCACCACGTTAAAATCAACTCACAAGTCATTCACTCACACAACTCTTTAAAATACATCTTCTAAAAACCCACCCGAAATTTTGTTATAAAACTTTCCACTGTAAAATCTCAGATCCAATGGAAACTGTTATATCTCTTTCAAGAATAGAAATTTGCAAAACATCTAAAGGCACATTGATTGAGCAGATGAAACTGGACTATGTGATTTCTGTATCCCCATTCTAGAAAGCTTTTTTTCACACTTTTTCTTCTTCAGGCACAATTTTTAGCGGGCCAGCTTTTTTTGTTGTTGTTTATTATTATCATGATTTTTTAAAATAATAAATGCAATTAGGCAAAGGGACAGCAAATCTTTTCACACTTTCCTGAAAGGATACCAGCTGTCCATTCTCCAGAGTCTGGCTTTGCTTTTTTTTTTTTTTTTTTTCGCTTCGTGTTTGTTGCTTTTAAATGCTTTTTATTGAATGTGTATACATATTTTTTAAAGGGGGCGGGGATGGGGATGCGGAATGGCTAGCACTGCAGCACAGTGTAATGCTGTCCCTCTCACTAATGTCAGTATCTGTTTTTAATTGATGTGAATATTCAGATATTACCTTGTTTCTTTCTTTCCCTGGATGGGTCCTTTTTCTTCTCTCCAGCTGAAAAAGCCATGTATAGTCAGCTTGGATATATACTAATGAAAGGAAAACTAAGTGTAAATTTTTGTCATTCCAGTTGAGTCTGTGGCACAGTCAGCAACCTGGGGTATGAATCACTGAGGTGGTGGTGACGGGTTGGAGGTGGAAGGCGGGAGAGGGCAGGACAAATCTCAGAGATAGATGCCTGTGGGCGCCCTATGCTAACAGCAGCACCTTATTCTTACAGCAGTTCCATATATAGAATATTTTGTGTGTATTTTTGGCACTTTTGTCGATCAATCACAAATATGTGCATTGTAATTCATGCACTGAGTATGAAGTCCACCGGGAAGAAAGGATATTTTAGAAGAAAACACGATTTCTGTAATGAAACATAGTCATGCACCCTCCCCCACCTAGTCAGTGAATGCATACCAAAGTATCATCTGGTTTACACGCATTCATTGAGAACTGGGTCAGTGCCTTTGTCCGCGCTGTCACTGGTCACCACTCAAGAGAACACGCGCTCGAGAGAGAGACACTTTCAGTGCATTAGAATTTTGGTGAAGGCAGGTGCTAGCTGGAACTGGTGTGATGGACAACGTGCGCCATGTGTGTGGCTCTGGGAAAGAATGAGTAGGCTCCCTCTGCAAGGGAGTGTGCATTGCTGTTAGCTTACAGTCAGCTGTTAGCGTAAAGGCCTCACAGATGCCTCCCTCAGGAGTTGAATTAATAATGTCTGAAAGTCTTGTCTCCACTGACAGCACTGTCAAGGCTGACGAAGATGAAAAGTTCGCATTCTGAAACTCAAACTTGTGATGCCGAAACCAAAATATGGAGCCCATGTTAGAAGTGCCAGTATTACTAGCTTAGTTGGTTTCATACATGTCATCGTTTCTTTCTATTATTGGGCATAGAAGTCTTACCTGAGAAGTTGGTGTTACCTGTGGAGTTGCACCTGTGTGTGTGTCTTGTCTTTGAGATAACACAAAGAACAGTTGGACTGAGTTTCATCTGAGTTTACTGGGTATATTAGAGGGGTTAGTATCTTTAACAAAAGGAAAGTTGGGTGGAGTTTCATGAAAGCTCACAGGGCTGTTTGTAGGGTCAGTATATCCACTCCTGCTGTTTTAAGATGTGAGATCTCAAGATGTGCATTCATAAGATCTGGGTGTTCTGAATCTTACTGTCTCACAGCCCTGATGGGCTCGATATGCAAATGAATCAGGTCATGAGGTCTCTCTAGGAGGCACACCTGAAGTAACTGGGAATGAAAGTCTTCTCCAAAAAAATAAAACAGTCATGATTTGATGATGTGATGCTGTTGATCGCAGTCCACAGTGGTGATTTGATGATGTGATGCTGTTGATCGCAGTCCACAGTGGTGATTTGATGATGTGATGCTGTTGATCGCAGTCCACAGTGGTGATTTGATGATGTGATGCTGTTGATCGCAGTCCACAGTGGTGATTTGATGATGCGATGCTGTTGATCGCAGTCCACAGTGGTGATTTGATGATGTGATGCTGTTGATCGCAGTCCACAGTGGTGATTTGATGATGCGATGCTGTTGATCGCAGTCCACAGTGGTGATTTGATGATGTGATGCTGTTGATCGCAGTCCACAGTGGTGATTTGATGATGCGATGCTGTTGATCGCAGTCCACAGTGGTGATTTGATGATGTGATGCTGTTGATCGCAGTCCACAGTGGTGATTTGATGATGCGATGCTGTTGATCGCAGTCCACAGTGGTGATTTGATGATGCGATGCTGTTGATCGCAGTCCACAGTGGTGATTTGATGATGCGATGCTGTTGATCGCAGTCCACAGTGGTGATTTGATGATGCGATGCTGTTGATCGCAGTCCACAGTGGTGATTTGATGATGCGATGCTGTTGATCGCAGTCCACAGTGGTGATTTGATGATGTGATGCTGTTGATCGCAGTCCACAGTGGTGATTTGATGATGCGATGCTGTTGATCGCAGTCCACAGTGGCACAGTGCAGTCCATAGTATTACTAGAATGACTCATGCGGCTTAATGAACACAGAAACTGCATGTGTGCTAAACGAACAGGTACCTGAAGCAGCATTATTTTAGAGTTGTGTGCCTTTAATTGTTTCACCATGGGAGCAAAAGTTACTGCAACTGTATCCACATTTACGCCTGTGAGAAAAGGTAATCGTTCGATAGAAAAAAAGCTCAATGACCAATTCAGAAAGCTTGTGTCTCTCTGGGGATTACCTTCTCGTACAGGGATAATGTGGATATTGCCTTTACTGTCTGTTCCTTATTAGGACAACAATATTTTTTAGCAATGTTGAAGAGAAGGATGCAGTAGATGTTTGTGTAAGGAGTGGCCTATGCTGATTTCCTTTTCTTTTTGAAGACAAGAAGTATGCAAGTGAGCCATTGTACTAATATCTTTATTGTCATAAAATAAAGTTTTCTGAGTGTAAACTTTTTTAAATGCAGCTTTTTTCCCACTCCTCTTGTCCAGTAAAACTAATGCATGATATGGTTTTTATTGTACCTGGAAGTATTTGTTCAGACGTTTTGCTGCTCTCTGAAAACGAAGAGTTTAGGCTGTGTGGATTTAATTCTGTCTAACTGTTAGAAACGTTGCTTTCAGACTTTCACGGTGTTGGAACCATCAGCAAGATGAGGGTGGACATTCATGTAGTAAAAGAACCCTTTCACTGTTTATGACTGTTGTCACTTCCATGGGCTTTTGGCTGCTGAACATTGTCGCTTCAACCTGGTGGCTGTTGAATGCAAGAAACTGTCAGCTGAATTTTTGTTTTGTACCGCTGTGCGGTAATTATTTTCTCAAATGTATGATGATATCTATCTGCCTTTTTTTTTTTTTTTTCTATAAACACAGCTGATATATTTGCCTACTAGGCATATATTTGAAGTGTGTGCCTTGTGTGTATTCACTTTTGTGGAAACCTTTATTGTTTGGTTTGTATGAGATCTATATCATAACGTTATCAGTGAATCATATCGTGTGTGTATTCATACATGTGTTAGCTGTGACATAGGTTTTCACCTGACAGGATCATATCCTTTCGTCCTTTACTTCTTCCAAGGAGAGACTGTTTTCAGCCATGGTTGTTGGTGTGTCTGTAGGGAGAATTACCTCACTTCCATTGAACTGATTTTAACGAAACTGGATGGGAAAGATGGAGTCAGGCATTTTTGTTCGGCACTGTTGTCGATTTCTTACAAATAGTGTATAGTAATTAATGCACTGAGTATGGAATCCATTGTGAGGAAAGGATATTTGAAAAGAAAGTATGATTTCTGTAACGAAACACAGTAATGCACCTTCCCCCACCTGTTGAATGAATGCATACTGTAATATCATCTGCTTTAGGTGCATCCTGCACGCTCCTTGGTCACTATCAGGGAGAGAGCCTGCATGCCGGTAAGAACGGTGAACAGCAACTCCCTGTGTGTGGGAATTTTTCTTAAAGGCTCTCGTTAGCTGTAACTGGCTCTGTGGCGGACAACACTTGCCATGCACGCAGCTGTGGGAAAGACTGAGTAGGCTACATCCACAAGGGAGTGACCATCGCTGTTAGCTTGCAATCGGCTGTTAGTGTGAGGGACCCACAGATGAACCCACTGAATTTCAGTACAAAGCAGAATCAAGGGGCAGATCCACAATCCAGTCCACCTTGACGGAGGTCTCTGCTGTCAGGCATGGGACTGAAGTAAACCAATATGGTGAAAGTTTTGTAAAACTCAGGGTGGGGTGGGGAGGGGTCTGGGCCATATCATTCATATCAGACTGTTCAGGAACAACACTTCTCTCTTGCAGACCTTTCTCAATTTCTCTTTCTTCTTTTTTTTAATTTTTTTTTTAGCAGATTGTTTTATTTTTGCGGATATCAAAAGGAAAAAAAGAATTGTCCAAAGCAGAAGAATTTCATGCCAGGGCCTCATGTGGTTTTGTTTTCATCCACACGATGTTTAACCTAAGTTTAGTCAGCATGGTCCTTAAAAGGGCGTGCACCAGGTCACGATTTCTGGCTTCACTTAATTAAGGCATCTGATATGACCGACGGTTTAATTATTGTTTTCGTTGATTACAGCATTAACATAGCTGCCGACCCTTCAGAATTTCTCTGGAAGTTCCCAAATTCAGAGATTATTCATGAAATCTCAACTTTTAAGATTTAGTTTAAGAATATGGGGATCTAGGGAGTTATTTTTGAATAAGGATGATTGAATATCACAGAGTAAAGCCCAAGTGATGTTATGTGGATGTTGGTGATTAATGTTGTAAAATGCATTTTGTTTTAAACCTCACAATTGTCAGCTAAAACACAAAGGGGGTTAGGAATGCTCTTAGTCAAGAGCCAAGTTACCCCCCTTTCTTTTTTTTTTCTTCTTGCAGTTCCTTCTTCTGTGCCACCTCAGTGGCATTGCACTCACACCGCTTATTCCGACACCCCTTGGCCATCGGCAATCCACGAGGAGCAGTCATTGTCCAGTTGTTATGAGGCAACCACCAGAGGAGACACTGCACTGCTGCCAAGTCACTTCAGTGGTGTTCAGTGGCGCCTGTCCTGATGCAGCATGAACAGGACACCACTTACCATGCTCCCTACTGATGACAGTAATTGCTTTGTGGCAGAGCCGGCATGAGTGAGGTCTTATCTCCAGAGAGCACCATCACCTCCATCCATGATCAGTCCCCATGAATTCGCTGACATAGGTGACCCCGACAGAATCAAACCAAAGCCATGAAATTTGGAGAGGCAATCGAAACTGCCCGACAGAATCAACAAAGCCATGAAATTTGGAGAGGCAATCGAAACTGAGGTCACCATGAGAGCAGGGAATGAAGGGCTGCAGAAATTCATACTTTTCTTTTTTTTTTTCAATGCTGATCGATGTGGATAAGGATGATGAAGACGACGCTATGGATTTCCATTCTGGTCTGAGACTGCTTGACAGGGCTGTATGCTACGCTCATTTTCATGATATATCCTGGTGACAACCAGGCTTGAGAAATACAGACACCTGCAGTGTGGGTCAGAAAATTTGAGCAACACTCTCGGAGACGCATCCAATAAGTGGATGACACTCGACGGTGTGATCCCTGTCGTCCCAGCCGAGTCCATAGCAAACTCAAAGTCTTGGAAGGAGCCGGCTGGGGCAGAAAAATCCCACCAATGAATGGCGCTGATGGGAATCGAATGCACGACCTCCCACCTTGGCAACTGGTTAAAGTGCCCCCTTTTCAGCCCACCCAACCCGCTTCATCCCTTGGCTCCCGAATTTCAACTCCAGAAGGTCAGGAGATACTGACCTTTCAGTCTCAGGGTCTGAGGCGCAATACTAGGCAGCAACTGGAGGGTGAAAGATATAGTCTGATGTTTTTGTTTTTTTCAATCTCACATAGTTCACAAATGAGTACATGCAGATCATCATTAAATCCACATGTTGAAGATCACAATGTTCCTGTCGGTATCGAGGGTTTTTGGGGGTTGAAAATGAAGAAAGAAAAATTTCCACATATACCAGTCCCAGAAGCCATCAGCAAACGGCGTTTTTCAACACATAGGGTGGAGAGAAAGATTTGTCATCCGTTGTATTCCATTCAGAGCAGTTGTCTAGAATTCTGTGCAGATATTTCAGCTTCTGCCTCGTGGCTTCTACTTCAGGCTGCTTGAGGTGAAGCTCGGCGCAGACATTCTCACATGGCAAGTGTGAAATTATGAGGGTTCACAGCAAAGCTAAAGTAGGGTGGAGATGAGGCGAAGTAGGCGTTAGGCGTAATGTTGTGCTAAAGAGCCAAAGCCAGCCTATCATTCTCATGTTGAGAACCTGAATCAACTCTTATGCTGTGCAAATGGTATGTTTCTTATTGGTCTGTGCTTAATTAAGAATGTGAGCATTTCTTTTTCAACCAAAAGATGAGATGGTGAAAATGACACATATTGTTACTATTACTTCTGAAGCTGCTACGAGAGCTGTTTTCTCTTATTCTGTAGTTGTCAGTTTTTCATGATATGATGTTAACGGACTTGTGGTGGTGCTGAGTTCATATATGTATAGGTTGTTATGTAAAGACTTCTATTATCTGTGTATTTGCTCCTCTGTATGTGTTTTTGTACATCTCAGGATAGCATGAATGGGACTGAAATTTTCTATGCACAGTGTATTTCTGCTTATTCAGATGATATGCACATTTGATGTATGATGATGTGTGTTTATTTGTGTGCAAACACATTTTTTAAAAACTTTTATTCAGTAGAGAGATGGAAAGTCAATGCAAGTCATTTCGATGTCCTGTTGAACAGTTTGCTTCTTGAAGCTTTCCTTCATCCTCCTGTGTACCCTCACTCCAGTCTCCCTCTACTCTCTACTGTGTACCCCCACTCCAGTCTCCCCTTACTGTGTACCCCCACTCCAGTCTCCCCTCTACTGTGTACCCTCACTCCAGTCTCCCGTCTACTGTGTACCCTCACTCCAGTCTCCCCTTACTGTGTACCCTCACTCCAGTCTCCCTCTACTGTGTGCCCCCACTCCAGTCTCCCCTCTACTGTGTACCTACTGTGTACCTCACTCCAGTCTCCCGTCTACTGTGTGCCCCCACTCCAGTCTCCCCTCTACTGTGTACCCCCACTCCAGTCTCCCCTCTGCTGTGTGCCCCCACTCCAGTCTCCCCTCTACTGTGTACCCCACTCCAGTCTCCCCTCTACTGTGTACCCCACTCCAGTCTCCCCTGTACTGTGTACCCCCACTCCAGTCTCCCTCTACTGTGTACCCCACTCCAGTCTCCACTCTACTGTGTGCCCCCTCTCAGTCTCCCCTGTACTGTGTACCCCCACTCCAGTCTCCCCTCTACTGTGTACCCCCACTCCAGTCTCCCCTGTACTGTGTACCCCCACTCCAGTCTCCCTGTACTGTGTACCCCACTCCAGTCTCCCCTGTACTGTGTACCCCCACTCCAGTCTCCCTCTACTGTGTACACCCACTCCAGTCTCCCCTCTACTGTGTACCCCCACTCCAGTCTCCCCTGTACTGTGTACCCCCACTCCAGTCTCCCCTCTACTGTGTACACCCACTCCAGTCTCCCCTGTACTGTGTACCCCACTCCAGTCTCCCTCTACTGTGTACCCCCACTCCAGTCTCCACTCACTGTGTGCCCTCTTCCAGTCTCCCTGTATGTGTACCCACTCCAGTCTCCCCTCTACTGTGTACCCATCTCCAGTCTCCCCTGTACTGTGTACCCACTACAGTCTCCCTGTACTGTGTACCCACTCCATCTCCCCTGTACGTGTACCCCCACTCCAGTCTCCACTCTACTGTGTACCTCCACCCAGTCTCCCTCTACTGTGTACCCCACTCCAGTCTCTCTCTACTGTGTGCCCCTCTCCAGTCTCCCTGTACTGTGTACCCCCACTCCAGTTTCCCCTGTACTGTGTACACCACTCCGTCTCCCCTGTTACTGGTACACCCACTCCAGTCTCCCCTGTACTGAGTACCACTACTCCAGTCTCCCTGTATGTGTACCCCCACTCCAGTCTCCCTGTACTGTGTACCCCCACTCCAGTCTCCCTGTACTGTGTACCCCCACTCCAGTCTCCCCTCTACTGTGTACCCCCACTCCAGTCTCCCCTGCCCACTCCAGTCTCCCCTCTACTGTGTACCCCCACTCCAGTCTCCCCTCTACTGTGTACACCCACTCCAGTCTCCCCTCTGCTGTGTACACCCACTCCAGTCTCCCCTCTACTGTGTACCCCCACTCCAGTCTCCCCTCTACTGTGTACCCCCACTCCAGTCTCCCCTGTACTGTGTACCCCCACTCCAGTCTCCCCTCTACTGTGTACCCCCACTCCAGTCTCCCCTCTACTGTGTACACCCACTCCAGTCTCCCCTCTATTGCACTTACCTGGTGATATCACAACCATACAAAATACTTGCTTTGAGTGGAAGACTTTATTTGAGGAAGAGAGAGACAGAGGGAAAATGTGTGTGTGTGTGTGTGTGTGTGTGTGTGTGTGTGTGTACATGCATTTGAAATGATGTGCTGTTTAACAGTAACTAAATACAACACACACACACACACACCATCGATAACTAACAAACTAAACTGATAAAGCACACACCCACATACCTACAATCACACACACTAACTGAACTCTGTCTGTCTGTCTGTCTCTCTCTCTCTCTCACACACACACGTGGGTGTGAATGAGAAATGCTTGTAATACTGAAAGGTTTGTGGCCGGGGTGCAGGACCGCTTAAGGCCCCTGGTGGGGTGCAGGGGCAATGCTCTGCTGGAGGGTCTGGGGGGCTTAGCCCCCAGATGCTGACAAAAATTGACATTTGAGGAGTTTACTGCGTTCTCCTCTGATACAAACCCTGAATATTATACTTCTCAGTACTACATAGTTAAAACTATTTCAGACAAAAAACAACAGAACAACTACAAACGTAATTCAAGAGAGATTTAATTCGCACTTACACTGAGTACAGGTGGCAGCAAATGATAACATGGAATTGTTCAAGTTATATTCCTCTTTTTTTTGGATCGGAGGACCAGCGCATGCATCCATTGGAAGTGCAAACGGGGGAGGAAAAAAATCGCCAAAACGCCAGTACGGAAATTCGTATCATATGAAATTACTCCCACTCCATGCACACACACACACACACACACACACACACTAACTGAACACAATACACACACACACACACACTCTAACTGAACACACACACGTACACACACACACGCACACACTAACTGAACACAATCACACACACACACACACACACACACACACACAAACACATACACGTGTACTGAAGCACAGATGTGCACACCAAGACAGGCAACTATCATCACAGACTCTCATGTACTTTTTATTCTGAAGGCACAAAAAGCAGAAGCAGAAAATCACCAGCACACAGTACAAGACATTTCTTTCATTGGTGGAAAAAATATCAAGGTCATGAAATCATGCCCATCTGAGTAAAGCTATATAATTACGGTCATTGTTTTCAGAACTCGATTATATAGTGATTTAATTAAAATGCATCCTTTGAGCTTTGATTCACTGTAAAATCAGATTAATATTGAAAGAGGTAACCAAAAGATGATTTAAACAAACCACAGTCATGAATATAAAAATAGTATCAGCAGCAGAAGCATGGGAAAAAAAACAACAGCAATAAAATGTTTAAAAATTGCATGCAATTCCTGGTAGAGGAAAAAAAGTTAATATAAAAGTTGCTGTCAATACTGAATTTGAGTCAGTTTTGTTCCAGATAGTTTCTAAATAGTCTAACAATAAATGTCTGTCTGAAATATTTTCATATTCAATATTTCCTTGTTTTGTAAAACAAAAAAATCTGCTAAAGTTACCAATAATTGAATATAAAATGATTTATTCATATTCAATATTTCCTTGTTTTGTAAAACAAAAAATTCTGCTAACATTACCAATAACCGAAAGTAAAATGATTTATTTCAATTTTGGAACGTTATACAAGTACAAGTGAATAGATGATATGTGTGTGTCTAGAAAACGCTTCCAGAAGCTCAGAGCTTTGGCCAAATAAGGAAGGGACTGATGCAGGGAAGAAGGGTGAGGAGAAGTAGGGAATTTGGAGACTGCGGGGGAGGGGAAAGGTACGGTGGGGGTGTTCTGGTAACTTTCATTTCCGTTCTCCCATTTGCTTCATGTGAAGCTCCTCATTGTGGTTTGAGAACTACACTTGGCAATGTGTGAACACAGTTTGAAGTGGATTTGTTCTGGGACACCAGAGAGAGACCAGATAGAATGAACCAAACTGCTATTAGAACCACACTCGACTATCCAGCCCTTGAACACACAAAGCAGAACTTGGGAACCACATACCAGGTATCATGTCATAAAGCACAACGCAGCAAGTGTAAGAAATACCTGGTACAAAACACTGACCTGCTTGACAACACCTCTGTTGGAACGGAATCGGGTAAAAGGTACAGCAAAATGAGGCCTTTCTGTCACTACCTGAGTTCCAGGTGAAAAAAAAAAAAAGTTTGCCTGCTTACCATTAAAACTTTGTTTCGAGGAATAAAAACAACAAACGATAGTAATATGAAGTGAAAACTCATAATGCCAACATCCATTCTCTACACATTAAATGACATGTGCTCCTCCACCCACATCGTTTCCACCTTTTCTTTTGATGTGTTAAATGTCTCAGTCAGTCAACAGTTGAATCATCAACCGATTCATTTTAGTTTCACCACATATGGTCATGGAAATGATTTGCCATGTCTTTGTCATGCTCTGTGTTCCTGTGCGTTTGTTTTAACTTTCTGTCCTAACAAATTTGATGATTTCAGAGAGATTTCAGAAAACTTTGGCATGAGCAACTTTCATAATAGACTAGATTTATTTATGGAGGTAAATCCAATTAGAAAAATTAACAAGATGCAAAGCATATGAATGTACTCCCATTTTATCTTCCAGAAAAACGTCACAATCAAACATGCGTCATAATGTATTGGACGTCACAATCAAACATGTGTCATAATGTATTTCATCACCGAGATATTCCATAAAGAATAAAAACTATTTTGGGCCATTACTGCCGTTAGTAACGGCTATTCTGGTACAATAAAATATCGGGCATCATCTGTGACCCATAATGAACATACCTACAAATTTTCAGAAAGATTGGCCCTGAAGTTTTATCTGGAGCGAGTGGAACACATTTTGACCACAGACAGACAGCATTTTTTCGTTCCCATTGTAAAGTACTCCCTGTTCTATAAGAACTGGGAGTACAAAAAGTAATGTTAAAAAAAAATACTATGAAATGTCCACTGAGGTATATTGAGACAACCATAACAGATCTTACCGCCAAACAATTGCTTGTTTTCAGATTCCACTGTAGCATATGTCATTCCTTCTTACTGTTGTTACTTTAGAGATCTGTAGTGGTGTTCCTTTCCCCCCCTCCCCCCCCACCTCTTGCCCCCCACCCCACCTCTTGCCCCCCCCCCCCCCCCCAACCTCCCAATTTAATGACTGCCATCCCACCATGAACGTGTGCCCCGGAAATATTCACATCATTTTGCCATCCGTCTTTGAAATTGTATGCCTTCTGATTCTAAAACAACAATGTATGTTGTCAGATTCTGAAGCAACAGTAATACTAATTTCGTTTCACAAGTTATCATTGTGGTTGTAAGCCTCGAAAATCTGAAGCAACTGTAATGTTCACATTGTTTTGTCAGCAATATTTGACAATGTATGCCTTCAGATTTTAGGGAGGGGAGGGGAGGGGGGACTCATATTTACAAGATTTGCTATCTTTCAGGTTGTATGGTATTAGATTCTGTGAGAAAAAGTAATATTTACATTATTTTGCCCTCTGAAGTAGTAGTAGTCACACTGCCAGCTATCTTTGATGCTGTAAGCCTTCATATTTTTCAAAAACAGTAACAGTCACATTGTTTTGCCAAAACCCTTGGGGCAATGTACATAAGAAAAAAAATTGAAAAAAAAAAAACAGGTAGTAAAACAAAATAGCTGAAAGAGTTTTAGTTAATACTGTTTTTATTAACTTCTGATCCAACCTGAAAGAGCACCGACAAGAATAGATTTATAAAATTAATTCAACAAACAAACTGGGGATTACCTTTTGCCCCCCTTCCACCTCTACCTCTTCCACATCCAGTACACACATAGGAATCATCTATGAAACTTTAAAAAGTCCATAAGGTTTAAAAATAAAAAAACAAACATTTTCAATGGAAACCACTGCGCAACTGCACTGGAAGACTGATCTGGTTGGAAACATAGCAGTTGCCCCCCTCCCCCTCCCCTCCCAACCCTTTCTCTCCCCCCCCCCCCCCCCAAAAAAAAAAAAAAATCCAACAATATAGTTCATTTCTTCTGAATGCAAACAACTGGTTTAATTGACAAGTCAAAACACTTTTTCTGATCCAAGAGATCTAGATCTGTAAACAGATACTGTGTGAGGTAGATTTGTACATTAATGAGGAAGTTATGCCTTTCAGTTAGACGATAAAGTGTACTCATCGGTGTACACTGAGTGCTCATTAACATTTTTGTTTGGGCCACAGGAAGTTTGTAACTAACAGATATCAGACTTAGAAACAAACAAAACTTATGATATATCACAGAAATCCTCCCAGTAAAAAAACAAACTTACAGGAGAAACACTCCCTTTTTCAACTCTCGCCAATTCGCTTCCTTGATCTGAATGTCTGCATTCACTGCTATGTCCTTGAAATTTTTTTCTATTGTTACTGTTTCAGCAGTCGCAAACATTTTCAAGGATCGGATTTAGCATATTTCTCCATAATTTCAAGATATTTCCCCACATTTTGATACAGAATTTGACATATTTTTGTGCTTAGCTTTTATTTCATGATTAGTTCACTTTCACAACCCTATTCTGTCCAAAAATTAGCATCGAAATGTCTGAACTGGTAGGAACGAAGGACTTTCCCTATTTCTATACACCGGATTCACCTCTAACCTAACGCTCCCTTTATGCACTGGGTAAATGTTTTCTTTGTGAATTGTATCCCAATCCTCTGGAAATCTTATCAAAAGCAATCCTTATGACCTAGAAGAGACGTTCCACACTGTTTACTACAGTGGTGTTCCCATCATCTTAGAATGAGTCACAATGCAATAACTTCCAAAAGCTACCAGCAAAGAGTGGCACTCAAAAATAGAAAGAAGACTCAACATCAAACTTTGTTTAAAATTAAAAAAAAAAACCCAGTAATAATGACAAAATATAAAAATAGCCCAAACACTTATGTTAGGGAATCCCGAAGAGTGCAAGGGAGATCATAATAAATGAACAGAAAGAGTGGTTACCCTTGGGACAAAAATGCCAGGATTGTCAGTAAACAACAAGCACTGAAAGAGGAAACGAGAAATGTGGATAACAATGTTCACTTGGAGCTACACAACACCAAAAGCTCCAGTGGCTCCCTATTCAAGCTACAATAGATCATAAAGCGTCCCTGCTGTGGTTTCATTTTTTTTTTCTTTTCTGGGGCTCTTCTCCTGGATACATGATCTATCTCCTGTCTCTCCATGTCCCATCTTGAAGTCTTTGATCTTCTGACGACAGCAAAATTCTTCATACTCGATCAATTAGGACCAAGTCTTTTGGCCACTGGACCGTAACATTTTGCACACCACAGACTTGGAATGCTCTTCATATGAAATCTATTATTCCCCTTCTCTCAACTCATTCAAAACAGTATTTACACAATCTCTCTTCAAACATTACACTGATTAGAGCTTTCTCCGTCCGGAACTCTTCATTTTTCTTCTGGTCTTTACTTGTGCTGTAAAGCATGGGGAAGAAAAACTGATTGTTATGGAGTGTCACTGAAGGTATCTTTTCAGACAGAATATGTGGTTTGAGTCGTTACTTGGAAATGTATTGGAGCCTATTCAAATCTTTTGTGCATAGACAGTTGTAATATATTGCTCTTGAAGGTATCTATACACATTCTTCCTGTGCTACTTTGGTAAAATGCAAAAAAAACTCTATTCACTGTTGTATATGTTGAACTATATACATACTCCTTTTTATTATTACACAGAGACGCACATCCCAATCAGCAACCTAATCATTGAATTAGACATCTAAGAAAAATGTACGTATGTGTGTGGGAAAAATATGTGAATTCATAATAGAGAATACAGCACATGTTGAAAAAGGTCACATTGTATAGAAACATGTACAAAATATATTGTTCAGTTTAAAAATCCAATGAAATCATGCACAGCTAATACTAAGTTTCAAAATCCAATGAAATCATGCACAGATAATAATAATCTACCATATCTGATCTTTGTTCCCCTAATTCACAATTGTCTTTCACTTACGTTAAACTAAATGACCAGGAAATAAAACGCAGAACCAGCTGCTGAGGGGGCACCTGGGGCACTGGGGACTCAACTCTCATCCTGTTTGTGGAACTGCTCAGCTTCAGACAGCTCTGTCCACAGTCGTTCAGCCTGCTATGGTTTATGATGGAAAGAGCCACTTCCCACAGTGAGGCATTGTCCACTTCATATGGGTTATGATGGAAAGAGCCACTCCCCACAGTGAGGCATTGTCCACTTCATATGGGTTATGATGGAAAGAGCCACTCCCCACAGTGAGGCATTGTCCACTTCATATGGGTTATGATGGAAAGAGCCACTCCCCACAGTGAGGCATTGTCCACTTCATGTGGGTTATGGTGAAAGAACCACTCCCCCCAGTCATGCCTTGTCCACTTCATTCTCAAATGATGTGGCTCTTCAAGCCTGATCTTGTGGTGTCCTCCCTTTACATTTCCCTACACTTGTATACCTGGGGCCAGTTCAGTCTTCTGTGTCAGCAGCTTTCATTCAACACCAATCTTGCACCAAACTGGATGAAGATGATTGATTGCTCGTTCATTTTCGTTGTCCTGTGTGTTGTATATCTTGCCTGAAGAAGACCCAAGAGGTCGAAATGCGTCATGTTTTGTCTTGTGATTCGTTTGTCAACATTTTTGTGGGCAGCCTTACAAATGATTTTCAAGATTTCATGGGTATAACTGCTGCATGTATGTGGTGATGGCTTCCCTTGGAATGGAAATGCTCACTCACACACTGGCTCTGCTACCAAGCAATCACTGACATTGGCTGGGGGCTTTAGCAGGCAAAGTTCTGCTGATGTTTGATCAGAACAAAGTGAACACCATCCAGTGTGACTTGGCAGTCCAATGCCTCCTCTGATGGGCTGCTCTACGGCAACCTGTATTACTTGGCTCCCTGTAGACTGCCAATGCTGGAACTCCCACACAAGCAGTCTGGGTACGGCTGTGTATGGGAGAAGGGGGTGGGGGAGGGAACTGGGATGAACAGAACGGGAGCAACACCACTACATTCATGGGACAGCATTGAAGATGATGCAAAACAACAACAACAACAGCATCTTTTGCTTCCCAAGATGCCAAATTCATGTGACAATAACTATGTTCAACTCCCCCAACTGATGAAAACATAAAACCGACGGTCATAGAAAACACAGTAGCGCACCTTTAAACAGCAGTCAGCTGACATACCATACTCACCTCGTTTTGACAACATCTATTTTTGGCCATTATACAGCTAGCTGTGTCAGCTTAGGTCCCTCAAAAAATAAATTGCAAGTTTGGGTCGCCAAAAGAAAAACGTTCCATTTTAAACCATCACAAGATAATCATGCCAGTAAAATAAAGAGGCCAGTAAATCAAAAATAACCATGCTCTCTCAGGTCATCAAAAATAACCATGCTCTCTCAGGTCATCAAAAATAACATGCTCTCTCAGGTCATCAAAAATAACCATCTCTCTCAGGTCATCAAAAGATAGCCATTTCACACCCATCAAAAGATAACCCACGCTGGTTTGGGCCATGAAAATATAAATCATGTCAGTTTGAGCTATCGAAAACATTAAAGCTAGTTTGATGCATCAAAAGATCATCACCAAATGCTGATCGTAGCTGCACAACCATAGTGAATGCTGGAAAGGTTACCTGTCCTAAGCAACTTATTGATGATAAGGGGTGTAGAAAATCACCAGTCAATCATAATGGTGATACTTCAGCGACGGAAAAGTCACCAGTCATTGATTAGCGTAATACTTCAGAGAAAGAAAATCACCCGTCAATGATAATTGTAATATTTCGAAGACAGAAAAAAATCTGTCATTAATAAGATAGTAAATCACCTGTCTTTTATAACGGTAATACTTCAGAAATGGAAAAAAAAACTGTCATTGATAATGGTAGTATATCAGAGATAGAAGATCACCCATCAATGATAACAGTACACTTTCGAGATAGACAATCACCCATCAATGATAACAGTACACTTTCGAGATAGACAATCACCAGTCACTGACATGTTCAGAGACCAAAAATCACCAGTCACCGATAATGGTCATTCTTCAGGTGAAAAAAAAAAAAAAAATCACAAGTCACTAATAACTGAAATTCTTCAAGGACAGAAAACCACCAGTCATTCATAATCCTAATACAAGAGAAATAGGAAACCACCAGTCACTAATTAATGTTAATACATCAGGGATAGAAGATCATCGGTCTTTGATACTGGCAATACTTCAGAGTTTAAAAAATCACCAGTCATTGACAATGCTAATTCTACAGGGATAGAAAATCACCAGTCACTGATAATGATAATACTTCAGAGAAAGAAAATCATGCATGATAATGATAATACTTCAGAGACAGAAAATCATGCATCATCGATAACAGTATTGCCACATGAGATAGATCATTAATCTTTGATATTGGCAATACTTCAGAGTTAGAAAATCACCTGTTATCGTTAATGGTAATCCTTCATAAACAGAAAATCACTAGTTACTGATAATGGGAATACCTCACGGATAGGATTCGTGCTGAGTCAGTTGTGGACTTAGAATCTGACATGTTTCCACGAGCAGTTAATGACAGCCCCTAGTGTTACAATGTGAAAGTGTCTGGCTGCCGGTATCCCATCAGCTCAACACCAGCCAAAGGCAATACTTCCCCCTAGACATAAATGCACATCTATGGCTGGTATCACTCTGTAAATATAAATGCAGAGGTCAGTCTGAAGCAGATGACAGAGATCAAATAATGAAGTGTAACGTCACTGAAAATACTGGTAGAAATAAAAATTGGGCAGCATATATATACCAACGAGAAGGACGTGCAGAGAAAAGAACAGGGTAGCAATTTGATGTACATAACAAGACCAACACAGACCTGAGCACCATGATAGGCATGGAATGAACTCTGGCCACCACAAGCTACAATGAATGCAGCAACATAAAACTAATAACTGAAAGGCAAGAATATGAAACAGCAGAAAAGATCCAGTTCGAGCACAGACAAGGTCACACTTACAACATAACGACAGGACTGACCAACGTCCAAGCTCATCTGAAGGATCTAGAATATTTTCAAATCCAACTTGTACAGCGAAAAGAACTTCATGGTGCAGGAGGTCCATAGTCCATTGGTCAGAGGATTGGCCTTGAGGAGATGACAGTCATGAGTTTGAACCACTGACACAATCCGACTTTAACACCTTGAAAACCTCTATGTCCGCCTAGCAGTAAACTGGTAGCTGATTCAGTGAGGGAACATTAAGGTGACGGAAGGAGAGGAATGGCTCTACCTTCCATGTTAACGTGCTCCAGACATGTGAACGCCCAGCAGTGCACTCCCCCTACGGCAATCAGGCCTTGGGACTGTAGCCTCAACCTAGCATCAGAGTTATCCCGATCACCATCGTAATTAACAGTCTCACAATCTGCGGCCCATCATGCTCTACCTTCATGGTGACCTCAGATCTGAATACTCCGACACTTCCATGCCTGAGGTTAGTGGTGTTAAGGTCTTCGGGTCACGGGTGGGAACTTAGCGTTTGTGAGGGGATGTCTCCATCACTGACCTAGGGTTGTCATATCATCAGAAGGCTTCTGTGGGTGGGTCCTGTACATGTTTGGTGAGGACAGGCAACAGGACCCTGAGTGACTCAGCAGCAGTGCAGAATCTTCTTTGATGGGTAACTTCATTAGGTTCAAATATCCATAACTGCCTGTGCACTGCAGCTGCCACTGTCACAGGAACAGCCAAGGAATCATCTTGCTTACTGCCTGACTCACCATGGAGGCCATATCAGGGCTGGACAGGATGAGCTCAGGGTGTAGCTGAGTGCAAAGAAGCAGAACAAGCAGCATGGAAATGATACGACTGAGGGGGCACTCAAAATGGGATGGCAAAAGACCCCCATCAGTTGCCTTTTACACCTCCACCATTATTACAATGACATGAACTTGTGGACTTTGCAGCCCCATAGCCATCCATCTACACAAACATGACAAGTTTTTAAAACATTCAAGAAAACCGCAAAAAGTGAAAAATTCTGTGTTTAAAGCTGAATGTACACTCGTGCTGATTTTATGTGGAGGGAAACTATTGCTTATGTCATACTAACACCTGGAGGCAATTGGCTTCTTCTGATATTCTCACAGAGGCATATGGTTACACAACTCCAAACAAGACCATTGTTAAAAAAATAAGAATAACAAAAAATCAAAGACACCCATGCACACACACCATTATATCATTATACCAAAACTGCTGTCTACGAAAAGGTTAAAATGGGCTAGGTTCGCAATTTCAATACACCCAGCAGTTTTCAATGTAATCACAGTGTTTTAAAAGGGCGAATAATCAACAGTCAAAACCTACAGTTCAAACACTGAGGGCTCCATCCCTCCTATCTCCACAACTTCCCACTCCAATAGTGCGTCCTATAGGGTAAAAAAAAAGATCATCACATGAAATCATAGTTAGCTATTATACAGTTCCTCTATTTCTTTGTTTATCAATACACAATTGATTCACCAGGACCATTATCACAGATTATTTACAAAACCGTAGAAAGGTACGTTACACTAAACTATATTCATAATGCAAACCACAATTTGTCTTCATTTCATCAACCTGGATTAACAACGCTAATCATAGCCTTCAAGGTGCCATACAGCATGGACTAATAAATTTGCTCCTTTAAAGCACTTTTTATCTGCCACCACTGCTGAATGGAAAAAAGCATTACACAATGTAATACAACCGAGCCTGAGCAGCCTTATCTCCCAGTATAGACATGTCTTTTCCAAATCTTAAATAAAAGTTAGCGAACTGGCAAAAAAAAAAAACGAATCACAAGACAAAACACAATGCATTTCGACCTCCTAGGTCTTCTTCAGGCAAGATACAAAGTTATTACAATGAAAATGAATGGGCAATCACTTACCTTCAATCACTTCAGCGCAAGATAGGTGTTGTATGAAAACGCCTATCTTGCGCTGAAGTGATTGAAGATAAGTGACTGCTCGTTCATTTTCGTTGTAGTAATTGTTTTGTATCTTGCCTGAAGAAGATCTAAGAGGTCGAAACGCATCATGTTTTGTCTTGTGATTCGTTTGTCCACGTTTTTTTTTGCAGTTTGCTAACATTTATTTCAGATTTGTTTAGATTTCCGCCTGCAGTCATCTCACTATGCAACCATGGCTTTTCCACTCGCCTCCCTCCTGTAAACACCAACCGTTCATCGTCTCAATTCATCACTTTCATGCAAATGTTTACCTTTTTTAATTCATGTCTTACCCTTTCCATCCTAATCTCCCTTATAATATATATTATATATGCACACCATTTCCAAATAATTTCTCTGTTCATTTGTTCATTTATTCCTTCATCATTTATCTGTCATGGAAACATTTACCTTTTCAAAACCTGTTTCCTTCTTATTATCATTCCCCCCCCCCCCTCCCCCCTCCCCCCTTTTATCTTAGCAATGATCTTTTGAATTATTGTCTCCTTTAGGAAAATCATTACTTCACATTCCTAGTTCCCTAATTCACATAGCCACCCTTACACCAAGTACATCTCCTGCGAGTACACAGTCATTCCATATCATTCCTGAACACACACACACACACACACACACACACACACACACACACACACACACACACACACACAAACCAACTGGCTCACTCCTATTTTCCTTCACATGAATTGTCACCACAACCATTGCCTTTTAGTTATCGTCTGTGGGGACGGTTATGAGAGCCAGTTTCATGTCATTTTCCAAACAGTAACCATGGTTACCGAACTCAAGCTTCATATCACAAGAAGATAACCGCTATCTACATCACATTCACCACTCAAAAAAACAACTGAGCAAAAAGCCGCTCAAAAGAGCAAAAATAGCTTTCCACACATATGCAAACCAAACCACCAACCTGTGAACTGAATGAGGTCACAAAATACTGAAACAATGGACTTTAGACACAACCTTCAACAGCCAATGACAAAACATTCGTTCTCGTTTGATCTGCAGACTTCGTGGTCAAAGACTTATGATGTAGAAACAAAAAACAAAGCATAATATCTTATGTACATACATAACCCCCCCCCCTCCCTCCCCCACACACATGTGCACGTGCGCACACACACACACTGTCACATAAAAGCTAATTAGAATGTCATGAGACTGCAATAATTTCAAACTAATGGACAAGACAAATCTTCCTCAAGGATACGAGAAACTACATCTTCAGAGCATTTACCTTAGCCAGTGGAATGACTAGACTATGTGCCCCCATCAACAAAACAACAATGTCCCAGTTCCTGTGTAAGATTACGAACTGCACCGCAGTCAAAAACTCAATTTCTATCTTCCAATGCCACAGGAAAACTATAGAACGTGCCCCAAATAGAACAACACACAATGTCTCTATTCCTTATGATGACAAGAGAATACGCCCCAAAAGAAATAACAAAATCTTCTTATTCTTTATGATGACAAGAGAATATGCCCCAAATAAAACTCAACTCTTTTCTACTTCCTGTGAAGGACTAGGGAATGATCCCAATAATAAAACAATGATCTTCTGGTTCGTAAAGATGGCTAGAGAATGTGCCCAAACTAAAACAACTCTCTTCCAATTCCTTTTAACTGACTAAAGCGCCCTGAATACAACAATAATGAACGTCCCTGGTAAGGACTGAAGAATGTGTTCAAAATAAAACAATCATGACCATCTTTTAATTCCTGAGGATGACCAGAGGATGCGCTTCAAATAAAACAACTACTTTCCAATTCCTGTGGAGGACTAGAGAATGTGTCCCAAATAAAACAACAACAACCATCGTACAATTCTTGTGGAGGACTAGAGAGTGTACAAAAAAAAATTAAAAACAAGATGTGTGTCCCAAATAAAACAACAACTACCGTCCAATTCTTGTGGAGGACTAGAGAATGTGCCCCAAATAAAAACAAGTCTTCCAATTCCTGCTGAATACAGGAGAATGTGTGCCAAACAAAACAACAAATATCTTCCAATTCCTGGGGAGGACTTTCAGAATGTCTCCAATACAAAACAAAAAACTCTTCCAATTTCTGAGGAACAAGAAAAAACGATATGCTTTTACATGAGTGTTTGTCATTGTCACTCACGAAACATTTGTGATATCTGACACACACACACACACACACACACACACACACACACAGACACACACACACACACACACTGTCAGAGAGAATTTAAGCCTATCACAGAGACTTCTGAAAACAAAAAGAAAGAAAAGAAAAAAAATCTCATTAACACGGTACCTTTATCAACACAAGAAACAAGAGAACACACAAACAACACTACAACATGCCCACCGACTTCAGCTACACCTATTCAGCGAATAAAAGATCAAGGACCAGCTTTGATTTTCCACAATTCCAAGTAAAATTTGCACACACATATATATATACAAAAAGTAATCAACAAAAGAAAGTATCTGACATGGTGACAACCGGAGACCTTATGCTGAATATGCAAATCACCCTTCTCATGTCTGCTTATCAGACCGCTGCTCACACCTGAGGACAACATCCAGGTAAACCACGGAAGGGTTACCCTTTTCTCAACCAACTGAGCCAACCAGTCATGAAAGCAACAGCGTCAATCCATGAAGGAGGTATAAGTGGTGTCCAGCGTTTACACTGTTCACTCTCTGCTCAGCTTGATGCGGCACTGAAGAGCCAGTAACTGCAGTTGAAACAGATCCACCTCCCAGAAGACAATTAACTCTTTCATTCCTACTTTTCTATGAACCATTACTTACTCTTTTTCCTAGATTCTTGTAATACGAGTTTTCCCTTCATTCCTGGATTTAGAGAAAACAAAAGAAGTGTAAAGTGAGAACTGCCACGTATGCAGTAGCAAACCGGCCAGAATAGAGCGGCGACCACTTTACCACGCTGTTGGGGCTGTCTGGTATCCATTCCATTCATAAACACTGCCGCACGAGCGACCCAGTCATGAGGAGTACCGATAACATGACTCGCATGAAGTTCAAAGCGCTTACCGCGAGAACCGATTTTCCGGGCTGCAGGAAGGAAGGGTAGGATTTCTGCAAACCGGAAAACCGAGTTGTAGGGATGAAAGAGTTAAAACACTGTGCTTGTGGTCCTGGACTTTTTATCAGCAGTATACAGATGCCACAAAGAACAACAACAAACACACAATATGAATCCCTTACAAACAGAGCAAAGACACAGTGCCAGGACAGACCGAGCCAGCATCATTCCACTAGGTGCTGACTCTGCCTACAAGACACATCATTCCACTAGGTGCTGACTTTGCCTACCAAGACACATCATTCCACTATGTGCTGACTGCCTACCAAGACACTGTGTCAGGACAGACCGAGCCAGCATCATTCCACTAGGTGCTAATTTTGCCCACCACCAGTTCACAGGAGCAGGGCTCTACCGCCTCTCTCCCCTCTTCTCTGCTTTCTTGACAAGGACTCTCAGCTCCAGTAGAATCACCATGACACTGCTCCCCGACAGTTTCAGACTCCGCCTCTCCATTCGTCACGATGGTGCTGTTTGTCTTGTCCTCTGCACTGGGGCTGATGGGCAAGATAAGCACCTTGGTTCGGACCACCTTCAGCTCCCCTACGAAGGTGAGGAAATAGGCGGAGGAGATGAAGGCCATGACCCACTCAGCGAAGGTGGCGCACAGGTGTTCCGTGTAGCCCTACGACACACAATTCCATCGGTTCTTTTAGCTGTGATGCAGAATCTAAGAAGCATTAATCTCTGCAACTGACATTCAGATAACAGCCGATAGCAAACAAAGATTCCTTGAAGCATGTGTAACTTACACTAAAGTCAGCCTAGGTATAAACAAAATGGAAGCAGTGAATTCAACCCTGTTGTATGGTATACACAGCTACCCTGAAAATCAATGCACAAAGGCACTGTTAACTGCTGTCAACATACAGTTCAACTAGGTTGGGTTCAGTTAGTAAATGCGCCACAGTTCCTGTCATAAAAGGAGACAGGACTGTAAACTGAGCCTGCTAAACTTGCAAAGGTTCTTCTGTGAAGAATGTAGAGATATATGCAAAAAACACAAAGAAAACAACATTATGGCACTGTGTAATGACATGAAAAAAAAGGAATTTTAACCACTGAAAGTAATTTTATGATACACTTACCACAAATGCCTTATCTCCATTTGGCGAGGAGTATCGCCACATATCATGTCCTTTCATGTTTTTAACATCTTTCTGGAGAGAATCATGCAAGAGACCCTTGAGAACATCACACCTCCATCAGCATTGGCGGCAGGCCGGCCTGCAACCTTCGTTTTGCAGACGACATCAACCCTCATGGGGGGCAGCAACACCGAGCTCTAGGATCTGACAAACTGACTTGTCACAAAAGCAAGTGCCTACAGCATGGAGGTCAGCACAGAGAAGTCAAAGGTCATGGTCAACAGCACGACTAACAGCAGTGCCAACATAACCATGAATGGTGAGCCCCTGGAAGAAGTGACCAGCTTCAGGTACTTGGGAGCAACCCTGTCAAAAGATGGCATCTGCACAGCAGAAATCCGAATTAGGATCAACTCCGCATCAGCAGCGATGGCCAGACTGAACAGGGTGTGGAAGAGCAACATCAAATTCCACACAAAATTCCGGCTCTACAAGTCACTAGTGGTCTCCATCCTGTTATATGGCTGCGAGACATGGACACTAATGGCCGAAACAGAAAGAAGAATCCAGGCGTTTGAGACCAGGTGCCTGAGGAAACTACTCCGCATCTCCTACAAAGAACACAAGACCAATGATTATGTGCGGAACCTGGTCACCAACCTAGTCGGACCCCACGAACCACTTCTGGCAACCGTCAAACGACGGAAGATGGCATGGTTTGGCCACATCATTCGTCACAACACCCCTCCAAAACCATCCTTCAAGGTACCGTTGAAGGAGGGCGCAGACGAGGACGGCAGAGAAAGAGTTGGTCCGAAAATATAAAGGACTGGACCAAAATGACCATGCCAGATCTCCTCAAGACAGCCACCAACAGAAGAGCCTGGAGAGAAACGGCGGCTGCCTCATCACGTCCCCCCAACGACCCCAGCGGTCAGGGGAATGACTGACTGACTGACTGGTTGCCACATATCAGGATTCTCATGAAAATTACAAATGGAAAGAGGGGAGCTAACTCTACTCATCTACTGAGTTGGCAAAAGTGATCGCCTTTAGTGACTTGCAACACTGCTCTCTGATCGAATGAGTTCAGTTTTCGCCTCTGTTTCCTTAGAAAAAAGTACTGAAAAAGGAATAATTTCATTTGAGTGTGCGCTCATGAATCGTGTGAATTGTCAGTGAGTACATGCACTTTTGTTCAACTCGCATATATGCAAATAATGTGGTCTCCACAAACAAATGATGTACTCACAGGTTGAGAAGGTTTCCACTTCTTCATCATCTTGATGGATAAAGGAAATTTATCCATGGACAGCTTGGTGGCGATCAACACTGCAGTCACGTCAAGGATTTCTTTTTCCTTTTTATTTCCCTATTCTTTTGGATCATGAACAAGCGCAAGCTGAAAGAGAATCACAAATAGAACTTCTTACAATACCAAACACTTTTCTCTTTGACTAAAACACTGACACACTATGTGAAAACCTTGTGTTTGCATTATGACAAATGCTGTTTGCAAAATAAGATGTGTTATAAGGAACTCTGTTCCTTATGCAACAAAACCCCATTCCTCATGTTACAAACACTAAATGAGGTGTAGCACATTGCTCACAAATTTAACCTATTTACACCAAAACACAGTTTGCAGGTGATCATTGTGCAGCTAACACTTGCAGTTAACGGATGGAAATCTCTCCCAAATATACATCAGACTCATCAAAATGATGATGCCAGATGTCAGTTTCCAAACAGTGTGTGTCAAATACAGACAAGGAAAAAGAATATTCAGATGTGTCTGAAGAGTTTGTTTTACAAACTCAGATCAGCTGTCAGCTCCAGTTCATTGTCTTTTGAGCCACTTCAAATACAGCAGCAAAAATAAAACACAGACAAAATGATTTGTGTACGAATATATTTCTGAAGCATAATCTTTCTAAAACCAAAGCTAATTTTATCGCGAGGTTTACGATTTTCTTTAAAAAGATTGCTTTTTTTCCAAACTGGATTTCAATGTTGAAAGCCACGCACACTAAATGTGAATTTTCAACCTGCTTTCATTTCAAGCAATGTCCTTTTCAGTTTCATTTGCAGAAAAAACTGTGTGTGTGTGTGTGTGTGTATGTGAGAGAGAGAGAGAGAGAGAGAGAGAGAGAGAGAGAGAGAGAGAGAGAGAGAGTTGACAGTTGTTGACATTTATTTTAACTGAATCAAAAGGAAGAATATCTTCTTCCATTTTGTTGGTGTTTCACAGAGGCATGTGATCACATCAGCCTTATACTTCTCATAACCATGCCTTTACATGTAAGGATACTGATCAAGAGGGCGATGGAATAGAAGACACACAGAATGATTCTGACGTGCCGACACCATTGCCGAGAGCTGGGTAATTTGGCCATCTTGTAGGAGATGAGCGACTGAATCCAGCAGTACACGCCAGCACCACCAAATGCCATCACAGCTCCCAGTAAATGAACCGCCAGCACGTGGTCTTCCTGTGACAGAACACAACACTGTGAAAGTCGAGTCATTTAGAGAGAATCTCACTGAGGCAGACCAAAAGGTGGCGGCTCTGAGAATCTCAGGTGGCTGTTCTGAGTCTCACACAGGGCAGGTTTTCATTTTCTTCCCCTTTCCACTGAACTTGTAGTGTAAATTTAAGATGTAAAAAAAAAAAAACAACAACAAAATTTGAGATCTGGTGTACAGCTTATGATTAGCAGCCTTGCACTTGTTAAACATCAACAGCAACAGGAGAGTTGTCTCTGGCAATTGTGCAGATAAATCCACTTTGACAGGTCAGCAAAAACAACAAAGACTTCAAGAATAAAACAGAAGCATTAGCAGAACGTCTTTTTTCTTCTTCTGAAACACAAATAAGGCCATACTACACAGATATCATCTTCACGCAGAGACGAGCAGTCTGTTTACATGTCAGAGTAGTGACAGCCTGTATGAACCCATCAGGCCCTTTCAAGCTGTCACCACATGGGGCAAAAAGACTGGAAAACATCAAAAGCAATATACACAATGCATTCACAAAATATGAACCACAAATTCACAAAATGATAGTACAAATGAACTGATATCTCTCAGGCAATAAAAACCAGGCCGTGCCAAGGACACAAGCCAGTCTGCACGACCTATAACTCCAAGATCAGTTCTTTCCTGGCAGATGCCACATAACCATTTCCCTACCTTCACAGCATGAAATCTTTGCTTCATTTCATGCCTCATACAAATAAAATGGCCCGTTGTTATACATCAATGGAGAGGGTAAGATATGAACTTTCCACCCACTATGCTTTTAAATACCATTCAACTGACTATTAAAACACTTTCCTGGCAAAAACAAAAAATGTATTTTGAAAGCGCAACATAAAAACATCCCACATTCCTTGTTTTAAGCTCTATGCATCAGAAAACCATCTCTATTAAAAAAAAAACAAAAACTTTTCTCATTAACAAGGACCTAAAAGTATTTATGAATCATTATTACATCTATCTAATGGTAAAAGCAGAAAGCAGGAGAATCTGTTCAGACTGCTGGCGTAATGTGTTGGCATGGCCGACAGAAGAAGTTGCCTTGCCGTCACATCAGTACAGCACATCCAGAAAACATTAAAAACAATGGTTAAAAATAAAAATCAATGATTAATATAATGGAAATAAAAAACACCCACAGAAATATAATGGTAAAACAAAAATATATAGGAACAACTACATGGGCAGACACAGTGCAATGGAAAACTACAGACCATACTGGGACACTGTGTTCAGTATTATCACCTGGTCACCAGAGCATAACAAAACTGTGGACACCCTCATCAGTTGTCATAAGAGAAAACAATGTCAAGGCTTTTTAGGTCAAGGACAGCCGAAGGGGTCACCAACACTGAAAAAACAGTGAACAGTTAAAAAAAAAAAAGTATAAGTCATCAATGCTGAAAAAACAGTAAACAACAGTAAAAAAAAACCAAACAAACAAACAAAAAAAAACATTATAACATGCACAAGGCGCAGTCAAAGAGGGTGACAGACAAGAGGAAATAACTGGCACAAAATTTGAATACCACACTGAGAAGTCTGTTTCAATGAAAGTTACACAACCTGACACACAGAGATGCACAACAGCAGTCCCCAACACCTGCACTTCCTACTTCATGACAATTGGCAATAGAACCATATTCAGACTGGTGGCTGACCAAAAACATTTTTTTAATCATCTTCCTTATCTCCCCTTTCTCTTCCTATTTCCACACACTGAACCACTCTCAAACAGCAAAATGCCAAACCCCAGGTGGCAAAAATCTTACCTGAAAATTACCAACCACACTGACGCCCAGGGCTGTGATCATACCAATGACCAGACTCACTCTGTTGATGATCTGTTTCCGCCGCACGCTCTTGCAGCGAGCTGATCCTGCCTCCAGTCCCTGGCTCTCCACATGGCGGTAATATCGACGCACCTGTTTGTACCTCAGGTACATGCACCAGGCCGCTGCACACAGTCCCCAACACAGGTCTCAGACACAGGAATTTTCACCTCTGGATGCTCCTCGGGTTGCAAACGACCCAGAACACAATAGAACCATGATATCTCTTGAACTGTTCAAAATACCCAAAAAGGAAACTTGAAAATTTCTCAAAACCCTGGTTATCTATTTGTCATCCAAGTTTTGTTTTGCAATTGACAAAAAAAAAAGTAATCAGTTATATAATTTTAAATGCTTTCAACACCAAGGCTCCCCACAGGACCTTTACCCCATAATCTTCACCAGACTGCATTCTCCTGATAATGCGGGGTCTCACACAACCCATGCATTTCAAAGTGGCTGATGTCTCATCTTTTGCCCATGATGCTGATCTTCCATGACAACATTCTTTGAAGACAAAGCCTTTGTGAAATGCATGAGTTGTGAGAGACCCACACTGTTAGGAGTGTGCTGTAAACGACATCAGTAAGTAAGAACAGGAGAAAGCATCGGAGTGACGTTTGAACAGTATTGGTCGCTGGGGTACAATAATTAGCATCATGCCCTGCGGGTGTGAGGTCATGATTTTGAATCCTGTCATAGTGATTTACCTGAGGCCTCATCCCGCTCAGGAGTTGAGACTGCTATGGATTCAAAGAGAAAGACTGTAACCACACAGCTAATTTTTATACATAGTAATGGACGCCTTGCTCAGCATTACCCTAATTTCCTGACCGCCACTGCAGGTATCCATATCTTTCAGCTGAAAACATTTCTGAAAAGACATATGGAGAAAAAAAAAAAAGCATTTTTAAAATCATGTGTAGAAGTAACCTCTTATTGACCACCTTTTGATAATTCAAAAGTAGGTCATATGCTAGATCAGAACAGGCTCTGCTGAACTGCTTCAGTATCATTGCAGTGTCTCATACAGTGTACTGTTGTACCTCCTCAGACGGGCTGCAACACAGTATACCTGGGTGCAGGTGTGCACGATTACAAGGGAATTAGCAGTCAGAGCCATGGAAGTAATGCAGCTGGCAGTGGCACACAACATGGTGCAGCAAAAATATACATTTACAGAATAAAACTGATAAAAAAAAAAAAAAACCCTGTCTGAAAGTATCTAGTCCTTTCACACTCCAGAGAAATGTAGTGTAGAAGAACTAGATACTTTCAGAGAGCACTGGAAAGAGGAGGCTGTTTGGTGAGCACTTACTGAGAGCAGCATAGATGTTGAGCATCTGACCAAAGACACAGCTTTCAGGTGCAATGGTGCCCGTGTCACTGCACACAGAAACTACAGCCACTTAACTACATTACTACCCACATTATTTTTCTTTTTTTTTTTTTTTTTTTTTTTGCAACATGTTCCTGCAACTCCCAAACGACCTTTCCCACCTTCGCTGTTCCTGCGCCTTCACTGATGTGACCTTGATGAAAATGATAGACCTGCTTCACTTTATGAATTAACTCTGTATTATGGTCACCTCTTTAATCTGACTTTTGAAAGACCAGTCTTGGTCTAACAGGACTTTTGCACAAACCATCAGCCGACGAACAGTCAAAAATGCACCAAAAACATGGAAAGTATTGGCTAAGTGTCTGAAAATCGAACTGTGAAGTAGCCACCACTCATAGTTCATTTGCCGTGCAGCACTGTACTGCTGCCCATCATGGAGACTGTGGCATTTTGTCTGTAACATCACTGTGTAAAAGAAAGGCGGTGACCTTAGAAGAGTGAATCATAGTAATTCAAAGAAGTGCAGAAGGTACAACTGCAGTTTTAATCCCCGATTCACTAGAGGAAGGCAAGACAGAGATTCAAAATATAATTCAAAGATAAAAAATCAGCTTTCAGCCAGATGAGATGAAAGAGAGAAACTGTCCAATATCAACAAGAAGCATACACAGACATTCTTGAAAATTTCACAAATTGTTTATAAGGTTCCACTGAAAACTGTAGACAAACGAATCACATGACAAAATGGCCCCGAGAGAGAGACAAACACACAAACACATACACAGACTCACACACATAGTCAGACAGAGACTAACACTTACTCTCTCTCATACACACACATACACACACACTCATTTAATTCAGAAGGCTTACCTAATGTATGGAAACATTGCCTCAACGTGGTCATAATGTACAGCCATTCCATACCTGTAAATAACAGTTACATCAGCATGAATACAAAGGGAACAGACAGAGACAGACAGACAGACAAACAGACAGTCAAAGAGACAGACAGACAGAGAGACAGAAACACAGAGAGACACAGTGACAGAGAGAAAAAAAAATCAATACAAATATCATGCCTGAATAATTTTTTCCTTTTATCTAAATCAAAACTGCATGACATTACACCATCCAATCATATACACAGAGATCAAATGTGTACAAACACACACACACACACACACACAAATGAAACACACACACTCATACACACACACACACGTGCATGCGCACACACACACACACACACACAATGTGCACGCACATGCGCACACACACACACACACACACACACACACACTAACTAACTAACTAACTACAAACATGCACCTACACAACTCACACAGAAGAGAACTCACGTGACAAAGAAGGTGACAGGCAGATACAATGCCATCACAACGGGGAACACGTGCAGGCGCCGGCACAGCATGTTGGCGGCAATCCCCTCTCAGGCTCCAGGTGATGTCCCAGTGTTTGGTTCGTGCTTGTTGACAACACCTCAGTGGAGCTTTCATCTCTCCATAGTCTGGGTCAAACAGCGCTGGCTGCTCTCCTCATGGTTTACTGACGTTTCAGAATGTGTCTCCTGGAATAAGACATCAGCTCAGTTCAGTTCACCAGGCTGTTGGCTGCCAGATTGTCACAATGTTCTGACACCATGTAAATTAAGTAATATCACCCTTCACAACATAATATCTAAAAATGTCCACGACTCCATATTTAGAAAAATGATTCTGATATGGACAGGTAACGAGACATGCTTTATAAACCACACTGTGACACACACACATACACACTCTGCATACACTAGGCACACATGTGAACATCAATTCACTCACACACACACACACACACACACACACACACACACACACACACACACACACACACAACACACACACACACATGTAGTGCATGCATATTCCATCCAACACACACACACACACACACACACACACACAACATACACTAGACACATATGTGAACATCAATTCACTCTCTCACTCACACACAGTCACGCAAACACACGTGAACGCATATTTCAACCAACACACACACACACATACACACACACACACACACACACACACACACACACACACATTTAAAAGCACATGGCCTCACATTCACAACACACTCTCTAACACCACTGCCATTACCATCCTAAACCATAGTAGTACACATCAGTCAAACATAAGCAGAGACTCAGAGTGACCCTGTGATGCACCTCATTTCGTCCCAACAACCTGGAGTATGTCACCGCCTCACAGGTTAGGAAACCTGTCATCTATAAATCTTACAATCATGGGGCACCATATCACCGAGTACTGAAAGACCCTCCACCACTGATACGCTGTGCTTCCAGTTCATCACACAGCAGTTGTGATCCCTTCTGCTTACTTCTCAGGCACACCCTATCTCAAGAGGGGTGGAGACAAGGGGCATGTATTGACCTAACCCATAAATTCTACCTGCCACCTCCCCTTACCTATAAGCATTCAGGTAGCCAAGTTTCAAGTGTAATAACAAAAGTGTATAAATTATGTTCGAGTGTATGCCCACATGTTCGTAAATGTGTGTGTGTGTGTGTGTGTGTGTGTGTGTGTGTGTGTGTGTGTGTGTGTGTGTGTGTGTGTGTCTGTATGCGTGAATGCCTGTGTTATTCCCATTAACTGTTCTGAATTATAGCGAAACGAAAAAATTCAAAATAATCTGATGATTAGGAATACATGTGTAGGCAGACTGAGAGAGAATGAGCAATACGTTTAAAAATGGAAGCTGAAAACAAAATGTATAGAAAGGCTATCAAGAGGTGCACTGATTAGGGCCTTACTGCCTTTTGAGTAAATGGTATCCTGAAGTCTCTTGCAAACTATACTTTGGCAGAAATATCTGGGTTCATTACACACACACACATACACACACATTCAGAAAGAGAGAGAGAAAGAGTATTGACAACATTAACTACATAATTTTTAAAACAATAGTTAGGAAAATACAAATTAACAGCAAAGTGATTAGACTGTATGTTCCAGTTATGTAATTACGCTGTGTATGTCAATAACTTAAAGAGGAAAATACGTGAAAGCTGAATAACACACAAAGAACAAAACTAAGTAACACACATACTTATGAAGAAGAAGAAAAAAAAGAAACCTACAATGATGAAAGGGGCTAATTTTCAAGATTAAAAACTACAATGAGGAAAGGGGGCTAGCTTCCTAGGCCATAATATCCATGGTGCTTAAGTCTCTTGATTTGCGCTTTAAAAGGGTTTTTAACTAGCCAGCCAGAGAAAAGGGTTAGAGTCATCCCCACCCTCACATTCTTTCGGTTATGAGGTACTGTTCCCTATAAACACAACAGTTCCAGTCAAATAGCTACATCACCAGTGAGATTCTAAAAGAGTGAGGCATATTCTAGAATAGAGTAGAGCAACAAGTGCTGTTTCCTTGATGGCCATGGAGTTCACTTTAAAATTTTTACTGAAAAAAGCTCAAGATACTGCTGGCTTTGTAGGTGGACTAGTTGCAAAGTGAAGCGACTGCTGCGGCAGAAATCAAACAAACTTGCAAAATTGTTGATAAAGCTCCGCCCAAAAAACATTGACAAACGAATCACAAGACAAAACACAATGCGTTTCGACCTCTTAGGTCTTTTTCAGGCAAGATACACAACACTCAGAACAACGAAAAGGTACGAGCAGTCACTTATCTTCATCCAATTCGGCACAAGATGGGCGTTGAATTCAATTAGGTCTTCTTCATGCAAGATACACGACACTCATCTTGCACCAAATTGGATGAAGATATGTGATTGTTCGTACATGTTCGTCGTCCCGAGTGTTATGTCTCCAGCCTGAAGAAGACCTAAGAGGTCAAAATGCGTCATATTTTGTCTTGTGATTTGTTTGTCAACATTTTTTGGGGTGGAGCTTTATCAATAATTTTGCAAATTTGTAGGTGAAGTGAATGTCCTGTCTAAGAGTATGATTTTGCGAGATGATGTCATCCAAGCATTTTAGTTTTTTTTTGGCAGCTTTACATTTTTGGCTGCAAAGATGCTAGGTTTCTGTCCTTGGATCTTTTTTCATGATGACATAGTGTGTTTGGCACTTTTCTTGACGGAAAGACACCCTTCATCTGAACTCCCAGCCTACCATATGACTGAGATCTCCCTGGAGTGCCTCATGATCTTAATGGGATTGCACTGCATATCGTCTGCTAGGAAATGTGTGGTAGAGACAAGCTGTTCACTTCTTCTTCTTCTCTTCTTCCTAAAATACTGGTTCACTCAAAAACGAGTAGGTCACCAGCGCGCATGTTAAAAAGTAAAATAAAATAACATAAAATAAAGTGCGACTCAGTCTGTTGGCCCCTGGAGCAAATTTGGCAACAAGGGGTTGCACACGATATTCAAAAAGTTAAAAGCAATGGCCAGATTCAGGCCCAGGTAACCATAAAATATCTGGGGAAGTTAAAATAGAAAATCATCAATATGCAGATCTCAAAACTGTCGTATCAATTTGCTTTTTAAATGAGACTGCATTTGTGGCAATCTTGATGGCACCTGGCAGTGAGTTCCACAGCCGTACAGAACTGGGATAAAATGAATGTAAGTGGCTGTCAATATTTGATGCAGGTATGGTATAACATTGACCGCCACTCATGGTGCTACTTTTATTCAATACTAGTCGTTCAACTGGAATATCAGTTAGTTAAGCTCTGCCTCTGAAGAAGATATTAAGTTTGATAAAAGCTCTTCTCTCTTCTAAGGGTTTCCATTCTAATTTCCTCATGTTCTTCCTAGTATTCCCCTTCTCTCTGATATGGTTCCCTGTTACGAACTGTGCTGCTCTCTTCTGAATCTTTTCGAGGTTATCAATGTCCTTTAGATGGTAAAGATCCCAGACTGAGCAACCATATTCCAGTACTGGTCTAACCAGTGTTTTGTAGCAGTCGTCTTTAACCTTTTTTGGGCAGTCGTTGGTATTCCTGTATAAGAAAGCTAAGATGTTATTTGCTTTCTTACATACTAAATTGTAATGTTCTTTCCATTTGAGATGACTATCTATAATCACGCCTAAATATTTTGCAGCACTGGTTTCTTTCAGAATAGTATTATGAATAGAATATTCTGATCTAATTGGTGAGCGTTTATTACATATATGCAACACCTGGCACTTCTGGGGATGAAATTCCATTTTCCAAGTTCTTTCCCACTCTTGTAAACCGTTTAGATCTTCTTGTAGAATGCGTGTATCATTCTTGCTTCTGATCATTCTATATACTAAGCTGTCATCTGCAAAAAGCCTTATAGTAGTTCCAGGAGAGAGATTTCTACTTATGTCATTTATATAAATTAAGAAAAACAAGGGCCCCAGAACAGCTCCCTGTGGTACACCTGACAAGACTGGTTTACAATGGGATGACGACCCTTCCACAACAACTTTCTGCGTTCTCCCAACGAGGAATGATCTAGCCCATTTTAACAAAGAACCACCAATGCCAATGTGTTCTAATTTAAGCAGCAGGCCCTCATAGTCAACCTTATCAAAGGCTTTAGAAAAGTCTAATAAAATTGCATCTGGATCTTAGATCTATTTGCTGTCTGTTGTTAGGACAGTTATTAAAATCATTGAGAGTTGTTATAAGTTGAGTCTCACAACTCCTTAGCTGTCTAAAACCATGCTGGGCATTATTTAAGAAGTCATATTTGTCAAGATGGTCCATTATGCTACTATGTATTATGTGTTCAAGTAGTTTTGCTGATATGGATGTAAGAGATACAGGTCTATAGTTCTCTGCTTTTGTTTTGTCACCCTTTTTAAATAAAGGAACAATGCTCGCATCTTGCCACTCATCAGGTATTACTCCCTGGTCCAGTGAAGCTTGGTAAAGTAGGTGGTATACCTCAGTCAATTCATTGGCACATAATTTTAAGAGCTTGCCAGAACGCCATCTGGACCAGTAGCTTTGTTTTCATTGATGTTGGTCAGTAACTTAAATAGTCCTGTTTTGTTTACTTTGATGTTTTGCATTTCAGGGAGTTTATCATCATCCTTTAATCTAACGTTAATTAAAGGCTTGGGATTTGAGAAAACTGAACAAAACTGGACGGGGGAGGGGGGGGGGGGGCTTCTAAACAAGGACTTTGCTCATGCCAGAGTTTCTTCTGACAGATTTTGATACTGATGGTTAGTTACCCAAGCCATGCTGCAAGCAGAATCGAAAGAAATGAGAAACATCACTTGAGGGAGCAGGCGTAAGACTCTAATGCCTTCCAAGTTATTTTTTCTTATATGATTCATGTTGTAACTGTCAAGATTAGATGTGATAATCGATCTCAGCTAATAAGTCTTAAATAAATGTTAGCGAACCGCCCAGAGAAACGTGGACAAACGAGTCACAAGACAAAACACAGCTAATAAGACTGAGACTAGTATAAAAAGCAAAAAAAAAAGCAACCCCTCCACATCCAATGGCTCCGAGAGATCGGATTAGCAACAGAAAGGTTGGGGGGGAAACAGCAACAATAAAGGTTATGAAAAACAAGACGTCCATATCTATGTAACCTAATCTACAGAAAGAGTAGCATGTCTTTAATTTCCAATCAAACTCACCTTTATAAAATCACAGACAGAAACTCTGAGCTTGACCTGTGAACTGACTCTTTTTTGTTGAAGACCAGGATATATATTGCTCCAGGGGAACTAACCGTTCATTTTTTGCGATTTTGCCTTTCCTTTAAAACTCAAAGTTATCTCCCATTCCTGAAGAAACTGCTTCTTGATTTTCGAGGACAATAGGCCTAATAATTATTATGTAGATCTAGCATTGACATGCTTTAAACAAAACAAAACAATCAAGCCAGCAAACAAATGACATTTTCTCTTTTACAAAATCTTTACTACAATTAAATGTTGCATGGCAAAATAATGTTTTACATATGCAAAAAAAAAAAAAAAAAAAAATAATAAATAAATAAATAAATAAAATAAATAAATAAATAACAAGATATAAATTAAATAAATAAATAAATAACAAGATGCAAAGCATATAAACGTACTCCCAGTTTATCCTGAATACGCGTGATATATTCCATAAAGAGGAAAAACCGTCTTGGGCTGGTGTAACCGTTAGTAATGGCTATTCTGGTAAACATCAGCCATCATCTGTGACCTATAATGAACATACTTACAAATTTTTCAGAAAAATCAGCCAAGAATTTTCAGAGATTTTCCATCAAGAAGAAAACCATTATGGGCCGTTAGTAACGGCTATAACGGGGTAAACTAAAACGTCGGGCATCATCCGTGACCCATAATGAACATAGCTACAAATTTTCAGAAAGATCGGCCAAGTACCTTCTGAGACATTCAATAAAAAAAAAAGAAAAACCATTATGGGCCGTTACAGCCGTTAGTAACGGCTACAACGGTAAACTAAAACGTCGAGTATCATCCGTCGCCCATAATGAACATACCTACAAATTTTCAGAAAGATCGGCCAAGTACTTTCTGAGATATTCCATAAAGAAGAAAAACCGTTGTGGGCCGTTACAGCCGTTAGTAACGGCTATAACGGTAAACTAAACATCGGGCGTCATCCATAACCCATAGTGAACATACCTGCTAATTTTCACAAAGATCGGCCAAGTACTTTCTGAGATATTCAATAAAGAAGAAACACCGTTACAGGCCGTTACAGCCGTTAGTAACGGCTATAACGGTAAACTAAAACATCGGGCATTATTCGTAACCCATAATGAACATACCTGCTAACTTTCACAAAGATCAGCCAAGTACTTTTTGAGATATTCCATAAAGAAGAAAAACCGTTACAGACCGTTACAGCCGTTAGTTACGGCTATAACGGTAAAATAAAACATAAGGCATTATTCGTGACCCATAGTGAACATAACTACAAATTTTCAGAAAGATCGGCCTAGTACTTTCTGAGATATTCAATAAAGAAGAAACACCGTTACAGGCCGTTACAGCCGTTAGTAACGGCTATAACGGGGTAAACTAAAACATCGGGCATCATCCGTGACCCATAATGAACATACTTGCTAATTTTCACAAAGATCGGCCAAGTACTTTCTGAGATATTCCATGAAGAAGAAAAACCGTTACAGGCCGTTACAGCTGTTAGTAACGGCTATAACGGTAAACTAAAACATCGGGCATTATTCGTAACCCATAATGAATATACATGCTTATTTTCAGAAAGTTCGGCCAAATACTTTCTGAGATATTGCATAAAGAAGAAAAACCGTTACAGGTTGTTACAGCCGTTAATAACGGCTATAACGGGGTAAACTAAAACATCGGGCATCTTCCGTGACCTATAATGAACATACCTGATAATTTTCACAAAGATCGGCCAAGTACTTTCTGAGATATTCCATGTAGAAGAAAAACCGTCACAGGCCGTTACAGCCATTAGTAACGGCTGTAACGGTAAACTAAAACATCGGGCATCATCCGTGACCCATAATGAACATACCTACACATTTTCAGAAAGATCGGCCCTGTAGTTTTGTCTGGAGCGAGTGGAACACATTTTGACCACGGACGGACACACACACACACACACACACACACACACACACACACACACACACACACACACACACACACACACACACACACACAGAGCATTTCTTCGTTCCCATTCTAAAGTACTCCCTGTTCTATAAGAACTGGGAGTACAAAAAGGAAAAGAAAAAAGAAGAAATCTGTGTGTGTGTGTGTGTGTGTGTGTGTGTGTGTGTGTGTGTGTGTGTGTGTGTGTGTGTGTGTGTGTGTGTGTGTGTGTGTGTCTCGTTCCATATATCCTGCCCCCTTTTTTCACTTCACACACACACACACACACACACACACACACACACACACACACACACACACACACACCTTCTTCTCTGTCCCCTCAATTACCTATATTCCCACCTCAACCCTATTCTCACTCCCTGCGCTCCACTCTGCCCTCCTGATCTCTCCCTCGCTCCCTCCCTCCCTCCCTCCCCCCCCCCTCTCTCTCTCTCTCTCTCTGCTCCTTCCTTCACGCTTTCAGTATCTTGCCCGTCCCGAATGATCAGTAACTACCACTTCCCTCCCACCGGATTTTCCGTTCCCTTTGAACCCCCCACCCTCCCCTTCCACACCTCCCCTGCCTGATTTTAATTAACATTAGGATTCAGTCGATAGTATGGTAACTGCGCATATTTTGTCTGCAGCTTTCCTGTCCCAGAATAAGGTCCCGAAAGGACCGAAATATGGGACAAAAACAAACAAAACAAAACAAAACAAAACAACAGCAACAACCACCACCACAACAACAACAAAACCCAAGGAGATGACCGAGCAGTTTTGTGGTGCGGGTGTTATGACTTATTCTTCACCACCATACATGTGTGCGCTGTGATGGCTAGTTTCCAATACATACATTGGTCTAGAAGCTATAATCCTTCCAATGTAATATACTTTTTTTTTTAACTTTAACTAATTGCAATTGATTTCTATTAAGTTTATATGCTTTTCAAGATTGTATTAATGGGGATTATACCATCAGAATGTAAAAAGTTCAGCTTCAAAATACTTACATGTGAGGGGCTTCTTCTCTGAGGATCTTCTGTCAAGCTCTCTGTATGTATGAATTTCCTCCTACGATACGATTCTGTTACTCTCCTGGCGATCCCAGCATGGCTGACAATGATGTGCTCAAGCTTCTTACATCTCATGCAGCTGCAACTGGTGTTAGTATTCAACGAATGATTCCCCCCCCCCCCTCCCCCCTCCCCTCACCTTTTTTTTTTTTTTTCATACAGTCTGTCATTGTCGGCCCTCTCACCGAATTTGCCTCCCTTTCATGCTGGATCTCTTTCGACTTGTTGAATTAATAGGACTTTGACAGAGAGTAATTAGGAAAAGGCAGAGGTCCTAAACGAGTTTTTTCTCAGGGTATTTATGATGGAAGGCCCTATCACTGAAGGGGAACACATACAAAAAACATATCACCACGTATTGATCAATCTGGAATTTTCAAAGTCTTTATGTGCTCTTCACTCACAGAGCCTTTCCTGGTAAACCTCCATTCCTCGAAGATGTTCACTGGATGTATATATACACAATGGGTCACTATGCATACAAATACGGGGCCCCCAGCTACTGGTCCACCTGCTGGGATTAATTGCCAGACGTCAGAATAAGCTTTGGTGTGTGTGTGTGTGTGTGTGTGTGTGTGTGTGTGTGTGTGTGTGTGTGTGTGTGTGTGTGTGTGTGTGTGTGTGTGTGTGTGTTTCTCACTTGCTATTTCTTGTTCTTGTTCTTCTCCGTGAAGAGTCATGGGTTGCTGTGACGTGACAATTGCCAGCCACACCATCCTCTACTAACCCCCTCCCCTTTATTTCCCCTCCACCACCACCACCTCTCTCTCTCTCTCTCTCTCTCTCTCTCTCTCTCTCTCTCTCTCTCTCTCTCCCCCTCTCTCTCTTTTACAAACTGCAATTAGGGTTTGCAGTGTACATCATTTTTCAGTCTCTGCCTTCATTTGAAAAACGCCGATGAACATCCACATCTGTAGGGGATGACTCCCTCATTCCGGATCAACCCCCTCCCCCCACCCCTCCTCTGATTACTAACACACACACACACACACACACACACACACACACACACACACACACACACACACACACACACACACACACACACACACTCTTTCCTATAATGATACTATTGGCTGTCATGTATCACTGATGTCACTTGTTCCCACGTTATCTCATCATAAAGAGATGTGTAGCTTAGCATACAAAGAGGGCAGATCAAGTCTCCTCACTTTACCGTTCCACCAAAGGCTGTAAGGCTGATCACCTCCAGTGAACCAACAAAGGCTGTAAGACTGATCACCACCAGTGAACCACCAAAGGCTGTAAGACTGATCACCTCCAGTGAACCAACAAAGGCTGTAAGGCTGATCACCACCAGTGAACCACCAAAGGCTGTAAGACTGATCACCACCAGTGAACCAACAAAGGCTGTGAGACTGATCACCACCAGTGAATCAACAAAGGCTGTGAGACTGATCACCACCAGTGAACCACCAAAGGCTGTAAGACTGATCACCACCAGTGAACCAACAAAGGCTGTAAGACTGATCACCACCAGTGAACCAACAAAGGCTGTAAGACTGATCACCACCAGTGAACCACCAAAAGGCTGTGAGACTGATCACCACCAGTGAACCACCAAAGGCTGTAAGACTGATCACCTCCAGTGAACCAACAAAGGCTGTAAGGCTGATCACCACCAGTGAACCACCAAAGGCTGTAAGACTGATCACCACCAGTGAACCAACAAAGGCTGTGAGACTGATCACCACCAGTGAATCAACAAAGGCTGTGAGACTGATCACCACCAGTGAACCACCAAAGGCTGTAAGACTGATCACCACCAGTGAACCAACAAAGGCTGTAAGACTGATCACCACCAGTGAACCAACAAAGGCTGTAAGACTGATCACCACCAGTGAACCACCAAAAGGCTGTGAGACTGATCACCACCAGTGAACCACCAAAGGCTGTAAGACTGATCACCACCAGTGAACCAACAAAGGCTGTGAGACTGATCACCACCAGTGAACCAACAAAGGCTGTAAGACTGATCACCACCAGTGAATCAACAAAGGCTGTGAGACTGATCACCACCAGTGAATCAACAAAGGCTGTAAGACTGATCACCACCAGTGAACCAACAAAGGCTGTAAGACTGATCACCACCAGTGAACACCAAAGGCTGTGAGACTGATCACCTCCAGTGAATCAACAAAGGCTGTGAGACTGATCACCACCAGTGAATCAACAAAGGCTGTGAGACTGATCACCACCAGTGAACCAACAAAGGCTGTGAGACTGATCACCACCAGTGAATCAACAAAGGCTGTAAGACTGATCACCTCCAGTGAATCAACAAAGGCTGTGAGACTGATCACCACCAGTGAATCAACAAAGGCTGTGAGACTGATCACCACCAGTGAACCAACAAAGGCTGTAAGACTGATCACCACCAGTGAACCAACAAAGGCTGTGAGACTGATCACCACCAGTGAATCAACAAAGGCTGTGAGACTGATCACCACCAGTGAACCACCAAAGGCTGTAAGACTGATCACCACCAGTGAACCAACAAAGGCTGTAAGGCTGATCACCTCCAGTGAACCAACAAAGGCTGTAAGACTGATCACCACCAGTGAACCAACAAAGGCTGTAAGGCTGATCACCACCAGTGAACCAACAAAGGCTGTAAGACTGATCACCTCCAGTGAACCAACAAAGGCTGTAAGACTGATCACCACCAGTGAATCAACAAAGGCTGTGAGACTGATCACCACCAGTGAATCAACAAAGGCTGTGAGACTGATCACCACCAGTGAACCAACAAAGGCTGTAAGACTGATCACCTCCAGTGAACCAACAAAGGCTGTAAGACTGATCACCACCAGTGAACCACCAAAGGCTGTAAGACTGATCACCACCAGTGAACCAACAAAGGCTGTGAGACTGATCACCACCAGTGAATCAACAAAGGCTGTGAGACTGATCACCACCAGTGAAGCAACAAAGGCTGTAAGGCTGATCACCACCAATGAACCAACAAAGGCTGTGAGACTGATCACCACCAGTGAATCAACAAAGGCTGTGAGACTGATCACCACCAGTGAACCACCAAAGGCTGTAAGACTGATCACCACCAGTGAACCACCAAATGCTGTAAGACTGATCACCACCAGTGAACCAACAAAGGCTGTAAGACTGATCACCACCAGTGAACCACCAAAGGCTGTAAGACTGATCACCACCAGTGAACCAACAAAGGCTGTAAGACTGATCACCACCAGTGAATCAACAAAGTCTGTGAGACTGATCACCACCAGTGAATCAACAAAGGCTGTAAGACTGATCACCACCAGTGAACCAACAAAGGCTGTGAGACTGATCACCACCAGTGAACCAACAAAGGCTGTAAGACTGATCACCACCAGCGAACCAAGAAAGAACACAGTTGTATGCCAGACAGGGGAACGTTTATCTCTCCTACTCTGAGGTCCGGTGTCAGGTTTCACTGTTAAACCCAAATGAACTAACCTGGGTTCGTGTTCCTGTCCTAGTCTTCGTAGTTTCCCTAGGCTCAATGCAACTGGCCCAACACAGCATCAAGATTCCACACTACCACGTGGCCAAGCAGTCCAAATAGATCAGCCTGCCTACAGTTAGGTGGGCCAATCACCAGCAACTGGAGAGAGATCTACCCTCCTCTTCAACACCAGATAAGTTCTGATATACCAAGTAGACTACAACTCAGCTCTTCAAGAACATCCCCTCTCTTTATCAGATGAGATGACGTGGGAAAAAGTCACAGAAGTCTGTTGGTTCGTATGTTTTGCTCTTGTAATCACAGTTTAAGTTGGTGTGTGAAATTACACTAAACTTATGATCAGTTATTCGCTGTTCATCCATTATTTCATGTTTGAACACGTCTCTAATTTTGTCTGTCACTTAGAGCTACAAGAACTTTTAAGTGCACAAGTATAAGGAAAATTATTCCTGGGCCACTCTTTGAGTATTTTTAGGAGTCCCGGGAAAAACAAAACGTTTCTATCGATAATTAGTACCGGAAAGTTGCTCTTTCCAAGAGGGTGGAGATGAAATTCTGATATGCAAACTACTCTATAAATCTTATGGAGAAAACGTTCAGAGCCCTTGTCCTACAGGACCACACCTGCATCCCGAAACTCATCACAGTTGCTACACCGAAGAATTGCGCTCCAGTTCGTTTGTCGGTTCGTTTGTTGATAGTGGTGGTGGTGGTGGTGGTGGTGGTGGTGTGTGTGTGTGTGTGTGTGTGTGTGTGTGTGTGTGTGTGTGTGTGTGTGCGTGCGTGTGTGTGTCTGTGTGTGTGTGTGTGTGTGTGTGTGTGTGTGTGTGTGTGTAGTTTGTCACGTTATTGATTTTACTGGAGATTTCTTCTTTTTTTTTTTACTTGGGTGATTTTAAGCTACGGCGTGAATCTCATTCAGTCAAGATCAAACGGCATCGCACACATTCTAAAAATAATTTAACAAAATATTGATCAATAACACACACACACACACACACACACACACACACCATTCTTTGGCAGCACGTGAGACCATCCCGATGGCTTTGATTTTACAGTTCATATTTGTCCTTTGATGCTGTGAATTCATTTAAATGTAATACCTTTTTTCACTTGGGTCGTTTTCAAGGGTGATAAGCGTGTATGGGCAAGTGTTTAATTTAATTTAAGTGCGCTGCTTGCGATTGCTGTTGAGAAGAACAAAATCGAGGCTGCCCTTGGACAGGAAGACAGCGTGTGAATAGACTCAGTCGGCAGGATGGGGTGCAGGTGTTACCGTTCTTGTGTTTGACATGTGTTTCTCTAAAGGATCATCTCTGCCCTTGCGAGACGCGTGGGTACCCTAACTACTGTCAAATTACGTGAAAATGTTGTTTTCTTGGATTTCGTTCTTGTTTCTTCAAGAAAAAAGAAAAAAAAAAAAAAAAGAAAAAGAAAAAAAAAAAGAAAAGAAACGGACAAAAATGAAAGTTTTGTTTTCTCGGATTTCGTTCATGTTTCTTTAGAAGAAAAAAGAAAAAGGAAAAAAAAAAAAGAAAAAAAAAAAAAGAAAAAAAAGAAAAGAAAAGAAAAAAGGTGATGTACAAATAATGTATAACCCGATAATGGACTGTAACAGTTTATTCGTGCATAATTGTGTTTTGAAAAGTTAAATATTTTACCGCTGAGGCTAAACGGCAGTCAGTAAATGGGTATTAATCAACTCAGTAAATATAAGTATAGTGGTGTTCCTTTCTCGTTATCGTGTCTCGACTCTCTCTCTCTGTCTGTCTGTCTGTCTGTCTGCCTCTCTCTCGGAGACCACACACACACACACCACACACACACACACACACACACACACACACACACACACACACACACAGAGTACCTCTAATAGTTCACCATGTCGGGGGCACTGCATTAAGGAAAACGGTGCCCATCCCTCTCCTTCCCCTAACTTCCCCTGGCCTGCGTCATACATCCATGAATGGCCTGGTAGACAGAGAGGTTTTATCAAGCCTTAGAAATCCGCCAACACGATCAGTGGTTCGAACACACGACCTTCAATTTTGAAGGTTAACGCATTGACCATGTGACTACGGGTCTGTGTATGTACTACACCCGTTTATATAAATCATGATTTAGTGAACTAGGTATACTTGTTCTTTGATTGTTGCTAACTTTAAAAGGAATTTAAAAGTTAATCCGCCAGGTATCAGGGACAAACAAATTACAAGACAAAACACGACGCGTTTCGACATCTTAGGTCTTCTTCAAGCAAGATAAACGACTTTCTGGACAATGAAAACGAAGAACGAGCAATCACCTGCGCCGAATTTGAGAAGACAAGTGATTGCTCGTTTTTCGTTTAATCTCTCTCTCTCTCTCTCTCTCTCCTCTCTCTCTCCTCTCTCTCTCTCTCTCCTCTCTCTCTCTCTCTCTTTAAAGATAGACTGACTCCGCGCAGGTGGCAGGAATGCAATTTTCATATGAAGAACAGAGAAAGATGTATTTTTCACAGGTGCTTTTGCACAGTACCTGATGTTAAAACTTATCTACAGCTAAATCTGGACAGGCTCTTAAAGTATACAACGACTAGATTCAGGCTTGGTAGCCTATTTCTGAAATTGTCGAACGTTATTACCGTCATCGTTCTCATAACGAAGAATATTTAATATGCCCACCTTGCAGAGAGGATGCAGAAAATGAAGTGAATTGTGTGCTATGTTGTCCTGTCTCGCACAAATTCAGAGCTCAGTATATACCAGTTTTATGAACTCCTAAGTCAGTTTAGATGAGCTCTTCTTCTGGCATGTAGCCTACTCACGAGCAAACTGTGAAAGATTTGTCAATCTATTTATTCAAAGCATTCAAGTTGTGATCATTTATTATGTCATAAAGTAATATTCCGAATGAGTGTTAGTTATGCTTGCGTGCAGTTGCCTGGGTGCAAACATGACTGTAATTAACTCGCAACCCCCTTCATGAGGGGCGATGACCTAAACATATATAATCTTTAAGTCGTGAGTCTTCTCTCTCTCTCCTCTCTCTCTCTCTCTCTCTCTCTCTCTCTCTTTCGAGTCGTGAGTCTTGAGTCTTAACTCTCTCTCTCTCTCTCTCTCTCTCTCTCTCTCTCTCTCTCTCTCTCTCGATCGTGTCTCTCTCTCTCTCTCTTCTCTCTCTCTCTCTCCTTCTCTCCTCTCTCTCTCTCTCGAGTCGTGAGTCTTGAGTCTTAACTCTCTCTCTCTCTCTCTCTCTCTCTCTCTCTCTCTCTCTCTCTCTCTCTCTCTCTCGTCGTGAGTCTTGAGTCTCAACTCTCTCTCTCTCTCTCTCTCTCTCTCTCTCTCTCTCTCTCTCTCTCTCTCTCTCTCTCACACACACACACACACACACGGAAATTGCTTGCAGAGAAAGGCGGCGTCACTCCCCCGCGTGACGTCACTCTAACGTTAGTGACGGACTACCGTCACTTCACGGCACGTGACATGCCGCCCACTGTTCATCTGAACGTGACCCTGGAGGGCGACGTCACGAGACTCGTCACGCTCTACAAGAGGCAGGACAGCTTCCAGCGAGTGCCGGTCTATGTTTTTGACAGTCACGGTCAACCCCACGTGACGCACGCGCGCGACACTGATGACCTTTTGCCTGAACGTCAGGTCAGCTTCCGCAACAGGACAGGGGAACGCTCACCCTTGAAAAGCGTGCATGTTCACTGCTGATTGGGGATCCTGGTTTGGGGCTACTGGACATAAATTAATCAAGCATTGTTCTTTTGATTCAAGGGTCGTAGATGCAGTTCCCGCTTGAGGCGGCCAGTTTAGTGAGTATATCTACTCTCCAAAAGTCAACAGCTGCATAGAAAGTACCGTACAAATGCTAAGAGGTTGTTCAAGAAGGGAAACCAGATGGTGGCAACAGTAGCCGAATTCCATTTAGTGAACTGTTTGAATGAACCACCCCCATATTACCTTCTTACACCCATTTCCTAGATAATAATAATAAAAAGGATGATTCAAATGTGACAGGAGTATGCTTACCCTGGCGAAAAAAAAAAGGTTACGTTTATTCAGGTTTGTAGTCATACCTATGCAGAGCATGGGTCACATGCTAGTGATATTCATTATCACAGAACTGAAACTCTTATGCCAAGTTCAGCCGAATATATTTATTGTGTCTGGGTGACAGGATTTCACGTGGTACACCACTCGCTTCAGCACTGATCCTCAACTAGCGGCCTGCATCGTGCGTGTTCGTCAAGGTCCGGCTGACGTTTCTCTTGATCTGGTGAGACACGGACAACATTTCACACTTTGATATTTTAGTCGTAAGCAGTATTCGTTTAGAGTTATGGCCGTATATTCATTTCATCACGGGAGAGCAAGAATTACGCTACTTGTTCGTTATTTTCTGTTTACCGTTCGCTGCTTCATTTGAGATTCCTTTTCATACCAGGCAAACTGGGGTTACCTGTATTTTGTTTCTGTACGTCTGTGTATATGTTGGACTATAGTTATTCAAGATCGAAAAGGCTGTGCCAAGTCTTGAATACGATGCTAATTTGTATTTGTTCATGTCTCCAGTTGTTGTTGCTGTGTAGATGTGTCAGGTACAGGGTACATGGGCAAGCTTGAAACAAACTTTATGTCTCCTTGTTTGTTCTGTGCGCTTTGTGTTGTCATTTCTGCTAGGCGATTCGATGTCGTAAGCAGCATTCGTTTGGAGTTAAGGGCGTGTATTTATTTCACCAAGGGGAGCAAGAGTTTTCCAACTTGTCCATTATTTGAAGAAACAGTAGTGGAGAATGAAAAACAAAAATCACAAGGGGGGGGGGGGGGGGGGGGGGGGGGGGGGGGGGGGGGGGGGGGGGGGGGGGGGGGGGGGGGGGGGGGGGGGAGGGGGACGAGGGCATTGCACACATTGCATACGAGGGGGACACATTGCACACGAAAACTTGTTAGGAAAAATATGTTTGTAGTCTTTGTTATTCTGTCAGAGAAAATGGTGCAGTTGTAATCCACCCTGATTTTAGAACGAAGTCTAGTGCTCATATCAATGTCACGACGTACATATGATGTACTTCTTAGGGTAAAACAGGGGAAAAAAAGGAACTAGATATTCAGGTCAATGTTGATGCAGCTCAATAATATGACAGCAGCTTTGAATACTAAATATTTCCCCAAACAAAATGTGTCTGAATCGCACAGAAAATGGTAATATCTGGAATAAAAGAAAGAAATACTACTAATAAGATCTTCGTAATTTGTTCATCCTCCTTGTCGAGTAATATCTAGCACGGTGGAAAAAGATCATCCTTGCGGTATGTCGAAAACACGTTCAGAGAAGAGTAGAGAATGGCCCAATTCAATGCAGGGAAAGGCGTGAAAGGAAATCAATATGAAAACTTGATGTGAGGTCACCCAGCAGAAAAGTCCCTGCACTGCTATTCAGTCCCTTGGGGCACAGGCTGCCGCATTACGTGGTCGCTATACAGGGGGGTGAGTGAGGATGGAAGTACGGGGTGGGACTGGGGCGGAGGAGGCTGAAGGGGGTGGGTGGGTGTGGAGATGAAAGGACGGAACTTGGAACAGCATGCCGGAATAGCTCAGTTGGTAGAGCGCCAGACTCGTGATCCTGGGGTTGAGGGTTCGAATCTCCGCCGGGCCGTTTCGGTACAGGGGGATTTTTCCCTCGAAGTTAACATTGGTTCTGACTCCATTTCCCATACAGTCCTTCGAATGAGACTATAAACCGAGGTTCCGTGTGTGAACACACGCATAACATCTTGCACACACGTAAAATCCCATCACCAGCTTTCGGAAGAGTAGGCCAGTTTGGCCGTTGGCATGGATGACACGCCACACGTAGCATGCACGCTGCTTGAAAAAAAAAGAAAGAATGAAGGAAGTAAGGAAACTGAGTGACGTTATTGAACGATATGAACTGGATGACACGGGAAACGATTGAATGAAGCGCCAGCTGGCAGCTCTTCAGTCGGCACTACCCAGGTAGGCAGCCCGTTGTGTAAACGAGTGTGGATTGTAAAGCGCTTAGAGCTTGGTCTCTAGCCAAGAATAGGCGCTATATAAGTATTCATTATTACTATTATTATTGTTATTATTATTATTATCATTATTATTATTAAACTAAGAATAAAAAGAAAACAGTCAGAAGAATGACACAAACATGTGCACAAAACAAACAAACAACCCCCCCCCCCCCCCCCTAAAAAAAACAAAAAAAACCAACGACCCAGCAGCCTGTTACAAATATTTAAACCATCTCTCTCTCTCTCTCTCACACACACACACACACACACACACACACACACACACACACACTCACTCACACACACACACACTCACACACACACACACACACACACACACACACACACACACACACACACACACACACACACACACACTTTCTTCCATCCATCTGAACTTCTCGTACGTTATTGTCGAAGAAACAAGACCCAAGCACGAGCAGAGTGGTTTAGATAAGAATAAATAAGCGTAAGGCTGGTGACACCACACACATCCGGCTGATACGTCCATCGATCCTTTTCTAGCACCGTCTCACTCGCACTAACAACAGGGCGGCCAAGCGAATGACATAAGCCTCAGCGCTTGTCGCTGCCATTGTTATCTTTTACGGCTACGAGGCTTAGCTGAAAACCATGTGCAAATCCCGACAACTCTCAGAGTCTGTTTCGCTTTAATAGACTGGAAGAGCAATTGGACGTGAGATGGTTTATATATATATATATATATATATATATATATATATTCTTTTTTACTCTAACTTAGCAGGAAAACTCTCAGAAGAGAAACAGGAGGATCGCATTAAATCTCAGTTTATACAGAAGTTCAGCCTTCAGAACTGGTCGAAAGGATTCTAAAACTGGCAGCTCTGCAGGCCTGAATGTGTCAATTTTGAAAAAAAAAAAAAAACCCACACAAAACCCCCCTAAAAACTTGTGTCAGCTGGACAGGATTTCAAATGGCCGGAACCAGAGTGTGTCTGGTACTTAGACTGTGGCTACTTTTTCTGCCAATAGCAGTCGTTCGTTGCCAAAGCGAATATCAGACTTGTTCACAAGACAGGTACGTCTTGCATACATGTTGGTGCATATGCGATGGAAGTTTTGCAGATTGTTCTTTTCTCCCAGAATGTCGTAACATCACTCTTCGACTGCTTGTCAACATCACCACGGTGCTCTTAACTAACCCCATGTCCGATGCTCTGGATCTGTCTGAGAGAAACGTTTTATCAAATGTGAGAAATATCAGCAGTTTAGCTCTGGGGGGCAGTCTCATTTTATCACGGAATACGTTCACATCGATGGAAAAACTACGTCATTTATTTCTGGAGAACAATGAAATCTTGAAAGTGGAATCCCTCAAAGAAATATTTTCCATACCAACTCTGACAACAGTGCACCTCCTTGGAAACAGCCTTTCCCCACCGCCTGCTGGACTTTTCCAAAACATTACATCCCAGGTCAAGAGCATTAGAGTGGAGAACAATCCATACAGTCATGCTGCGTATTCTTTGGACGGCTTCTGCGATCTCCAGTTTTTGCGCGATCTTAACATCAATCACTGTGGTTTAATTGAGATTGGATCTCTGTGTCCATTGAAACGGCTTTCCACCTTAAACCTAACACATAACTCTCTGGAATTGTTTCCAAATACATGCAGGCCTCCTTCAAATGAGTCGATTTTTCCAAACTTAACTGTTCTTATTTTATCGCATAATGATATCTTTTTTTTGCCGAAATTCTTTTGCTTGCCATCACTGTTGTATCTGGACATGTCATACAATTCGCTTTTTATATTTCCCGTTTCGTTTACTAAGTTTAATTTTCCAGTCATGAAAAGGCTGTTTCTGCGTCATCAGTCGGAGGACTCACGACATTGGGAAGTAGCTGGTTTGAATTACAAAGTGTTTTTAAATTTTGACAACGCTTCCACTACTGATACCCTAGAGGAGCTCGATCTCAGTGACAATGGATTAAACTTTGCTGATAGCAGACATATTACAAAACTTGCTTTTGCAAATTGCACCGGCCTAAGATACTTAAATTTAAATCTCAGCGATTTCACGTTCGTAGATGATCAAAGATTCTTGGAACTGTTTGGCCATTTACGCAGTCTGGTCACCTTGTCTATATCGAATAGCAATTTCAAAATTGTAACGACCAGAACCTTCGCTAACTTCCATAACTTAAGCACGTTGTGGCTTGATCATAATAGAATTGTTGATGTGCCTGATGGGACATTTGATGCACTTTACAGACTGAATTCGTTGTTTCTTGATAATAACAAAATAGATACGATAAGTCAACACACGTTCGGCAGGGCTTTGCGCGGAAGGCTGTCATCTTTAACTCTGAGTTTTAAACCCGTTCCTTTGCTCTTGCGATTTACTGTGGTTCACACATTGGTTACAGACAAAACACACTAACTTGTTTAAAGATGCGGCTGTTCTTGACTATTACAAATGTAAGAACGTTGCCAAAATTCCACTATTACATTTCTCTGTGACCGAACAAGCTTGTCTGCTCAGCCAAGAGACCAATGTTCTCCTTATTCAGTTCTGCAGCATCTTCATTGTCACCGTGACGCTGGTCTCTCTAGGGTTCCGCTACCGCTGGCACATCCGTTTGCTGATGTATGAAGCGTTCCGGGGCCGGGATAGGCTCGCAAGACAACGATTCCTGGCCAACAACTTTGACTTCGACGTCTTTGTGGCGTATGCTTCTGAGGACTTCCCCTGGGTGCGCTACCGGCTGATGAGAAAGCTGGAGGACGACCTGGGGCTGAGACTGTGTATCCACCAGAGAGACTTCATCCCGGGTGGCCACATCGTTGACAACATCGTGCAGTGCGTGGAGACGAGCAAGAAAATCCTGATGGTCTTCTCCAAAGACTTTGTCCAGAGTCAGTGGTGCCAGTTTGAACTGGCCCTGTGCCTGACTCACGTGCTCCAGTACGATGACGCTTTGATCGTGGTGTGCGTGGATGACGTCACCTCGGGTCACATGACGCCAGCCATGAAGGCGGTGGTGAAAACGACGACCTACATTCAGTGGCGGGAGGATGATGAGGATGCCGTGGCCTCTTTCTGGGGACGTCTTCGTCTGGGTCTGCAGGAACTGTTTCCTTGTCATGAACACCGTGTTTGAGACTGTCGTCTGCAGGAACTGTTTCCTCGTCACGAACACCGTGTTTGAGACTGTGGTTTGCAGGAACTGTTTCTCGTCACGAACACCGTGTTTGAGACTGTGGTTTGCAGGAACTGTTTCTCGTCATGAACACCGTGTTTGAGACTGTGGTTTGCAGGAACTGTTTCTCGTCATGAACACCGTGTTTGAGACTGTGGTTTGCAGGAACTGTTTCTCGTCATGAACACCGTGTTTGAGACTGTGGTTTGCAGGAACTGTTTCCTCGTCACGAACACCGTGTTTGAGACTGTGGTTTGCAGGAACTGTTTCTCGTCATGAACACCGTGTTTGAGACTGTGGTTTGCAGGAACTGTTTCTCGTCATGAACACCGTGTTTGAGACTGTGGTTTGCAGGAACTGTTTCTCGTCATGAACACCATGTTTGAGACTGTGGTTTGCAGGAACTGTTTCTCGTCATGAACACCGTGTTTGAGACTGTGGTCTGCAGGAAGTGTTTCCTTGTCATGAACACCATGTTTGAGACTGTGGTCTGCAGGAAGTGTTTCCTTGTCATGAACACCGTGTTTGAGACTGTGGTCTGCAGGAAGTGTTTCCTTGTCATGAACACCGTGTTTGAGACTGTGGTCTGCAGGAACTGTTTCCTCGTCACGAACACCATGTTTTAGACTGTGTTCTCCATCCATCTGTGTGTTTGTGTCTTTGCATTTTTTTGGTCTGCCGCTGTGCCTGCCTCTCTGCCTGCCTGTCTGTCTGTCTGTCTGTCTGTCTGACTGTCGGTCTCTGTCTGTGCCTGTGTCTCTGTCTCTGTCTGTCTGTCTGCCTGTTTGTCTGTCTATCTGCCTGCCTATCTGCCTGTCTGTCTCTCTTTTTCTCTTTTTCATCCCTCAATCTCTCTCATCCCTTCTCTCTCTCTCTCTCTTGGTCTCTCGTCTCTTGGTTCTCTCTCTCTCTCTCTCTCTCTCTCTCTCTCTCTCTCTCTCTCTCTCTCTCTCTCTCTCTCTCTCTCTCTCTCTCTCTTGGTCTCTCGGTCTCTCTCGGTCTCTTGGTTTTCTCTCTCTCTCTCTCTCTCTCTCTCTCTCTCTCTCCTCTCTCTCTCTCTTTCTCTCTCTCTCTCTTTCTCTCTCTCTCTCTTCTCTCTCTCTCTCTCTCTCTCTCTCTCTCTCTCTCTCCTCTCTCTCTCTCTCTCTCTCTCTCTCTCTCTCTCCTCAGAAGTCCTCAGAAGAATGGTCACACGTTTATAAGATATAGGTGCTTACAGAATTTTGATAAAGATGAATTTTTGTTTGATTTGAGCAATTCACATCTTTTCCTAGTCTATCAATTTACAAATCCTGATGAAGCCTGTGAAGTTTGGTACCACAATTTTAAAAATATTTATGATAAACATGCACCTTTCAAAACCAAGCGTGTTAGAAGCAGCCCTATGTTACCATGGCTATCAAAAGATGTACAGGACGCTATGAACCAAAGAGATCACCTTTTGTCTACGGGAACGAAGAAAGAATTTGTAAATCAAAGAAATCATGTTAATTATGTAAAACGAGCAGCTAAGAAAAAGTACTTTCAAGAACTTGTTTCTTCTAATACCAATAGCAGAGCAATTTGGAATGCTATCAATCAGCTGACAAACAAAAACATCTGTAAAAATACATCTCATGAAGACCTGTGTCCCGAGAAACTTAATGACCATTTTTGTAATATAGCTAAGACAACCATACAATCAGACAGATCTGCCCAAAACGCTCTTACATTATTAAAGGATTTCTGTGATTCAAAAGCCATATCCTCAGAGTTAGACATCCCCATGATGTATATAATGCCCTGATCCGTCTAAAAGAAACATGTGCTTGTGGCTTAGACGGTATTGATGGCAAAATCCTAAAACTTGCAGCTCCAATTATTTCTGATACACTGACCTACATCTTCAATTTATGTATATCTAAAAACCAATTTCCTAAATCTTTCAAAGTTGCTAGGGTAAGACCCATCTATAAATCAGGTGACACCTCGGATCCTTGTAATTACAGACCAATTTCTATCCTGTCTGTGGTATCAAAACCTTTAGAGGATCATCTAAGAAGATGCATTCTTAACCATTTTGACAAATATAACTTATTTCACCCTAATCAGTCTGATTTCAGGAAACATCACTTCTGCCACACTGCACTGACCAACCTAGTAGACAAATGGCTCACAAATATCAATGAAAATAAGGTGACCGGTGTCCTTTTTATTGATTTTGCAAAAGCTTTTGATGTAACTGACCACACACTGCTTCTAAAAAAGTTAAAATTGTACCGTTTATCCAATAATGCTCTAGAACTCATCTCTTCGTTTTTAAGCGACAGAAAACAAATTGTCTCAATTCATGAACGCCAGTCTTCTATCTTGCCTCTCAAACATGGTGTTCCTCAAGGCTCCGTCCTAGGACCCATACTTTTCTCAATATATATTAATGATCTCCCCCTGTTTCTCCCAGCGCTTTGTGATATGTTCGCCGATGACACTACTGTTCATGCGTGTGATCGCAAAGCAGAAAAAGTATCTATGTTATTACAGCAAAGTATTAACCAGCTAACCGAATGGTCTGAATTAAACCATATGTGTCTAAACCCTGTCAAAACCAAACATATGATCATAACCACAAGACAAAAACGTCAAAGCCTTTCTAATACGAGCGCACCCCTTTCTATCAATGGTATAACTGTCGAAGAAACAGTCTGTCATAAAGTCTTAGGAGCATTTATAGACAACAATCTGTCATGGTCAGAACATGTACGGTCTTTATACAAAACAGTTTCAAAAGAGATATACCAGCTGTCCAAGATAAAACATTTCCTAGACTGCCATTCACGTAAAATATTTTTTCACGCTTATATTGAATCCCATATAAATTATGCATCTACAATTTGGGATTCAGCAAGTAATCATATACTTAAACCTTTGTTTAGTCTTTATAGACGTTCCCTGAAATTAGTTTTGTTAAAATCGGTTACGTTATCATACTCTGACTATACAGATCTGGATATTTTACCATTAAATTTGAAGCTCAAATTCAATAAAGCTTTTTTTATGTTTAAGATTCTTTCGGGTCGTGCCCCCCCCCCCCCCCCCCCCCCCCCCCCCCCCCCCCCGTCAATTACAGAGAAATTTAATAAATTTAATGAAAATCGCCATATTCATAAAATTGAAATACCCCGTCCAAGAATAGATATGTTTAAAACCAGTCTTCACTACTCTGGCGGCTTCTTGTGGAACCGCATTTCACCCTCTCTTGATGTTCATGCCAGCATATATAGCTTTAAAACGGCACTTCATACCCAACTTATGACTGAATTTTCTAATTCATGCTCTTAAACTCTCTCTCTCTCTCTCTCTCTCTCTCTCTCTCGGGGGAGTTCACGGAACTTAAACGGAGTCGGACGTGTTGCGGTGTATGTCCTGTTTATGGTAAAATTACCCAATTTACCAGTTACGTACAGTTTTGAAATTTGTGCAGAGTGCAGCTAACGCATCATGCCGGAGGTGGCTCTGAGTTTCAGAGCAAGATGTGGCTCCTTCGTGGCAGTCTACATCAATTTTATGTGTCGCCGTGCCAAAGAAAAGATCGCCATGCGATGTCGGACATTGAGAGTGACAAGCCGAGCGGGCGGTGTCATGGTGGGGTTGCTCCTCACTGTGATTTTCTTCAGCAACCTTTTAATGCAGTGTGGCGAGGTCGAGGCAAACCCCGGACCTCCCAAGAGGGACACCAAGCAGACATGTCTGACCGGTTCTAGTGGTGGCCGGAGACTGAGTGTGGAGAGAGGCCAGAGAAGCCAGGGGGACAGTGCACAGTCGTCCCTGCAGCAGAGAGTTGATAGTGACACTGTTTTTGAACCTGCCTTGTCCATGCTGTCTTCCATGAGCGATAAGTTTGATAGCCTTCGAGAGGACCTGAGCGAAATTAAAGAATTCTTTGTCGGTCTGAAGGAGGAGGTCGAAACATTGAAAAGTGAGGTGGCGTCTCTTAGGCGGTCAAATGATGAGCTGGCAGAAAGAAACAAGAAACTTCAAGACAGTGTGCAAAATTTGGAGATGAAGACCAGTGAGTTAGAGGACCGTTCTAAGAGGAATAACATTATTGTGCACGGTATACCCAGACAGGCCAATGAGACTAGTGAAGATTGTGAACACTTGCTGAAAGACTTGATTTCCAACAAGTTATAATTGAGCGACGACGTAAGTTTTGATAGAGTTCACCGACTGAGTGCAAAACCCAACTCGCCCATCGTTGCTCGATACACATTCTACAAGGAAAGAGTGAACATTTTGAAAGCGAAAAGAAATCTCCGAGGAAGCAATGTGTTCATCGGCGAGGACTTTTCTCCTCGGGTCAGAACGATCAGGAAGAAGCTGTCTCCTCACCTTAAGGCGGCCAAGGACCAGCAGAAACGGGCAACGATGATCTACGACCACCTGCTGATAGACGGAAAGAAGTTCGTCCTTAACGAGCAGGAGACCGGCATCATCGAGATCACCTAGAGGTGTGGCCGCCCCTGGATCAAGAACCGACGCCTTTCTGCCCATAGACTCAATGTAAGAAAGGTAGACAAAAAAAGACAGTCACCGGTGTCAGCGAGTGTGACAAGACAGCGTAGCTTCTGTGCACGTGGAAGTGATGAGACAATTCATGCCACTACAGCGAATGCACTGCCACGCGCGGCGCGTGCGGACATGTTGACCATGGACAGTGTTACGTGTGCGTGTGTGACCACGAGTGACGTGGGGTTTTCGGGAAATAGTTATGGGCAGACAAATACCGAAGATGAATTTGATAATAAATCGGAAAATTTAGTGACGGATGATAACAAACATAGAGAATATAAGTTTCTCCACTGGAACGTCATCGGTTTAATGTCTAAGCTTTCAGATTCTGTTTTTGTACAATATATATCTTCGTTTGATTTTATTTGTTTGGTAGAAACTTTCGTGGAAGATTTTATTAATACAGTGTTCACTGAGCACACGGCTTTCATTCAGCCTGCCGTCAAATTGTCACACAAGGGAAGGTGTTCATGGGGGGGTAATATGTTTGATTAAAAATAGCCTTGTTGCGAATGTGAAGCGACTCGATGTGGGTAACGGGAATTTTTTACTGTTTGTGCTTGACAAAACATTATTTAATTTTTCAAAACATGTTCTGTATATTTGTGCATACGTTCCTGCAGAACACTCACCATACTATGCCGCATTTGATGTTGAAAATGGAATTAGCCAGTTAGAAGATTGTTTAATTGATCATTTTATATCTATAGAAGAGTTGTCCTTACTGATGAGTGGTGACTTTAATGCCAGAACAGCGAATATTATCCCTGAGTACAGTGATGAAGTTACGATGTACTCTTATTTTAAGAACAGTGATAGAGTGACTGTCAATAGACGTTCGGAAGACAGAGTATTGAATACCTATGGAAAATCTTTTTTGAACATGTGTAGTACTCTGGGTTTATTTATGTTAAACGGTGTATGTAATGGCGACCAGACCGGTCGTTTCACATACATTTCTGATTCAGGTCATAGCGTTAATGATTACTTTGTATCTTCGTATGATTTGTTTGACTATATAACTAAGCATTGTAGTATGTTTGTCACAGATAAAATTGAATCCGACCATATGCCTTTGGAATTCTGTATGAATATGTCCGATGTTGGATTAGGTGTAGTTGAAAGTTTTGATGAAAAGGAATATGTAGAAAAATTTGTGTGGAATGATGATCATGTTGAACATTTTTGTGACATGATGAACTCCGAGCACATTCGTGAAAAGCTTTCATCGGCGACAATGTCTATTGATGTTAATGTAAACAATGCGTTGCACATGTTCAATGATATTGTGAAAGATGTTGCAGACTGTATGAAACGGCGTATTTGTGTTAACAGTTCAAACAGACAGAATGTCTGGTACGATACAGAATGCAAGGCAGAGAAATTAAAGACGCGCAGACTTTTAAGAATATTTAGGAAAACGTCTGATAAAGAAGATGGGGTAGCTTTTTGTAAAGCGAGGAGAGAATATAAAAATTTATTGCTTAGAAAGCAGAAGTTGTATAATGATTTTCAGTTTATGAAAATACTTAATTCTGTGAATAATCAAGAAGAGTTTTGGAAATCACTGCGCTCAGCATACAAAAACAAATCACAGCCTCGAAATAATATTACTATTGAGGAATGGCACCAACATTTTAAATTAGTGTTAGAGAAAGATGACCTGCCTCAAGCAGTTCAGAATGTTGCAGATGACGTGTACATTAATTACATGGACCAACCTATCACAAAGGAAGAAATTTTATTAGCAATCAGGAAGTTGAAAAATCGAAAAGCTCCTGGGCCCGATGGCTTGATAGGGGAATTCTTTAAGAATTTGGGGGGATGTGCTGTTGACTTTTTAGTGAAATTGTTCAATGCGCTGTTTGACAAAGGAATGTATCCAGAGGGCTGGTCAGAGTTTATGATTATGCCTTTATATAAAAAAGGTGAAGTCAACAATACTAACAATTATAGGGCAATTTCCTTATGTAATATATCAAGTAAACTTTATAGTTCAGTTATAAACAGTAGACTTTCAAATTGGGCTGAAATGAATAATATCACCGGTGAACATCAAGCTGGGTTTAAAAAAGATTATTCAACGACTGATCATATGTTTACTTTTTTCGCAGCTGTACAAAAGCAGTTCGCAAATAATCGAAAATTGTACGTAGCTTTTATAAGAAACAAAAGCAATAGTCCTCCAAAGGGAAGAAAACATTATAGAAAAATCACCATGCCACTCATCTAATTTTCGGCCACGTGGCCTTTTTCAAGAGAAAAAAACAAAAACAATCCAACTACGTGATGTCCATCTTTGGCAACTGGTCAGAGCAAAGAATTGACGTCATAAATATAATGCGCAAGTTCTGACATCATAATATGTGATGTCATCAACAAGGAAAAAAAAAAAAAAAAAAAGGGAGGGAGGGGGGGAGGGGGGTGCAAGTTGTGTGTGGGTGTGGGTGTGGGTGTCAAGAAAGATACTGATAAACAGTTATACCTCAGGCAGGATTCTTGTCATCCCCCACATACAAAAAAATCTCTAGCATATGGTTTGGGTGTTAGGTTGAGAAGAATCTGTGAAAAAGATGAGGACTATCTAAAACACAGATCTGAACTTAAGAATCAGTTGCGCAAACGGGGCTATAGTAGCAAACTCATAGAAGGTCAGTTGAAAACAGTTGATAACACAGATAGGAACCAACTTCTTCAGAAAAAGAAGAAAGAAAACACTGAAAGAGTACCACTAGTGTTGACATTTTCAAGATTATTGCCAGATGTACAAGCTGTACTAAAGAGACATAGTGATACGCTCTATAAGTCAGAATACATGTGCAAAGTATTCCATAAACTACCGATGCCTGCATACAGACGGGATAAAAATTTATGTGATACGTTGGTTCACCAGAAAACTGAAAGAGCAGTGAAGGGAAAAACAGAAACTTGTGATTGTGACACCTGTTCTTCACTAGTAACTTCCACAGTGTTGGACACAAAGCAGAAATATTCACACAATGTTATTAGTAATGTGACATGTGCTGATAGAAATTTGATATATGCTCTGTTGTGTAAACGGTGTAATAAGACAGTTTATGTTGGTGAAACCGGACGTTCATTGAAAGAAAGAATAGCGGAACACAGACGTGACATCAAGTTCCAAAGAGAAAAGCCAATAATGCGACATTTCCTTCAGCATTCAGTGGGAGACCTTGCTGTTGCAGTGTTGGCAAAAGCTTATGGTGAAAGCAAAAGCTTCAGACTTATTACTGAAGAAAAATGGATAAGGGCATTAGATACTAGGATGCCAAATGGATGTAATGTTAAGACAAATTTGTAACAACCCTATCCAGATTTACCTACGAACAACACTGATGATTGGCATAAAATTTATATATATATATATATATATATATATATATATATTCATATGACAGTTCTTGTATGCCATGCACAGTCACAGACAGGACTATGGTCACATTATTCTATGGTTTCATTTTCATTGTGATTTATGGAGCGTATTGCTATGTTTTTGAAGTACATTGGTTACAGTATAACTACACCCTCCCCCCACACACACACACACACGCGCGCGCGCGCGCGCGCGCACGCACGCACACACCCACACCCACACCCACACACAACTTGCACCCCCCTCCCCCCCTCCCTCCCTTTTTTTTTTTTTTTTTTTCCTTGTTGATGACATCACATATTATGATGTCAGAACTTGCGCATTATATTTATGACGTCAATTCTTTGCTCTGACCAGTTGCCAAAGATGGACATCACGTAGTTGGATTGTTTTTGTTTTTTTCTCTTGAAAAAGGCCACGTGGCCGAAAATTAGATGAGTGGCATGGTAGCTTTTATAGATTTTGAAAAAGCTTTTGATTCGATTTCGAGAAAACTTTTATGGCCAATACTTAGAAATAGCGGAATAAAAGGAAAACTTTACCGTTGTATAGAAAGTATGTATCAGGATGTCAAAGCTAGAATCAAATGTGGTGCTAGAGTTAGTGATCTAATAAAATGTACAAGAGGAGTAAAACAGGGCAATGTGTGTAGTTCCGTTTTGTTTTCATTTTTTATTAATGATTTGGCTCAACAAATTAATGAAAATGGTAAACATGGAGTAACATTTGATTTAGTAGAAATATTTATTATGCTTTTTGCAGATGATATTGTGTTATTGTCTGAAACTCCGATTGGTCTACAAAATCAGTTAAATCAGTTATATGCGGCAGCGGAGAGACTGGAGCTAAAAGTGAACATGGAAAAATCTAACATCATAGTTTTTCGTAAAGGTGGGTATCTAGCGGCACGTGAAACATGGTTATATGGAGGAAGTCATATGTCTGTGGTGAATGCATATAAATATTTGGGATTATATTTTTCAACTAAGCTAAGTTTTAGGTTTACTTGCCAAGATTTGGTCAGTCGAGCGAAAAAATCTGTTGTTTCCATTTTGTCCTTAATGTATAAGTTTAAAAACCACTCCCCAAGTATATTTTTAAACTATTCGATACACAAGTTCAACCAGTGGCTCTATATGGAGCTGAGATATGGGGCTTGAATAATAATCAAGAAATAGAAAAGGTACATTTATTTGCTATGAAAAATTTTTTGCATGTTGATCAAAAGACTCCCAATGATTTTATATACGGAGAACTTGGAAGATATCCTATTTACTTAAACGCTTACACGAAAAGTATTAGGTACTGGTTAAAGGTAGTTCAAATGAATGATAACAGACTACCTGCTCTGGCTTATAAGAATATGTATATACTTGATCAAAGAGGTAAGCAAACATGGGCAAGTAGCGTACGTAATTGCTTATGTAATTATGGTTTTTATTACGTATGGATGAACCAGAGTGTCGGGTGTGCAAATAGTTTTTTGGCTTGTTTCAAGCAACGTATTATAGATTGTAGGTGGCAGGATTGGGAGTCCCATATTCGGACGAGTGACAGATTTTCATTGTACAGATTGTTTAAAGTCAGTCACTTGATTGAACCATACGTTTCATTGTCTTTGTGTAGCTTTGTAAGGGCAGCATTAACCAAGTTTAGGTTTGGCGTGTCTGACATTGCCGTGCACTGCCAGAGATATCGATATGGCGGAAATGGAACTGCAATATGTCGCTTATGTCGTTCAG
>CM065737.1:49140546-49143046 GCA_033310375.1 Conus canariensis | reverse complement strand
TTGTCCGGCCCCAACATCCAGTGCCCTACTTTGTGAGACGATAAGAATGGCACATGAACGTTTCCTTGTGTGTGTGTGTGTGTGTGTGTGTGTGTGTGTGTGTGTGTGTGTGTGTGTGTGTGTGTGTGTGTGGTGTGTGTGGAGGGGGTGGGATGGAATGGGATGAGAAGGGAACGGAGGAGCATCTGTTGATTTACATTATAACATACCTACGCGACATACGTGCATGTCTTTTCTTGTCAGACGTATACTCACCACTCTATCTGTAGTGTGAACGTGTACTCAGTACACAGTTTCCGTGTGTTTGTATTACGTCGTTATTTGAAAAAGCAAGTTTGAATAACGACTCTAATTGTTCAGCCCTGACAAAATGCAAAATGATACACGAAAAAAAAAAAGCAAATGACTTGGAAAAACAAAACAAAAACAAAATAAAGCCCCCAATGTTTGTCTGAGAAGGACGCAATTTTCATGTTTTAGCAGGGAACAGCATCAGCGCGCGTGTACCCCTTGTTATGGCGGCATTTGTCAGTTCTGTTTGTTTCCATTGACAGGGGGAAGTCATTATCCAGTGTCCGTGTGCACGTCAAAGACATTATGAACGAGGTAAAGATTGTACTTTATCTCTCTCTCTCATTAGCGCGCGCAGGTCGTGGGCGTGTGGTGTGTGTGTGTGTGTGTGTGTGTGTGTGTGTGTGTGTGTGCGTGCGCGCGCGCGCGCTCGTGTCGTGTGTGTGTGTGTGTGTGTGTGTGTGTGTGTGTGTGTGGAGAGAGAGAGAGAGAGAGAGAGAGAGAGAGAGAGAGAGAGAGAGAGAGAGAGAGAGAGATTGCTTGCGCTCTTAAATTCATTTTCGCGTGAATGTGACAAATGTTAAGAGAGAGAGAGAGAGAGAGAGAAGAGAGAGAGAGAGAGAGAGAGAGAGAGAGAGAGAGAGAGAGAGAGAGAGAGAGAGAAGAGAGAGAGAGAGAAATTATGTTCAACTTCGTGCAACAATACGTCTACCTGCTTGGAAAGATTTGTCGTCCCCTAAAAGGGTCGTGGGATCTTAAAAAGATGGAATATCCAAGTGGACTTTCCTGAGTGTGGTATGAAGTATAGTTCCATTCGAATTTTTATACGTGGCAAACTTAATTTGTATGTTTCAATAGAACTGTTTTCTTTGTGTGTGTTTGGCCGCCCTCTTGGCAGGCATCCTGGTGACCTTCTTGGGTTAGGTAACTAAAGAGACAGGCAAGGAAAGCCTGCGCCAGCGATCAAGAGCAGGTCTTCCACATTCCTTATCCAAGCTGTCACCGCCCATTCCGTGCACGCATCGTCTTGATCAGCCACCGCTGTATCCACAAATTCTCTCACCCTCTCAACCCCAAGATGACTGAAGTGGTTCTCGTCGATTGGACGGGCGAACAACAATATCCTTCTGGGCGGTTCCTGGGCGGCTGCCTTCTTGGCAGACGCTTTGGCGGGAACGCTGGGTTTCCTGGGTTTTGCAGCAATGATGGGGGCTTTTTCTCTTCCCCTGGTAGAAGGATCTCCTTGGATTGTTTCAGCAAGGTTACAGCTCTTCACACCAGCTTACAGGGCGATGTTGAGACGGGCTTTGATCATGGTGACCCTGATGACCACCTTGTAGTTGGCCAACAACTTATCGTTCCTTCAGAACCGTGGTGGCAGCGATGATCATCACGTTGTACATTGGGTTTGCGATCAGCGGCTTCGGTCGGTCGTTGCAGTTTGGCTGCCATTTTGGCGGCAAGTCAGACAGTTAGCAGGAAGAGTGTTTTGACCAACAACAGTTGCAGGCAGAATGAAGGATTGAAAAAGTAAATGGGGAACTTAATATCCTTTTAGCCGAGGCTGTTGAGAACATACCGTTCATGAGCTTTTCTCGGGAACGAAGGAAAAAAGTATATAGTCCTGGTGGGCCGCAAAGCCAGCGCCTCACAGCTCTAACAATGCCTTGCTTGGGGGAAATGTGCGTCTGATGCCTTTATTTTTTATGCATGTATCTCTTCTCACAGAGCCTTACACATTCTTTGCATATCACCATGACAGGGGTTCTCCATGTTTTGTGCTTCTCAGTGCTTCTGTCACTTGGGAAATAGAAGTTAAAAGACACTTTGATAGGCCTGTTGTGTAATTGTAGAAACTGAACGTGCAATTGTTGAAGAAATTTCCTCAGCTTTTAATACAATAAGTCATATAAAGCTTCAGTTGTGCTTCCTCTGAAGGATAAGGTCCTTGGTCATTGTCAACTACGATGGACAAACGACAACACTGATGACCAATGGAATAGTGAGATTATTACGCTGTTAGAGTAAAGCTGTGTCAGACAAGTCACTCGCACATCGCAATCTGTTTAGAGTCAGAACGACATCACATGCAGACGGGCAGCGCAAATGACAAGTTTTGTCTTGTGAGCCAGCTCAGCACAAACTCTAAGCATCCATCTGCAAATTCAGTGCTTTTCCATTGAACCAAACAGGCCCCCTAAAAGTTGTC
>CM065737.1:49130546-49135546 GCA_033310375.1 Conus canariensis | reverse complement strand
CAAGTATATGAAAAAGTGCGAGAATTACAAATGCATGCAAGTAGATCAAAATGTGCAGAAAGTGGACTGGTAAATCAAAAAAATGTAGATGAAATAGTGCCAAGGTTAGGATGATACATGTTTTCGTTCCTGATGTGTCTTTCTAGTCTTTTCCTTACGAAAATTCTATATTTTTCCTATAGTTTTGCGCCAATTGGAAAGTATCCTATGTATATATTAATATAAAAAGACTACAAACTTTAATCCTAAAACAAGAGGACAACGATGGTCAACACAAAATACAAAGCCGTTTTCTTTTATTTGATATGAAAACAAGTGCTGGAGCAGATCTACAGCGTTGCCATATAAACACAAGAAACAATGAAATAAATGTAGCCTCGACCTATTGGTCTTCTTCAGACAGGACAACAAGAACAAAATTAAGAACAACAACAACAACAACCAACAATTAACGGAAGGAAGCACGCAGTGGGGAAAAACAAGTGCAGGTGAACGAATTCACAGTTAAGATGAAAATGACTTAAAGAGGATGAGACTTTGAAGAGAGAGGGAGGAAATAACAAAATGGTGTCCGAGTGGTTTCCCTTTCATTCGTTTTACATTTGTTTTCATGTTTTGACTTTCTGCCTGCAGTCATCATACTTTGAAACTTACAACTGATGTGATTTTAAGCACTTGTAGGTTGGTGGCCCAGCTGAATTTGGATGCGAGACATTCCGAGAAAGTGGGGATGTCAGATTTCTACGGACGTCGACGGAATTGTTTCCCTTTGATAGCTGGCTTCCTGATGGGCGACTAACGACACATAGGCCCTGCATTATCACCTTTACCAAGGTGGTTGATGTTCTGTTAAGTCTCAAGAGAGTGTGGGAATACCTGAAGGCCATGCGTTTCCCGCCCTCTCTCAGACCGCCTCACGAACCATGCATGGCAGATGCTAAAACGCAGTGCCCGTGACATTGGTGGTTACACTGATTTGCCTGCCTTCAATGGCCAACAGAAATCCTTGAAGCAGAACCCATAGGGCAGAAGTTGGCCAATGGAATGGGACTAGGCGTGGGGGTGGGGTGGGGAGGGGGTGTCAGCTATGTTTTTCAGCTCCGTTTACATTTACCAAGCTTAAAAAAAGACAACACACACACACACACACACACACACACACACACACAAGGAAAGACGGAAGACGGGGAGAAGGAAATGGAGGAGGGAAAAAAAAAAAGAAGAGAAATCGTACAGCACGCTGTGCTGGTCTGTGGTAAGAGCGTGGTCCTCACTAAATAAAAGAAAAAGGCTTTGTCTGTTCTATTCTTTCAGTGGTTTGCTGACTTCGCTTTCGCCCTGTAAACAAACCACGCTAATGGAAGATAATCTAGTTTCTGTGGAATCTCCTATCAAGTTTATTTATTTATTTATTTTTTGTAAAGCAGAGCTCACTGGCGGTTTGCGGTGTGCAGCAACTTTTGTTTTTGAAGAATAGAATTTTTTGTTTGTTTGTTTCAAAAATCAGGTGACTGCAGGCAGAAATAGAAACAAGCTTAGAAGAAAAATTACTCTTCCGCCGAACGAAAGAGACAAACAAATTACAAGACAAAACACGACGCGTTTCGACCTCTTTCTTCAAAGAGAGAGAGAGAGAGAGAGAGAGAGAGAGAGAGAGAGAGAGAGAGAGAGAGAGAGAGAGAGAGGAGAGACGCGTTGTGTTTTGTCATGTAATTTGTTTGTTTGTTTCGTTCGGCGGAATAGTAATTTTTCTTTTAAGTTTGTTTGTTTGTTTATTTGTTTGATTTTCGTTTCCGTATGAAAACCAACCTTCTTTTCCCCCTCCACACCGATGGTTTTTTTTTTTTAATTTTCCCTACACCACTTGGTCGGACAAAAAACCAGAGGACTGGTGTTGACGACTTGTGCCCTGGGATGGATAACAAACAATAACGATGAACTTGCTAACACCATAGTGTTTACAGTTAAAGAAATAACTCTCTCTCTCTGTCTCTGTCTCTTTCTCTCTCTGTCTCTGTCTTTCTGTCTCTGTCTCTGTCTCTGTCTCTGTCTCTCTCTCTCTCTCTCTGGGGAGGTAGAAGGGAAGGGTTGGCTGTGGTAAAACTCGCCTTCACTAAACTGGAACTGTGATAAGCTTGTAGAAATGAGAGCGACAGTGACATTGTTGGTAATCTCTCTCTCTCTCTCTCTCTCTCTCTCTCTCTCTCTCTCTCTCTCTCTCTCTCTCTCTCTCTCTCTCTCTCTCTCTCTCTGTACTGGTCTCTCCCATCTATTGTTCCAAAGGTGCTGCTTGTCAAGTGTAAATTTTTGTCTTTGCTTACACGATGGGGTGCCTGTTCAATGATTTTTTTTGTCTTTTTCCAGAAATGTGTTATAATTTTATTGTTGTGATAATGTTTATTGTATATATATTTATCTATCTTCCAATAACCATTTTTTCATGAACTATATATGATGACCCCTCCCCTCCATCTGTTTCTCTCTCTGTCTCTCTGTCTCTGTCTCTCTGTCTCTCTGTCTCTCTCTCTCTCTCTCTCTCTCTCTCTCTCTCTCTGTCTCCCCCCCCCTCTCTCTCTCTCCCCTCTCTCTTCCAGGCATTGATTGTCTTCTGTTCTTTTGTGTTAACCATTTCCTCTGTCTATTTATAGCGTTTATGTATGTTTACTTCAATTCTAGATTAGTTTTGCTGATGTTGTTATTGCATTTTCTATATATTTCCCTTTGTTGAGGGCCGGATGTAAAAAAAGCCATTTTGTGCTTATTCCGCTTTTTCCCTCATTAAAAAAGATTCGTTCTCTGGGGAGTGGTGGGGAAGGTAGAGAAGGTGGAAAGGAAGTGTGGTGGTGGTGGTGGTGGTGGTGGTAGAACTCGCCTTAACTAAGCTAGAGCTCTATGTAAAAAAAAGATCTTGTAGAAATGCCATGGTGCCAGTCGCATCAAAAGAAACAGCAACAGAAGTTGCACTGCTGCTGCTGCTGCTGCTGCTGCTGTTAGCTGTTAGCTGTTAGCTGTTAATGCTACGACCATTCTTCCTCTGTATGGGAAACAGACGAGTGCTGTATTTGAGTTGCTGCCATTATGCAAAGAGTGTAAGTGCAGACTCTATGTTGTCACTGTGGTTGGTTACAGCACATTGTCAGCTATATTCAAGTCACAAGGCGACCAGGTGATGGTATACGACTCTGACACGCTTGGTAAGACCATTCTGTCTCTGTCTGTCTGTCTGTCTGTCTGCCTCTCTTTCTCTCTGTCTCTAGGTATTTACCATATCAGTATGGTTCGGCGTCTAATTTGCACGTAAAGCATGGGTTTTTCATTCCCTCTTCCACTCCCATCTTCCCTCTTCTCCCCCTTCCCCAATTCATATACACCCATAAGCTGTTCGACTCTTACGAGTAATATGTCTGCCTGTTCCATGCTCTGATGATCTTGGACTCCCGTGTATTGCATATACATGTGGTCACATAGAATTGATGTTTCTGGATATTAGTATATGTGTGTGTGTGTGTGTGTGTGTGTGTGTGTGTGTGTGTGTGTGTGTGTGTGTGTGTGTGTGTGTGTGTGTTGTGTGTGTGTGTGCACGTACAGGCGTGGCCTGGAACTGGGGTCTGTGCCAGCAGGCTACAGGCAAACACAGCTCCGTGGTCCACGACATTGACCGGTACACCTCCGTGGTCGTCACCCATGAACTGGGCCACAAGTAAATGCCCTCCCCCCCCCCCCTCCCCCCCACCTCTTCTCTCTGCACCATGACACGACGTGTTGCTCTATAGTCCGCCCGCGTGGTTCCATCCAACCCTCTGACCAGTTCTGGGCTCGTGTGACGCACAAGACGTCCATTGCTTTGTGACCCAACCGACTGAAAGTGAAACTGACGCCACTTCAGGGTTACAAGACAGCTGAGAAGAGAATGACGTACAAAATGAAACGTTAAGATGACATTGAATAAAGTTAGATAGGAAATAAAGTTATGCCTTGTAAGGCCAGTCTCAAATAACTTTTGGGTCAGCTTATACAAAATAAAATGCTAAGATTAGAATCCATCACAACGTTTGTGACAGCCTATACAAAATGAAATTCTAAGATTAAAATTCATTACAACTTTTGTGACAGCTTATACAAAGTAAAATGCTAAGATTAAAACTCGTTATAGCTTTTTTGACTACTTATACAAAATAAAATCTTAAGATTACAAATCACTATAACTTTCGAGACAGCTTATACAAAATAAAATGCTAAGATTGAAATTCAGAAGAACTTTTGTGACAGCTCATACAAAGAAAACGCTAAGACTCAAATGTATCAGAACTTTTGTGACAGCGTATACAAAATGAAATGCTAAGATTAAAATTCATGATAACTTTCGAGACAGCTTATACGAAAAAAAAAAATTAAGATTCAAATTTATTATAACTTTTGAGTCAGCTTATACAAAATAAAACGTTCAGAATCAAAATTCGTTTTAACTTCTGTGACACCTTATACCAATAAAATGCTAAGATTAAAATTCAGGGTAAAGCCATGTCCTACGAGACCGTTCTCAGCCAACGTCTCTCACAACTATGCTGAGGTAAGGTGAAGGAATAAATATGTTTGAAAATAAGATTCACATGATGCGGAATATTCTGGAACGCAGTCTTCATAGAATCCACTGCAAAATGTATATCAATTAAAAAAAAAGGTCAATGGGGAGAGGCTTACTGCATAGTAAGCATCATGGAACGCCTCCCCCCCCCCCCTTTTATAATACAAAAATGTGTGAAGCAGATGCGTGACCAGTATATGATATACACACAACTGTTTGTTTGCTCCTTACGGTAGGTAACCGATGAAAGAAATTCCTGTATAAGTCTGGGCAGCTTTGAAAGGGTTAATTGTCTGTTTGTATGTTAAAAGGGTTAATTGTCTGTTTGTATGTTCCAAGGGTTAATTGTCTATTTGTATGTTCAAAGGGTTAACTGTCTGTTTGTATGTTCCTCTGGCAAGAAGTCTTTGACGTA
>CM065737.1:49025546-49125546 GCA_033310375.1 Conus canariensis | reverse complement strand
AAAGTCATCAAAAAAAAAAAAAAAAAAAAATTATACACACAATCCTTTGAAATACACCTTCTTTCTTTCCTTTCTGCGTACACAGGCTGATACTCCTGTGGACACTCCCTGTGTAGACAGGAAAGTATTAATCCCATCTGCCCAACAAAGGGAGTGGAGTTTTGTGTGTAGGACCCTTTTTCATCCCGCTGTTGAGACAGCCATACTCCATCTTCGGGGAAGGTGCATGCTATGTGTAACGTGTCATCCATACCAACGGCCAAACTGGCCTACTCTTCCGAAAGTTGGTGATGGGATTTTACGTGTGTGCAAGATGTTATGCGTGCATTCACACACGGAACCTTGGTTTATAGTCTCATTCGAAGGACTGTATGGGAAATGGAGTCAGAACCAATTTTAAGTCCGAGGGAAAAATCCACCTGTACCGAAACGGCCCGGCAGAGATTCGAACCTGCAACCCCAGGATCACCCAGATTACGAATCCGGCGCTCTATCACTGGGCTATTCCAGCTTCCAAACACCTTCTAAAAACATACCGGAACCTTCATAAAAAATGTTTCTTCCGTAAAATCTTAGATGAAAAAATTTAATGTTAACCCCCCTCAGAAATTCAAAGATCACATCAGGTGGGACATCTCTGAACAAGGTTTTCATGGAGTCTGCTGTAAAATGTTTATATGTCTCACATCATGCAAGTCCCAACACTCTAAAAGAACGTGTTTCACTGTGAGTGGTACATGACATGGTATACACCACGGAGCTTCTTCATCTTTTAAAAGATAAGAATGGGTGTGAAAGGGGTGGCCTGCATGCAAACGGCACAAGACTGTCTGTCCTCTTCAGTGACGGCGAACTGCTGTCTGTGACAGGGCCGGACCCCTCTGAACGTGTCCTCCCTCTGCCAACCACTGGAGTGCAAGGACAGTGCAGGCACCGTCCAGACCATGGACACTCCACAGGGCATCCCCTGTGGGCCCGTGAAGGTAGGTCATCTTGCCCAGCCCAGTCAGTGGTCTCCCCTGATGTAGTGAATATATCGCGCATCAGCAAACTTTCGGGGAGCAGGGCGTTATCATTATGTCCCTTTTGTTTCTCTGCGAGATATTGCATAATCTAAATAGTGTGGTAGATAACACACACACAAGTCATACATATGTAAATAAGTGAGCCACAAAGTTCAAAATAGCTACACAGTCGTTTCCCATACACACCAAAGAACCTTTTATCCTCCCCCCACTCCTTTAAGAAAAAAACAACCCAGCAACATAATACAAGATTAAATGATGCAAGTATGCAAGATCTTTAACAACTATCACTTGTGTATGTAGTTTCTTTCTTATTTTTTCTATCGCAAGTAATTTAAAAGGTCTATGTATGTAGGCAAACTGGTATTTTTTCTCTCCGGATTTGCTGCTGTAAATGTATCCTCATTGCTATTTGTACAGTCCGCCCCTCCCTCCCTCTAAATCTCCTTCCCCATCTTCCCCTTTCAATAATTCCCTGGAAGAATGTTTTAGCAATGCCGTAGGATCTTTGTACATGGCCACAGCAACATAGTTTTCTTTCTTTAAATGTCAGTAGATCTTCACAAGGCCCGGTGTATGGAACAGAGGATCTGTCGACACGTGGAAATATTAATGGGCCACATACCATTTTCAAAGTTTTCTGTTTCCAGAAACAAATGCTCAGATCCCCTCCAAGTGTGAATGAATCTGAAGGTTTAAGGTCCAGTTCACCAAGGGCTTGCCATTTCAGCAGATAGCCAACATGTTTTGTGTTTCACAAGGCAAATTTTGCATACATGTGCTCGTGTGTGTGTGTGTGTGTATGTGTGTGTACTTGTGTGTGTGTGTGCGAGTACAAGTCATTGTCATCAGCTTTAAAAGCTGAACTTTGTTTCAGGAATGCGATGGTCTGGGAGCGTGCATCGCCAGTCTGTCTTCTGGTCAGTGTGGTGCTTGACTGTGCTTCCATTTACCACCGTGTTCAGATGACCAGTGCCAAGTACTCTCATTTTATGTGCATGCACGAACAATTTGTCATGTTATCTTGTCCCCCTAATTCATAAATATCCATTCTTGAACATATTTTCAGATATCTTTCTTTCTTATTTGTCTTTCTCAATACTTGCTGTACAGGCTGTCAGCATTGACAAAAATACACAGGTGTCAGCAAGACAACAAATGTTTGAAGTCATCTCAAACATCATGCACAGTGCCAACAGTGACAGTCTTGCGCTTATCATTGCGACTTCCAAAGAAATAAATTAACTCAAAACATACCCAGCCATGGGCACTGGTTTTGGTATTTGTTTTACACTATGCAGCCAGTCTTGTTCCAGTAAACCGAGTCTTCAATGGATGGTTTTACTATGTGTTGTACGTATATTGCATCTCTGGAGTAACCAGACCACTCAAAGCTCACACATCACTGAGAAGCCAAACAAAACTTCATTTGACACGGATTCAATTTGACACAGATGAATCCTTTATTATCAACACATCCAAAGAAAACTGCACACGCAATCAATGCATACATAACACAAATCAATTACAAAAAGAATGTTCCAATACTGAAAACTAGACATCATCAGGGGGAATGAATTGTACACATATGTCAAGTATCATCTGTGAAGTCTGCCTTTAGAGAATACTCTTTATGAGAATTTGAGCCACACATTCTTGTTTCGGAAAAAATGAGGGAGAAGTAACACAAGAATATTATGAACGGATGTGGGGTTTTTTTTTGTTTTGTTTTTTTCCCAGTAGAGAGACATTCTTGACTGTACGCTACAATTCTTCATATCCTTCCAATTTTGGACTCAGGCCGATTGCATCATACTCCGATTCCACCGAGTCAAATGAACAACTTAACTACCATGAGACTACTAGCTTAGTGTTGCTGCCTATCATTTATTCTTCAGTAGCCTTAGCTTTGATTAACATATCACTGGCAACCAATGGAAAAACTTCTTATATTGATGCTTGGCCGTTCTCCATGGATATTGATCCAAATCAGGATACTGAATTTATTCATAACCTATGGATACATCATCAGCATACCTTAGCATAAAATCACAACTTCTCCCCAACTTTTTCCAACATTTCAAGGCCTGTACTCACTGCTATTGTTCCTATGTATTGGCATGTTGTTGAAATATCAGGCACAGCCAGATGAGATTTTGTGCACGAGATTTAGGGCGAGTTGCCATTCTTTGGTCAAAGCGCACCAAGACACCACCATCAATAACCGCTCAGGAACTTTTGTCTCAAGATTAGTTTCCCACTGTGCTTTTTTTTTCTCTTTTTACCCATACTTGTCATACTTTTGTCAAACATGTGCAAAATACGTTGGAATCATATGGATAAACAAGTCTGAAAAACATCTACACCACATTTGGAACATAAAGGGTAACAGAGGGAGAACAGTGAAAATGATAATGGACAGACACAAATCGTGCTTTTACATTTACAACTGATAAAAAGTCAAGGACCAGCTCAGATTTTCAGCAAGTCCACACAAAGATTTGCGAAAACAGAGCAAAGATTTCCTCACAGAACACCAACCGATTACAATGACCCTGGAGTCTTTGCCATGTGCTTGTGAATCATCCTTTCCCTGCATGCCTATCAGATACTCAGGCCATCCAACATCCAGGAAGACACCACAATTCTTACCTGTTTGCTAACCAGTTGGCAAACAAGCCATCTAGCTACAATGGCAATACATAATGCATGTGCCAACCCTGTGCAACGTCTGTTCAGCATGATACTACGTAAATGAGCCGCTTCTATAGCCATGCCTCCAAGAACATAACTAAAACTCCCTGTGTCTGTATTCCTTGACTTTTTCTTGGTAGTGCATATCCTTATGCAAAACACTTGTGATGGACAGACATCTGTAGTGTTGGTCAGGAAATCTGAGTGACTGTTCCAAAGATGCATATGAAAAAGTCTGATCATCTGAGACCCAGCTCAAGGAATGATAACACGAAGAAGCACAAATGTTAGCATTTTCCCCCTTCAAAACCCCACCATAGTCTGTGATATTAACCACTGCGCCACAGTGGTAGTCAAAAAAAAAAAAAAAAACAGATTGGGTGTGACTGTATGACCTACTTGTACCAAACTGCACAAGTTTTGATCTTGCTATCATTTTATACTGAAGTGCCTGGTATCTTTCAGTTGTGGTCCACATTCAAGAGCAGCATCTACAAAGCACAATCAACCGACATGCAGCAAAATTGGTTCATTTTCATGTCTTGCACTGAACTGGAACAGGAACAAGCAAAGGAACCACACAGCTGCAGACTGATTTCATTATTTCCAATGCCAGGTACAAATGATCACCCCGGAGTGATAGTACCCACGTCACAGTGTCACTTGACTGTTTTGAATGAAACAGGTGAACACAGAGAACAGAGAAGGGAGGCAAGAGGCACAGACTTCTATTTGTTGACAAGGCAAAATACAAACACGAAACAAGCTGCAAAAAAAAAAAAAGTTGATTTAATACACAATAAGAAACAACACTTCCATAAAGTGTTTTAAATAAGTATTATTCTGCACTATATTTTGTGTGTTCAGTTGTACTGGAATTTGATTTCTGTAATGCTACAGTCTGGGCATTCAATTTTTTGCAAATGAAACACGTCCAATTTCTCCCTTCAAAACATTCATTTTAGCCTAGAACCAATTACTACATGAATCATAAGTCTGTTTTCTTTTACATGGTGATTACAAAATGTTTAGCCAAACTCTGAAAGCAACATCATACTTTCGAGCATAATTTTCACAGTTTAACAAAATCATCATTGCCCAGCAGACCACACAGGGAATTTTCAAGACCTTGTACACAAGGGGAAATAATAATCAAATTCTCAAAACGAAACACCACCATCAGTATCTACATATATACATCAATTACTGAAATGGTAAAAAAAGGAAAATGATTTAATTGGAGGGCTGCAATGGCTCAGTTAGTAGAGCACTGGACTTGTAATCCTGATGATCTTGGGCTGCTGGTTCAAATCTATGATGGGCCATTTCACTACACTGGGATTTTTTTTCTCTTTGAATCAATATTCCTTCTGACTCCATTTCCCAGAATGTCCTTTGAGTAAGACTATAAACCGAGGTTCTGTGTGTAAACGCACGCAGAACATCTCTCACACATGTAAAATCCCATCACTGACTTGCAGAAGAGAAGGCCGGTTTGGCAGTTGGTATGGACCAGGTACTATGTGGCAAGTGCCTTATTCATCACATGGCCAGCTTCTGAAATAACTCGCAAGTGTTCTAGAGTACACAACAGAAGGCTGGTATGGCCCAGTTTTATGCTGTTTTGACAGTCTTTGAAGTGCTGAAGTTATTGCACGTGCCCATTTTTAGCTACAGTTGTTTAAAACCTGTGAAGACCTAGCAGAATTATATCAAAAAGAACTTGAATACATGACGGTTCAGTACAACTTAACTTGCTAAAGAGAATATGCATCTTTGTAGTCTTAAGGTCATTCCCACAACCATTCAAGATTAAGTTTGAAAGTCTAATGACCCCTTACCTGCACTTGTTTTCTCCATTGTTTACACATTTTCATTGCTTGTTTGTTTATTCCTGTCTTGTCTGAAAGAGAATAGGTTGTGGCTCATTGCCCGATGGTTTTTCATGTTTATCTGAAAGCTCAGTGTTTCAACATGTGTTTTCACTTTCATGGTAAAATCGGTGGGAACTGTCATGGACACACTGACCATCGTTATGTTATCCATGTTGTACACGTTTTAGCACTTTTTTTCCCCCATGTTTTTTTCAGGACTGGGTGGATTCTTGACTTTACCTTTTTTCCCCAGCTAAAATGAGGTCAGGGACCATTCATGCCCAAATGGACACGCACACACACACACACACACACACAGTGGCAGAGTATATACACAGTTTCTTCATATCCTGAAGCAGACAAGGAACCTGTGTTTCTAACAAAGTATGGAGGAACCTCTACAAAACAATCCTCAGATGTCCTTAAAAGAAGGCTGGAATCATTGAGAGCTAAATCTAGTAAACACATGTGGACCAAAACAAAAAAAAATATTCCAGGAAAACTAAATCTAATACAGACAAAACTGAAAAATATTCCAGAAATATGTCTTTAAAAGGAGGGAGTCTCTATTTGGAGATCAATCTGATATAGACAAAAATGGAAAATTTCCAGGAATTAAAGGGGGAAAGACTGTTCAAAATGCCTTTAGAGCAAAGCTTCATCAAAGTAGAAACTTTCTAAAATCATTGTAACTAACAGCCAGCCAGATGCTAACACTGCCAAACACATGGTTCCGCATACACACAATTCCACAGATTCATAGACACAAACATACGTTCACTTACCCTCTTAGTAAATACTATATACCTGTAAAATATTCAGATAAAAAAGCAAATTTCTAAGCTTCAGGAAATATTTACATTCATAGTTTGCACAGCATAAAGCACATACACAGAACAGATGGATGTAACAATTCATGATGTTTTAATATAAAGAATAAAAATGTAATCTCTTCTCTGACTAAACAAACACCTTGTGTACTATAGTTGACCTTGCAACTATGTGAAAGCGGTACAAAAACAAAAACAATCCAGAGGGTGCCGAACTGGCACTTGAAGTCGCAGACCAGCAGTATAAGACAGAATAGGGATAACTGTAACAGACGTAAATTTGATCAACAAAAGCCATTATTTACAAAAACTGGGAGGAAAAGTCAACTGACCAAAGGCTGCTAACTTAAGAAAATTGCGATACACATTCTTCTCCAGTAATAAACTCATGAAATATATTTATGTAGCAAAACCTGTAACGTCAGTAATAACTTCCCTGACAAATAACCAGCAGGTAAACAACAATGATACACATGAAACGAAAGCACAAACTGCCTAGGATGAGATCAAAAACAGCACAAAAGGGAAACATGACAGAAGGGGATAGAAAGAATGCTTATTGCAACAACAAATTCACAGAGCAATAGTCAACTGCTGACAAAGCAGTCTAAACATAGTCATCTCACAGCTTAGCGTCCCATTTATCAGATGCACACGTACCTTTGTTTTATTGTTGTTCTGAAATTTTCACAAAAAAAGCAGTCTCACACGCCATGAGCAAGTACTGAAGAACTGTGTTGACAACCCCGCTCCCTCCAGTCATTACAAAATGAACATCTTGGCACAAATCGATTTACTAATGTTGTAAGGGTTTATGCAGATCTTTCAAACAACATTTTAAGGATAATTCCGGTACAATCACTGTTATTTTCCAAGGGCCCTGAAATTCATGTGAATTGCTGAAAACACTGACATAACATACCACACTCAAACACACATATCAGTAGTTATACAAAAATGATATATGTGCAGATGTACAACTGACAATCACAGTTTGAATCGTCATGTCCCAAACACAGTTCATTTCTTTTGTGTGTGTTTCCCATTCTCAGTAAAACAACAAAAAAAAGGAATAACGGACAAAACATGTACAAGTAATAGACATCAAGGACAAAGTCCTCAAACTAACTGGGGGGGTAAGGGGGGAATGGGGGAGGAGAAAGGTGGAACAGGTAGAACAGTGAGGGTGGAAGGGTGGTGTTCAAATCTCAGGAACGTCAAAAAACTTCTAGGTCTGTACAAACCCTGGCTTAAAAAGTGCCTTCATCATTTCTTCTCACTGCCTCTTTTTCCAAGGCTCTTAAACCTTCTCACTCTGTCCCCTCAGGATGGGCAATGGTCATTTTAACATATGTGCTCTCTACTGCTCTCCAGCACATACATACACACACACACAACTCAATCTTTTTCTCCTTTTTTTTTTTCCTTCTTCTTTGTCTTTCAGATCCAGCAACCAGCCAATAAAGCAGACTTAATGGATATGAAGAAAGAGAATTCACACTTGACATACACCTCCATTGTTCTTTTCCTCTCTACTTCATGACAGATGGATAGTCTTCTCAAGTCAGCGCCCCTGTTGGAGAGAGGGTTTAAATAAAGGACATCTCTCCATTCCGAGATCATGGCCAAAGTCAGACCCTTTGAGCTTAAAAGCACAGTTTGTTGAGGAAAACAGGGAAGCGCCCATGCATAGAATACTGCATTCTGATAAAACATGAGCAGATGGAAATACTGATATGTCAAAATACGCTTTGGTTTCTTCTGGTGCTTTTCCTTCACGTTTGTTTTCTTCACCAAATGAGCAATGCTGTTGAAGAGCAATTTTATTTCAGGATTTCAACATATGGAAAAATAAAAGGAATGGTGGCCAGCTATATCTATAGCAGCATGTGCATCAGAAGATCCACTGACGATGAAAGTAATCAAGCTATCCATGTAGGAACATTTCATCATACATACAACACTTGGTCTTGCCTTTCGCTATGAATTATCTAAACAGAAAAAACTGATAGGCAATGTGCATACATAAACAATGAATAAACCAATGAACACTGTATACTTGAATGCACTTTATAACAATAAGCAATATTCAAAATCCCTGTCAAAAGAATGTTTATCATACAGCACATTTTTTTCTCTCATAACAACAGAGGCCTCATTTCCTGACGAGCGTTTTCATACTGCCATATACTCAGCACAACATACAGATGAAAATGCCATCAACTCAGCACTACCGACAATGGCAAACTTCAGTTCCTCAATGGACATTCACTATAATTTTTCAATTTTCCTCCTACATGCCCTCAGTCTCCCTCTGGTAATCTCTACCCCATGTGTCCGCTGCCATCCTTTCCTCCAAAAGCACCTGCCACTCATTTACACAGAGTTGCTTGTGATGTCCATGAAAAGTAACAAATGCGTTTCTGTCTCGTCAGACACAACCACACACACACTTCTACAATCACAAAGGTTATCATTCTACCACAACAATTATCACTACTAGACAGCTGCTATAAAGTACAACTATGCTGCCCTGGTTTTGTTTTTCTGTTGTTTTTTTTTCTGTGATATGTTCTCTTCATTTGTTATGCTAACAGTTCCTATTTTCAGAAAATGGGTTTAAAAAAAAAAAGATGTTAAAACAAGGATTGCAGCTTTACTACACATCATCTGGAGCTTTCCATCACCACATGTAGAAATATGAACTCCAAAAGGTTTGACCACTCTGACATTCGCTTTTAGGAGGGCAGTTAACTAAAGTAGAAGCAGAGGTGAGAAAAACAAACAAACAAAGAAGACAACAACATATTTCAAACACTGCCTCAACCACACATCCCCATCCCCCAGCTTCTCTTCCATAAGAGATCAACAGTACATGTAGACTTTAGAAAATTACTCTCTTGGAAAGTTTTCACTGAACTGCCTTCTGAAATCAAATGCAGAGACTCCTCACAAATAGCAAAACATCCCAAAGCCCAATGGCTACAGAGACAGTAAGTTTAAAGAGATTTGCTGTATCTAACGCACGAAATAATGAATGCTAGATCCCCACTCTCCCTTTCTGCCCCAAAAACATCCCTGAACTGAATCACATACCAACTTACTTCCAGGTGGACAGAGAATTTTCAAACGGCAAAAATCAGATACCATGAGAGGTCCGAACTCGCAACCATCATCTCTGCAGCTCACACTCTAGACATCTGATCGCAGCTTCCTCTGTACAGCACAAAAAGACGTTGCATAAATGCCTATCCAAACGCTGAGCCAAACGCTGAGAAATTAAATATGTAACAGATGACAGCCCTCTTCCCCCAATGATCAACTATAATCTATTTTTGGTCAACTGTTTATAGCAAACTGGGGAGTTAAATTTTATGATGGGGACAATGCACACAGCAGCTAGACATTTTTCTATCTTTACTTCGAACATAATCTACGATTATTTTCTTTTTGTATAGCACAAAAATGACCTATGTACATAATCATGAGCACTGAACTTTTTACCTGATGACAGCAGAGGCAGCGCTCTGTAGTGAAGACTAGCATGATCGTTCACAGGAAACTGGAGACGAATAAGCATCTCATACCCACCATTTCTACAACACTAATCTTCCATGCCCACACATCAAACAAGAAGTCATCACAAAACCTTCACACATTTTGCAGTGAGGCAGATTTCTGTTACTGGCAGTCCAGGGAACGGTCCTCATACAGCATCAGCTGGGAGGATTGTGGAATGCTGCCGAATGTGACATCAACATTATTCGTTTCTTGCAACCTGACATAAAGCTGGAATTTCTCTGAGCAAAAGTTGCCTGCTCTTCCACGGAAGAGTAGTCTGCCCACAATTTTTTTTTTACCTACTCTCCCAACTCCCTATGTAATTTTGTGTACCCATTAAAGCGAATTCTTGTGCACTATTCTAACAGGGACAAGTTTCTGACTGTTGTGCATTCTGTCAAGTCCACGCCACACACTGAACTGCGTTTGACGTCTTGTTTGGAAGACGCGTGCCTACGCCAGCGCTTAAGGTTCAGTGGAGAAGGGGTTAAACTTGTCCAGACTCATATCAGTCTGTTCCCTATACAGCATGCTCTCATCTGCTGGGCCTCCAATATCCACTGATAGCCTGAGAGCCATGTCAGCCCCTTGTTCACAGCCATGTCAGCATGTCCAAAACCATGCTTTGAGCCATGTCACCCCTTGTTTTGAGCCATGTCAACCCTTTGTTTAAACCATGTCGACGCCTGTTTAGAGCCAGGTCGAAACCTTGTTGAAGTGTGATGTTGACACCTGGTGAATAAGCCAAGCTGACCAGGTGTGTCTGGGCCACACTGACCACAGGAATGACTGTGTGATCATCAACAATCAGGGTCCTTACCAGCTGAACCATTAAAAAATCCATGATTTTTCCATGACTGCAAATGAACTATTTTCACATACAAAATACATTCCTACTGTTATCAAAGTGGCTGATTCAGTGATGCCTTTAACCAGCTGCATGATTTTGCTCACTGACAAACATGCGTCTCCACTAAGCACGTTTGTTTCTTGAAACCTTTATCTGATTCCATGACTTTGACCATAATTCTGTGACTTTGCTGTCTTGGGAATTTCTCTTCCTTGAATTCCATGACTTTCTACGAACTGCACAAACTCCAAGTTTTCTTCGAAAATCAAATCAGAGTTGTGTATGTGAATGGAACATCCAAGCCTTGTCAGAATATAAATATGAATATATTTGTAAAACTGTCAGCCTGAATCAACTTCAAGTCTCTTTAATCTCTGCAGGCAGACCTGGCTTACTCAAGGTCAGCATAGCTCACACACCCATGGCAGGAATATTTTACCCAATGCTTCAACACAGCTTTCACAAAGCCATGGCTGAAAATGCTTATCCATTACATGCACCCAGATTTCTCACAGCTTACACACACACAAGGCTAAAATAGCTTGCCCAAAGGTTGCAAACAGTTCTCGCACACCTCACATACACGTGGCTGAAAGAAAAAAACTTGCCCAAAGCATCAACACAAGCGCTCGCATAACCGTTTTGACTTCTGCTGATTAACAAACATGAATGACATTTGGGTGTGGCTTTAGTGTGGCAATCTATCACACCACATGAATAAAATACCCTCTTTTTGCTTGACAAGACCACTGAGTGAACAGTTTGAATATCTCTGAGTGTGGGAGACAAAGCCTCCTTGAGGTATGTAACCTTGACCTGCAACGAGGAATGTGACCTATGTGAATGAGGTGTAGCCTGGTCGCTGTTTTAGGGGAGAGAAGCTGGTATCCTGCTGGTTGTAGCTGACGGACCACAGTCGTGGAGAGGTCGGCGAAGAGGCTTGTCTAGGGGAACCTGGATAACAAACCCCACACATATTTTGGAACATCTTCTCCTTGTTTCAGTGAATATTCCTCGGCTGAACAACTACGAGGAATCATCACTGAGTTATGAAAGTGTTTAAAATCAAGAATATTCTCCTGCATAAGCTCAATCCTTTCGTAACACACAACAGATCCTTATTACAAACGCTGCATTCTGGGGCAATAGTCTCAACACATGCACAATGAAGTAGGCAAACGTAACACACAACAGATCCTTATTACAAACGCTGCATTCTGGGGCAACAGTCTCAACACATACACAATGAAGTAGGCAAACGTAACACACAACAGATCCTTATTACAAACGCTGCATTCTGGGGCAACAGTCTCAACACATGCACAATGAAGCAGGCAAAGACGCCTGCACTGTCACCCATGCCCAGGCACAGGCTCCATACCTCTTCACTTCTTTATGAACTGGCTGGTGCCAACTTTGCTACAATCAATGCATAACCTGTTTTTTGTTTTCTTTTCTTTTCTTTCTGTGGTGAGGATTGATATATGTCCAATATCAGCTGAGCTCAGGGCACTTAAAAAGGCAACACTCAAACCGCTACAATCACACAACACTGACCTTTATATCACAGCACACAACTCGGTCAATCATAATGCTCAGACCTGTCAATCATAATACTCAGACCTGCCAATCACAATAAACAGTCAATCACATGAAACAAAACTGTCAGTCACAAGACATAAACCTGTCAATCACAATACACAGGACCGTCAATCACAAGACACAGACCTATCACAGCACACAGATTTGTCAAACACAATACTCAGACTTATCAATCACACTACACAGACCTATCAAAGCACACAGATTTGTCAAACACAATACTCCGACTTGTCAATCACAAGACACAGACCTATCACAACACACAGATTTGTCAAACACAATACTCAGACTTGTCAATCACAAGACACAGACCTATCACAGCACACAGATTTGTCAAACACAATACTCAGACCTGTCAATCACAAGACACAGACCTATCAAAGCACGCAGATTTGTCAAACACAATACTCAGACTTGTCAATCACAAGACACAGACCTATCACAACACACAGATTTGTCAAACACAATACTCAGACTTGTCAATCACAAGACACAGACCTATCACAACACACAAATTTGTCGAACACAATACTCAGACTTGTCGATCACAAGACAGACCTTCAATCACAATACACAGACCTTTCAATCACGATACACACACCTTTCAATCACAAGGTGCAGACATGTCTACTGCAGCACACATATCTGTCTATCACAGTATTCAGACCTGTCAATCACAAGATGTAGACTGTAAACCACAATACTCAGACCAATCAATCACAAGACGCAGACCTGTCAATCACAAGACGCAGACCTGTCAGTTATAAGACACATATCTGTCAATCTCTGTACACAGACCTGCCAATCACAAGACGCAGACCTGTCAGTTATAAGACACATATCTGTCAATCTCTGTACACAGACCCGTCAATCACAGAACAGTGACTGTCAATCACAAAACACAGACATCTGTCTGAATCATAGCACACAGTGGTGTCAAGTCACGTCCAACGACCCTGCCCTCCTCGTAAGTGACCTGTGGACTGACCTTTTGAGGGAGAAGGCTGCAGGAAATGGTGGGGGAGGAGGAAGGGGAGGAACTGCTCTGGTTCAGGAAGACGTTGGAGGTGGCAGTGGCTTTGTAGCGTGATCCTACCACCGCATGGTAACCTGAGCATACAAAAGCACATGTCATCTCCCCTGCCACCGCATGGTAACCTGAGCATACAAAAAAGCACACGTCGTCTCCAAAGAGTAAAGGTGACAGCCAGAGGACTGCAAACCAGCTAAAACAGCTTCAATGTTTAAAAGTCTGCAGATGGAAGCTATAACATGAAAATAAAATGTTGAGACGAGTCACCCAATCAATGCGACAAACTTAAAGGTAATGAGTCTCAACCTACTGGTCTTTTTTCAAACATGACAAGCAAACAAAGATAGACAAATAGATAACAGGGGGAAAAAAAACAAGTCTTCTGTCAAATGATTCAAAAATGAAGGGGAGGTAGGGGAAGAGGAGAGAAGGGATAAAAATACAGTCGTTAAAGTGTGAATCCTTCACTGAAAGCATACAATTACTGGAAGTGGTTCCATTCTGCATTGTGACCAGAACCATTTGTTCACGGCTGTCTAGAGTTGGCTTTTGTCTCCTGAATGAGATTCTTCAGTCCATCACAGCACCACTGTGGTAGTGGCATCCATGATTTCTATAGCACTGAACACTACCTGTCACTCTGTGGTAATCCTCAAACACAGTCCCACAACTTTCCTGACGTTTGGTTCTTTATGACAAACATTTCCTTTTATTCTACTAATCATTACATATTTATCGTAATCTATTTCTTTACAATCTTCCACATTACTTTCTGCCCTTTGGCCTTTACTTGGAACCTGTTGGATTGTGACGATCACCCTGTGGAGGTCAGATCACCACAGAATGATCAGGCATCAATGACAGTCACTCTAACAGCACACAGTACACCATGTGTGACTGAACAATTGATCAATCTACCTCTAGACTGATTCACAGGACCCAAACATTCCTGCAACCAACAGGGCTCTCACTGAACAAAAGCATATAATCCCTGAAATTTTGGGGGGAGGGGAGATGTCTTGGCAAGAGGGGGAGGGGAGTGGCATGCCTGGAAAAAAAAGAAGTCAAACTTGCATCTGAAAAGGTACAAACTGACCCATCTTTCAGCATGAAGTGATATATTGTTAATTTTTAAAAGTCCAGCAGACCCCTAAGAGACCAATGAGTAAGAATTGAAGCTCGGTGAGGCAGAAATGTCTAATTTCAGAGAGCTAAGAGTAATCAAGCGCGACACTTACCTTTTTTCAAACAAACACGATACGATGAAATTGTTCGCACAATTTTTGTGAACTTTACTTTTCTTCAAAAAACAAGCTTTTCTTTTAAGTGTCACAAGAAATCTTTACAAATTATGAAAATATAGAATACACTGGAAACACACACAAATCCCCTACTCGCAAGTGGTACACCCTGCACAATTTACACCTTTAGCCGAAGGTCATATGCAGGGGAACTTTTCCGAGTATTCTTTTCGGAACTTTTGACCAAGTTTTTTCTTTTTCGCATCTTGTCCAGAACTTTCTGCTCCACGTTTCGACATTTTCGTAGCTAAAACTTCAAAAGGACACCAACTTCGCTGAATGGTAAAGATGGTGAAACGAACTGCGCATGACCGGAAAACTTCTTGAAGATTACTGGTTAAACGCACGGCGCCGTGCGTGTCTGTACATAAGCCGATTTTTTCGTCTGTTTTTTTGTTGTTGAAAACTTTCAATGCGTAATTTTTTGGCTAAATGCGCAAGGATTATGACTTGGGTGTAATAAATTATGCGAAATGCGTAATGGTTGGCAGGTCTGGTCCAGTCATAGCCCAAACCATCTGTTTATGCTGCTTTTGTCGATTTCTCATTTTTGCTGTGTTTTGTCATCATACTGATAAGTAAACCTGACAAAATCTTGCCTTCAGCCCTACAGACAAAATGGAGACAAACTGCTCTTGCAAATAGGTTTACACAAGATCAAGTGATGGGTCATCTGCTTGCATACCAAAAAAGTGACCTGCCTTCTGCAGATTCTGTTCCCCCCTCCCCCTTCAATTTTTCCTTTTTATTGTGAGATAGTGTGTATGTGAGTGTGTGTGTTTTTTTTATTTTTTTTAGAGTGACTTTATGTGCATGTGTTTGTGTGTATGTGTGTGTGAGTATGTGTATGCAGTGGTTTCTCGTTTTTTTATTTCTCTGGAATCGGCAACTATGTGGAAAGCCCCGACTCAACCAACCTCACCATAGACCGTGGACTTACCCACAAGAACGGCAGCCCCAGTGGCCAGTATGATGATGAGCAGAACAAACCAGGACTGGTAGTTCTGCAGGGTGGAGCGGATCAGATAGCCCCAGCCCACGTCTTGCCGGTACTGTCCTAACCCTGCCACAGCAAGTCAAAGGCTCCTTACACACACATCATCCCTTCAACAAATCATGGTGTCAATGCAGACAGACACCGCCACAGCCAACCTTCTGGGGTCAACAGTCAGGAATCTGGGGATGAAGGGGGTGGGTGGGTGGAGTGAAGGAGCAGTTCGGCTCTAGTGGCTGAACGTGTGGGGGGTAAAAAGGAAATGCACATTCCTGCACATAATTGCCAAAATCCACATAACTTCGTTGGGACTTTATTCTGCGTTACTTTATCAAACCTTTTCAAAAATGCCCCCTCTCCTCCAAGCCCCACATCTTTTAACAGAACTGTGAAATTCTGGATAGTTTTCCACTAAATTTGGGATTTCTGGAATAATTTCTTCTTCTTCTTCTTCTGCGTACGCAGGCTGATACTCCTGCGGACACCCCCTGTATAGGGAGTGGAGTTTTGTGTGTATGACCGTTTTTCATCCCGCCATTAAGGCAGTCATACTCCAACTTCGGGAAGAATAATTTCTAAATCTGAGAAACTCCAGAAAAATTTGGAAAGAGCTGGCAGCTCTAAGAAACTGATGCACATAATGCAAAATTTCGCCCACTGCCATAGCCTGGCCAAATCTGCTACAGCCCCGACACCGGCAATCCACAGGGAGCAGTCAATGTCAAGTCATCATGAAGTAACCAACCAGAGGAGACACTGCACTGTGGCTGAGTCACTTTGGTGGTGTTCAGTGGTGCCTGTTCTGATCCAACATATGCAGGACACCACCTAACAAGTTCCTACTGACGACAATGATTTCTTTGTCATGGAGCTGGAGTGAGTGAGCTCTCCCTCTGGAGGGTGCCACAATGTCCCTCCAACAAGTCCCCATGAATCTGCCCATACCAGTGACCCTGACAGAATCAAACCAAGACTGTAGACGTGGAACTCCAGTCAGAAATGAGATTGCCACAAGAGCAGGGTATGGTAACCTCAGCTTTTTTTTTTTTTTTTTTTTTTTTTTTTTTTAAACTTTCCTTAGGCTGATCCATGAGGATGAGGATGATGAAGATGATGCTATGGATTTTCATTCTGGTCTGAGACTGCATGACAGGGCTGTACTCTACGCTTACTTTCATAATAATAAAAATAATGTTAATTTGTACAGCGCCTATTCTCTAAAAATTAGGGCTCTAAGCGCTTTACATAACCAACACATAATAAAGTTTTACGATAAGACATGACAAGCTAACAACAAGACAGGAACTTATTTTACACGAAAGCAATAACAAGGAACATTGTGCAAATATTCTACATTAATGTATAAACATAATTTACGCAAGTCTACACACACGTAACCCCCCTAATATATCTTGGCATCAATCAGGCCTGAGAGATACAGACACTTGAGGTGTTGGTCAGAAAATTTGAGCAACAGTCTCAGAGAGGCATCTATTACGTGGATGAAACTCGACTGTGTGGTCCCAGTCTTCCCAGCTGAGCCCATAGCAAACTCAGGTCTAGGTAAGAGCCGGTTGGGCAGAAAAATCCCACAAATAAATGGCTCTGATGGGAATCGAAACCCATAACCTCCCAGCCAGGAGTCTGTGATGCTAGAAACTGCCACAGCAGCTGGTACACATTATGCAAACATTTGTCCATTAGTAACAAATGTTTGGATATTTGAAAAAGAAAACAGAAGTACAAAAAATTATTTGAGTATAATGTATGCACCTGTAGAAACAGACAAGCGCATGCACACTGTCATACACACACAGATTACATACTCACATCATCTACACTCATCTCACATCATCAAAATAGATGGATGTCCACATAACACAATGTCAGAGCTTACATTCACATGAACAGTTCATAAGCACATTCCATATCCTGCAACATTCTTCTGATACACTTTTTTGTGCAAAGATCTTCAACCAAACAACAACAAATGCACATGGATTGCACGTGGGCATAAACAGTTCCAGTGTGTTACAAAACCTTAGTCAACAGTCTCATTTTTTTGTTTCCTAATCATGATCTTGTCCTAAGACCAGCCTGCATGATGCTACCAGCCACCATGGCCCAGTGGTCCTGTCACCAGTTGCACACTGGGAGGTGATGGGTTTATACTCCATCTGAGGCATGTAGTTGTGGGACTTTGCAGCTCCTGGAAAGATCCTTCCCACAGCAGTTGAGTGTGTTGTGGGTAGGCCGGAACCACACAGCTGAGCGTCCTCCTCTTGATGGACACATAGTGGTGGTGATAACTTATATGTGGCAATGTCCACATATACATAAAAAAACCCATTGATTTACCCACCCCCCCCCACCCCCCCCAAAATAAAACAAAAACCACGACAAAAACACACACACACAAAAAAAAACTTTATCAAGAAACTTAAGCATTAGTTTATCTCAAGGGATCAAGTATTCATCTTCCGGTAACTTGTTCACTTGGTTCTCATCATCCTGATGCCCCATAATTTTCCTCTTTCCCGCAACAACAGCAACAAAAATATTCACATTTCATCCTCCCTGCATTACTTACGAGGAATATCTGGCTTCTGTCCAATCAGCTTCACGGAGACAGGCACGCGCTGTTTCTGTCCTGTGCGCTGGTTGGCCAGCTCCACATGCAGGTCCAGCTGCTCTCTCTCCCACAAGGTGAGGGAGTCACGCAGACGCACGGGGTACAGGACCACCGCCCCCGACTGGGGTCGGTCTCTGGACTCAGCACCTCTACCAAGGTGGGGTCACTGGCCGACACCTTCACGTTGCAAAACACACACAAACAAATCAACATCTGTCTTGTGATGGATTGGTGGAAGTGAGGCACAGGTAGGATGGGAGGAGACACAATGGTGTGGGGGGGGGGGGGGGGGGGAGCAATCCAGTTACATTAAAACAGTCTATGGAACACTTAACAGGCTTCCATTTTTAAGTTTTGTTTTCATAGTATGTGCTTTACACAGTCTTCTTCATCAGCAAAAACCAGAGCCCATTTATCTTTTCCCTATCACGTTCTCTCACGCCCACACCACTTTTTTTTGTTTTAAGTTTTCTTTCTATAACATCCTTTTGTGGCACTAACACTGTATCTTACGACTGCTCTACTAATTTAAAAGAGAAAGAAATTTCTCCAGTTTTTTTAATGATCGACATGTGAGTCAACATTTTGAAGCACACATGACTAAAGAAACGGCTGAAACATGTGTGATGTGCGTGCATCCATGTGTGGATATAAGCAGCGTGCATTTATATACTGTGCGCAACTATGATCACAAAAAAGGTGAAGAGTTCCATTCAAATCACATGTGTTTGACAGCATCTATAAAATTTAATCAGAAACAGTATACATTGCTTGTCACAACACACACAAAAAAAGAATAAGAAATAAAAATGTCAATCAAAAAAGCAAAACAATATAACAACAGGTATATTAGATCAACAATACTGTGCTGTTTTCTGTTTGCAAAATTGTTGAATAAATCCAATTACCTACTTTTACTTTCTTAGCTAAACTCCCATCTACAACTGTCCTTTTTGACCAAACATGATTCATAGTCATATGAGGTTTTCATTACCAAATTCCCAAACTGTTCTGGTTTTTTTTTTTCACATGCCTCTAACGATGTTTCCATGATAGTTTTTTATTCATCAACTTTTGCTGGGAAATGTATTAAAAAAGAACCTCCAAGGTTGATTTCAGAAGCCAAAAAAGTGAATGTACTCTGATAATGTTTTAATGGGAAAAAACAACAACGAAGAAACAAACAAAACAACCAGTTAATTTGTCACCAAACATTGGATATTTTTTGTTGTTGTTGTTTTTGTATCTTTTCTCCTGCACAAACTTCCCCTTGAGGAACATAATTTACCCATCCTGGACAAAACTCACAAGTTTTCAACCTGTAAAATGCCAGTTTATTTTTCTCCAACTTTTCCCGACTGTGCAAATGCTGCCAAAATGTTAACGTCTATAAAATTCTAGTTCACTTCTGTCCCACTTCCCCTGACTGTACAAACGTTGCCCAAAGCAAACATGACCGCCAACTGCCCATCTCACCATATGACAAAGACAGATCCTACAAACACCACCACACACACTGCAGTCCAGACTACCGATGTAGCTACCTGCATGTGTTCCATGACCTTGGGCAGGGTGGCCACGCGCACAGAGCCCAGGGGGGACAGGGTGGACAGGTGGAGCTCCGTGTTGTACACATGGAAGGCAGGTAGGAAGTCCAGGCTGACAGCCTCGGAGTGCACCTCTGGCTGCCCGTCCATGCGTGGCAAAGTGACCAGGAGGGTGAGGGAGGACAGGAGGGTGGACACTTGCTGGAGGATGGGGGCACCGGCCACTGACTGAATCCAGCAGCCCTGCTCACCTGTTCACAGGTAAATGCGTTAATTAAAAACTCTGAAAACTGACCGAGTACCTGTCTGGAATATCTACTGTAGAATCTGCACACCCCCCCCCCTCCCAAAGCACACAAATATGCCACACCACGTGATTTTTAGCCTCACCAAATAACAATGAAAGTATGAATACAAAGCATTTTCTATGTAAGATTATGCAGAAGGGTGTCCATGTAAAATGATGCAGAATTCCAGAATCATCAAACATGCAATCTGCGAAACATTTCTTCTACTTTTTGATTAATAAAATGTTGTTATAATTCTCTCTTAGCATTACGTACCCCAAAATCACAGGTACCCCTCTACTGCTTATGTCTATAACTTAGTCAGAGAACTGAAAGAGGTGATCACGGTGCAACAAGATCTACCACAGCCAATGGCTTGAACTGAAGAGGAATGAGAGATGAAAAGTACACAAGGATCAGCCTAGCCAATGACTTCAACATACCTGATGCAGCATCGAACACTGGGTGGGCAGAAAAGATGTCCGCCACTCTGACGTCTGCCTGGTGATTGGTCAGCTGCAGGTGGCACAAGAAAGGGATGATGGGAGACTTATACCTCAGCTTCCTTTCACCCACTGGGGTGCTGCAGTTATTACCTGTCAAAGAGCACCATTTGCACAATTTCACCTGCACGTCACATAAAACCAAACCTGTCAAAGCACCATTTGCACAATTTCACCTGCATGTCACATAAAAACAAACGAACAAACCTGTCAGAGCACCGTTTGCACAATTTCACCTGCATGTCACATAAAAACAAACCTGTCAGAGCACCATTTGCACAATTTCACCTACATGTCACATAAAAACAAACGAACAAACCTGTCAAGAGTTCCATTCGCAAATTCACCTCCATGTCACGAACCAAAAAAAAAAAAAAAGAAAAAAGAAAGGAAAAAAAAAAACAGTTCCAGGAATTAAACTGCTGCAAGTTACCATTCGACCGATTCAACTGCTGTGTTTATTACAAAACTCCAACTAATCTAAATAATCCACATAAGATGGCTATGACAGAAAAACAAACGAGCAACAGATTTGTCCTGTTCCTGGATGAGATTTCTCAAAGAGTGAACAACACTGGGAAGACTACATAAAACTGGGATGGCACCTGGGAGAGTGCAGACCTCCGCCACAGTCCACTGGCTCCTGGATCCTGAACCACTGTAAAACTTCACTGGGTTCATCCTTGGGCCACATCCTACCTTTCCACCACACATCGTTAAAATCAGTCGTGTGGTTTTTTTTTTTTTTTTTTTTTTTTTTTTGCGTCATCTTCCTCACAGACTGACAAATTAACAAAGGGCGAGCAAAAACGTGACGTCCTTGAATGAAAATATGACAACCCTGATAAATGTATCAAACTGCTTAAAAATGATCCTTATATTGATTGACAGCCTAGGTGATTTCCGTTACTCAACATGAACATCAATGACGCTAGATACAGGATACAACTAAACCTCTGCAGCCTCTTTATGTCACATCTGTTTATGAACAGCAATACAGACGTCTTCTTTTGCCTCTGTTTGAGCTCACTGGTAATCTACATAATGGAATGCTATTTTCCCCTCCTGGTACATTTTTCATGTTTGTTCAGAGACTCACAAGTGGCAGAAAAGTATTTTTGCCACTGCACCTGGTGAAGGCATTCACCACTCTTCGTTACCTGTCTGCCTCTTTGCCTGCTTCGCGTTCACAGCTGGTGGTCTGTTCACCACCCTTCACCGCTGATAATGAAGTAACTAATGGCCCGATAACTGTCAGTGGCCTTGTAACTGTGGGTTGTGCATGGACAAAAGCATGCAGCGTGCCCAACTTGCTGGACCACAAACAAGGAGCTGACATATGTGGCTGCCAGAGAGGGCAGCCAGGCCAACTGAACGAGTCTCTCATGGCATGCAGGGACCGTGGCACCCAGAAATGGTCAGAGACCTGCGCGGGTGAACAGGACTCGCAGGCCATCAGTGGGAAAGCATGGCCGGACTCTTACCCTCTTCCCTCTACCTTTGGATAGATTGATCTACAGAGTTTTCTCTCACTCCGTTAGCCGCAGACTACTCTTTCATCTTCTGGAATATGACAGGTGTGAAGTGAAAGACGTTGCACTTTACAAACCAAACAAAGCTGGCTGATGTACACGACATTGCAAGACACCAAGTCTTGGTGATTTTTTCCCCCAAAAATGAAAAGCACAAGCCAGGAGGCTGTTGTTACTTTTCAATGTTTTCTGGTTTCATTAAAAAAAAAAATCAATACCATTATACGGAATTTAGCTAAAATCCAGATCTACTACCAGTAGTTGTCTGCTCTGAGACGGTAAAAAACGAATTTCTATTTTATAACTGTAGTTAAACAAAACTGTCTTTTGATGTTTTTTTTTTTTTTAATTTTTTATTTTGTTGTCTCATCTTTTATTCCAATTCCCTCCTTTGCTCTCTCCCCCATACCAGTGGCATTACGCCCACTCCTCATTCCCACTACTACCTACACAGCCACACCCAGATGTGTACAGTGGCAGCTCCAGCACTGGCAGGCCACAGGGAGCAGTCATCATGAGGCCATCAGGTCATTATGAGGCAACCCACCAGAGGAGACTGCACAGCAGTCAAACTGCATCAGCACTGTTTAGTGCTGCCTGTTCTGATCCACTATGGACAGGATGCCAGTCAGAGGAGACTGCACTGCAGTCAAACTGCATCAGCACTGTCTAGTGCCACCTGTTCTGATCCACTATGGACAGGATGCCAGTCAGAGGAGACTGCACTGCAGTCAAACTGCATCAGCACTGTCTAGTGCCACCTGTTCTGATCCACTATGGACAGGATGCCAGTCAGAGGAGACTGCACTGCAGTCAAACTGCATCAGCACTGTCTAGTGCCACCTGTTCTGATCCACTATGGGCAGGATGCCAGTCAGAGGAGACTGCACTGCAGTTACACTGCATCAGCACTGTTTAGTGCTATGGGCAGGATGCCAGTTAGAGGCCCCCAACTGATGACAATAACTGCTTGGTCATGAGAACTGCCTGCAAAACAACATGTCCATCCAATGACAATTCTCACGAACTTGCTGACATTCACGCTGACATGCACTCACAGCAGACATGGTCATGGACAGGACACTGAAACTGAGGTCACCACCAGAACAAGGCATGAAGGACAGAATGCAACGATCCCACGACAAAACGATAATGTTTCTGACACTGCCTCATGCAAATCTGTGTCAGCTCACTCTAAACTGGCTGGGGAAAACACTACCAACCAATGGTGTGACAAATCAACATTTCAGTATGCAATCAATCTACAATTTAATGTGCAACCGACTGAAGACACCTGAGTATCTCTCTGGTCTTCTTTCAGCTTTTAGAAGACTTGACTTGAATAATACTGGTTTAAATCTGGCTGAAATGTCACCTTTACAGAAAAGAGAATGAGAGGCTTTCTAGCCATGTTAGGTGAAGGTGATGGACATCTCACCTTTCAGTGCTGCCGGTGAAATGAAGAAGACAGGTATGAACTGGGCAGAAGAGTCAGGGTGGGTGGTCAGGTACTTCACTGCAGGTCTCACCTCTATTCTCTCCACAGAGACTACGCTCACCTGATCCACATGCACAATCACATAAATTTATAGTAATGGCATTTTCAATCAGTTATAAATACATCATAAATCAACTGAAATTATTTTTCAACGCACATCACATCAATTCTTGTGTACCAATAGACAAAGACGGTCAAAAACGGGATGTGACACAAGTTAAAAAAAAAACAAAAAAACAAGATAGAGACTGGATGTGACATAAATAAAAGTCAACTTGCATGCTGTGCATGTCATCGTGCATGACTCATAAAAACTGTTCATTGAATCACATTGGTTTTCAATTATTTTGCTCATTTCCATCAAGAGATATACCAGTCAAAAATGTTCAAAAGACTGACAATTGTTACCATTTCTCACGCAAGTTTACACATAGATGTGCGTGCGATGTAGACATCTACTACGTTTGACATTCAGTATCCTCTTTTACCATCTCATCTCAGCCACACAATTATACTTGACTGTCACAGACAATACAGCGTCCCATCAAGGATCATATGGACACTTCTCTTGGGGGGGGGATTCAGAGAGTTTACAAGGACATTTCATAATTCACGTGGGAATGTTTTCATTCAGATGAAGCAACGTCTTTAAAATCTACACAAAGTTACTCTCCTTTTAAGTCCTTGCATAGCAACCAAGACTGAGTTAAGCTCAGCAGTTGACGCCTTAATATTGTTCCAAAGTATATTACAGTATTTACAATGCAACTATTTTCTTCGCTCTTTCATTTTTGGCTCAAAAGAATCTGGAATATTGTTGACAGCTGGTAGCAATTTCACACTGGACTGTACAGAAGAATGTTTCCTAGATACTGCTTTTTCAAGATTTCCTTAAAAGCTCCACGATCTTCAGGGCCATGAGAGGAGCCTGGGGACAGAGCGTGCTATGGCTGCTGTTCTGGGATCATGGCGATTCCTGTTCCCATGAAGGTAAATATATAGCGCAGCTGGAATGGTCAAGGTTGGCCAACCAAAACAAAGCTTACAAAAACCGCAATGGGAATGCAAGAGGCGTGAACTGCTACTGCTTTTGCACTCTAAGGTGGTGACTACGAACATCAATGCAAAGCTTGAGTGTCTTGTTTTTTTTCTAATTAAAAAAAAAAAAAAAAGAAGAAAATTGTCCATTATATTTCACATCCAGAATTTACCTCAGTGTTGGTGACCACATCCGTGGAGACGGAATAGGACAGCGTGGAATGTCCCACGGACACTGCCTTCCCTACACCAGTCTGTCCGTCCACCTGCACGCTGCTTCCACCGCTCTGCCACTCCCCGGCGTCACCTGACAGCACACATATCACACCTGACAATGCACATACAGCACATGACAACATACACATCACACCTGTCTCTGTCAATATTCATCATCAAACATTTGACAACTTGCATATCACACCTGTCTCCCGGACTGTCAATATCCATTGTCAAACACTTGCCTCACAACATCCATATCACACCTGTCTCTTTGACGGTCAATATCCATTGTCACTCGCTCACCTGACTGAAGACATACAATGCCTATTTCCCCCGACTGTCAGTATCTACTGTCACTCACCTGACAACATATATATCACACCTGTCTCCCTGACTGTCAATATCCATTGTTAAACACTCGCCTCACAACATCCATATCACACCTGTCTCCTTGACGCTCAATATCCATTGTCACTCACTCACCTGACTGAATATGTACAATGCTAATAACCCTGTCAGAATCCACTGTCACTCACCTGACAACATATATATCACACCTGTCTCCCTGACTGTCAAAATCTACCATCAAGCAGTCCCTGCCTCATCTGTTAACATACACATCACACCTGTCTTCCTGATTGTCAGTGGCCATTGTCGATCACTCTCACCACAAAATATGAACCATATCTGTCTCCGTAACTGTATACATCCATTGTCAAACACTCCTTGCCTGACCTGACAAATGACTTATCACACGTGTCTCCCTGAATGTCAAACTCCCTTATCAAACCTGTCTCTCTGAGAATAATGAACACACACGTCATCTGAGAATCAATCCTCTACTTCACACTGCCCCCCCATCCCCCTCTAACCTCTCCGCTAAACAACACTATCATACTTTCTCCAGACCATTGTGTTCATCTCCAATACAAGCCACGCATGTTTCCTTCTGATGCCAAACATCATAACCACACTACTCCCTTTTAACAATACCAAAAAATACATGAGTACATTTGGACTGAAATTTTAGCACACATGGAATGGCTTTTTTTGAAAGCAGAAAGAAATTTGTGTAACATTAAAGTCCCTTTTTTGAGTTTAAGGTACTCAAATGTACCACAATTGTCTTTCTTGATCACTAAAAGTCCCTTTTTTGAGTTTAAGGTACTCAAATGTACCACAATTGTCTTTCTTGATCACTAAAAGTCCCTTTTTTGAGTTTAAGGTACTCAAATGTACCACAATTGTCTTTCTTGATCACTAAAACCAACATCACCCCTATCTCCCAGAAATCCAATATTAATACACACAATTCTGAACAGAGCACCACACACACAATTAGACAAGCATGCCCATCCAGATCTAATTCAATTATCCATACTGCTCTTACAGTTACTAAAACTAGACCAGCCTGAATATTAGGCCAAAGTTACATAGGCAACTTTTCATTAGTCATTCATCTTTTGAAAATCCCTAAGCGTTCTCTGAAATCTGTTGGCGAAAGAGTCTTCAGTTTTAGAGCACCTTTTATTTGGAACTCCCTCCCTGAAGACCTTCGTAATCAGCCTACTCTTTCTTCTTTTAAATCTCAGCTCAAAACTTACCTCTTCAAAAAAGCCTATTCTCTTCTGTAGATGACTAGATCTCTCTTAAATTCCTCCACAACTAGTTCGGTGAGGCAGTTTATGCATGTAGGTGCGTCTGCCATTGTGTATTTTCTTTTTGCTGTGTGCATGAATATTGTATGAATAAGTGCAAATGGTGGATGTAAGCGCATTGAGTTGTACAACAAGAAATGCGCTATATAAGTATTATACATTATTATTATTATTTATGTTGAAACTGCCTGGACTACCAGAAGTAAAGCACAGAACAGCCAGCCATTTCATACGTCCCACAAATTTCTCTAACATTTCACACCCAACCACTTCTTGTTACAATAATCATTTCTATGCAAGTCAGGACACTGACTCAGCAGACTGGCCAATATCATGGAATATCTATGCTACAGAACACGCTGACTCAGTAGAGTGGCCAACATCATGGAATATCTATGCTACAGAAGATGCTGACTCAGCAGACTGGCAAATATCGTAGAATATCGACCATCCAGCAACAGGCAATGAACTAGACAGCAGACACATTCTTTTTGATTTTCATGTCTTTCTCCATGGCTGACCTTTGTCGTTGACGAGGGGCGTGGTGAAGCACATGACGGAGCCCAGGGCCAGCACGGCGTGGGCAGGAGTGATGGCTGGCTGCACCGGTATGCTGATGTAGTCCGCCACCCAGGGGTTCCTCTTGTCCCACACCTGTACCCCATTATTTCACGTCTGTTAAACCTGCCCGCAGGGTCTTCTTTGCCACAAATATTTTTGGCGTTGCAGGGATTACAGTCTCATTACTACACTTATTTTTTCTGACAAAAGGTTACAACAATCAAATGTCTTTCTTTTTTCTTTATCAACACACTAAACAATGAAGATAATCTTGGTCTTCACTATCACTTGGACTTTTTTCCTTAACATGCTTTACTTGTTTTTTTTTTTTTTGGTAAGTAGGCACAAACACAACAACATGGGGAGTTTGTGTTATACTCCCTGTTTGGCTAATATACTTACCATGTCAGACCATAGCATTCAACGGCAGTTAGCCAGCTCTGTCAGGCCGAATTTTTCCGTGGCCAATGCAGTCATAAGACAGTCACGTGATGTCACCCCACTTCCGGCCCCGGAAGAAGCCAGTGTCAACTTCCTATACGTCATTCAGCGAGGCCTGTGTGTATGGTAACCCCGAGAACCTTGGCGCCAGAGGGGAAGGTAGGGAGGGAATTAGAGTCTGACATGGTAAGTATATTAGCCAAACAGGGAGTATAACACAAACTCCCCATTTTGGCGTCATATACTGTACCATGTCAGACCATAGCAGAATTTAAAGGAATCGGAGGGCGAGCGCCCTAGTGGTTCTTGGGGTTGACCGATATGGCTGCATTGGCCGCCACAAAGGAAATCCCCTTAGACCCATCAGCTCTGGTCATGCGGATATCCCTCAGGTAAAAATTAATGAAGGGATTTTCCGAACGCCAGTAGGCTGCCTCCAGCAGGTGGCGCACGGGAACAGAGTACTGGAACGCTGTGGAAGTGGCCAGTGCTCTGACCTCGTGGGCCCTGGGTGATAGGACAGGGAGATCCTTGTACGCCTGAGCGTAGGTAGATCTCACCGTCTTGGAGAGCCACCTGGAGATAGTTCCCGCCGAGATATCTCTAGTATTGTTGGGGTTGAGGGAGATAAGGAGTCGTCTCTGGGAGGAGCGCCTGGGGCGTGTGCGTTCCCAGTAGTACCTGAGACACCTGGAGGGGCAAAGGTCCATGTCTCCATCTTTTTCTCCCTTTCCCAAGATGTCCGTCAGGGAACGGATGACGAGGAAGGGAGAGGGGGTGCCCGGTTCCTGATTCTTTGCCAAGAACTCCGGAAGGAACTTGAGAGAGACTGAGCCGTCCCTGTGGAAGGCGATATCTCTGGGGTCACCGCTGAGGGCGTGAATCTCACTTCGTCTTCTGGCCGAGGCCAGGGCGAGGAGAAAGGTGGTCTTAAAGGAGAGGAGGTCAAAAGGAATAGAAGCAATGGGTTCAAAAGGGGGTTTTCTGAGGGCATCGAGGACCGTAAAAAGGTCCCAGAGGGGAATGCGCCTAGGGGACTGAGCTTCCCGTAGAGCAACTCCTCTAGACACCTCTCTGAGCAGAAAGTCATTGTCAAAAGAAGGGCCCCCCAGTTGACGAATGGTAGTGCAGATAGCTGATCTGTAGCCCCGAATGGAGCTAGCCGACAGCTTAAGGGAAGAGGATAGGTGGGAGAGGAAATTTCCTATTTGGATGTTGGAGGGGCAGTCATGGGGAACAGAGTTATCTGAGCACCAGGCTATCCATCTCTCCCAACGGTAGTTGTAGAGGGACTCGGTGCTGGCTCTGCGAGATGCCGAGGCTAAGTCCCGTAATCCCTGAGAGGCCCCTGCCCCGGCTAGTGTGTCTAGGACGGACTGGGGTCTGTCCGAGTGGGGGGTAGATGCAGATGTTCGCAGTTGGGCTGGCATAGAAGCCACGCGTGTAGGCGAAGCATCTTGGGATTGGAGTGAGGAAGACCTGACCGGGGTTGTCTCAGCATGTCCCAGCGAGGGCTGAGCCGGAGGGGGGGAACGTGGGTGAGGGACTTGAGGTCCGGGAACCAAGACTGGGTCGGCCACCATGGCGTTACGAGGATCAGCCTGGGTCTTTCCAGCCTCGCCTTCCTGATCACCTTGTGTAGGATGGGGAAGGGGGGAAAGGCATATGCCAGTAGGCCCGTCCAGGGGAGGGATAGTGCGTCGACTGCATACGCCTGGGGATCTGGAACGGGGGAGACGTACAGGGGCAGGTGATGGTTGAACCTGGTGGCAAACAGGTCGATCATGGGCACAAACCAATGCTCTCATACACCCGACAGGGTATGTCTGTTGAGGGTCCACTCCGTGTGGAGGAGAGACTTCGACCTGCTGAGGGAATCCGCCAGGATGTTGCGTTTCCCTGCTATGTGTCTCGCGCGGAGGGTGATTCCCCGCGCGTGACACCAGCGAAGGAGGGCCTCTGTCCTGAGGGAGAGGCCTATGGAGCGGGCCCCTCCCCCTTTGTTGACATAGCAAGCTACCGACGTATTGTCCGTGAGGAGGAGAACAAGTCGGTGCGCGACCTTGTGCTGGAATTGGAGAAGGGCTAGCCTGACCGCTTCCAGCTCCAAGATGTTGATGTGGAGGCGTGCAGTTTGTGAGTCCCACTCCCCCGAGGCGTGACTGTCCTCCACGTGGGCCCCCCAGCCCAAGTTGGAGGCGTCTGTATAAAGTTCCAGTGGTTGGGTTGGGAGGGAGATGGGGACCCCGGTGGAGAGAGTGGCTGGAGTGAGCCACTCCTCCGTCGCCGAAATGAACCAGTGTCCGAGGGGAATGACCTGGTCCCAGCGGTCGGAGGTCTGTGACCAACGTCGGCGGAACTCCCTCTGAAGTTGGCGTTTGGGGACCCGCCCCAGGGGAATGAGGGGAGACAGGGACTCCATCATTCCTAGGAGGGAGGACAGGGTTCTGGCCGAGGTGTGGGGTGCCTGTGACAGGCGGGAGATGAGGTCCACTATGCGTGCAGACCTCTCCGGGGTCGGGGAGACTATCATGGAGATTGTGTCGCAACTCATTCCCAGGAAGGAGAACCTCTGGCTGGGAGTGAGTTCGCACTTGTTGGGGTTTGTGACAAACCCCAGTGTGGAGCACAGACTCAGGAGGCGGGTGGTGTGGGCTTGGCACTGGGCCCGGGAGGGGGCCAAGATGAGCCAGTCGTCCAGATACACTAGGAGGCGGATGTCCTCCTGCCTGGCTAGGGAGGCCATCTCCTTGACAACCTTCGTGAAGAGGAAGGGTGCCAGTGAGAGGCCGAAAGAGAGGGCCCTGAACTGGAACACTCGGCCCTGCCAGACGAAATGTAGGAATCGTCTGTGGGCCGGGTGAATCAGGATCTGAAAATAGGCGTCCTTCAGGTCTATGGATGTGGCCCAGTCGAGATGATGGATGGAGTCTCGGATCTGGGTGGGGGTCTCCATCTTGAACTTGGTGGGCCTGAGGAACTTGTTGAGGGGCGAAAGATCTAGAATGGGCCTCCATCCTCCCGAGGCTTTTGGGATCACAAAGAGGTGAGAGTAGAAGCCGGGGTTTGGCTGGGAAACCTCCGAGATGGCCCCTTTTTTGAGGAGCTCTTGGACTTCCGTGCGAAGAGCTTCTGCTTTGGCGGGGGAGGGTTCGTTGGGGGAGGGAGGGGGAGATAGCATGAGGGGGGGACGCTCGTGGGCCCAAGGAAGGCGAAACCCTTCCTGTAGCACCGCCACTATCCAGGGGTTGAGGCGCATACGTCTCCACTGGTGGGCATGCCGGGAGAGGCTGCCCGCCAGGGGGGGCGAGGGTCTGGGCTGGTGGGTGGGGGATAGGGCAAGGGGGGGTGCTACCTGATCTAAGTCCCCCTCGGGCTGTCTCCCTAGTCAGCTCCGGGAGCGTGACTGTTGGCCGAACCGAAAATTTTGCTGATGGGGTTTTGGCTTAGGCCTTGGGAGAAGATTAGGTCGCTTGGCGGGCCGTGCGGTGCGGGAAGGCGATTGCCTGGGATAGGGTCTGTGCCTGGGGAAGGAACGAAGTGGGGGTCTAGCAGGGCGTGGCGGTGGCCTGGGCGCAAAGGACACAGCCTGCTTGCGTTCCTCAACTGCTTGTGCTATGACGTCAGCCGAGTAGTCGCCAAAGAGCGACTGGTCCTGGCCTGGGATGCATCGCAGGGCTGCCTTAAGCGTCGGGGAGAGAGAGGTCCGCGCCAGCACGGCATCTCTCGCGACCAACAAGCAGTTGAAGTGGCTTCTGGCTGCGCTGTCCGCCGCAGCCGAAAGGTGATGCGAAATCCTGTTAACTAGGTGTCGCATGAAGGGATCGCTGAACAAGCGAGGGTCAGGCTCTTGGTGCGCCTCAGAGCCCGAGTCCCCCGGTACTGGGATGGCACCATCGTCCTCCGGCCATAGAGCCTCCGCTCGCTGAAGGAGCATGCCCAAGTAGGTGTGTCCCGCCGTGGTGTGGAGGATGCCCATCCTGGCTACTCGGTCCCATTCCTTTAGGTTCTTAAAGGAGATGGTGCCGGAAGTAGGGGGGGGCAGGTGGGGGATCAACCGACGGTCCGACTGGGAAATGCCCATCTCCCTGGTCACGGGATTGTCCGTAAACAAGGAGGCGACTGAGGGGTTCTTGCGGTCCCCGAGGAGGAAACCGACCTGGGCTGCATGTGGGGCCGAGAGGGGTCCCTGTCCTGGTGGAGGGACGGCATGCGCACCCCTGGCGCGAGTTGCTGGGCCTTCCCAAATTGAGGAGAGGGACTGGGGGGCAACGATCTTTGGTCTAGATCTCTGGGCCGGGGGGGGACCGGCGAAATGGGAGAGGGAGAGAACTTCGTCAGCGGGTGCGGCCTCCCTCCTAACGAGGTCTGGTCGCCACCGTTCTATCGTGCGGACATCGTACAATGAGGTGGAGGCTAGCTCCTCCTCATCGTCCGCCTCAGGGAGGTACTGGTCCTGAGAGGGTTCATAGCACCCGTCATCAGGAGGTAAGTTGAGGGGTGCCTGTAGTGTGTCCCCGGTGGCCCTATAATCGGCGGCCGGGACATCGTCCTGCCGATCGGACAGCTCCCGAGGAGGGAGACCAAGGTCGACCCAGGCAAGTGAGGCCGGGTGCCACATTCGACCATATAGCTGGTCGTGCTGGGTGTTGGCGTTAAGCCACTGGTCTCTCTCGGGGGCATAGAGCCACCGGTCCCCGGGGAGGTAAACGGGCTGTGGTGGCCCTGGGGTGTGGGCAGAAAGTCCCTGGGGACCCGGGTAACCTGAATTACTGTTGGGGGGGTCTTGAGAGGCCGTGGCCTGTCGTCCCCGTCCAGGTCCGTGCACTGCACCATACACGTCCTTGGAATGGGCCTGGGAGGGCCATAATGGTACGGAGGAGGATGCGGAAGTCGAGCCCCCAACCCGCGAAAGTGCGGATTGGTCAGGATGCGGTCCCGTGTTCCTCCCCCTGGAGGAATATGTCAGGTTACCCTTGGTCCCGCTGGTAGATCCTCCCCCCGGAGGAGCGGGACCGCGGACGTTGCCCAAATGGGGATCCGAAAAGGTCGGCTCCCCAACGTCCAATACCCCTAGGGAAGAAGGTGACGTTCGATCGGGGTAGGTCGACCGTCCTTGTGCATGGGCACGGCCGGGCCCATGGCGCGGCGTGCCCGCACGCCCAGGATTATGGACACCACCGAGGTCGTGAGTCGGGGTGACCATAAGGCTGCTTCCGGAGTCGAAGCGCTCCTCGAGCTCAGGTGTTGGCTGCACCTGTGCCCGGTGGGGCCGAGCGCTATGAGTGCACGTATCAATTTGGGGGGAAAAAGAGATACGTGACTCATCAAGGCGAGTGACGGATGGTGATTCCATCCCAGATCCGTCACCCGTGCTGGTCCGCGGCTCGGCAAGCTCGGCAAGGTGCCCCGGGGGCCGAGATTCGCGTGACTCAGCATGATAGTTAGAAGTCTCCGTGCGAGTCCGTAGGCTAGAGGGCAAGCTGGCCGATGGAGAAGGGGTGGGGGAGGGCGAATTCCGTTGGCTAGTCTTTGCTCGGCAGGGCCCCTTGAGGGGAGCCTTGCCCTTAGACTTTCTGGGCAGCACCTTGAGGGGAGCTTTGCCCTTAGACTTTGCAGGCAGATCAAATGAAAGGCATTTTGAAATGGTGGCCGCTTGCCTATCAGCCTTGGGACGCCGCGGTCGTGCGTCCGTCGGTTTGGTAGACGAGGAAAGATCACGCGTCCCTTCCGCGGAGAAGTCGTCTCTGTCTACCCGAACCGTACGTTCATCAGTGCGAACGGATTGCTCCGAGATGGAATCGACCCGCGGGTTCTCCGGGAAATTGAGCGAACTCCGAGCAGTGGAGTGGCTCGACCCGGCGGTGTCCTTCACCATGTTGGGCACAGGTGGATAGAGCAAACCCGGAACACACGACCGCAAAGAGGAGACAAGGTGGCCGATCGAGAAAATCAATTAATCTCGATCGTCCGTGCGGTGTCGTGCAAAGTGCTCGAGAGATCGACTAAAAACTCGAACTACCCGTACACGCCACCGGTCGTGTGACTGGTATGGCTATTAATAGCAATCTCTACACGTGGAGTATCACTGTGTATAGGTGTGATAGTTCTTGGGCACTAAATCTTAATAAGCAGATCAGTGTCACGCACCCTTACTCGAACACGTTCTACCTGTGATGGGTAAAGAGTACAGGTGTGATAGTTATTGAGCACTAAACCTTAATAAGCGGAACCAGCACAAAATGCGTGCTGAACCCGAGGCTCGGCAATATGGTGGGGGAACACGACCGGCGAGCGGTGCCGACGATCGCGAGTAACAAAGTCGCGAGAGTGCCGGTAAAAGAGACAAATCTTTTAATAAATACGCTCCCACCAAGAGCCTCACACGGCAAGAATACTCAGGGTCTAGTGCAAGCCACAACTGAATCAAGTATAGAAACAAAACACAGCAATCTTAACACAAAGGCAAGTATAGGCGAGACAGAGCACAAGACTTATCTTGCTTTGACGGCAGGCCGAAGATGAATGGCGTATAGGAAGTTGACACTGGCTTCTTCCGGGGCCGGAAGTGGGGTGACATCATGTGACTGTCTTATGACTGCATTGGCCACGGAAAAATTCGGCCTGACAGAGCTGGCTAACTGCCGTTGAATGCTATGGTCTGACATGGTACAGTATATGACGCCAAATAAGTTTTACAATAACTTTTGAGTATTTCCTACATGAATTGCGTGCACATAAGAACTGAACGAAAGACAAATAAAACAGGAAAAAGTTACAAAGATGAGCCAAAATGGTAATGTACGGCTCAGAGACTGTTCACCATGTAAAATTGACTCTCATCATCAGGGTACATGAAGCTGTACTGAAGAAAAAGAGACCAAAAGGAAGTGAAACAGATAGGAATGGATCCTGGTGTTGGGTTATTCTGTCAGATATGAATAGTTCCCGAAGTATGGTTATACTGTCAGCGATAATTCTTACGCACAAATAAGCGTCTCTGACACAGCAACAGGCAATGAGCTGGACAGCAGACACACCCCTCGGAATAGCTCAGTTGGTAGAGCGCCGGACTGGTGATCCTGAGGTTACGGGTTCGAATTTCGGTACTGGGGGATTTTTCCCTCGGAGTTAACATTGGTTCTGACTCCATTCCCCATACAGTCCTTCGAATGAGACTATAAACCGAGGTTCCGTGTGTGAATGCACGCGTAACATCTTGCACACACGTAAAATCCCATCACCAACTTTCGGAAGAGAAGGCCAGTTTGGCCGTTGGTATGGATGACATGTTACACATAGCATGCACCCTGCGTGAGAAATTGAAAGAATGGAGGAAGCAAGGATATTGAGTGAACAATATTGGACAATATTGACTGTATGACACGGGAAACGACTGAATGAAGCGCCAGCTGGCAGCTCTTCAGTCGGCACTACCCAGGTAGGCAGCCTGTTGTGTAAACAAGTGTGGATTGTAAAGCGCTTAGAGCTTGGTCTCTAGCCGAGAATAGGCGCTATGTAAGTATTCATTATTATTATTATAAACTTCCCATCTGAAGCAACGGAATTCAGGTCAGTGCGTCACAAAAAAGTACCAAAATTTACCGTGACACACTGATTTTCTCCTGTTCGCATTACAACTCTGAGCAGCGCATCATGCAAAAGGGCTTTCATCCTATCCGCCACGATCAAATTAAAAATGTAAATTTCCTTAGCGTTTTAGAACCTTCTGCATCGATGAACAATTTCTGCTTGAGAACTCCTCTCACTGAAAACTAACAAGAGTCGTCAAAACAGACAAGGCCTATCCAGTCTATGATTGGACCACAAGATCACATGATTCAGCTAAGTGGGAAAAGCATGGAAATCTGTAAAAATTTCAGCTTTATGGAACAAAAAATCCAAGCTGTGGCTTGTGGGTGATAATCCAGCAAATGGAACAAAAGTTGAATGATTTGTGCAACATGACCAGTTCGGATAATTAAAATGGCTCCATTCTGGACGTACGAATGTGTTACTCTCAGAGCAAGAATGGCCAGTCTACAGTTTTGTTGTAGGTTCCACCGGGCTTCCGATGATCATTGCATGGCGATTGGAATTTGGTCATACAATAAAATATTTCAACACTGAAGGAAATGGGTCACATAGTGGAAATTCTGTGATGATAATTGAAGAGGACATCCCACAAATCAAGTTTCACTGTTAAAATCCTGATAGTGTAGATGCTAACATTTACTCATGTTAGTTGATAACACTTTAAAAACATAGGAACATGAATATGAATAAATGATATTTAGCAGTCTGGAACGTTTCATTAACTTTATTATAAGAACCTCTTTTCTTATGCATTTCTGTCTCTTTCTCTGTGGGTATGTGTGTGAGCCAGTGAGAGCACGCTCGTGTGTGTGTGTGTTGTGTGTGTGTGTGTGTGTGTGTGTGTGTGTGTGTTGTGTGTTGTGTGTGTGTGTGTGTGTGTGTGTTTTCACTACACTTTCCAGCAGTTATTAATGGAGACCCCCTAAATATTTTTGTGACCCCCTGAAAATTTGGAAGTGAGTTTTTTTGTACCGAGTCTGACCCCCTAATTTTTTGGAAATAATTATCACTGACTGTCAACAGATATGAACAGTTCCTAAAATAGGGTTAGTCTGGCAGACAGATATGAGTTCCTCAAGTATGATTATTCTGCCAGACAGATAGGACTACTTTCTGAAGCATTCTGTTGGATAAATGTGAACAGTTCCTCTGTTATCCTGTTAGATGTGAACAGTTCTTTTCTTATTCTATTAGATGATGTGAACAATTCTTCTGTTATTCTGATATACAGATGTGAACAGTTCTTCTGTTATTCTTTCAGATAGATGTGAACAGTTCTTCTGTTAGATGTAAACAGTTCTGTTATTCTGTCAGATAGACGTGAACAGTTCTTCTGTTAGATGTGAACAGTTCTTCTGTTAGATGTGAACAATTCTGTTATTCTGTCAGATAGATGTGAACAGTTCTGTTATTCTGTTAGATGTGAACATTTCTGTTACACAGATGTGAACAGTTCTTCTGTTATTCTGCTAGATGTGAACAGTTCTGTTACACAGATGTGAACAGTTCCTAAAGCAGGATATTCAGTCAAGTATGAATACTTCCTAAGAGTTATTCGACACTGCACCAAAAAATGCTTACCCACACACATATACAAGTTCCCTGATACTGACCTTCAGTGTTGTCTGCCCCACCTCTGCGGCCCGTACCACCAGAGAATTATTGGTGGGTCCATTTGACACATGGAGCAGGTCATACCTGTCAATGAATCACGCATTTTTCACACATGTCTACAGCAGCAAAAATACAGGCTCTCCACCGAGGGGAAACAAAAAATCTCTGAAAATTCTAAGGTGTCTAGAGACATGCCATCCTTCCAACTCTAAATACGTTGAAACTTGCTTTGAAAATGGTGCATAATCTGATTCAAAACTGAGCATGAGCGGTGAACTGTCCACTTTTCTGGCCAGTCACCGACATGACCAACTGTTCAAAGAGTGTTTTTCAATCTTTCATTTTTGCTGCGTCTTGTCAATGCATGACATCAGAGTGTGACATAATTTTACCTTTGATGAGGCGGACCAGGTGGCAACTGCCTAAACATGAGATTTTGTGATGACCGTGCCATCTGGCAGCACACTGAAAACGCAACTACTTGTCTGTGGATTATACAGCCGCTTTCTCACTCCCGCTTGAAAGCTTTCGTTTGTTTGTTTTTTGCCATTTCCCACTTTATGTTTCTCTAAAAACTGCAAATTCATCAGTAAGTGGGAATCCTGAAAACAGTCTCAAAACAAACAACAAAACAAAATCTGAACGCTTAGGAAACCACAGGTCTCCAAACTGACCTGCCTCTCGCCCTCCCCGATGCTCGACTCCTAGAAAATTAACGAAAGTGTTAAAAATGCCCGATCTTTTAACGGCGAGGAAAGTGAGAACAAAGTTCTTGGATCTGCTCTTTGATCTGATCCTGCACCAACACTGCATGTCTGACCTTGGGCCACATTCCATCTTTCAGTCATGCTTCACTGAAATGGGTATAGCAGATCCCGTGTAGTACCTCTGCTGACAGGCAGATAAACAAACAGATCCTGGTGGTATAACCCACTTGTTCGGGAATGATAGGCTGAAGTTATGGTTCTGAAGAGAGATGATGCTGATGACCCCGGTGAAGCAAAGTCTTGGCCAAATCACTAAGAGATGAACAAACAACAAGTATCATTTGCATACTGGAACACACCAGAACACTTTTTCTTTTAATCATACTTACCGCTCCAAATAAGTGCCTTTATTCCTAACTGGCATGAATTCATGCCGCACCATCATGATCCTAGAAAATTAAAGAAATGGGAGAGAGGGGAACTAATCCAAACCCCTAACCCAAATATGGTCTCCTCTGCAAAGTTGACTTTTTCTGGTTGTGAACAGTTCACATGCATTTCCCTTCTTTCTTCACTATGAACACGTTCTTGCCTTTTCGGGTCTTCCAAGCATACAGTACACCCCGATTATTTACTGATTTTGAGAGACACCCCTTTGACTTTCCGGAGCTGGCTCCACCCCTCAAGTGGCATGTTTTCTTCCCAAACTGACGACTGCTACACTGCTGACTTCATCTTTCACTCATTTGTGCAAGGATATGCAAAGGTTTGGATGATCTGGTCTTCACATTGTCATACTTGGATTTGTCCTTTCCTTCCTAAACACACCATTTTCCTTTTTCCACTGCCTGAAGCAAATCCAGACTATTAAAGCATAATGAACTGAATGACGACCAGTCCCAAATGCATATGATGATGTAGCAACTGGCCCAAGATCTTCGTTATAACTTTCAAGTACAAAAACATTTCTGCAGTCTGAAGAAATTATCGCAAAAAACATGCTCATTCATAAGAAAATTATCAGCCCACCAGACAGCAGGATACGAACTGCAGATCAAAATGTGCCAGCAAACCATACAGATACACATACACACACTCCCTACCCAGTCCCAATACTGTACAGACATGTGCACTGTACCTGCTGCATCGGATGCCCAGCTGAACGTTGGTGGCGAAGAAGGTCTCGCCCACATCATCGTGGTAGGTGACAGAGAAATGCAGCGTGGTGCCCACAGGTACTGCCGGCAGCAAGGCTCCGCTCGTCTTCATGGTGGTGTCCAGGTTCAGCATCAGGTAGGACACTGGTTTTACCTGGTGACAAATGCATTTAGTGCTGGTTACAACAGAGATGAGTACCCTATTGGCCATGAGGGATGAGTACCGCATTGAACATTTTGACTGCACAGACATGGCAAGCTGGCCATAGCTTGTGAGGGTTTGACATGGTGCAGCATATAATGCCAAATCATGTCTCAGAGATTTTTTTTTTTTTTTTCTAAGCAGCATACGTTCTTTTTCAATAAGAAAGTATTATTCAGTACCATTATTTTCTTTTCACAATGTATGTTCTTCTTAATGATGAAAACTTTTTATGTTAGGAGATATGAATCCCCAAAGCCACTCTATCATCACTCTTTCTCAGAACCAGTGATTTCAATCTTCCGAAGAAACTCACAATGCGAGTACAATTCTTCCAGGTCCACACACAGATCCAGCACTATCTACTTCAGCACAGGGAACAGAGAACAAACCTTGACAAGGAAGACCAGCGTCTGGTTGACTCCAAACTCTTCCTGGGCGGTGACGTGGACGACTGCACTGCCAGGGATGGGCCCCGACACCAGCTGCCCGTTCTTCCCCACATGCACCACCGGCACCTCCCCACTCTCACTCACTACATTATAACTCATGAAGGCCGCCACATCCCTGAGCAACAGTCATGGGACACACACACGTCAACAGCACACCAACTTGGGTTCCCTTATTGGAAAATCTAATATCTTTTTTCCCCATTGAAAAATGATAGGGATGTTAACGAGACCAAATATCAAAACGTACTAAAAAGCGTTACTTAAAATGTACCAGAAAAACACAAATTGGCATACATTCTTCTATTCCAATCTTAGGAGGGAGGGGAGCGAGGGGCTATTTTTCTACGATACAAACTTTTCTTATTACATAAACACAGTCACAGAAACTTGTTCTTAACGAGACATCTAACACAGATAAATTTTGTGTTTTGTGCTCAGAAGATATGCACGAGTGTCCGAGTTTGTGAATAAATGTATCCATGTGAGCAAGCTTGAGAGAGAGACAATATAGAGAGAGAAAAAAAGAGAGACAGTGTGTGTATGAATGTGTGCTTGCATGTGTGAGTATGTGTGTACGTCCGTGAATGTACTGTGCATATACACCTGTGTTTAGTGCATGGGTGTATTAGTGTATGTACACATGTGATGTGAACACGATTATATCTATCAGGATCGCATTGTGTGTGGAAGCCACAGCCACCTGTTTGTCTTGATGACAGTCTCTGTGCTGGGTGTCAGTCTGATCTGGCCATCACAGGAGGGGGGACTGGTCAACTGCAGCTTGTCGAATACCTGGAAAAAAGGGACAAAGCTCTGGCTACACCTTCATATCACACAGCAATTGCCATCCCATGAACCTCAGCACAACACATCAGGACAAGTTACACACAATGGAAACTCAAGAGTGTATCAATGACTGTAAATATCTTTTTCAAATACAAAACAAAAGAACACATGCTGGTTTGAGATATTCTATGGCCCTTTTTCCATCAAAGAAAACCTTTTTCATAAGAAAAAGCATGAACAAAAAAAAAGGTTTTGTCAGAAGAATGTGAAACACACAAATGTTGCACATTTCCCCAGAAAACAGGGTGAATAAAGGTAGCTAATAATTCTTTTTTTTTTTTTTTTTTTGCAACAATCATAACCATGAGAACAAAACTCTTCGATCACACCACCACATGCACTCAAAGTGGATATGATGAGTCAATTCTTTCACACCATCAAAGACTGTATGCATTTTCTCTCTGCAAAGTGACACCTCCCTCCCCTACCTGGATCTGAACGTCGTCACGCAGGGCGCTGGCAGACATCTGGTGACTGCTGCCGTCTTTGGCCCGCACCACCAGGTTCACAGTCACATGACCCGTCTCCTCCGCCACCACCTGCTGGCTGAAGCTGTGCTCCACTCCCAGCCGAACTCCTTTCTGTGTGCAGGCAAACACAGTACAACCCCTTTACAGGCATCTCAAAAAAGACTCCATAATGAAAGCCCGATGTAACAGAGGAGCTGCCACTTCTGCTGCTTTGAAAACTCTTCTGCATGGAAGTCACGAAGGTAGATTTTGCTGCATGCAGTTTTGTTATGTTAATTACATGAAAAGTGAGGCGTAAGAGATGTAGCAATGTGAATGATGAATCAAGCTTCTTTGTGTTGTTTGTGCAGTCCACTGCTGTACAATGTACACTCACAATCGCCAGCTGCTGACTTGAACTGAAGATGTTGATTCGCACAGCTCAGCCTATCTCTTGCTTGGCAAAGGCCGAGAGAAATGAATGTGTTTTGAAGACCTCCTGCAACAACGCAGCCTCACACTAAAACACTGTGCTGGTGTGTGATTTCAGGTGTCATCTGAGAGACAACTCCCCTGTTAAGAAACAGATCTACTATACACAAAAAAAACAAAACAACAGAAATTGAAAAAAGAAATGTAAAGAGGCAGGTTTTAACCAGGATGGTGATTCCTTGGTCTGTTTTTACTGTACACCACTGTGCAGGATGATCAGGAAGACCAGTGTCAACAGATCTCCAGCTGCTGCCACCATCCCCTGTCTGTACAGTGATAATCTTTCCGGGTGCAGATCGGCCTGACCAGCCATCTACGCACTCACCCCCGATCCCAGGATGACTATGATAGTCTTCGTCGTCCCGACAGATAACAACAATACAACACTATTACTACTTTGGCCTAATCTCTGACCGCTTTCTTAATGACGACTAAAGGGGAGGAAAACGCCAACTATGAAGCTTTGTTTAACCTTCATTGTCCTGTATTTCGTATGACAGAAGTCGCCTAGACTACTAAGTTTATATTGGAATTTGCTGCCCGAATTGGGTTACCGACTTTAAAAAATTGTTAAAAATAAACTAATGGATAAAAAGACTTCAAATTTTCAGCAAAAATCTATGGAAAGCTGAACTTTGGTTTGCACTTGTTATTTTAGGGGATGTGAAAATATTTTTATGGCTCAACACTCACACACCTGATTTTACCTGGAAAACACACCTACGTCAGTGAAATAGGTGATAGACAGGCAATACAACACCCATCAACTTTATAACACCTACCTTTTTGGTGGCAAGTGGTCAGGTTCACCATCTGAAAAGAACTGATGGGTGTTGTGAGGTGTTAGTAGTTACACAGGTAGCTAGGAATATACGTGAAATTTTTGTGACGCTTTTAAGTCACATAGCAGTTACATAGCAGGAAAAAAATAAAATAAAAAAAATAACAGGTCAAAATCATACCATATTTACTGAAAATGTATTGGAGTGCATGCTTTTTGATCTGCATGAGTTAGTTTGTGTTTATGAGAAAAAGAATTCCTATGACTGATAATATTTCTAACTATATGCAGGTGTTAGTAGGAAGGAAGAGAGGCAGGTATCACAACACAAAACAACACTCAAATATTTTTGTTGTACTCACCATATGGTTCCAGATGTAATGAATTATATAATCCAAATGTGATCACACACAAACAACACAGTCACTGGAAATATCCTTGCTTTTGATCACTTTTGTCACACACAGATCACTGACATGAAATTTTCTTTCCGTTGTGCACTTTTCTTACATGCACAAACTCCAGTACTTTCGGTTTCCCTGACCATGAGATGGAATGCGTCCGAAGGAAAAACAAGTAAAAAATAATCAAAAGATGTTCGAAGATTCACTTGTGGACGTGGGGGGCCCCTGTATGCATCAAACACACGAACGTCAGTCCGAAAGTCGTCGTTTGACCACTGCGATGACTGTGCACATCCACCGACATCGGTAGCACCTGCGTCACCTGTGTCGCCTATGTCCGAGTCACTGTCACTACTCGCATTCACTCCTTCTGCAACTTCATAGTCACTGTCGCTGTCTACAGAGTCAAGATCAATGTCCGATTGATTCCAGTCATCATTTTCGGTCGGCAACACATTCATATTGAACATTTGGTCCACAGTCAAGCTCATGTCACTGTCACTGTCAGAGTGCGACATTTTGATCGTAGTCGGAAGTCGATGGGATGACAAAAAAAATCGATTAAAAATAAAAAAAGCCACAAACCGCTTTCACAAATGGTGCTGAGAAAGGTAGGAAAGACCCGGATAACGACCGGTTTGTCTTATTACTGTGGTCAACCCAAATAAGGGAGGCACACCGAGACAATCAGCCTACTGAGGAACGGGCGGTACAGGGCGGATCAGGAGCCTGACGGGTCGGGCGGAAAAGGGCGGAACGGGGATAGAAAGGTTAAGCGTCTGTCCAGTCTCTGATCCCCTTCTTCACTGAACTCTCCTAAGAATTTCTTAAGGAATCATATCTGTGAAGAAAACATGATAGATCATTCGTTTTCCTCATTTTGCCCATCATCAAAATGATTTAGGAACAGACAATACACTAATCCAGTCCACAGTTTTGCTGAACTTTCAAACACATTCAAGTTAGCCATAATCATGGTAAGGAAAAATAGGTCATGTCTTTCGTTCCCCTTAAAACATGCTACAGTGTAGCTAGAAAGACCTTTTAAAGAAGGGAGGCAACCTTTGTTTAAGCCAAACCTGAAAACTGCTTCACATCTCACTTGCTTCTATTTGTTTATCTGGGTTCTTTTATCTTCCTTCAGCAGTTCATCAGTTTGATGCTCAAATTTAAACTGCTTGAAGACAGAGACCAGACGTAGAACCCTTCAAAATGAGATGAAGACTGGCCTGTACTTCGAGTTATTTTGCAGAGAGACAGACAGACACGCCTTACTCACTCAGCACTGACAAGACCCTCTCTAGCAAAAACCACACCGGACAATGCATTAACCAGATTCTGCCCTAAGCGTCAGGGAAGATTCAGAGTTGACACTGTGTCAGACCACTTACCCCATGGTACACTGATTCCAGGTGAAGCACTTCCCGACTGTTGACGGACCAGGTGAAGATCAAGGGTGGCACTGAAGCACCAAAGGAAAACGGAGTCTCATGCTCCGTCACTCCCATGGCATACACTGGCATCTGAAACACGAGAACGAGGTATCCTCACACTGGCATGTGCTGAATCATACCACAGGATAGTCAGTACTTGGTTTTTTATGAAACCTCATTATTTTGAACAATTAAGTAGTGGGGGAAAACAAGTGCAGGTTAACAATTCTTCCATCATTATAGTAATGACTTGGCAAAGATTTGAAATCTAAAAAAAAAAAATTGAAGATGAAGAAAATGGGAAAATATATATAATAAATATGAAAACCCTTCACTAGCTGCATGAGGGAACCATCATAATCCCTCTCGAAGACAGATCTAAGCTACACACAAAAAGTTAAGGATCACTTTCACAAACATTCATAACTGTCAAAATAAAGTCTATGCGTTGAAGTTTGGCCAACATTTAATTCCATTCTTTAGTGATAACGATACACAATTGCCTTCAATCTCGAGCAATCGTTTGGTGTGTACATTTGATTAAAGTGGGTACGTATCCAAATTTGATTTCCCAAAGTCATTGAAATCACTAGACAGAGCATACTGATGCTCCCAAAAGCTCAGTAATGCGCGTAACCACCATGGCTGTTCTGGCACTCGACGCAGCGAGTCCTCATCGAGTTGACCAGGTTGGTGAAGATCCTCTGTGGAAGCGCCTGCCACTCAGCCTGCAGCATCTGGTAGAGGTGTTGGGCATCCCTGGGAGGGGGGTGGCTCCTCACTTTGCGATCCAGCTCATCCCAGAGGTTCTCAATCGGGTTGAGATCGGGACTGCATGCTGGCCACTCCATTCTGTTGACTCCAGACTGCTGCAGGAAGTCGTTGACCACCCTTGCCCTGTGGAGGCGAGCATTGTCATCCTGGTAGACAGCCCTCGGTCCCATCTGCTGCAGTGTAGGCACAGCCAGCGGTCGAAGGATCTCATCCCGGTATCGGATGCCAGTCAGGTTACCCTGTACATGATACAAGGGTGTTCTGTGGTGAAGGCTGAAGGCCCCCCAGACCATTACAGAACCTCCACCAAAGGCCACCTTTTCTTGGACAGTGGCGTCAGTAAAGCGTTGCCCTGGGCGCCTCCAGACCCTCAGTCGGCCGTCGTTGTGGTGAAGGGTGAAGCGTGATTCATCACTGAACAGGACCTGGGACCATTGCTGACGTGTCCACCTCACGTGACGTGCGCAGAAGGCGCGGCGTGCTGCCCTATGGGCTGGAGTTAAGCGTGGCCGTACTGCTGGGCGACGAGAACGGAGATTAAACCCATGTAGGCGGTTCCGTATGGTCTGCTGGCTGATGTTGATGTTAGTAGCCACCCTGAACTGCCTTTGAATTATGCTGGAAGAGGCTGTTCTTGTCTGCAGGGCTTGTCGTTCAATGAGACGATCGTCACGTGGGGTTGTCTTCTTCGGTCGACCAGATCTGCGTCTTTCATGGACAATCCCAGTGGCTGTGAAGCGTTGAATCAGTCGGACAATGACCGAAATGGACACATGAAGTCGCCTGGCCACTTCTCGCTTGGGAACACCATCTTGGAACCATGCAACAGCTCGTCCCCTATCCAACTCGCTCAATTTTCGTCGTGGAGGCATTGTCAGATCAGGCCTACTACTGGTGGAATGTCTTCTTATATAGCCAAGCGAGCGACAGCATCTCACACATAAACAGCAGTGCTTGCACGTGCATAATGGTTTTTCCATCTGGCAAGTGCAATGTGTTCAGGCAGAACGGTCCAAAACAAGGTCATTTTTCGCAAGTTTCCGCTTTTCCGTTTGCGGCCCAGCTCAGTAGTAGAGAATCCCGTGCAATTTTCGCACTAACACAACATTGCCCACTTTCAGCTGAACAAGAATTCATGACAATTTGGCTGGACTAAGAAATAAATAACAGTAGCGAACTGAGTTTATTACGCACCTGTTTTCACATACCGATCCTTAACTTTTTGTGCGTAGTATATATGTATTGCCTGCTCCGAGGCCTTTCGTCCGCTGGATCGGACTCATCAGGGAGACATGGCTGACTGTGTCTGTGCTCTTGGCGTCAAATAGAGACACACCACAGTCCATAATTCTGTGGTGTTCTCACCACCAAAGGTTCAAAAAAGAATCCAACAGCACCCCCAAAGCAGCCAGCGAAAGGTAGTTAAAAAAAGGAAACGAAAGTGTGGAGAGGAAAAAAGTTGCTGTAAAACTAAAAACATTATGTAAACAGTATAAAATTTAGGGGACAATCTTGTGAGGGGACAACCTCATTATTTTCTATTTAATTTTGATTAGGAAAACACTGAAAGTCATAGTAACAGCCAAGATGTGGTTTCCATGGTGAGTTAGGCTATAAATAAAGGGATCTGATTTTCACAATTTGAAACAGAAAGGAATTTTACTACTAAAAGTAGTGTAATAATATACTTACTTGTCCACACAAATCCCTCATCTCCACTAGGTGTGGAACAACACATCAGGATTCCCATAAAAAGATGAATAATGGACAGCAGGGAGCTAACTCTACCCTTCAACCAACAGTAGTAATCTCCCTTACTGAGTTCACCCTATTGCACCTGTGTGATTGAATCGTTGGTCTTAATACAGCCTATATGTATTCGCCTTCTTACTTTGGTGCCCAGGACATAAGAGAGAAAACTGTATTCCCAGGACATGCCCTTTCCCACTGTTTCCTAGAACAAAGATGGACACTCCAAGACTGCAGAAAGTCCTGCTCTGAGCGTGCAGATACCCATGGCTTACCCTGGTTCCGGTCTGCAGACGAGACAAAGGGGCATAAATCCTGATCCCTCGAAGTGGCACTACATTCACCAAGGCATCATCCTGGGGAGAGGAAGCAAAACAATTCACTATAATGTCCTAGTTCAATTTTAGGTTAGTAGGAATTGTCAACATGCAATTTCTAAGCTCACATTGACTCAAATGGAATTCTCTTAACACAAAAAATGACCTGATCAGTACGCAAAGAAACTGGCTCACACCATTATATACTGATGCACAAAAACCTTGCTGAGACAGATCGCACAGCTTCAGTGAGCTGCATAATTTACATTCACTGTCTTCATTGTCTGCATGACTGTGGATGGGTAAAGAGGTAGTTTTGTTGTAAATAAACCAACAATGTAATTAGTCATAATTTTTCCATAAAATAACACAGTATCTTTCATGGTTTTATGTGGAATGTTGAATTTGACTTAGAATTTTCAGTTTTTACATGCTCTAAAATGCAACATGATAATTCCACTTCCTGTGCAGTTTTTCAACAAACTAATGTCCCGTTTGTAATGTGTCACTTCAATTTCTTACATTTTTTTTTCTTTCTTCTTTAAACAGAACTACTTCTCTCTTCACCAGACAATAATGTCTTCCTGAGGCATTAAAGGTCAAATAATCTGTCACTTGTGAAAATGTGGTGTCAGTTTTGTTAATGATGGGCCCAGTCTGAATTATTTTATAAGCAATGGAAAGGTATGAATCAGAGAAAGCGGGGTGGCGGGTGTGCATACATGAACGCATGTGAATGTATGTGTGTCCGCGTGTGTGTGCGTGTGTGCGCACGCGCGCCTGTGTGTGTGTGCGTGTGTGTGCATGTGTGCGTGCGTGTATGGCGTGCGTGCATGTGTGTGCGTGTGTGTGTGCTGCTGCTAAACTCGCCTTCAGTGAGAAAAGAGGTACTGGATGGAATTATCTCATGGGTGAAAGCTGGGGGATGGGATGGACAGGGGGACATCAAATGGAAAATAAGAATTTTTTTGTGGGAACTATTTGTTTACTTCTGCAAATGTATACGAAATGAAAAAGGGCATAAAAGTAACATACATCAGGGTATAAATAATTGAAATAACTAAAGGAACTTAATCACTTCACTGAGTGAAAACTACCAGACGCATCGACTATCTCACACACCCACCAGACCATCTCATCACCTGGGAATACACGATGGTGCGTCCGGTGAGCGGGTCGACCCCAACGGCCTTGCCCACCACGCGGGTGGATCCCAAGGTCAAGGCCTCCAGCAGGCCACTGGAGGACACAGAAGACACGGCGGCATCCTGAATGGAGAACTGGACTGTGCTCTGTGGCTGGGGGCCTCCCACGGCAATCACCTGTCAACATCCACAAGACAATGATCAGTGAACTCCCTTTATGACTACTGCATTACTCTGTGTTCTATGTTACACTGCATAATTATACCGTTGCGACTGGTTTCCTTGAGTGAAACAAGTGAAGCTGCACGATGCACACAGCAGTTGCTTGATGGTGTGTGTTTTTCGCCGATGGGCTCTGCAGTCATGAAATATGAGCCAATACACCCATGGGAACGCTCCCGTGCAGGTTCTGTCGTGTCACACCCAGTGGCCATTACACAACGGCATCTGCCAAGGATGACCCTGACGTCTTAATGGAAAGCCTGCACCCTATGTGAACACAGCGCAGGCTTCCAAGGGTGGTGCAGGATTGCCCCAAGCTGGTTTGTTCGGCAGTTGAGGGCAGTGCTTCTCTGGGTCCCACCTGCATCTCAGGTGTATCCATTTCTTACCTTCTCTTCTACTGCTGTAACAGGCTTCCCTGCATTGAATCAGGAATGTCTCCTTTGAAAATGCACGAAATCCAGCTTTCCCCATCCTTTTTTCACATATCATACTGGATATTTTTTTTTCTGGTAACAAAATTTCTCCAGAAACAACTCCTTTTTCTGTGTGGGGTTTGGGACCATGCACAAAGTGCATGCTACATACTGCACCTCAGATTAATGTTGTATCCAAAAGACTAGAACTTTGACCCCATCTTTATATACAGTGAAGATGGGGAAAAAAAAAGAAAAGAAAAATCTCCGGCCCATGCCAGATTCAAACCCTGGCATTAGGGATTTTCTCACTTTCTTGGTGGGAGTGTTTACCAGCTGGCTTCCATTCCACATACTTCCACACTTCAAAGCGTTACCTGATGAAGCAGATCGTGCTGCTTTACATGTCACTTCTCACTATCACTGTTTTAACAAATATATCTTATCGTTTTTTAAAACACACAGTTCATTACTTTATAACAGAAGCTTCAATATTTATAACCACAAACAGGTGTATCAAGTAACTGATCAGAACAACATCTGTATTACATACTAAAACCAAAACAAAATTACCTGGAATTTTGCCCCAATGATAAGGGTGATATTCTTGGGCTCCAAACGAAGAGGAGGAAACACCTGGAACAAAAACAACAGAACATGCATTAGGTCACTACTGACTTTTCTGATGTGGAATCACCAAAATGTTTCTCCACCAACGTGGACAAAATTTCACAGAAAGCGCAGTCTTAGATGGATAGTTGAACAAAGAACCAGCTTGTTTTAACAATCTTCACAGGCCTAAAATATCCTCAGGATTTAATGCAAGGCCATAAATGAGTTTTTCCTAGCCTTCTTCTGATGATATTGATCGAGTACAACTTATAGTGGTCCTGCAATAATTTCATACATCTGTCGTTTGCCCTGTATATTTTTGCTTGAAATCAGCCGCGTACTGGTCAGTAGTGTAAAGCATACTTTTCAACAGGATGTTAAGAGCTAATGCATACAAAACATATATATATACACACACACACACACATATATACATACATACACTGATCGTAAGATATGGATAGTTAAACTCCTGTAGAGTTTTTTTCTTTAAACCCAGGAAATAAATAAATTATTGTCAATTCAGGAAAAGAAAAATGATACAAATACATGAAAAAAACCCAAAACCCTGTAACTTACATTACCACTGGTAAAACCTCCCAATAAAAGTCCCCCACCAATAAAGTGTGCCTAAATTAAAGATCTGTTTTTTTTCTGCATTTTTGTTCCACCACATCAGTTCAGAATTCACCTCTCATATAAAACGACTCCCTCCCTTCACAGGCTTTCTTTTACCATTATCTGGCCATCTACACTAGATCTACCTCCAAATGAAAACTCCCTTCAAAGAGGTTTTTTTCTTGCTGGATCCCCCCCCCCCCCCCCCCCCCCCCCCCCCCAAGATTCACCTGCTGATAAAAGACATCCCCTCCCCACATCCCCACCCACTCTTCATTACAGACACCAGGATTTGGGGAGATGGTCGTGGAGTTGATTCTTATTGTGATCGTCCCCTGATGACAAGCTCCTCACCTCGATGGGTTTGGGGGCGCTGTACATGGTCTGACCGCTGGGCAGGCTGGCCGTGGCGGTGAGGGAGGTGTGACCCACCACTGCCCCGTGCAATGTGTACAGCGCTGACACCTGGTCGTTGGCTGGACCCTCCACAGGTCTGAAAGGAACACAACCCTCCACTGTCACACACTGGTTGTCACGCTCACACGTTTAGCTCTGGGGTTTACTGTAATGCCTGCTTCTAGCTGTGCTCTCTGCTATAGCCTTCACATTTAAAATCCAGGCCACGGTAATGGCATCTCACAAAAAAACACAGAAAGACACGGTAGAGTACATAACACTGTGTGAAACACAACACACAGAAGGACTGGTATAGCATGTGTTGTGATACTGCATAAAAACAAAACAAAGACACAGATGGTAGAGTACATGCCACCAAAAGAAACATAACAGCAGGAAAGGACAGCTTAGTATGAGACACATCACGCAAAATCACACTGACATTGAATAATATGTGCAACCAAAGGAAATGCAACACACAGAAAGACATGGCAGAACATATAACACCACACTAAACAAAATACATTTCAAGACTGACAGAGTAAATAACATCACAAACCCACACACACAAAGAAAGACACCCTACAGTATATGACAGCATCGGAAAGACATGAAATAGCGTATAACACCACAGGAAACAACAATACACAGAATGATAAGGTACAACAGTACGTGACACTTAACAACACACAGAAAGACACCATGCAGCATGAGACGTTAAATGAAACACAGGAAGACATGGCACAGTATGTGGCGCATCATCAACCATGACACACAGAGAGACATGGTATATCACGACTCCACATAAAACACAGCCCACAGACAAGGCCAACCTGAGGGTGACAATGTCGGAAGCAGGTTCGAGTCTGAGGCCCATGAGAGTGAAGAAACTGGACAGCAAGGGGTGGCCGTGTACGTCCAACACCTGCACTGTGGCTGTCACCTCCTTCCCCACCTCCACCTGCCCACAACACCGTCAGGTGCTGTCACTGTCTCAGGTCTTACTGTCTCAGCTAATGCCCCCCTCCCCCATAACAAAGTGAAGAGTTACATCCCTTGATTGACTAATTCTTGGGTAATTCGAATTCGAGCGGCCTAACACAAACTAAGATATTTTGGCGATTCAATCATTATTACACAAACAGCGCTGGATGACTGGCATGGCTCACAGCTTCATTGTTATAGTGTCGATCGTTAAAATGCACTTAATCATGTCGAAAGTCGTTGCACCTTGTCCTGAACTGTCAGCAGTGGATGGAAATAATATTAAGATTTTTCAATGGATACTTATAGAAGCAACACTGTTGTCAAGATCCATTTTGCAACCAGATCCTTGCACAGTTTATGAGCTTATTGATGTTCACATAATCGACTGACATATTACTGTGCAACCTCTGGAAGCATGACAGTTGAGTCCACCAACTGACACAAATACACACCTTAAAATTGTCAAACGACATTTTGTGCAACTTCACGAAAAGAAATTTAAGACTCTCAGACAGTATAAATCTATCAAAGACAGACAGAATGGTCATTGTACACATTTCTGTCACATCAGGATACAGTTCTGAATGGACACATGCAACATGCACTTACCATTTGTGAGGTTATCCAAGTTCACTGTGTTCTTTCTTTCTTTCTTTTATCAATATTGTATCCACAGCAAACACTGAGGAGAAAAGATCTGAACCTTGAACTCTCATGATGATGTACAGAGTTCAGTTAACATCTAGAAGTCACAACTCTTAAACTGACTGACAAATCCATACACCAAATCAGCCGTGAATAATTCTCCACAGAAATGACTGTGTACATACATGCCCACAGTTCACAGCTTAATCCACAGGCACATGACTCCAGCACACATACTCTCTTACCTTATCGATGACTGCCACCTTAATGATGCCCACACCAGACACATAGACAGTGGCCGAAGGATGCGAGTCCACGTCCAGACACAGGTCGTACACCGTCATGCTTTGGAAACCATCCTTCAGTGGATTGACCTGTGCACCAGATTCGGTTTTGTTAGAACACGCTCCAACCTCCTTGGTTTCATAAAAATGACCAGTCATCAAAGGGAGGAGCAATAAAAAAAAAAAGAAAAAAAGTGAAGAGACATAACAGGACCAAATGAAATTTAACCAGGGTGGAAATTCAAAATCTCATATCCATATACTACACAGAATGAGTAAAAAGACAAATGAAAAGCACCTGTTGATATGGGTACTGTTAGGAATTGAATATATATACCAGTTCTAGAAACATAAAAAAGTTAACGAAAAAAAGACAAATAAAAAAACTGAAGAGGGAAGACAGCAGGGGAAGAATAGATGGTTGAATGCTCTTGTATTTATTTGTCTTTTTTGTAAATTGCATTAAAAAGTGCATTATGGCACACATAAGTGTGTGTATGTGTTTGAGTGTGTGTATGTGTGTGTGTGTGTGTGTGTGTGTGTGTGTGTGTGTGTGTGAGAGAGAGAGAGAGAGAGAGAGAGAGAGATGGAGAACACATGCACTCAAACATCCATACATCCCCATCCCCCCACCCACTAAACATAAACCCACCACACACACAATTTCCACATGATGCACACTAGAAATACAGGTAAGGCTATAAGGACCAGGCTGCACTATACCAAGTTTGTATGATACTTACCATAACACCTTTGGACTTAGAGATGTAGGAGGCCTGAATCACCTGGGAATCCACCTGAGGCAGGTGAAAATAACCAGAGCCTCTCTCCACTCTCACCGTCACCTGCAATGCACACATCGGAAAATAATGTTTAGGGGAAAACATCCTTAAACAAAGAAGTAACTCCTGCTCAGCAAGAACATCCAGGGAGAAGGCAGTCCAATCTGTACCTCAACATCATCCCACAATTGGACTCCCTGAGCCATCTCCCCTCTTCTTTTTGTTATCTCCCTTATTTTCATCCCCCCCCCCCCCCCCCCCCAAGCATGGCTCTGCACTGGGCAGATTCTCACATGGAGGAGAGATCCCGCAGAGGAGGCAGCTGCAAAATTTGGCTGGAGGGCAGAACCACCTCGGGAACGACTGACGTTTCTTTTCATTGTACGATTGGTGTGAAAGGTATGGATAAGCATGTCAGCCATTTTTAGTGTCGAATTCGGTGATATCAGTTTGATGCTTGGGATGATCAGCCTGGCCCAAGTTCTCTGAATCGTCTCTTGCTAATCTGCCATTTCCAATGCTTGGTCAGTCATTCAACAGACATTAACCTTCACCCACCTTTACTTTAACCCTCTTTTACTCAACAATTTCGCATTAAGCCAAATGTTTATGAGAACTGAAACCCACGTGAAGTCTTCACCATGTCTCAGTCCTCTTAGAAAGTTTCACAACTTCTCAATACTTTCAACAGAGCCATGTCTGACACTCTCTACGCTTTCCCATGTTTGCCTGTGGTTCAAGCAGTTTACCCTGAGCACCTTCCTTTTTCGAAAGACACTCCCCCTGGCTTTGTGTGCTGTGTGCTCTCACCCTAACCCTAGTCACGGTTGAAGGTCGATACCTGTAGCGAAAACAAGGGGGTCAAGATCTTTACCTTGTTGGAAGGATGGTTGAAGATGGACACTGTGTCAGGGGAGATAACAGCCTCCTCCACAAGCAGCAGTTCCAGGGATTTGCTGATGCGTGGCGTGATTCTCTCCTGCAAAATGAAAAGTGTCCCTAAAGAGCAAAGTCATCAACACACATACACACACACAAATTAATGATGATGAACAGCCCAGCCACATCTCAGGACACCCCCACCCTCTGTCCACATGTTAACCTTCATTGTCCTGTATTTCGTATGACAGAAGTCGCCTAGACTACTAAGTTTATATTGGAATTTGCTGCCCGAATTGGGGTACTACTTTAAAAAATTGTAAAAAATAAACTAATGGATATAAAGACTTCAAATTTTCAGCAAAAATCTATGGAAAGCTGAACTTTGGTTTGCACTTGTTATTTCTGGGGGATGTGAAAATATTTTTATGAGTCAACACTCACACACCTGATTTTACCTGGGAAACACACCTACGTCAGTGAAATAGGTGATAGACAGGCAATACAACACCCATCAACTTTATAACACCTACCTTTTTGGTGGCAAGTGGTCAGGTTCACCATCTGAAAAGAACTGATGGGTGTTGTGAGGTGTTAGTAGTTACACAGGTAGCTAGGAATATACGTGAAATTTTTGTGACGCTTTTAAGTCACCTAGCAGTTACATAGCAGGAAAAAAATAACAGGTCAAAATCATACCATACTTACTGAAAATGTATTGGAGTGTATGCTTTTTGATCTGCATGAGTTAGTTTGTGTTTGTGAGAAAAAGGATTCCTATGACTGATAATATTTCTAACTATATGCAGGTGTTAGTAGGAAGTAAGAGAGGCAGGCATCACAACACAAAACAACACTCAAATATTTTTTGTTGTACTCACCATATGGTTCCAGATGTAATGAATTATATAATCCAAATGTGATCACACACAAACAACACAGTCACTGGAAATGTTCTTGCTTTTGATCACTTTTGTCACACACTGATCACTGACATGAAATTTTTTCCGTTGTGCACTTTTCTTACATGCACAAACTCCAGTACTTTTGTATGTGGCACTTTCAATATTTAGTCAACCCCAAAACGGTCTGTACAAAACAAAAATGACAAAGTTCAGTCCTTGATTTAGTCAAGTATCAGGTGTACTGCTAAGAATGGGTGTGTAGGAACCTACTCACTGCTGGTGAAAAGAAAAAAAGCAGCCACGATCCTTGCACAAAGCCACCTTACACATCACACACTCATGTGTTGACTGGATGGCATTGCCTGCTGGGGTTTTCCTGCCTTCCTTCTTGCAACAGACACAGTCCTTCTTGCCTCTGGCAGACTGGATTTTGGAAGGAGTGTGTTTGTGCTTGTCTGGATTGTCGTGAACGACAGGACGGCCGATCCGTTTTTGACCCTTGAAACCATTCACCATGCCCATGACAATCTCAGTGTGAAAATCCACATGCAGTTTCAGTGGGGCATCTGCAGAGTTTTTGTAGATTACAAAGGCATTTACTGCAGCAGTGTCCAGGCAGAAGAAGAACACATATTTCCACCACTTCATGAATTTCTGCTTGGAACAATAATATGATCGCAATTGATCATGCTTGTCAACACCGTTGTAGTTCTTGGTGTAATCAGCCACAGCCAGGGGCCTAGAATACCTGGCTTTTTCAACACCCCCTGCACCTTTTCTGACAAGCTCTCCATCGGTTCCATCATGGACAGAAGTAAGAAGGGTGACCTTACGACGGTCAAACCAAGCAACAGCCTGAAGCTTGCCCTTCAAATCATCATAGCCAATCTCACGAAACCAGCGCTTTGTGTCCCCAGACTTTTTGACACATTTTGCTGGCTTCATATCCTGTGGCAGACCCTTCCTGTTGTTTCGCACAGTCCCACATGCCAAGGTTTTCTTCTGAAACAGATACTGAATGAGGGGGACTGACGTGAAATAATTATCAAAGTAGACGGTGTGCCACTTGAAATAATGGGGTTCTGCCAAGTGTTTGACGACACGATCCCCTAGGGCATCACCTGTCCCAGCAGGCACATCATTGGTCTTCCCAGTATATACTGAATACTTCAGCATATAAAAAGAATCAGCATCACACAAAGCCCACACCTTGAGGCCCCACTTTGTTGGTTTTGCAGGCACGTACTGCAGAAAACCACAACGACCCTTGAACTTGATCATTGCCTCATCTACTGTGATGTTTTGCCCAGGTAGAAACTGCATAGCAAAACATTCTCGAGTCATGGAAATGAGAGGTCTGACTTTGAACAGGGGGTCATACCCAGCCTGACCTCTGGGAACAAACTGAGTGGTATCAGCGAGGTGAAAATACTGGTTCAGCTGTTCAAACCTGTTCTTCGACATGACACTCGACACCCAGGGATTGAAGAAAGGAGAAGAGTCTTTCCAATAAAAATCACGATGAGGAACAGGGGCCATGTTCATAAACAAGAGAAGACCAACAAAAGCTCTGATTTCATCCACAGTGGTTGGCTGAAACTTATCCTCAGGAAGACCAGCAGCCATGAGCGTTTGTCTTGCATACAGGTTGGTTTCCCTGACCATGAGATGGAATGCGTCCGAAGGAAAAACAAGTGAAAAATAATCAAAAGATGTTCGAAGATTCACTTGTGGACGTGGGGGGGCCCCTGTATGCATCAAACACACGAACTTCAGTCCGAAAGTCGTCGTTTGACCACTGCGATGACTGTGCACATCCACCGACATCAGTAGCACCTGCGTCACCTGCGTCGCCTATGTCCGAGTCACTGTCACTACTCGCATTCACTCCTTCTGCAACTTCATAGTCACTGTCGCTGTCTACAGAGTCAAGATCAATGTCCGATTGATTCCAGTCATCATTTTCGGTCGGCAACACATTCATATTGAACATTTGGTCCACAGTCAAGCTCATGTCACTGTCACTGTCAGAGTGCGACATTTTGATCGTAGTCGAAGTCGATGGGATGACAAAAAAAATCGATTAAAAATAAAAAAAGCCACAAACCGCTTTCACAAATGGCGCTGAGAAAGGTAGGAAAGACCCGGATAACGACCGGTTTGTCTTATTACTGTGGTCAACCCAAATAAGGGAGGCACACCGAGACAATCAGCCTACTGAGGAACGGGCGGTACAGGGCGGATCAGGAGCCTGACGGGTCGGGCGGAAAAGGGCGGAACGGGGATAGAAAGGTTAAATGGTTCAGTTGTACATGAAGCTCAGACACATGTTCATTAGGGAGTGTTCCTCATGTTCTTGATTCATAGCATACCTCGATGCCATAACCTAAAACTTTGGATTTGGGGGCTTCTCTCAGGGCGCTCACACTCAGGAAATTTCAGACTGAGCCTAGAGTGGACAGCGGCCCAGCACTAGCCAGTTACCTGTGGCCTGCACAGATTTGACAAAAATGTCATGGCGTTTTTCATTTCCAAAATGGAAAACACAACCCCCTTCCCCCCCTCCAAAAAATCAACAATATTAAAAATTGCATCCTTCTGATATATTTTCTGCGGAGTCTTTACTGCTATCAAGCATATATTCCATTTCCTTTACTCTTGATTTTTTTTTTTTTTAAACACTTCATATGACAAAAATGTTACAATGTCAGAGTGGCATTTCTGTGCCAGTTCAAGGGACGTTACCATTCACATAATCAATCCCTACTCAAAGTTACTTTCCTTTCACAAAGTCACATATGTACATGCATGCATACCCCTACTGACACACTGCATCTTCCCCGTCCCTGCCGTTTACCTGGATGGTGACCTCTGCCGCTCTCAGGTAGTCTTTCTTGTAGCTGCTGATGGTGGCAGTGACCACCACCGTTCCTGTCCGACCCTGAGGCCGCAGGGTCTGGTAGGCTGCACAACAACAGCAACAACCACAGATATGTCACCAACTGTAGCAATATCACAGGTTACAGCAATGTTAGAAGATAAAGAAATGTCACTGGTAACAGCAATGTTACCACTCACCATATCACCAATGACAGCGATATCACTGATTACAGCAATATCACTAACAACAGTTATCTCACCAGCAATATCACTAGTTATGGTAGTATCACCTTTTAAAGTAACATCATTAATAACAACAATACCACCAGTTGCAGCAATATCACCAGTTACAGATACACCATGAGTAACAATGACATGAACAATCATAATAACAACACCAATCACAGTATTATCAACAGTAATACTGCCAGCTACAGCAATATTACCTGTTACACCACTGTTGCTAGTTACAGAAGTATCACCCGTTACAGTAATGTCACCAATTACAACAATATCACTAGTAACAGTAACATCATAGTGACATCAATACTGCCCACTCCAGCAGTGCCACCCGTTACAACAGTATTGACAGTTGCAGTAACGACACTGCTTACAGCGCTATCACCTGTAACAGTTACATCACCAGTTACAGTAATAACACACAGCTTTTGTAGTAACATTAGTTACAACAATATCACCAATGACAGCAATGCCACCAATAACAGCATTATCATCAGTTACAGCAGTATTACCTGTTACAGTAACATCACCAGTTATAACAGTATCACCAATCAAATATATATTACTAATTAACAATTTTACACAAAATGGTTGAAACATAAAAATCCAAAAGACGTTTCATGGATACTTCCTGGGTAAAAAAACAAAAAAAAGGAACAAAGACTGCCTGACGTACAGAAGATGGAAACAGAAATGAAAACCCATTTCAAGTGAGAGACTGTCAAAATAAGTTTCAGTGGTACCAAGGAGGCATCAATGTGTGCAGACTAGTCCACATATATGTAACTCACACCTGCTAAACCACCATGTCTCTAATGCATACATGGGATAAAAAGAAAAAAAAATTAAAATGACAGAACAGAAAAAAAACCCTTGAGATCATGGCAGCACCTTAAAACACACACACACACACTGGATAATGGCAGTACCTTAAAACACACACACACAGATACACATACACACATGCATGCACGCACACACATACTCCTACCCTGACAGCAGAAGGGTATCTAGGAGTCATGACCTGGATGTGGTCTGCCCCCTTAAAGTGAAAAGAGTTCATGGCTGAAATACTTGAATGAAGGGTGGCTTCTTCTCTGAAAACCTTCTACGGTCAAGCTTTCCTCCTACTTTCTTCACACAAATTTGTTTCGATTCATTCACGTTTTGACATCAGCAACTTTGAGCTGAATACTCCTACCAGACAACCGCAATAAGAAAACATTAGGTTTTCTCCTTATCCTGTTAACTATGATCAGCTAAGACATGATTCACTGAATTTTTTTTTTTTTTTTTTTTTTTGAGAACATTCAACAAGCACTGGGTGTACCAAATGAACAACACAGGTCCAAGCACATATCCCTTGGGAACACCAAATGTGATTATGATGGGAAAGACTCAAAACATCGTGGACTCCCGGCTGGCAGGTCATGGGTTCGATTCGCATCAGAGTCATGTGGGATTTTTCTGCTCCGACCTGCTCCTACCCAGAGTTGAGTTTGCTACGGGCTCAGCTGGGAAGACTGGGACCACACAGTCGAATTTCATCCACTTAATGGATGCGTCTCTGACAGCGTTGCTCAAATTTCCTGACCAACACTGCAGGTGTCTGTACCTCTCGGGCCTGGTTGATGCTGGAGTATATTATGAAAGGAAGCGTAGAGTACAGCCCTGTCATGCAGTCTCAGACCGGAATGGAAATCCGTAGCATCATCTTAATCATCATCATCTTAATCATCCTCATTCTCATCGATCAGCTTAAAAAAAAGTCTCAAATTCTGTGGCCCTTCACGCCCTGCTCTCATGGTGACCTCAGTTTCCATGTCCTCTCCATGTCTGTGGCCTTGCTTTACTTCCATCGGGGCCACTGGTATCAGCGAGTCCAGAGGGGCTGTTGTTGGACGGAAGTGGTGGCACCCTCCGGAGGGAGAACACACACCGGCTGCGCGACTAAGCAATTATTGTCGTCAGTATGGGGCTTAGCAGGTGGTGTCCTGCGTATGTTAGATCAGAACAGGCGCCACTGAACACCACCGAAGTGACTCAGCAGCAGTGCAGTGTCTCCTCTGGTGGGTTGCCTCTTGCTGACTTGGCACTGACTGCTCCCTGTGGATTGCCGGTGCCGGGGCTGCGGTGGGACTGACCAGGCTGTGACTGTGGACAGGGTGTCGGAATGAGTGGCGTGGGTGCAATGCCACTTAGGTGGCACAGAAGATGGGACAGAAAAAAAAAAAAAAAAAAAAAGACTGAAAACCATCTACCATGATTCTTTCTGTTGCAAAATCAAACCCATGACAAAGCAGAGCGAGAAATACCACATGGCTATCCAAGTCTGTTTTGGTAAGACCACAGGGTGTCAATGGCAGCAGAAAGATCAAGCAATGTAAAAATGTTTGTTTTACCATTGTCGCGTGATGTTTTCAATGCCATTTATAATCTTTAAAATAGAGCTGTGATAGGTGCTTATGCTGACTGCAAACAGATAAATAAACTGTTGTGAGTAAAATGATCATTGAATGGAAAAAAGAAAAAAAAAAAGAAAAAAGATGCTCTACTACCTAAGACAGAAAGAAAGGAAAGATCTGAAACAATATTTAATGCAACATTAACAACAGCCTTTATTCATTAATGCGGTGGTTGTTTATGACTAGTACCAATATCTGAAAAGGTTCCGTTTATCAATGTGAATTCTATAAGCTTTTCAGTCACGGAACGATCCTCATTTATATGAAGGAACTGGTTAATCGTAGTTGGCCGACACAACGGTATGCCCTGCTGCCCTCACCTCGCACAGAGTCGTCCCCCTCATCACTGGTGACCAGCTCAGTGTGCAGCACTTCAGGGTGAACAATGGAGGCCAGAGCAATGTTGGGCAATGACCAGTCCAGTGACAGCGACGAGAAATTGTCAAACCGCCTTCCGCTGCTGTCAGTCAGCGCCACCTGCAGGCGAAGGTCTTTCTCGCAGTGCACAGGCATCTGTTGGACACAGACAGTGGCCGGATTGCATGCACTGATAAGAAAACATGATCACATGCTTGTCTCCCTTTCCTTTACATACACACATTCATACATTTCGAGACTGGTAAATTGACAGCCATCAAAGAATATTTTTGTTTTGTTTGTTTTTGCTTGCTTCTTCATGTTTTTTTTTTTTAATTACAATGACATAATGGACAATTGTTGTCAGTATCTGATGGATTATTGTACCTTTTAGATCTTCCCCTAATATGGAGTATAGCTGCCTTAATGATGGGATAAAAATGGTCATGCACACAAAACTCCACTCCCTATGTAGGGCAGATGGGATTAATACTTGCCTGTCCATACAGGGAGTGTCCGCAGGAGTATTAGCCTGCGTACGCAGAAGAAGAAGAAGAAGTATCTTTTAGAATGAACTTTAATGTCCAACAGGCCACTCCTACAGTGTGTCAGTGAAAATCTTATGATTTTTTTTAACCCCTAAATTCATGTAAGGCTGTGATTCAAGTGATAACTAAAAAAAAATTCAGTCACTTCCAGTAATGTCGTTTCTCCAGTTCTGTTTCAGATGGTCTCAAAATACAACATGAGAAACAAAGAGAAGAAAAAAGTGAGAAGTTCACAACAAACCAAGAGAAGAAGAAAGCAGACTGACCCTTCCCATGACATGCTCTCATGTTGTCCTCGAATAACATTTCTCCTCCATACCCATGCCTGCACTGAACTGCTGTCAAAGTCAGCAACGTGGGTTGATTCATAGGGTCAGTCATTACGACGATGTGGTAAACGTTTCCCTCCAGAGGGGGTCGCTTACGTTGTCTGGCTCCATGACCAGTTACTAATATCATAGGAGGGATAGTGAGCAGTGTCCTGCACATGTCAGGTCAGAATAAGCAGAACTGAAAACCAACAGCGACCCCACAGCAAACCAATGCCACTTTTGCAGGGCTGCCTCATGACCCATGACTGAAAGCTCCCTCTATGCTGCTGGCACAGGGACTAGTCACTACAACACAGCAGCTATGTATGGGCTAGTCAAAATAAGTGGTGCAAAAGTAGAGCCACAGACAGTGTGATAGAAGATGACACCGTAGAAAAAAAATGGAGATGGATGACCAAACGGTGAAAGCCTAACTCCAGGTCAAATCCAGAAAACAACAAAAATCATATACTTCTAATTAAAAAGTCAAGGACCAGCTTTGATTTTTAGCAATTCCACTTAAAAATTAGCAAAGAACCATCGATATGGATGACTATAGTGTGAATCCTCCTTCTGTCTGCCTCTCAGATAGCAGTTCAAACCCGTGGATAACATCCAGGAAAATTGCTGAATTGTTAGCCGTTTCTAAACCACTTCAGTTAACAAGCCGTCAAGGTGACAGCAGCAACACATGACGCACAAGCAAGGGTCTTATACGTTAACACTGTTCATCCTCTCTTCAGCAAGATCCTGCTTGAAAAAGCCAACAATCTGGGCTGAAACAGACAAGCCTCCTAGAAGACTACAAGAACACTGTGTTTGTGGTTCTTGACCTTTGACTGGTAGCATCAATCAAAACCAGAAGCAAGCACTGACCGGGAGATGTGTTTCGTGAGTCACAGGGCAAGGAGGGAGACTTGGGTCCTGGTTGAGGATGGGGTGAAGATGGAGCTCCACTGGCCGTGCACACACCACCCTGCACAACACAGTCCACCCATATTAACACTGATCTGGTACAGTATCACCCCTGCACAACACAGTCCACCCATATTAACACTGATCTGGTACAGTATCACCCCTGCACAACACAGTCCACCCATATTAACACTGATCTGGTACAGTATCACCCCTGCACAACACAGTCCACCCATATTAACACTGATCTGGTACAGTATCACCCCTGCACAACACAGTCCACCCATATTAACACTGATCTGGTACAGTATCACCCCTGCACAACACAGTCCACCCATATTAACACTGATCTGGTACAGTATCACCCCTGCACAACACAGTCCACCCATATTAACACTGATCTGGTACAGTATCACCCCTGCACAACACAGTCCACCCATATTAACACTGACTGTGTATAGTATCATCCCTGTACAACACAGTCCACCCATATTAACACTGACTGTGTATAGTATCACCCCTGCACAACACAGTCCACCCATATTAACACTGACTGTGTATAGTATCATCCCTGTACAACACAGTCCACCCATGTCAACAATGAGTTTGTAGAGTATCATCCCTGCATGACACAGCCCACTGATATCAACACTGATTTTGTACAGCATTTGCCCACTGATTTTGTACAGCATCAGCCCACTGATTTTGTACAGTATCAACACTGATTTTGTACAGCACCAAACCACTGATTTTGTACAGTATCAGCCCACTGATTTTGTACAGCATCAGCCCACTGATTTTGTACAGCATCAGCCCACTGATTTTGTACAGTATCAACCCACTGACTTTGTGCAGTATCAGCCCACTGATTTTGTACAGCATCAGCCCACTGATTTTGTACAGTATCAGCCCTGCACAACACAGTCCACTGATATCAACACTGAGTTTGTACACTGTTATCCATGCACAACACAGTCCACTGATATTAACATTGAGTTAATGATATCAGTGAAAACTGTGACGGCTGATTCCCTTACTTGACGGATGCCCTCTCAGTGACAGGGAACTGGTTCTTCGCTGTCACGCCGTTACCCACGTTCAGAGTCAGGATCTGCACAGCAACAGCCACAGTTAACATCACAATGATTTGTTTCCCCTAACAGTTCTCTTAGCAGACTGATGTAAATAAGGAAGTGCTTACACATACACACAGATACGAACGTCCTTGTGAAGATCAATCATAACTGTTGACAGCAAGCTCTTTAAATAACTGAAAAATATGTTATCAATTTAAATCTATTTAATAGTTTTCACTTGCTCATTTAAAAAAAAACATATAAAATAGAGCTCTGTACCATCTTTTTATCACAGTACAAAAAACCACTTCCACTACTTGTGTCCTGACACAGTTTCTGAACGATAAAAAATGAAATTGGAAATGAAATGAGGCAGGGAACAGTAAACAATAAACAAGTGGGGTAACTTTTGCTCCCATAAGAAAACCTAACACAGAGTAACTTTTATTCAAGACTGGCACAGCCTTTTAAACTTGAATAAAGTCAGACAAATACATAGACGAACAATCTAATAGTGGGGGAAAAAACAAGCGCAGGCCAATAACTCAATTGTCTTCATAGTAATGACTTGGCAAAGATTTGGACTTAAGGAGGGGGGAGTTTGAAGATGGAGAAACTGGGAACATGAAATTAAGAAAATATATTACAGATATGAAAAACTCTTCACTAGCTGCATAAGGGAACCACCGTAATCCCTTTTGAAGGCAGATATATTTGTATTGCCTGCTCCTATTAGATTGTTCGTCTATGTATTTGTCTGACTTTATTCAAGTTTAAAAGGCTGTGCCAGTCTTGAATAAAAGTTACTCTGTGTTAGGTTTTCTTATGGGAGCAAAAGTTACCCCACTTGTTTACTGTTGATAAAAAATGAAATCAAAATCAACAATAGCACTTATTTCTCTCCAAAGTATAAGCTTTTAAGAGGACTTAAAAATATATCCATGACTTAAAAATACAGAATCAATTTCAACTTTTCAAACAGTTTCCATTTGCTCATTTAAAACGAAAAAAACACCAACTTAACATAGAGCCCTGCAGTATCTGTTTATCTCAGTGCACCCCCCCCCCCCCCCCCGCCCCACAAAAAAAAAAAAAAAAAAAAAAAAAAAAAAAAAAAAAGAATCCTGACACTCTTTCTGAACGACTGTTAAAGTGAAAAGAAAATCAATGACAGCACTTACTTGCTCTCCAAAGTCTTTGCACAGAACATGGAAAGTGTGGATACCTCCTGGAAAAAAGACATTGCTGTATGAGTCCCCTGGCTTCATTTTCTATGAACTGCTGTTGCCTTGACACCCGTCAGTGCCTTTACAATCATTTCTCATAACAATGTCTTCAAATTAAAATACTTCTGACTGATTTTCATCTTCCAGGTCAATCTATTCTATATCAACATTGTCGTCCCTCTGTCTTCAGTTTCTCCACTTTTGACAATAATCTGTTTGCACAGTATTGATAATAATAATGGATACTTATACAGCACACTTTCAAAAAAAAAACTTCTCTGGGTACTCTACAAAAGAAAAACGTATACAATACACAATATTCTGCATAACATATCACAATTGTACTACACATAAAAATGCACCTTACAAGCTTTGAATTAAAAAAAAAAGAAGAAAAAACAGCCACACATATATACTTGCGCACTTACAAAAGAATATCATATGCGCATTTAAAAAATGTCATACGTGCATGAGTACATACTGTTTAGACGGACATACCATGACCAGATCTATTTGCCAAGAGAAGACAGAAGTTTAAAGGCCAGATTTGAAACAGGCGAAGGGGTCAGAATGTTTGAGGTTGTCAGGGGCTTTGTTTGATGTTGTTAGGTCTTGGAAAAAAAAAAAAAAGACCTCTGTCCGTAACCCTTAGTTCAGGTTTGAGGTACCCTGAGAAGCTGAATATCAGAAAACTGGAGCTGGCAAGACCGAGGAGTTCAGAAATACTCTGGACCAGACCCTCTGACAAAAAAAAAAAAAAAAAAAAGTCAGAATGGATACCTCAAAGTCTACTTCACTGAAACAAGCAACCCATGGAGAGAGTGAAGAAGGGAAGAAATGTGGTCATATTCAGCAGTTCTGCAAGAGAATCTGGCAGTGTTATTCTAGATTCTTTGAAGACTGTTTAATGGCTCTTTGGGAAGGACGGACTAAAGAGAATTACAGTATTCTGTCAATAAGGGGACAAAAGCACACTTGAGTGTTTCCGACCCATCAGTAAAAAGACAGTGATCCACAGAACTGATATTATTCCAAACAGGCATTTTTGAAATATGCTGTTGAAAGAGAACAGTCTAGAGTTACATCAGAACAAAACAGAAGGAGGAAAAAAGTACATCATTTATCAGGACATGATCAGGAAGAGAGTGTGTTAAAAGAGTTTCAAGCTGCTGGGCTTTCTGCTTTGTTAAGAAACATTTCTGTGCATATTCCATGTCATGAAAATGCTACCTCGAACCCCTCCCTCCTGAAGATGTGATGGACAAGAGGTAACTGAACTCTTCAGATGAATGTTCTATATCTAGGTCCTGTGAAAGGACTTCATCAAATCATATCAAACAAAAATACACAAAAGCATCCAAAAACAAAAAACACACAAAAGCATCCATGCCATCAAGTTTGAGTGTGCTAACATTCTTTACACCCACCCACACACACTACAGACAAAAGACTGAGGCATAGGCATGGCAGAAAAGGGCATGGAGAATAACACAGGGAAATGTTTCTTCCGTCGCCAAAGAGAAACAGTGAAAACTACAAACAATGGCACTTTGTGATCAATCCCATCATCATTTCAGTCCCTGCACAGCGGTTGCCTGCTCTACCGCTACTGCACAGTGAGTGTAAATCGTAACAAAAGTCACCATTAACACAGTCACAGTTCATACTGATTCTTGATAAACAGAAAATATTCCTTGTGCTTATTACAGGATGGCAGTAAAAAGCGGGGTCTGGGTACAAGCCTGTGCATATGTGCGAGTATGTGTGTCTTGTTAGTTACTTTAAGCTGTTAAAATCAGTACAATTCAGTGGCCGTGATATTTTTTATAAACACTGAAGCTGAAGTGTGTGTGTGTGTGTGTGTGTGTGTGTGTGTGTGTGTGTATGTGGTGTGTGTGTCATGTGTGTGTGTGTGTGTGTGTGTTTTGGTGTGTGTGTATGTGTGTGTGTGTGTGGTGTGCTCTTTCCTAACCTATTAAGTGGTTTATCAACCGGTCAAACACCTAAAAAACGGATCGGTTTTTTTCATCAACTCAATTTTGCAAAACTTGTTTGTTTTCGCATTGATTCAAGCATTTCCTTACAGCTGCAAACATTTTAAAAAGAGTCTAGACCCTTTAACTGATTTACAAAATCAACTTTTCATAAGTAGGTTTCCAAAAGTTTTAATTTTTTAAAAGCCAAGAGTTAAAAAAAAAAAAAAAACGTCACTGAAGTCAGAAGATTTTACAGTTCAGTTCAGTTCAGTGGTTTATTTAATGTCTTTTCATCGCCAGATGATATTAGACACTTGTTTAAAAAAAAAAAAAAAAAAATCAACTTATCTAGTACCTGCAAAGCCACATCTGATGTGTGCATATTTACATAAGTAGAAGAAGAAGAAGATTTTACTTTGCTTGAAAGGTGTAATCTATAGTCAAAATGGCACACCCTAACCTTGCATTCTTTCCTTCAATTACTACATTCTTAAAAATGCATTTGAAAAAATTGATAAAACCATTTGGGGTGGGGGCGGGGAGGGTAATAAATGTGTCCGTGTGTTTGTGTGCATGTTTGTATGTGTGTGTGTGTGTGTGTGTGTGTGTGTGTGTGTGTGTGTGTGTGTGTGTGTGTGCATATGTGCTTGTGTGTATGCATACATGCAAAAGTGTGTGTGGGTGCGTGCATGTATTTACGGCATGTGTGTATACACAAAATTTTGTATCCAGCGTGATGAAGGTGACTTCTTCACCACCATCGATGAGGAACAATTGTATGAAGTTTTGCTTCATGACTCAGATCACACACAATCATGCAGTTATGTCACCACTTGCACAGTGAACAAAATGCTGAGCATATTAATCACCACTGGAAAAGGTGAACAAAACAAAAATGCCTGCACAACTTGCTAACAGCATTGTGTGCGATCTGCTGGCAGGCCAACTACTACTATTTCGCAATAAAAACCCCCAGCCAGAAGCACTAGCAAATGTTTGCTTACCTGCAATACACTGTTCAATACACTTAATATCACAAGGAATAAAACCGATTAAGATGTAGAATAATCATAAACCTTAAGTCTTGAAATACAAATGAAACACGTACATAGTTATACAAACATGAATTCCATTTCACAGTTTAAGTACAAGAACTTAACTACTTTCGTAAAAACAGAACACTGTTTGCTGTAATTTCCATTCCACAGCAACAGCCACTCGACCAGCTCTACATTCTAAAACAGTTTTTTGGGTGTCCACTGCCAACTCAGGGTTAACTGATGTCAGTGCATTCCATCGAATCTGCGGTACTATATGGCACGCACTCACACACACACACTACAGAAACCATCAGCCTTTACAATGACTAACTGATGTCTGAGCACATTCAAGAACAGATCTCAAAATGATTGTTGATTGTTCAAAGGAAGCACAGCAGTCCAATTAACACACGTAAACAAGCTGATCAATATTGTTCAGTTAATGTGTCTTTTGTGTGTTCAGTTCAGTGCCATCATGGGATGGAAAGATGTCAGGTAAAGCCCCCATGATATCCAGTGAACCAGGTCATCTTTACTGCTTGCAAGCAGATGAATGTGCCCAACTTTCAATAAAACTGTTTTTTTTTTAGGAAATGGACTTTGGGTTCATTTTTACTGGCAATCACCAGTATCTTACCGTTCAAATGACAAAATACTGACAAAAATATCAGCCACATGTCCTGCCCACAGATTTTTTTCACTTACAGTTTAAAAAAAAAAAAAAAAAAAAAAAAAAAAAAAAAAAAAAAAGAGTTGACCATTGTGTTCTTTACCACTCGATTTTTAGCACCTGTGATGACCAGGGTTCCGGTTTTGTTTGACCGGTTTGCCTTTCCCAAGTTTGCCGAACCAGTTAACTAACAGCACAAATGCATCACTGTGTTGTGGTCTCAGTGTTAGCATGGCCCAGCTGACCACACGCAGGCCCTTCACGGCTGTCACCACACAGGGAAAAACAGTCCTGTCCCCCTTCACACACCCCCACTCTAAAACACCTCAACCAAACACACAGCCATTCACAAACAACACATATATACAACATAATTCATAGCATGATGGTCACTGACATCTTTATCAAAGCAGGAACAATCAGGTTGTTTTAAGGATGCCAGCAATTTTGCTTTATTTACTGACCACAGTTAAAAAAAAAAAAAAAGTAACAAAGTTATTCAAAATCATTTAAGATCCAAGGAACAACACATGAAATGCCTCGTGAGCAACTACACCTGTCACAATGGACAGCGAACATCTACTCTGAACATTTTCACTACCTAGTCATCAGATTACATTAAAAAGAAATATACCATGTAATGAATAATAGGAGGAAAAAGTATCAAGACTTTCTAATACACAGGCAGGTAAACGGGCCATAAAGGCAGGAAAAAGTGGAAAACAGAGCAAATCAACCAACAAAACAAAAAGCAATCAGAGAGAGTGACAGACAAGAAGAAATGACTAGCACAAGCACAGGATATCCAGAGGACAGTTTACGCTGTACGTCCCCTGCATCCCCACAGGGATTACATTACAATGCTGCATCCTAAAAGCAACACCTTGTCTAGATGCACCCAGTAACTGTGTATTAGGCCTATGTCATTTCTTCCTTTTTTTCAGCTACAAAACTGGTAACCATATTATCATGTCAAAGAGTGAAAAAAAAATCTACATCCACATATACGAACGTACATTATGTTTTAGCTCTTTTTGTAGCTGGCAGGAGAACTGCCGACTCAAAAAAATCTTGTTTAAAAAGTTAGGGTCCAGGGGCCGCCTAGGCTCTGGTGGGTCTAGGGGAAACTTCCATGGTAGGAGGTCTGGGGTGGGGGGGGGGGGGGGGGGGGGGGGGGGTGTGAAGGCCTATACCAGTATCAAATCTGAGCATTTCTGTGGTCATTTTGTAGTCTCTTATGACAGAGAAGTTACCAAACAACATGCAGAGTCACCAGAACAAAACAACTACCTGTTCTCTTCTATCTTGCGTGTACTGCATCACACCATTCCCACCTAGTTGCTTTTCAAGCACAAAATAAAAATTTGCTGATCCAAACTGTCAACCGTTGTGGACTTTTCAGTCAAATCCCACCTGCACCTGCTGACAACTGAGCCTTCCTCACATGTCTCACTTCAATTTACTATGCTTAACACACACAAAACTGAGTCATCTTAAATCTGACCAAAAAGATGAGAAAAATGGCACTGTGATGCACTTCGACAGTCACACAAGACCTAGTATGATAGAAACTTTACTGTTTACAGCACTGGACCTGTAGTGATATATTTCACGTGTCTTTCTGCATGTGTGTGTTTTGTTTTGTGTGTGTGTGTGTGGTGTGTGTGTGTGTGTGTGTGTGTGTGTGTTGTGTGTGTTGTGTGTGTGTGTGTGTGCGCGCACGCTTTGAGTTAGAATGTTTCTGTAATATGCACTTTGGGCTCTTGTCAGGTAAAGCGCTCTATAAATATTCTTTTACATTACATTTCTTTTTCGTTATCTCCCCTTCCATGAATTTTTTTGTTTCAACGTTTGTTCTTGCTAAAGCTCAGTCATTTGGATTTCCTGAAAATGTGTGGCTCTGGGGAGACTTTTCCAGCCCAAAGATGTCGAGGTGCCAAGATCAATGTTGTTGCCTTTCACCAGCTGGAGTTCCACTGTGCTCACTGAGTGGATCTGATTCGCTCTCTGCCTGCCTCCTGTTCGTGGGTGTGTTCACCACAGTGCTACTGACAGCATCAAACCGTCAAGTTGACACACACACACACACACATGGTGGTTTGCATATGGGCAAAGACTATGTGCAGGTGGTGGCTTGATCTCGCTTAGTCAAACGAAGAGCAGAACAGGCTGGTATACATACTTAGTTGAGAGGGCTGCCCAGCCCACTGAACACACCCCAGTAAGTGGGTTATTCTCTGCCTGAGAAACAGGACTCTGACACAGGCACATGCTGAGAAAGCAAGGCAAGATACTAATCATCTCTCCTTGTTTCTTCATCCAGCCTTATGTGCCACACTAGCGCCCTTTCTTTGCATAGTAAACAGATGTTAAACCTTTCTGATCTCAAAGCGTTTACTAATGCATGTGCCACAAGTAAAATCTGGCATTCAGCTCCCCACTCACAAGAAAGGCAACGAGTTATTCTCCTCAAAACAGCACTCCATACTACTTTAAATACCTCAAATCATAGTGCTTGACAAGCTTAAAAAAAAAAAGAAAAAAAAAAAAGAGTTAAATGGCGCAGCAAGTATGGGGAGTTTGTGTTATACTCCCTGTTTGGCTAGTATACTTACCATGTCAGACCATAGCATTCAACGGCAGTTAGCCAGCTCTGTCAGGCCGAATTTTTTCCGTGGCCAATGCAGTTGGAGACCCCCTGAGAAGTTCCCCCCGAGTATCTCAGTTTTGTTGGGGTTTGAGGGAGATAAGGGTCGTCTCTGGAGGAGCCCCGGGGGGCGTGTGCGTTCCCGTAACCGGGGGCACCTGGGGGGGAAAAAGGGGGCCTGTCTCCATCTTTTCTCCCTTTCCCAAGATGTCAGAACTCCGGAAGGAACTTGAGAGAGACTGAGCCGCCCCCTGGGAAAGGGCGTACCCCTGTGGGGTCACCGCTGAGGGGGTGAATCCACTTCGTTTTCGGGCCGGGGCCAGGGCGAGGGAAAGGTGGTTTTAAAAGGGAAAGGGAGGTCAAAAGGAATGAACAATGGGTTCAAAAGGGTTTTTTCTGAGGCACGAGGCCCGAAAAAAGGGTCCCAGGGGGAAAATGGCCTAGGGGACTGATTCCCCGTAGAGCAACCCCTCTAGCACCTCTCTAGGAAAATCATTGTCAAAAGAAGGGCCCCCCCCCATTTTGACGAATGGTAGTGCAATAGCTGATCTGTAGCCCCGAATACCACCGACAGCTTAAGGAAAGGATAGGGGGAGAGGAAATTTCCTTTTTGATGTTGGAGGGGCAGAAAAGGGGAAAAAGGGTTATCTGAGCACCATTTACCTCTCTCCCAACGGTATTGTAAGGGATTCGGTCTGGCTCTGCGAGATGCCGAGGCGAAGTCCCGTAATCCCTGAGAGGCCCCTCCCCCTTTGTGTGTCTGGACGGATGGGGTCCTCCGAGTGGGGGTAGATGAGATTTTCGCAGTTGGGGGGCTAGAAGCCACGCGGTAGGCGAAGCATCCTTGGGATTGGAGTGGGAAGCCCTGCCCGGGGTTTTGTTCAGCAGTCCCAGCGAGGGCTGAGCCGGGGGGGGAACGGGGGTGGGGGACTTGGGGTCCGGGAACCAAGACGGGTCGGCCACCATGGCGTTAGAGGATCGCCGGGGTCTTTCCACCTTCCCTTCCTGACATTTTGTGTAGGAGGGGGGAAGGGGGGAAAGGCATAGCCATAGGCCCCCCCGGGGGGAGGGATAGTGCGTCGACTGCATCCCCGGGGGATCTGGAAGGGGAGAGACACGGGGGCAGGTGAGGTTTGAAGCTGGGGGCCCCAAACGGGTCGATCATGGGCAAAAACCCAATGGTTGCGCGACACCGGGAAAGGGAGGGCCTCTTTTCTGAGGGAGGGCCTATGGAGGGGCCTCTCCCCCTTTGTTGAATAGCAAGCTACCGACGTTTTTGTCCGTGGGGGGAGAACAAGTGGGTGCGGACCTTGTGCGGGAGTTGGAGAAGGGGCGGGCCTGACCGCTTTCCAGCTCCCACTCCCCGGGGTGACGCCTCCACGGGGGCCCCCCCAGCCCAATTGGGGGCGTCTGTATAAGTTCCAGGGGTTTGGGTTTTGGGTTTGGGAGGGAGAGGGGGACCCCGGGGAGAGAGGGCTGGGTGAGCCGCTCCTCCGTCCCGAAATGAACCAGTGTCCGGGGGGAATGCCCTGGCCCCACGGTCGAGTCTGTAAAAACGTGGGCGGAACCCCCTGAAGTTGGTGTTTGGGGCCCCGCCGCGGGGGAAATGGGGGGAACAGGGACTCCATATTCCTGGAGGGGGGGACGGGGTTCTGGCCGAGGTGGGGGGGTGCCCTGGACAGGCAAGAGGGGCCACTATGCGTCAGGCCTCTCCGGGGTCTGCCAACAAACCGTGGGAAATCGTTGGGCCGGGTGAATCAGGATTGAAAATAGGGCGCCCTTCAGGCTAGGTGTCCCCCCCAGTCGCGATGATGGATGGAGTCTCGGATCTGGGTGGGGGCTCCATCTTGAACTTGGGGGGCCTAGGAACTTGTTGAGGGCGAAAGATCTAGAGGGCCCTCCATCCTCCCGAGGTTTTTGGGGATCAAAAAGAGAAAAGAAAGGGGTTTTGGGGTGGAAATCTCCGAGATGGCCCCTCTTTTGGGGAGGTCTTGACTTTCCTCGAAGAGTTTCTGCTTTGGGGGGAGGGTTCTTTGGGGGGAGGAGGGGGAGATAGCTTTTGGGGGGGGGACCTCGGGGCCCAAAGGGAAGGGGAAACCCCTTCCTGTAGCACCGCCACTATCCAGGGTGAGGCTATGCGTCTCCACGGGGGGGCATGCCGGGAGAGGCGCCCGCCAGGGGGGCGAGGGTCGGGGCTGGTGGGTGGGGGATAGGGCGAGGGGGGGGTACGATCTAAGCCCCCCTGGGCTGCCCCCTAGTCAGCTCCGGGAGCGTGACTGTTGGCCTAACCAAAAAATTTTTGCTGAGGGGGTTTTTGGCTTGGGCCTTGGGAGAAGATTAGGCGTTGGCGGGCCGTGCGGTGCGGGAAGGCGATTGCGGGGTAGGGTCTGGCCTGGGAAGGAACGAAGTGGGGGTTTTAGCAGGGGGGGCGGGGGCCGGGCGCAAAGGAACAGCCTGCTTGCGTTCCCAACGTTTTGTGCTAGACGTCAGCCGATAGTCGCCAAAGAGCGACTGGACCGGGCCCCGGGGATGCTTTCGCAGGGCTGCCTTAAGCGCGGGGAGAGAGAGGTCCGCGCCAGCAGGGCCTCTCTCGCACCAACAAGATTAAAGGGGCTTCGGGCTGGCTGTCCGCCGCGCCAAAAGGGTGATGCAAACCCCTTTAATAGGTGCCGCATGAAAGGATCGCTGAACAAGCGAGGGTCAGGTTTTGGGTGCGCCTAGACCCCGGGGTCCCCCGGGTACTGGGGGATGGCACCACGTTCTCCGGCCATAGAGCCTCCGCTCCTGAAGGGGCAGCCCAAGTAGGTGTTCCCGCCCGTGGTGGGAGGATCCCCATCCTGGCTACTGGGCCCCATTCCTTTGGTTTTTTAAAAGGAATGGGCCGGAAGTGGGGGGGGCAGGTGGGGGATAACCGAGGGCCCGCGGGGAAATGCCCTCCCCCCGGCCGGGGTTTGCCGTAAACAAGAGGCGCTGGGGGTTCTTGGGTAGTTTGGTCTAGATCTGGGGGGCCGGGGGAGAGGGAAAAAATTCGCAGCGGGTGCGGCCTCCCTCCTAACGAGGTCTGGCCCACCGTTCTATCGTGCGGACATCTACAATGAGGTGGGGCACTCCTCGTCATCGTCCCCCCGGGGGAGGTACTGGCCGAATTTCATACACCCGCTTCAGGGGAAAGTCGAGGGGTCCTGAAATTTGGTCCCCGGTGGCCCATAATCGGCGGCCGGGACATCGCCCTGCCGAAGGCAGCGCCCGGGAGGGGAGACAAGTCGCCCCAGGTAAGTGAGGCCGGGTGCCACATTCGACCATGAGCTGGTCGTGCTGGGGTTGGCGTTAACCATGGTCTCTCTCGGGGGCAAAAGGCCACCGGTCCCCGGGGGAAAAAGGGGCTGTGGGGGCCCCGGGGGAAAACCCATGGTAGGTAGGCCGCACTCAAGGGGTCTGCCCAGCGCGTTGGGGAATGGTAGTCAGACACCGCCGAGTCGTAGCCACGAGCCCTCTTCTTTTGTAGGCAAAAAGTCCCCGGGGCCCCGGGTACCTAATCACTTTTGGGGGGGGGGCTTGGAGAGGCCGTGGCCTGTGCCCCCCCGTCCAGGTCCGTGCACTGCACCATACACGCCCTTTGGGAAGGGGGCCGGGGAGGGCCATAAGGGGTGGAGAGGATGGGGAAAGTCGGCCCCCAACCCGAAAGTGCGGATTGGTCAAGCGGTCCCGTGTTCCCCCCCGGGAGAAAATTCAGGTTACCCTTGGTCCCGCTGGTAGACCCTTCCCCCCGGGGGAGCGGGCCCCGCGGACGTTCCCCCAAAATGGGGGACCGAAAGGTGGGTTTCCCCAAGCCCAATACCCCAGGGAAGAGGGACGTTCGATCGGGGTAGGTCGCCGTCCTTGTGTGGGCAGGGCCCGGGGCCCAGGCGCGGCGTGCCCGCACGCCCAGGATTTGGACACCACCGAGGTCGGGGTCGGGGTGACCAAAAGGCGTTTCCCGGGTCGAAGCTCTCGAGCTCAGGTGTGGCTGACCGTGCCCGGTGGGGCCGGCGCTATAAAAGGCAGATCAATTTGGGGGGAAAAAGAGATAGGGACTCATAAAGGGGGCAGTGAGGGATGGGATTCCACCCCAATCCGTCACCCGTGTGGGTCCGCGGCTCGGCAAGGTGCCCCGGGGGCCCGAATTCCCGTGACTCGCATGATATTTTAGAAGTCTCCGAGCGAGTCCGTACCCTAGAGGGCAAGCTGGCCGAGGGAAAAGGGGGGGGGGAGGCGAATTCCTTTGGCTAGTCTTTGCTCGGCCGGGCCCCTTGGGGGGACCCTTCCCATTAGATTTTCGGCAGCACCTTGAGGGGAGCTTTCCCCTTAACTACAGCAGATCAAATAAAGGCTTTTTGGGGAAATGGGGGGGCCGTTTTGCCTTCAGCCTTGGGACGCCGCGGTCTGCTCCGTGGGTTTGGTAACGGGGAAGATCACGGTCCCTTCCGCGGAAAGTTCCTGTCTACCCAAAACCGTACGTTCATCAGTGCGAACGGATTCTCCGAATGGAATCCCCCGCGGGTTCCCCGGGGAAAATTGAGCGAACCCCGAGCAGTGGAGGGGGCTCGACCCGGCGGTGTCCTTCACCATGTTGGGCACAGGGGATAGAGCAAACCCGGAACAACGAGCAAAGGGGAGAAAAAGGTGGCCGATCGAGAAAATCAATTAATCCGATCGTCCGTGTGGTGTCGTGCAAAGTGCTCGAGAGATCGACTGAAAACTCGAACACCCGAAAACCCCCCCGGTCGGGAGGTATGCTATTAATAGCAATCTCTAAAACTTTGGAGTATCACTGTGTATGGGTGTAAAAGTTTTGGGGCACTAAATCTTAATAAGCAGATCAGTGTCACACACCCTTACTCGAACAGTTCTACCTGTGAAGGGTAAAAGTACAGGTGGTAGTTATGAGCCAAACCTTATAAGGGAACCACACAAAAAACGTGCGAAAACCCGAGGCCGGCAATATGGTGGGGGGAAAACCGACCGGGGAGCGGTGCCCACGATCGCGAGTAACAAATCGCGAGAGTGCCCAAAAGAGACAAATCTTTTAAAAAATACGCTCCCGAGAGTGGGTAAAAGAGACAAATCTTTTTAAAAAATCGCCCCACCCCGACCTCACACGGCAAAAATACCGGGTCTAGTTGAAGCCCGGGAACCCAAAAATCGTGCTAACCGAGGGCCGCAATATTGGGGGAACCACCGCGAGCGGGGGCCCACGATGCGAGTAAAAAAGTCGCGGGAGTGCCGGTAAAAGAACAAATCTTTTTAAAAAATACGCTCCCGGAGTGCCGGTAAAAGAGACAAATCTTTTGATAATACGCCCCCCAAAGGCCTCAATTTGCAACCCCAACGAATCAAGTTAGAACAAAAAACAGAAAGTTAAAAACAAAGGCAATATAGGCGGAAAAGGGCACAAGACTTCTTGCTTTTACGGCAGGCCGAAGATGAATGACTTTAGGGAAATTGACACTGGGTTCTTCCGGGGGGGGGGGGGGGGGGGGGGGGGGGGGGGGGCCCCGGAAAAAAAAATTGGCTACAGAGCTGGCAACTGCCCCTTGAAGCTATGGTCTGACATGGTAAAGTATATGCGCCCAAACAGAAAACTTGGCTATCATCAAATTTCCCTTCCCTGAGACTCACCTTTTTTGTTGTTTATCAGGCTGCGAAAGCCGCACAAACATGATACCAACAGGTACATTTTGAAGGAGAACATCAATCTAATCCATCTTCCTGGTTTTGATGATTAAGGTGAATGATAAACCCGTATCTCAATTCAAAGTTGATTGGGAAAAATAGAAGTCCATGTCCTTTGTGGGAAGATCAAGCACCACAGAAAAAAAAGTCATAACCAAAAAATCTTTTGTTCATTTATACATGAACATAAAAGCCGGGGGGATGGGGGGAAAATATACGCCTTTTTTTCCGATTAAACAAAATGATGGAAAGAAAAAGAAAAAAAAAAGGGAAGAAATTAAAAAAAAAAAACCTTTAAAAAAAAACAATCCAAGTAAAGAAAGAACATGCCAAAATACAAACAATAATCACAAAGATTTTACACAGCTCCCAAATCACCAACAATTACAGCAAACTTAAACAAACACTACACCCTTTTAACCCATATTGTCTTGTGTCACTTTTTTGTGAAAAGAAAACAAAGGGAGAAACACACACCACACACCACACACACACACACACACACACACACACACACACAGAGACAGGGGGGTAACACACAGACCGGTGGCAACAACATAAAAGGGGGAGTGACTGTCCCTGCGTCCCACACACACTTTTGTTGATCCCCTGTTGGAGACTGCGGGTGGACACTAGGCTGCTCCTGTCAGGATACTGGAAAACAAAACTTTGCTCATTAAAATGGGAGTTCCTTACAATAAAAATAAACAGTCCCCCCCAGCTCACCTGAAAAAAAATGAAAGAAAAATGGCAGATAAAACCAAAACCGGGAAAAAAAATGAAAAATTGGGGTGCTGTGGGGGTGTCTACAGACAACATGACCGAAATGAAAAAACCATACAAGTTTTGTGGCGTAAAAAAAAGGTGCATGCCCACAACGCAAAAAAACCTGCGGGTCTTTTAGCGATTTTCAGGGACAGAAAATGTTCCCTTTGACAAGACCCCGAACAACACTGATTGGAAACCCTTTTCAAGGGTGAGAACAGCCCTTTTCTGCACCTCTCCCACTCTATCTCCTGAAAAACATCACACAGAATAAAAGTCCCCCTGGAGTCGACCCCAGATGCCAGCCAACATCCCGAGACCCGTCCCCCTTTACCACCTTGGGCACAATTTTCCAGCTCAGTGATAGGGGTCTGTGTGAGCTCAGAGATCTCGGTGACCCCAGACTTGCTAAAGATGGATAACCACACGCGACCCAAAAAACAGAGAGAAAAAAAAAAAGCTTAACCTTTTAACTAATTATTTCTTTTGTAATAAAAGAACCTTCTGCAATTACAAAATTATTTTTTAGAGGATCTAACAAATTTCTTTAAAATTTTACCATCGTACTTTTAAAAAATCAATTTTTAACATTTTTTTTATAAAGGTTTAAAACAATCAAATTCACAATTAAATCAAGTAGTGGATGTAATTTGCTGTGCTGTGTCTGTCTGCACACTGTTTATGTTTTGTGGTGACTTAAAATAAACACGCAAAGTCCCCGAATCCATGCATGACCTCAATGCTGATTCCCACTACTTGGTTTCTCCACCTGCACCCAAAGTGCAGATGCACCTGCACACCCTAGTGCCCCTGGTTCTATGGCATTTTTTATTTTTTCAGCAGCATCTCATACTTTACTGTCAATTACATATGAATGGACAGTCATCTCTCACTTCATTTAAACACACTTCACACATTTCAAAACTTTCAGACGACTAATCCCCCGTGCACATGTTAGCACCTCCTATTACCTGTTTTCCTCAAAAGTAGCCTTAACACTCAAAGCTTCCCAAACGCCATATACAAAGAAAAAAAAGGGGTAATCCTTATGGGGGAACAGCAGTGCAGTGGTCCCCGTTTTCGGCTGATGTGCACTACATGGTTGGGAAAGGTACTTAAAGGGTTAAATTTCACGATCAAGCGCACCCCCAACCACACCCGGTCCATTTTTTTTCAGTTCAAAGGCTTTCTGACAGTTCAATGATGTGATTTTAAACCCAAATGGGGCACATACAGCTTTTGTCAAGGCGTGTGTGTGTGGTGTTGTGTGGTTTTGGTGTGTGGTGTGGTGTGTTAAAGCGTGCGCAATTTCCCCAAACAGCTGGGAATACATTGTTATTTTCAAACACTGATTCCTACACATATGTAAGAGATAATGCATGCACGGGTAAGTGTAACGTTGCTCTTAAAAAAAAAGAACCAACTGGTTGTGATAGAAAAAGTTGCTTTACACACAAAATAAACAGGTTGGCATATGTAACTGTTGCCTATAATACTAAAACAGATTTTGCAAAAGTAATGTTGCTCTACACATAAAAAATAAAAAGGTTGTGCATGTGTAACTGTTTCTTTACATAAAACAGGGTTTTGCATGTGTAACTGTTCTCTTTACATACAAAACACAGGTTGTGCATGGTAAATGTTCTCTATACATATAAACAAACGGGGTGTGCACGGTAACTAATGCCCTTTACTAAAATAAACAGATTTTGAGTTAACTGTTTCTCTATACATACAAATAACAGGGGTGCATGTGTAACTGTTGCTCTATGCACACAATAAACAGATTGTCATGTGTAACTGTTCTCTATATATACAAACAAACAGGTGTGGGTAACTGTTTCCTATGCACACAATAAACAATTTTGAAGTGTAACTGTTGCCTATATATACAAACAAACAGGGTTTTGCATGTGAATGTTGCTCTATAATAAAACAAAGGGGTGTGCCGGGTAATAAAGTCTTCACAACAAATAAACAACTGGAGTGTAACTGTAGGCCAGCAGGCAGAGTACCTGTCCGCCACGTCTGCCCGGTGGGCCCGCACTCAAGCGGGGGGAAGAACCGGGGGATCCAGCACCCAGGCTGAGGTCCTCCTGAACACCAGGTCCTTGGAGGAGGCTATGGCCACCCGGGCCGTGCACCCCGGCCACAGGCTGCAACAGCAACCAGACACCTCCCCCCGCTTCACTGCATTTTGCTTTTTGCGTGAGGGTGAGGGGCCGAAGGGTAGAAGAGTAGGCTGGGTTCACCACCGGTTTAATTAAAAAAAAAATTCTGGACTTTTTTATTCAAGATTTTAAAATTTAACAAACAAACAACACTTTCACTCATGTTTTCGTATCCCTGAGCTTTTGCTGCTTGAAAACGTATTGCCGGGACCATCCTCTCTTCATGGCACAACAGTTTTCAATACATACCCAAAAAATGGGAAACAAACACATGTTTTACACCTAGCAAAATAACAAAGGGAAAAAATTCAAATGCAACAAGTCGGTATGTCCTATTGCTTTTTCAGGGCAGTCAACTTGTGTTCGCTTTTCTTGTTTTTCCCCTTCTCCCCTACCTTCCCCACCACCCAAATACCCAACTTTTTTGGTAGAAAAACTTCGATCTGGATTGAAAGCAAGATTCCCGTTGAGCTTTTTAAACATCCAATACTTTATTTTTTTTTGATTGATGCTTTTAAGGCTTGGCAAAAGACCCTTCCGCTTTCCATGATTTTTCAATTTTTTGAGCTGTGGGAACTCTGTGGGAAAAGAAACAAGAGAAAAAAAAAATGGGAGAGGGAAAGAGGGAGGGGGGAAGAATTATTGGAACATGTTCTGTGTGTATCATCTAAAACTATCCCTCTTCCACCCACTCCAAGGGAAACGCTGCCTTAACACACAAAAAAAATCAACCACCCACCAAAAAAATCCAACATGATGGCAAAGCACTGTTTACCTTTGGTTGAGCGGCAGTTAAGAGTTGTTGTTCCATTTATGGAGGGGCACAGTACCTCTTAGTTTGCCAAGACCCTGTCGGCAAAACAAAGGATAACTTGAGAAACTGAAAAAGCTGAAAAGTGTTAAGATCGGAAGGCAAACCGCCGAATCAGAAAAGCAACGACTTGATTGCGAAATTCTGGCAGCAAATACCTGGCCGTCTTTTAGTAAATTGCACTCTAGTTAAGGTCTACGCCAACCTATATTGAAATGGCAGATGGCCCCTGACTGTCTCAGTTTTTCTACACAACATATTCCCCGACTTCTTCAGCAGATTCATGTGTATCTCCAGAATGGCCCTGGACACTTTCATAAACCCCCCCCCCCCAGAGTTCCAGTTAAAACTGAAGTCCCCAGTCTGCAGAATACACCCAGCACTCACTTTCAGGGGGTTGTAAGCAGCGACAGTGACTGACGCCTGCAGGAACACCTTAGGTGACTGGTAGGTCACTGTCACCTCTGTGTGACCTTGACGAATGGCACGTATGTGCAGCACCGTGCAGCCTCGCTCCACGAGCTGCCTTTCCCCTGCAATCATTTCTTGCTCAAGAAAACATACGGGGATGCGAGGAGAGAGTGAGGAGAAGGAAGGAAAAACAAACAAACAAACAAGAACAATGCGACAAACGTTTTCTCTCCCTTCAAAATCTCATCCCATTACATATGCACATATAAATAAGTCTGCAACATTATGCACCACAGTTTGACATCAGACTGAAAAGACCAAAATACTTAAGATGATTAATTTGTCCCTAGGCTATTGCATTACCTTCACTTGGAATATTGGATAATTTATGTACTTGGAAGGTGATTTTGAAAATGACCACTTTCTATGACTGACAAATTTGGGAAACAAAAATTGTGTAATCCACCAGCAGCCGTGGCGAAGTGGTTAGCGTCGCGGACTCCCGGCCAGGAGGTCGTGGGTTCGAATCCCATCAGAGTCATGTGGGCTTTTCTGCCCCGACTGGCTCATACCCAGAGATGAGTTTGCTGCGGACTCAGTTGGGAAGACTGGGACCACACAGTCGAGTTTCATCCACTTAATGGATGCGTTTCTGAGAGTGTTGCTCAAATTTTCTGACCAACACTGCAGGTGTCTGTATCTCTCAGGCCTGGTTGACGCCGGGATATATTATGAAAGGAAGCGTAGAGTACAGCCCTGTCATGTAGTCTCAGACCGAAATGGAAATCCTTAGCATCATCTTAATCATCCTCATTCTCATCGATCAGCATAAAAAAAAAAAAAATGTCTCAAATTCTGTGACCCTTCATGCCCTGCTCTCATGGTGACCTCAGTTTCGATGTCCTCTCCACATCTGTGGCCTTGGTTTGGTTCCGTTGGGGTCACCGGTATCGGCGAGTCCATGGGGGCTGTCGTTGGACAGACGTGGTGGCGCCCTCCGGAGGGAGAGCTCACTCACGCCGGCAATTATTGTCGTCAGTAGGGGGCTTAGTAGATGGTGTCCTGCGTATGTTAGATCAGAACAGGCACCACTGAACACCACCGAAGTGACCGAGATCTCCTCCGGTGGGTTGCCTCTTGACGACTTGACATTGACTGCTCCCTGTGGATTGCTGGTGGCGGGGCTGCGGCGGGACCGACCGGGCTGTAGCTGTGGACAGGGTGTCGGAAGGTGGCGCAGAGGTTGGGACAGCAAAAAAAAAAAAAAGAAAGTGTAATCCAGCAGTTTAAAGGCCAACAAATACTGTCTCTTTCATACACAGTTGTTTCTGTCAGCTACAATGGTTAACATGAATGAAAATATTCAAACTGTTTCTTTGCCGCTTCATTCACATTCTGGAGACTACTTTCCAACTTCACCTTTATCTGTGGTGAAAAGAAGACATAAACATGGTTAAGGCCAGTAAACGCTGAAAATAGGAAATCCCTACACTCCAGATTGGCAACGACAAAAGCTACCCCTCCTGGTCCCCACACAGCCTGTACCTGTGACACGCTGAAACACGGTGGTGTCACTGAAGGTCACATTCAGGGGGAGCTGGCTGCAGTCAGTGAAATCCACCTGCCTCCCTGCACACACAACAAAGCCCAACATGAATTATCATTACATTTATTGCACTCCTTACAAGAGTTCAACTACAGAAATACTGTAGTAACGACTTTTACCATTATAATTACATTTACTGCACTCATTACAAGTGTTCAACAACAGAAATACTGTAGTAACAACTTTTACTATTATCGTTACATTTATTGCACTCCTTACAAGTGTTCAACAACATAAATACTGTAGTAACGACTTTTAACAGTCATGAAATCCACAACCACCAGATAGGAATTGTCATGGGGATGGAGGGGGGGAGAAGCCCCCACCCCACCCCCTTCTTAATGTCGAGCTCCATAATCAGGGGCAGCTACTGTCGAGGGATCCACTTGGAAAACTGACGGAGAGGGGGTGGGGGTACAGTAGATGTCGATAACTTTCTGGAGCTCTGACTTGAGACAAAGTCTACTTCAAATTGCTCTGGCCTGAACCTCTATGCTCTCCTCACTGAGCATGCATTCTGACGTTACAGCACAGCCTTTACTGCCCTTGCACCCCACCTAAATGGGCAGCGACACCACCACCATGTGAGTCTACTTGATGATCGGCATGCTCCTGCCATCTTTCAGAGAAAGACTGAGTTTCCAAGGCAGACGAGGAATCGAGAACTGATGTCTCTCTGATCTCAAGGGCCTAAGCTTCCCTCTTTGTGTGGTCAGTCATGTCGAATGAAGGATATCAGTTGACTCGCTCTCATGTCTGAAACCTAATAATCATATCACATCATCCACTTACAGAGTATGTACAGTGGACTGTCCGCTGTGCTGTTGTTATCTCCCATTCTTTTTTTAGTTTACACATCATGATGGAACCAACAAGGCCACTCAAGGAGCAATGAAACCAAAGATTTCCAATCTGCTGCATTTTTTTTTTAACCTGAAAATGTATTTAAAATTTTTTTTCTTCTTTACACCAACAAAGGTGATGGTATTTATCTGGACAGGTAAATTCCATAAAGAAAAACCTTTTCAATATACAACAGTAATAAAAAAAAAAAAATAGACATTTCATCCATGATAGTATAAGGTAGCACAAAATGGAGTTCAGTTTGATAAAAACTGTTCTAAGCATACACACATTGTGCGTGTGTGTGTGTGTGCATGTGTGTGTGCGTGCGTGCGTGTGTGTTCGTGTGTGCGTGTGCGCAGCACCTTGTATGTCACAAGCCTACCTGCCACTTTCGCAGAAACTACCAGAGGCAGGACCAGCACACTTCCCACGGCAGCCTCCACCTTGCTGGGGGGAAGCTCATCCCTGATGGGGGCAGCACATGCACCTGCCAACAACAGAGTCTGTTTAGTGGTGCTGAACATGACAACCAGGTGAACATCATCACATACACAGCCACAGTGACAGAAGGATGGTCAAAATGAAGGAGAATAGCAACTTCGTCACCTACTGGATGTTTTAGCAGGCATGCCTGCACTTGTGGCGAGAACTTTACTGCGGCTGGACCTGTGTGAAGATTTATTTCTGTTCTTAAATTTTCTATTTCTCATTCTCATGCTGACTGCTGTCATAGGAGTGGGAGCGTTATTATTTTGTGCAGCTTTTTTTGGCGGGGGGGGGGGGGGGGGGGGGGGGGGGGGGGGTTGTAACATCTGAATAAGAAATATTTTATGAAAATTCATTCGTTTTGTATTGTATATTAAATTTGCATTACTTTGCGCCTTTGCTTTGTGCGTTCATTTGCACATCGCCTCCCTTTCTGTTTCACATCAAAAGTTGAGAGTGGGAACAAGGAAATTGAAAGATAAGTCATCTGAATATTGCTGTAAAGAAAAGTATAATGTTCCTTTGAACCCATCAAAAATGGTCTCATTTGACCAAATCAATCATTTTTTTCCAAAAGTCATGACAATCAGCCGATACTACTACAAACAATGAAAATTGAAAAAAAAACACCAAATGACGTTCTTACACTAGTAGTGCCAGTGTGTGCGGCATTCTTGGCATCGGCTGCAGTGATGTTGGTTCGTCCAGGTCCTGTGGTGGTTATCTGCCCTTGGAAATTGACAGTGGCTGTGGTGAGGTCCGACGATCCCCAGACATATTCACCACTACCTCCCCTGGCCTGAACAAGAAGCAAAAAAGCAATTCAAATGATAGTCCATGGAAAGGACAAGGCTTTACATCATCCATAAGGCAACACCTTCACATCATTGCAAGACTATCCTGATCATAACATTCAGAATGCTGGCTCCAAGGATTTGTCCCATTTGTCATCTTCCCTGGTAAGCATCTCAGCTATTTGCATTTTATCTATTTCACAGGACACACAGTGATGAAAAGCAATCGCACAACGTCATAAGGAAGAGTCTTCCGCCAAGTTCTGTCTTGGCTGGGTGGATAAGCATTTCACCTGACATCTTGATTTCAATCACTTCCCCATAACCCCCATGACCTTGACCTCTGAGAGAAAGGTCAGATCCATTGGGAAGTCTCATCACAATCTGAAATGCTGTGCTTGTCTTCTTTCTACTTGACCTTGACCAGAGAACAACAGTTATGCACAAGATGTCTGACATTTCTAGCGAGAACCCTAACAACTTGACAAGGGTACATTCCAGTTACTGTAATGAGGTTGTTCAGCCTGTATGGACTAGCGCTTTGTACAGGACTGGAATGAGACACCAGTCAGTGTCTGAGCCAAGTGAGTCACAGTAATGTATGTGTAATCAACAGAGGTGTTTTCAGACAGTTTTTCAATGTTGTAGGTCTAGTGTGCAGACCTGCCAATCCCCCAAAAATGTGCAAAGAGTACTTTGTCACATAAACCGATTTTAAAACAAACAAACAAACAAAAAAAAACCCAAAACAAGAAGATGTTACATAAACTGATTTTTAAAACAAAAAAAAAACAAAAACAAAAACAAGATGTCACATCAACCGATATTTAAAACAAACAAACAAAAAAACAAAAAGAAGAAGAAACGGATGTATTTCACATTCAGCCTTTTTAATCATTCTTGAGAGTCCTACTGTTTCATACGCTTAATCACACTTCATAAAAGTTTTGTTAAATTGTTACAGTTTCTTTGTGGTATAGTCCACAAATTTGTAAGTCAGGCAAATGCACTGTCTGAAGTAGTGCAGGTGAAGCCTCGTACTGTTGCATTCTTTATAAATGGTGCATGAAATATGCAAGAAATGTGTGGGTAGACAAGTCTGGGTGTGTATGGGGTTCACAGAGTCTCACAAAATGTCACAAAACATTAGAGAAACGTGACAGACAAACTACTCTGGGGACACATTTGTTTGTGGAGTCAAAAAAGGTCATATGACATAAACAAAACAAACAAAAAAATAAGGAATATCGTCTACACAAAACCAGTCCAACACAGCACTGTACATGACCAAAAGAAGAAGAAGACCCGCCCACCTTGGCAGTGAAGTTGTGCTGACACTGCGTGGCAGGGTCCCAAGGGAAAAGGGCATAGGTGGGCTCCACGGTGATGGGGTCGTAAATCTCCACGTCTTGATTCCCCTTCACTTCCGGGCTGATCAAATGGTATGTCCCATCCTTTGGTACAAACACATTAAGCAGCGGCTTAGTGCCCACCTTTCATGAAGTATACACTAGGGATCAACACATTTTCTTCATCATGTCCATGTTTTTCAACATGTATCCTTTTCCTGACATTCACAATGTGGATCAACATGTACCGTTATAAAAAAATTCACAAAATGAATCAACACACATCCTCCACCACATAAGTGATCAACACATACCCTTCTTCACATTCACGTAATGGATCAACACACATCTTTCATCATCATAGGCGATCAACACATACTCTTCTGCACATTCATGTAACAGACCAACACACATCTTCCATCACACATATACAAAACGGATCAGCACACATCCTTCATCTTTTTAATGACAGTTTTCAAGGCAAAAGTCATCAGACCAGAGGATGACGCGATCATATCACAAACAATGGCTTCATGCTAACAGGTTTAGGCAAGCAGATAGACAGAATGACGTGGCCCATCTTCTCATCTTACTCCCATTATGAGAGGGACGAGGAACAGTCAAAAACTGTTCGACGTGTTGAATGTCACCTTCTCTTCTACATCACAACAGCGTTTGATGCATGCACATGGGTTTCAAGGGGACATGACTGTGATCTGTTATCTAATGTAACCAGTCAGTGGACCAACTTGTGGCATTTTCAAGTGAGCGTCGCCTTTTATACCCTCCATCATTTTGGATAATCTGGTTTTTGTTTGGACAGCAAGGTGTGAGAAAAAAATAATATGCCTTTACTGTAAGTTTTACCCCATACTTAACTGTCAAAACACCAAGACTCCCTCTCACACCCCGTTTGGCAAGATGCGTTGACTGGTGTTTGAAAATTCACATCCAGGAGTTCGCACTGGATAAGGGAGATTACCACAAAAATTGAGGTGTTACTGAAGGTCTGTTGAAAGGCAGGATTAAGCTCCCTTCTATCTTCTTTTTGTTGGGGGTGTCCGAATTGACATGTGTGCATTTTGTTTAAGTACTAAACCTTATGCACTGAGCTGAGCACTAACTCTACAAATTCCTGTCAATACTCACGTCCTCCACCACAGCGTGGAGTTCTCCGTCAATCACTGTCTGACCTCGTAGCAAGGTGCGCACCCTGTGGTAGGTTCCGTTCTCGCTGGAGAAAAACACCTCAAAGTATTCTGAAGGGAATGTTCCACGCACCCGTACATTCTGTGGAGGGAATCATATTCACTGTAAGGCATTTGTACAATTTGCAGAGGGAATCATTTTCACTGTAAGGCATCTGAATGTTGTGCAGAGGGAATTATTTTCACTGTAAGGTACCTGTGCATTCTGCAGAGGGAATTGTTTTCACTGTAAGGTACCTGTACATTCTGCGGAGGGAATAATTTTCACTGTAAGGCACCTGTACATTCTGCAGAGGGAATTATTTTCACTGTAAGGTACCTGTGCATTCTGCAGAGGGAATTATTTTCACTGTAAGGTACCTGTGCATTCTGCAGAGGGAATTATTTTCACTGTAAGGTACCTGTACATTCTGCGGAGGGAATTATTTTCACTGTAAGGCACCTGAATATTGTGGAGAGGTAATCATATTCACTGTAAGGCACTGTACATTTTTGGAGAGGTAATCATATTCACTGTAACCCATTCATATATTCTGCTGGGGGAATCATATTCACTGTAACGCTCCCATACATTGTGGAGAGGGAATCATATTCACTGTAACGCTCCCATGCATTGCAGAGACGGCATCATTCACTGTAACTAACTCATACATTCTGCAGAGGGAATGATTCACCACCACTTCACACAAATGGGCTAATCAATTAAAAAAAAGAACTGTGACATATGTCCTGACTGTCAATTCATCCCACCAAATGGAAATTGCCAACATGATTTCATGAAACTAGATTAAGTGTTAGATATATAAAGTGAACTAAAGAGGCCATTGTTAATTAAGCAACAAAAAGAAACGGCAAAATCCAACACACACAAAGAAAATTCTGTTTTTTTCCCCCAGTATCCAACACACACAAAGAAAATTCTGTTTTTTTTCCCCAGTCTAAACAAACAAGCAAAATCCAACACAAAAATCAACTTTTCATCAGGCACTTCAATCATGAATGAAATCAATGAAACGCTAAACAGGTAATGCCAAACACACAACTGGTTGCCTCAGGTACTTCAATCATGAAAGAAATCAATGAAACGCTAAACAGGTAATGCCAAAACACACAACTTGTTGCCTCAGGTACTTCAATCATGAAAGAAATCAATGAAACGCTAAACAGGTAATGCCAAACACACAACTTGTTGCCTCAGGTACTTCAATCATGAAAGAAATCAATGAAACGCTAAACAGGTAATGCCAAACACACAACTTGTTGCCTCAGGTACTTCAATCATGAAAGAAATCAATGAAACGCTAAACAGGTAATGCCAAACACACAACTTGTTGCCTCAGGTACTTCAATCATGAAAGAAATCAATGAAACGCTAAACAGGTAATGCCAAACACACAACTTGTTGCCTCAGGTACTTCAATCATGAAAGAAATCAATGAAACGCTAAACAGGTAATGCCAAAACACACAACTTGTTGCCTCACCATGTCCTTCCTGTGACCTAAAAATCAGTCAAATGCCAAATCACTGTCCTTTGAATAGGTCATTCCTTTGCTGGTTTTTTTTTTTTTTTTCCTTTTTGGACAATACGGAATCCTATTACTTCTTATTTGAAGAAAAATTACATACAATTTTAAAACTTTCAGACATATTTAAAAGTACTCTTCAACACACTGAAACAAAGAAAATTTACATTAAGGTAACTCCATGTTATCAAATACATTGCCACATAAACCCTCATCAGATCAGATTCAACATTATTACTTTCCTGTTCAACACAATTGATGTCAAACTCACTTAACTAATGGCAAAACTTTTCCACTGTCTCACATATGTCAGACTCAGGTTACTATGCCTCCCAATACTCAACTTAAGAATACTGGAAAACTGGTTCTCAAAGTTTTCCAGACCTGAAAACTGATTCTCGACATTTTCTAAGCATGAAAATACAAGGGGGAGATAGTGTTAGGGTGGGGTGGAATCTGCCTAATCTTTGTAAAAGCGGAGAGGGAGGGGTGTGATCTCCCTTGTCCAAATGTGTCTATTTCTTGATCAAATAAATTCATTTAGCCAACACTACTTTCCCCTGTGCTTCATGCTCAAGTCCTGAAATATCTTCAGTCTTACTCACTGAATTTTGCAGCATGGTCCTTACATGCAGATACAACAAACTACAAAGTGCACAGCGGAATCTTCGAAAGGAAAGATGGGCTTAATGATAATGAAATCTGGGTTCTGATAAGATCAAAACAGAGATCACTTTTTTGATGTGCACATTTCTGGCAGTTCTCATTTACAAGCTGAGATAAACCAGGCCCCCAAGTGGAAAATGTTGAAAGCAGTCTGCAAATTATCAGCACCCCCACTTAAAAGCAATTCTTACATTTTTCACTGGCTGGACTTCTGGCCTAAGCATAACGAGTGCCACCCCTAGAGTTAAAAAAATCAGGAGGGAGTTTTTCTCGGCCTGAATCAAACAGCACAATATTTCACTGGACTGAAAGGTGATTTTAACTTTTTTTCAGGCTGGATTTCGGGCCAAAGCCTGAAAAGTGACATCCTTGTATGTGGTTATGATTTAAAAGGTACAGGTCTTTCATAAATGTCAAACCCACATTAGTTTGTATAGAAGCAGACATCACTTTTGCAATCAAATTTACGCAAAGGCACCACAAATGAGTGCATGCAGTCGAGTGAATCATCTAATTAGAAAAGAAAAGGACTTTCAATCATCAATCTTTCAGTAATTATTAAACTTATCAATAAAAAAAAAATCAAACCTACCACACACACACACATGCACACACTCATGCATACACTCACACAAAACCTACAGAGATTCATGATAACAGATCACATTCTAGATCAGTTGATTCAACCACAGCTACCAAGCCAACTTCAAACCATAAATATGAGCCTGCTCATGTGCACAACTCACATCTGAGGGGTAGATCTTGTGGCTGTCTGTATCGTACACCTCAATGTAGATTTCATACTCTCTGCCTGTTTCCAGAACCCACTTTCTCGTGGGAAGCACCACGAATGCTGGGGACAGTCCACAGAGAGAGAGATAAGTTCGTTGTAAGGCCACAAACAGGATCAGCACGCTCTTTCATAGATGACCTACTTCCCTTTCAACCCCACTCACACCCCCTTGTAAGGATGTGGTGATTACTGACCAGCACTTTTAACTTGAAATTTATTGCCCAATCATCCTGCGAACCCCCCCCACACACACACATACAAGCCTGACTTCCAGAACAACTCTGCAAAAATGCAGCAACACAAAGGCTACCTGCGTAGACTGGAAATTAATATGGGGAAAGGAATATCAACTGATGAATGTTCACTTGACCATGTGACACAGCCTGCGAAACATTTTGAAGCAGTTTTGATCAAAAGGCATGCCCTGAGGAACCACCAGTCTGTAACTGCTTTGTCTGTTCTGCTAGAGGCTGAATAAGAACACACACAGTCATGATAATGATCAACACCATCCTCTGCGCCGTCTCTCTGTACAGGTTACCTTCTTACGCACTGGCTTCCACTGTCCAATTCCGGGTATATTACCTCCGAATTCTTATACCCCTACGTCACAAACACAAAAGAATAAAGTCATTCAACTCTACTTATACTGAATACTTTCCTAATGGGGACATACACAAACTGCATTCAACTTACCTTCATAAGGGACACATTTTAAATACAAAAGTCCTGACCACCCTGCTACCCTCTTTCTCCTCCCTTCCTAACCCCAGAGAGACAGGAGAAGGGACTAACAGGCAAGCAGCACACTCTGCAAACATCTGCCAGGTGGATGAGCCATCCCTCTCTAGATGCCATGTATTTTTCTGCCAGAAGGCCGTTTGGTGGGGAGATATTCTCAGCCAAGGGCTGATGTAAATCCCTGAATTTCTCCCTGACACCTCTGATTTATTTGTATGGGTTCAGCCAGAAATGTCAAAGCCAAAGACTACAGCGCGTCCCAGTTTTAAACAGTTCACAACCACACTTTAACAGATTATGACTTTTTTTTTTAAGTATCCAATTTCAAATTCCTAGTAAATGTCTAATGTCTTTTTCTTTTCAATGAAACCCACATGATTTACTCTCCCTTATTATCATCCATATATACATAACCTCCTATACAGGAAAACATGAGATCATCACATATCAAACATAATGGGGAAAAATCTCACCAAGAAATCCTGGGCTCACAACATGCAACATTGCAGATGGCTGTCGGAAGAACTCAGTCATGACAATGTCTTTGGCGGGTGAAGGACAAAAGTGTAGTCATGGTAGAACGCTTTCAAAGAATCCCTAAAATGTAAGTTTATGTGCATAAAACCTTATAAAAAAGCAAAAACCAAGAGAAGTGTACACAAGCTGGATAAACTCTGTTACAGAAAACAAAATAAAAATATTTCTCATACATATATTTTGTCTGCCCAAACAAGACCTTATTTCTTCTCAGCATTTATAATGTCTTACCTAATCAGAAAAATCCCCCTCCCCTCCCTCCCTCCCAGAAGAAGGGAGCTAAATCCATACTTCCTATCACCTCAGCCAAGACTCTCAGAGTGATTTCCTATACCACGCATGTCGCTTCCCACTTGCATGATTTCATGTATATGTGAAATCAGCGGGTTCGCCACATACAAACTTTTTCCCCTGTGTCGTCTCCCCGGCTCCCTCAGCAGCCTAACTTCACTGCTGTTGGTTCTGTCTCCCTCATCCAGTTTGGTACTGTCTCAGTTCCAGACTCACAGTCCACATGGAGCAATCAATGAGGAGTCTCCCTCATCCAGTTTGGTGCTGTCTCAGTTCCAGACTCACAGTCCACATGGAGCAATCAATGAGAGTCTCCCTCATCCAGTTTGGTGCTGTCTCAGTTCCAGACTCACAGTCCACATGGAGCAATCAATGAGAGTCTCCCTCATCCAGTTTGGTGCTGTCTCAGTTCCAGACTCACAGGCCACATGGAGCAATCAATGAGAGTCTCCCTCATCCAGTTTGGTGCTGTCTCAGTTCCAGCACCACAGCCACATGGAGCAGTCAATGAGGAGTCTCCCTCATCCAGTTTGGTGCTGTCTCAGTTCCAGACTCACAGTCCACATGGAGCAATCAATGAGGAGTCTCCCTCATCCAGTTTGGTGCTGTCTCAGTTCCAGCACCACAGGCCACATGCAGCAATCAATGAGGAGTCTCCCTCATCCAGTTTGGTGCTGTCTCAGTTCCAGCACCACAGGCCACATGGAGCGATCAATGAGGAGTCTCAACGAAGCAACACACCAGAGAAGAAACCCTGCTGCTGCAGTCCTGATTTGAATTTCTTAGATACTCCCTTCTCACCAATCAAAAAAAAAAAAAAAGTGTGGATAGGATTGCCTATCTTACCTTGTGACTCTTTTCTTTTTTTAAAAAAAAAAAAAGTGTAAAAAAAAACAAAGACCCTGAGATCCTTGTTTCAACACAGAACAGACAGCTGACCTAGTAATACACATATAGCAAAAGAGACAAAGAGAATGAGAGCATGTGAGAGAGAGAGAGAGAGAGAGAGAGAGAGAGGGAGAGAGTGAGAGAGAGAGAGAGAGAGAAAGAGAGAGAGTGCAGACAGACAGACAGAGAGTCAGAGAGAGACTAGAGACACATATGGCCCACCACATACAAAGCTCAAAGTACACAAGCTGGAGGAGTTGATCTTTTCTGATGGACGACAATTTCCTAACGTAACCGCTTTGCCTTTTGTAGTTGTCCCCTAAACAGCAAGCACTGAGATAGCTGGCACGGTCACTGAACTTAAAACACACACTCTTTTCTTCACCCTGTGTTCAGCCTTCATCATAACTAGCTGTATCAAAGGGCTTATCTGTAAACTTAATTTGGCTAATTACTTGAAGAAAAACAAGAAAAGAAGGATACTCCTGTCCTTGAGGACAATCTCCGTTGACCCCATTTCTAAAGCCGTTGCCATGGAGGTTTTGGTATCCAAGGTGCAAATGTCAGTGTCCTTGACATCCAGGTAGTACTGAGGTGAAGGCATGGCAATTTCTGTGGACACAGCAAGCAGCGATATTCAATTAGAAGTAATTCAAAACCAAATCTAGAGGTTCACTTTCAGCCAACAAAGTCATTAACGGACATCATGCTCCCAGTCACTGTCTTTTGCAGAAATGCTGACCAAACATCATGGATTGCCTAGCGCTTCATTGAAGTTTGACAAGAGCACTTCATTTAGCTCAGTAATGATATCTGTCTTTGCTAAACTTTGTCAAAAGAGAGGTAACTCACATGCTGTTGATTAGCAATCATACTTTCTTTTATGTACAACTTTAGACTATAATGTGATGAAAACTAACCTTAAAATAATTGATTAATTACACTGAAGTGTTTTTGTAGCAGAAAAAAAAATAATGAAATCCAAAATACCCAAACAAGAAAAACTAGATTCAGCCACAAATACAATCGTCACAATTTTGTCTTCCTCTGCAAACCTCTGAGGGAAGCTACAGAACGCTTGGAGCGCTCGTGGAAAACATGCTGCTGTCCAGACGTAGCACCAGTTTTGCTACAGAATGCTCTGCTTGGACAACACAGGGCACGCCTCCTCCAGTGTATATACACTACGCACTTGGAAAGGGAAAAAAAAAAAAGGGGCAGCCTCAAAGTCCGACCAACTCTTGAAACTTCTGCTTCTTCCTCTGAGATATTTTTGGCAACATTTTTCAACAGAAAATAAGTTTCCTGAACATGCCATTTATGGCAATGTGCCATAATAGATACTTTTGTGACTTCTGAACATGGGGTTGTTCAAATTTTCTGCTGTAGTTGTCTTTCTGATATGAAGCCAAAAATGTTTTGGAATAATTTTAAAAGAGAGCAATCAATTTGCAGTATATTGTTGATCAATGGATGCATGCATACATATGCATGTGCATATGTATGTATGTGTGCGTGCGTGCGTGTGTGCATGCATTCTCAAGTGCATGTGTGAGTGTTTCATTTTTCAACTTGAAGAATGTTCAATTATTGATTGTGACATGAAAAAAGAAAAAAAAAAAAATGTGCAGACCTACAAATCTGTGAATGAATGCACGCAAGCCTATATACAAGTGCATACATATGCATGCTCTTTCTCTGATTTAATGTACAATTTACAACTCTGGGATTCTCTTAAAAGTACAAAAAAGAATGCATAAAGAAGCTCTTGTCACCTAAGTCTTAACTATACTTTCATAAATAAATGAATCACACATAAACACACACAAAACCCAAGTATATAGAATAAAACTGTCCCACAAGACATTAAATATCTATCTGAACTAATGCTAATGTCTATCAATCCATGAATTATTTCAAACATGAACACAGAAATTAGCCAGTACAATAGTTTTACATGCGTATGTCTGTGTGCATACTAATATCTATGTGTACACAAGCATGCAGAGTAAGCTCACAGTTCATGCGTGCCAGTCAACACCGACATGTTCCACATCAAGTTCAGATGCTCCCTTGCCAAACCAGCATCCTACCTTTCAGGGAATTGTGACGCAGTAGTTCCACAGTGTACTTGACACGGGCATGTTTCAGCACATAGGCATCGGGAGGGGTCAGCATCAGGTTGGCGATCACCACAATGCGCACATCATACGGTCTGATGGACTGCTGCACACACAAAACACACCCTTTTCTTGTTATGGTTTATCAATGTTTATCAATGAAAAACAGAGCTGCCAAGATCTCAAGTGCCCAAAGCAAAAGCATTTTGACATTTTAAGTACAGCATTCCAAATGTATGCGTAGCACTCATACGCAATTCCACATGTCAAATTCAATAGTACTTTCAAATGCACTTCAGTTTGCACCTGACATGATGGCCAACAAAACACAGAGATCTTGCTAGTTCTTGCATGGTTTCAACATGATCTAAGAAAAAAAAAAGGCCAACAACAACATCAATTGATGAGGTGGCAAAATAACGACTGTCTCTAGCAATTCTTCTTTGGCTTTTTCTTTCTCTCCTTACTGACTTTGGCCTTTTTTTGACAAAATAAGTCTATACTGTCTAAAGATATATGCTACCTTGGTTCCGTTTAAGCTGCCATTAAATCTCCAAAGCGCTTTCTTTTCTCTTTCTTAATTTTGACTTTGGCACAGCATTTCAACACAAAGGGCAGCAGCATAATATTGCCAACTAAATCGTAGCATGCTAACCAAAGGCACAGCAGTTGGCAGCTCTGGAAAAAGAGGATGTCATGGAGTTCCCATTCTGGTCACAGACTACATGACAAAGCTTCCTTTCTTAATATATCCTGGTGTCAGCCAGGCCATCAAGATGCAGACACATGCAGTGTTGGCCAGGAAAATTCAACAACACTCTTAAGACACATATCCATTCAGCAGATAAAACATGATTCCATTCTTTTCATCTGAACCCACAGCAACATCCACTCAGCACTGGGTAAGTGCTGGCCGGGGCCATAAAAATTACCGAAGGTTTCAAGATCTTGTCCTCTTTATACTTGTGAAACAAACACATAAACAGCATTTTCCAAGCATCCGAATCTTTTGTCTGAATGTATATACTTACAAGTACCTAAACTGTCTGAACTGCACTAAAAATTAATGTAAAACAAAAAGAACTACAAGCATACATGCATCTTCTAAGCTACGCATCAGTAAGTGATAACTACCAAAGCAAGGTCAGAACACTATGTCCCTCTCACCTTGTAGACGGAGTCTTTGAGTCGGGTCATACATTTGGCGCTGCCTGTGCGAATTCCTTCCACCAGGATGGTATCCCCTTGCAGCCCCTGCTCCTCCAGAGGGGCGATGTGTGAGGGCGTGGTGTAGTGAGATTCTGCAAAACGCTTGATCCTGCACACCCGGACCACACAGCAAACCTGCATTGATGTACAACAGAACCACTTCTCCTCTCTCTCTCTCTCTCTTCTTAAAAAAAAAAAAAAATCATCCTTCCTTCTTGCTGTACAGTGGTGTAAGTGGGAAAAAAAAAGACTCCCTCATCCAAAAACTGAATTGTGGTCTTCCCTTCAATCCTGAAATCGAATTGTGGCCATATTTGCAATCTTTAAAATAATGAACAAACAGGACATGTGAAACCATTGTCTTGTAACAGTATAAGAATATGTAACTGTTTCCTTTCAGAATTTGGTACAATATGTATTTTAAAGACACTGCAACTAAACAGTCCTTACTCGTATAGCTTCATTAGTGTGTGTGTGTATGTGTGCGTGTGTGCGTGCGCGTGCACATGCGCGCGCATGCGTGCGTGCGTGCGTGTGTGTGTGTGTGTGTGTGAGGGAATGTGTGAGGGAGAGTAAGTGTGTGCGTGCGTGCGTGTGTGTTATTAAAAAAAAAAAAAATCCTTTTGACTGCATAAAAAAACCAACAAAACATACATACACTCATTGTCATGTTTAAAAAAAGCAACAAAATCATTCAAGCTGTTATAAATATTCAATAATTTGAAAAACGTGACAGCTAAGATAAAAGATCCACTAAAACAGGAAAGTAAAAAGTGTCGAGTAAAAAGAAAAAAAAAAATCACATTCCTGATCTTGCTGATTTGGTCACACTTTCTTTGATTCGTAAATCCATCGTAACTAAGACAGTCCAACCACTACCATCTCTAACGAGTTTGTAAATGGTTCATTTGATTAGAAGACATTCGCCTTGGCTTAAGGCTATGTCAGACCAACTGACATAGGCTAGAACATCAAGGCTACACAAAATGTTGCTAAGCTCTGCATAGTAATGCGGGGATTGTCTTCAGTCGTGACAAGCTCCTAGCATAACATTATCAGTCTCCAAAATCCCTCGAAGTCGGAGTGTGGCTGCCCATGTGGCTTGGTAAGCAAAAACGGTCACACACGTAATGGTCTCATCCCTACCTGATGCATTTGTACCATAGTGCTCAAGTACTTCGGCTGTTCGGATGATCCCTGGAGTCTTTAAGCCAGGGTACGACAACAACAACACCAACAATTAGAAGACATCAGCATCATTTTTTGTCATTAACTTTTTTTTCAAATCTCTATCCTATGCATTACTGTTTGTACAACAAACCCATACTCTTGACATGAAGTCCGTTTTCTCCCGTTACCTGAGAATGTTGTGAGCATCGACCACCTCGCCCCCCACTTCATTGTCTGACACCAGACTCCACTCAAACTGCAGTCCCTCCAGACTGGAGAAGATGTTCCCTGACAGGACACATACACATTCCTTTATCATACAATTAGTAGTATCAAACACTCTAAAGCTGAGCGACTAGCTCTTGTTCAACAAACATGAAAACTGTCAGTGGCTTAAATTGCCAGTGACACTAAGGTCTTTTAAACCTGAAAATTGTGAATCACAAATTCTTCATATCCTAAAATATTTTCAGAAAGAAGTTTTTATTTTATTTTATTTTTTTTTAACTTAACCATGAAGACTTACTTCTGATTATCTTAACCATGAAGACTTACTTCTGATTATCAGGGATTCTGATCATATTCAAACTTGTACATTTTCTTGAAAAATTTGAGAAACCCTCAATTTTTCTTACACTTTTTTCCTAAGTTGGAACTGAAGTGATATTCGTTTGAATGTTCACACCTGAAATAAACTTAAATCTTGACATTTTAAGGTTTTAAATTCAAAGATTTTAAGCTGAATGAAATAGAATCATCTATTGTGATCAAATTCATGCTTTAAGTCTACATTAGGGCTGAGCTAATAAAGAAAGCACCAGACCCAAGTAAACATCGAGAACATCATGCAGAACGTACCTTCACTGTCATAGCCTCGAGCTATTAGTTCCTCAGGTGAATCCTCCAAGTACAGCAAGCGAGTCGTGGTTTCAATGTCCAGGCGAACAATTTCACTCACAATCACATTACAGCGCAATATCTCCTTTGTTACTGCAAGTCAGAAAAGCAACCCATAAACTTTTCATACACCTCAATAAAGTGCTCAATTGTAATTGTACATTAAATCTTATAACTCGATAAAGCGGTGAATTGTAATTGTATATCATATCTTATGATCAATCTCATGGAAATAAAGAAAAAAACAATATCCACACTGAGTGCGTGTACGAGTGCATGCATGCCTGTATGCTTTTTCGTGCATATGCATTTGTACAGGAGTCTTCAATAAATCAATCTTTTTCTTTTTTCTTTTTTTAAATTTGTCGTATTCATCATATTTTTTTCTGAATGCTTACACAAAATATGGTGAAACTATATGGGTAAATTAGTCTACTAAATTCATCAAGCTGTGGGATTCAAACACAACAGGGAAAACTAAGGGACATCAGGTAGAACTGGCTTGGTGACAAGCACCAATTCTAGAGGAACAGACGAATGGCAGGCAGTACCTTTGTTCTCTGCCAGAATGGCGGTCGTCATCTGGTGGGGTGTTTTGGAGATGGCAGACACCCTGGCCTTGGTGGCACACTCTCCATCCGTGGAATTGATCAAATGAACCTGGGCCACTTCCGGTCTTGTGGAACGCCTGCCAAATAAAATCATCCAATGCATAAAATGGCTTCCATGTTTATCATTTAAGCAAGACTTAACAAGAAATGTATATATGTTTTAAAACGAGTTGTGATTAGTTTCGCAAGACAATCTGGACAAACATTACAGGACAAAACATGATGCATTTCGACCTCTTAAGTCTTCCTAAAAAAAAAAAAAAAACATTCAGGACAATGAAACCAAAGAATGAGCAATCACTTATCCTCTCATATTTGGCACAAAAATCGGCTTGTTTTTAATTTTCATTGCCCTGATTGTTGTTTGTTTTACCTGAAGAAGACCTAAGAGGTTGAAATGCATCATATTTTGTCCTGTAATCTGGCTGGATTGTCTTCCGGACCAATAACATTTCTCTAAAATTTGCTTCAATTTCCACCTTCAGTCATTTCGCTTTGAAAGAAATGTATGACTTAGCAAACTTACTTACAAAATACTTCTGGCAGTGGCACATTGAAAAAGTTATAACGAATAGATCTACTGTGTACCTTCTGTGCTTTGACTGGAACAGTATAACATATCACAGTCTGTTTGGTATGAGTATGTATGCGTGTGTATGCTTGAAATTGACAACTGTGCCAGCATGTCATCACACTTGAGCCACACACAGTGGGGCGACAGCCAGTAGAGCAACTCCCACAATAAGCTTTATCCATTTTAGCAACATCCTACACCACCAACTACATTGACAAAACTCTGTGTGTCTGTGTGTGTGTGTGTGCGCGTGCGTGTGTGCTTGCACGTGCATGCATGCGCATGTGTCTATGTGTACATGCATGTGTGTGGGAGAGGGTGAGTGTGTACGGCTCTTATGTAAGCGAGAGAAAAAGTGCATGTGTGTACATATATATGTGTGTATGTTTGATGTTTCTGAGTGGTATGACTGTGTGTGTGTGTGTGTGTACACACGCGTGTGTGTTTGTGTGTGTGTGTGTGTGCGCGTGTGTGTATGTGTGTGTGTGTGTGTGCATGCGCATACATGCAACTGTTTGTTATAAACATAGCAGTGTGTGAACAGTGTGTATATTTTGTTTGTGCATGCATGAAAAAAGAGAGAGAGAGAGAGAGAGAGGCAGACAGACAGACACTGTGACAGAGAGACAGACACAGACTATCTAGACAAAAAGATAACTAGACAGAGGGGACAAATTAATCACATGTTACCCTTTGGTATACTAGTAATGATATGTACGCAAATCTAAACATTTGTTATGATGTAAGCAAAAATGCGTACATGTATGTGCATGAAGCTGCCAACTGGCTCAAGAATATCTTACAGGTCTGCAAGTATGCTAGTCTGCAGTACTTTCACAGAAAACGACTCATACAATTCTGTCTAGAGACAATAACCACCCTGCAGCAGTTTCCTTGTCTTCAGCTGTATTTCTCACATCAGCA
>CM065737.1:48965546-49013046 GCA_033310375.1 Conus canariensis | reverse complement strand
TTTCCATGTCTATGATGCATATTCATAAGCTTCATGGGTGCCACTTTTAACATTTTAGACTAGAGAAGAAGACTGTCCTATTTTTCAGTGCAGTTTTCCTGTACTCCTTCCCTTATGCCTTTCTTCTGTTTCTTTGAAATGATGTCTATATGGTAGACTCTGTAGACAGTGCATGCAAAAGACTGCTGCAGCATAGAACTGTTCATTGACATGGAAATTCCATATCCTTTGCAGGAGGCCTCTGTATTTGTGTTTGACAAAAAGTCGGTTGAGCGGTACTCACGTCGTGATCGTGAGGCCATCACGGAGACGCTGCGAGGTGGAGTACTGCAGCTGACCAAACTACGCCATCCCAAAATTCTGGCTGTCATCCACCCGCTGGATGAGTCACGGTACGCAGTATCAACAGTTCCCTTGTTTTTGTGGATGTTTGTTCATTTCCAGCAGAGGATGATATCTTTTAGAAAGTTTCTGTTTTAGGCTAGGTATGTTCTCTTCAGCTTTGACATCATTTTTCCTTTTTTTCTTTTTTCCATATGTTTGTATCTTAGAAGAAAAAGAAACACCCGAAGGTGCTGGGGAGGACCCAGAGAAGCACTGTCTTCACCCGCCTTTTGAGCAGTCCTGTACCACCCTTGGAGGCCTGCGCTGTGTTGACGATGGGTACAGGCCAGCGCAGGCCTTCAAGGGTTAGCATTTATATAAGAACTTTTTCACATTTCAAAAGTTATTCATCAGTGTTAGCTCTTATGTTTTATATTGTTATGTTTATGCAAGGTATGATCTCTATCTGTCTTTAAAAAGAAAAAAACAAAAAAAAACTTCTATCCTGACGTGCCTCATATTCATAAACGTGGTAGAGAACAGTATCAAGCCGAACAGATGTATTGAGTTCGACTCCATTGTGAAGAGTTGCTTTACTAGCTGCCTGCGAAGCCTCAGACTGGTGAAACAGTTTATATTTACGGCACTGGTAATGAGATTGTCATATAATGACCTAAAAGGTGTCCATTTTTGTGACAGTGAAGATTTAATTTGCAGCTTGTAATATCAGCACTCTGTTGAATTGTACACTGATTTCAGATTAACTCGAAGGCTTGTTGATGATTCATGGTCATTTTTGTGATTACTTACTCTACTGTAATTTGAATATAAAATCAGATAAGTATTCATAACTTCAGACAATGTCACAAAAAAGCTATGACTATCTCAGTTTGTAAACTATATATATGGTTAGTTTATTTGTGCTAGTCAGTGACCAGTGTTCTGTTCCTTTACCTTGGCCGTGAATATATTTTCTTTAGGCAAAATGCATTAAGAAAAAGAATGGATGTCCTTATAATAACAGTCCATAACTTCACAAGACTTTTTTTCATATCACATGATGTAGCAAAATGTACACAGATGCTTATTGTATGTCATTTCCATTTGCACAGGAGACCAGAATACATAAACATTCATTGGAAATTGAAAGGCAGCCCGTTATATATATATGCTTATTTATTAGTTTATCATTTCAGATTGTGCTTCACCTAAATAAATCATTTTTCCTTGTCATTAAAAGAAAGTGTTGTTCTTTCTTTTCGAAGCATACTGGTAAGATGAACAAGCAACCACCTTAATGAACTAAAAAAAAAGCAAGGCAACACAAATATATCTGCTTTCAAAAGGGATTGCGATGGTTCCCTTATGCAGCTAGTGAAGAGTTTTCATATCTGTAACATATTTTCTTAATTTCATGTTCCCAGTTTCTCCATCTTCAAATTCCGCCTCCCCCCCCCCCCCCCCCCCCCCCTCCTTAAGTCCAAATCTTTGCCAAGTCATTACTATGAAGATAGTTCAGTTGTTAGCCTGCGCTTGTTTTTTCCCCCACTATTAGATTGTTCGTCTATGTATTTGTCTGACTTTATTCAAGTTTAAAAGGCTGTGCCAGTCTTGAATAAAAGTTACTCTGTGTTAGGTTTCCTTATGGGAGCAAAAAATACCCAACTTGTTTACTGTTTATCGTTTACTGTTCCCTGCCTCATTTCATTTCTGATTTTAAAAAAAAAAAGTCGTAAATGAGCATAATTCAGAAACACTATCTATTCTGGTATAAATACGAATTTAAAGATCTGTTTCTTTGTTAATTGGAAATGAAAATATCAGTTACTTAAAGCTATGTCTTATTTTTTCTGTCTGCTTATTTTATTAATATTCAATGTGTAATGTCATATATGACAGTTACCAACACACACTGGATAATCATGGGTTCAGTATCTGCCACACAGTATCAGTTTTCAACGCAACAGTGCCAGCGTTAGAAGATGGACAATGTTTACCATGTAAATTAGAATTTGAAGCATTTTTGTTAAGTTTTGTCTCAAGGCATTGCATTTTAAAACATGTCATTTGCATGTCACTCAAAATATCCAAAGTAGGAACTTGGCTCAATTGATTACACATTCGAGACAACATGTGTGTTTTTCAAGACTCGATTAGGCAAGTAAACTTTCATGTTTCCACTCATAATGAAAGCCAGTTTATGAATTCCAGACTTCAGTTGCCATCATCAACGTGTTCAGAACAAAGCTAGAGCACTTATTTCAGCTATGGACTCATTTCATGTGTATAGCCACATTTGCATAATGGGAGTAAATCATCTGATTTTCACCTGCTTATTAAGTAAAAATGAATTTTATTGATTTCACAGTTTTTTCCCACATAAAACTTCATAGATGCTTCACCAGGATAAAAGAGTTTAATAATTTTATAATGACATGCATTTTCAAGCCCTAAGCTGTGAAAAATAGCTGATGTTAGCAACGGCAGTTGAAAAATGGTTCAGTTTATTAGATTTGTTTTTAATCCTGAAGTTATGAAAACTTGCTGAACATAATCAGAAAATATTCCTGCAGTCAAGGCTTTGGTTTCTTACGAATACATATTCATGGTTGGGTAGGTACTCGCTAAGTAATGTTTTGTTACGCAAGTTTTGTTACACACCATATACATAGTCCGTACTACATTTCGTGTGATCTGCTTTGCAGCCAACATGGCAGTTTTGACTTAGCTGTGACCTGATGGAATATATAGAAAAGGTCTGTGACTTTTCTGAAGGGGACCACAAATGGGTAGGCTTCAAATTGAAAACGACAAAGACAATTTACAGAGCCAGTTTCATTTTATCAAGGAGGTGTCACTGCTTGGGGACTAGTTCATGTACATTACACTACGCCTGCTAAGCTGCAAAGCCGCAGTATGGAGGATTTTCAGACATGGGCCTTGTGGAACAGATGCCAGCAAGCACCTGGGTGTTCCCAGGCAGTCCATCCATCTGAGCACCAAGCAGGAATGACTGCTTAGCTTTGGGGTTCTACAAGTTCTGGTGTTTTCGTTTCAGGACTTTTCTCAGGTGTATGAAGTGTTCCTTCCATTCAGCCATGTAGCTATGATGCTGTACCTAAATCATGTGCAGACAAAGTGTGCAGGTGCACTGGAAAACTAAACTGAGTTTGTGCATTATACATTTCAAGCCGTCAAAGAGTTAAGTACAATGTGAGTAAGTCCAGTTTCCAAGTAATCAGTAAGAGCAACGAGCCTCGGCTGGTAAATTACTTTTTTTTTTTTTTTTTAAAGTGTAAATTCCAAATGAAATAAGCTGACTGTACCAGTTACAGTTAGATTTGGGCAGGAATGGGTTGCATAGAAGTGTTCAACCCTCTCCCTTCCACAGTGCCACTGTGTGATTGTTGCAGTCAGACAGGTGTTAATGCTTCCTTGGGTCTGTGTTTTTCTCTCTGCCTGTCTCTGTCCCTGTATCTGCCTCTGTCTGTCTGTCTGTCCGTCTGTCCTTCTCTGTCTCTTTCTCTCTGTCAGTGTGTCTGTCTGTCTGTCTGTCAGTGTGTGTGTGTGTCTGTCAGTGTGTCTGTCTGTCTGTCAGTCTGTCTATCTGTCTGTCTGTCGCAACATTTGTGACCTGAACAGTGAGATTCTTCCTGCTCACCGTGCTCTTCTGTCTCTGTCTTGTTCTGTGCACAGGGAGACTTTGGCCTTTGCCACAGAGCCGGTGTTTGCCAGCCTGGCCAACGTGCTGGGCAACCTGACGTCCGTGTCACCTGTCCCCAAGGACCTGCAGGACTATCAGCTCTATGACGTGGAAATCAAGCACGGACTGCTGCAGGTCAGATCGCTGCATCCCAGTCCGTCCACATTCAGTTAACACCCATCTGAGTCCATCCACACTCTGTTAAAATTCATTCCAGTCCATCAATTTTTGGTTAAAGGCATTGAAAACTCATTATTTATGGATAAAAAAACATAAATGTTGGAAGGGAGCTGGAATTTAGCTTGGTGTCAAAAGACAGCTTGTTTGTTGTTATGTTTTGAAAGAAACTACATGAAACAAATGTTCATCTGTGATATATATATATATTACAAAATGTGTTAAATTTGGCCACAGACACCCAGAATGTGCAGAGAATGTCAGTTGTCTCCCTATTCTGAGGGCCAGGTGGCGTGGTGTGTTGTCCAGGTGACGGAGGGTCTGGGGTTCCTGCACAACGACGCCAAGATCATGCACCGCAATCTGTGTCCCGAGGCAATCGTGCTGACCAAGCTGGGCTCCTGGAAGCTGGCCGGCACTGACTTCTGCCTACGCAGCTCTGACCCCCAGTCGACAGAGGTGGGCGAAGGGATGGAGGAGAAGGAGGGTGGGTTAGGGGGTGGGGAGAAGTTGGGGGAGTGGAGGAAACAGGAGGATGGGGATGAGGATCTGCATGAGGGGTTGGTGACAGAATGGATCAGGGAGATGGAAGAAGGGCGGATGGAGGGGGATGATCTGTGCAGGCATCGTTTGCATTAGTTGTCAGGGAGCAATAGTTTTTATTTTAACATTTACTGCAGATTTAGCAGTTTCCGATTTGTTGTTGTTGTTTTTTTGATGGGGCTAGAAAAATGGAGGATTTTAAATGGGAATCAATCATAGTAACTGTCTTTGTGATTCTAATGTTATCCAGACAATCCATGTTTTTTTTAAAATGATAGTAATGAATATTTAGCTGTCAGATGAAGACCAGAGCTTGACGGCCAGTTGCTGTTAACAACAGTAATGACTAAAGAATGAATAATAAACTTGTGTCAGATGTCTAACAACAGTAATGACTAAAGAATGAATAATGAACTTGTGTCAGATGTCTAACAACAGTAATGACTAAAGAATGAATAATGAACTTGTGTCAGATGTCTAACAACAGTAATGACTAAAGAATGAATAATAAACTTGTGTCAGATGTCTAACAACAGTAATGACTAAAGAATGAATAATAAACTTGCGTCAGATGTCTAACAACAGTAATGACTAAAGAATGAATAATAAACTTGTGTCAGATGTCTAACAACAGTAATGACTAAAGAATGAATAATAAACTTGTGTCAGATGTCTAACAACAGTAATGACTAAAGAATGAATAATATACTTCTGTCAGATGTCTAACAACAGTAATGACTCATGAATGAATAATAAACTTCTGTCAGATGTCTAACAACAGTAATGACTCATGAATGAATAATAAACTTGTGTCAGATGTCTAACAACAGTAATGACTCAAGAATGAATAATAAACTTGTGTCAGATGTCTAACAACAGTAATGACTAAAGAATGAATAATAAACTTGTGTCAGATGTCTAACAACAGTAATGACTAAAGAATGAATAATAAACTTGTGTCAGATGTCTAACAACAGTAATGACTAAAGAATGAATAATAAACTTGTGTCAGATGTCTAACAACAGTAATGACTAAAGAATGAATAATGAACTTGTGTCAGATGTCTAACAACAGTAATGACTAAAGAATGAATAATGAACTTGTGTCAGATGTCTAACAACAGTAATGACTAAAGAATGAATAATAAACTTGTGTCAGATGTCTAACAACATAATGACTAAAGAATGAATAATAAACTTGTGTCAGATGTCTAACAACAGTAATGACTAAAGAATGAATAATGAACTTGTGTCAGATGTCTAACAACAGTGATGACTAAAGAATGAATAATAAACTTGTGTCAGATGTCTAACAACAGTGATGACTAAAGAATGAATAATAAACTTCTGTCAGATGTCTAACAACAGTAATGACTAAAGAATGAATAATAAACTTGTGTCAGATGTCTAACAACAGTAATGACTAAAGAATGAATAATAAACTTGTGTCAGATGTCTAACAACAGTGATGACTAAAGAATGAATAATAAACTTGTGTCAGATGTCTAACAACAGTAATGACTAAAGAATGAATAATAAACTTGTGTCAGATGTCTAACAACAGTAATGACTAAAGAATGAATAATAAACTTGTGTCAGATGTCTAACAACAGTAATGACTAAAGAATGAATAATAAACTTGTGTCAGATGTCTAACAACAGTGATGACTAAAGAATGAATAATAAACTTGTGTCAGATGTCTAACAACAGTAATGACTAAAGAATGAATAATAAACTTCTGTCAGATGTCTAACAACTGTAATGACTCATGAATGAATAATAAACTTGTGTCAGATGTCTAACAACAGTGATGACTAAAGAATGAATAATAAACTTGTGTCAGATGTGTGTATGATGGATGACCAGTCTGTATACATAAAAGTATGGATAGAAAAATAGATATGGACATAGGTACATGTTGATAGAGCTTTTTTAAGGGGAGTGTTTTTTTAAAAGTTGTATTATACTTTCAGCCTTCCTACCCTTTCCACGAGTGGCGGTCAGACATGGTACCACTGGCGCAGCCCAATCTGGATTTCATGGCGCCAGAGTATGTGCTGACTATGCAGTGTGGCACAGGCAGCGACATGTTCTCCTTGGGGCTCCTCATCTACACCATCTTTGCCAAGGGAAGGCCACTCTTTGAGTGTCAGGGAGAGTTGTCAGCCTTCAAGAGCAATGCGGAGGAGGTAGCTGTCTATTTGTTTTGAAACTGTGTATTTTGTATGTGACAAGAAGATATGTACATAGCAGAATCTGTGGAAGTTTTCAGGACGTTTTGATGGTTTCATGGTGTTTATATGTGAACGTTTGTGTGTACCTGTGTAAAAAATGAGCACTCAAACCACCTCAAACAGAAATTGGAGCTTTATCATTACCATTTTACAATGCTTACATCTGTTTGTTTATTTGTTTGTTGTTTGTTTGTTGGTTGGTTGTTTCATACTAAAGTCGTAACTTCCATGGAAGTTGGTAATGCATCTGGATGTAAGTGTGTGAGTGTATATATAGATATAACTAATTGTATGTTCACTTGTGTATCAAGGCACATACATCTGTGCTCTCTGAATGGATACATGTATTTTAGTCTGTGCAGGTTTATGTACATGGGTGTGCATTTATGTATCAATGCGGAAAAAAGAAATAAATGAAAGAAAAAGAAAGCAAAACAATCTTGGCTCAGTCATCAGGGTTGTAGCCAGGACCTACAAACTTCCTTGACCTGAGATTTTACCCATCAGGGGCCCCCCCCCCTCCCCCCTCCCCCACCCTGCACTGAACACACACCCTGGTTGTTTCAGCTGCGACACCTGCGCCTGAGTCTGCTGGGGGCGGTGCCAGAGGAGCTGAGGGAGCACATCAAGTTGCTGCTGAACACAGAGCCCACTGTCAGGCCCGACGCCGCCCAGATGACCAAGGTGGGGGTGTAGGCCTGGTGCCTGCTGGGTCAGCTGGCTGCCAGACAGCACTTACATTTAAAAAAAAAAAGTTATTATTCTGCTGGACAAAAGAGACAAATAACAAGACAAACCATGATGCGTTTTGAGCTCTGTGGTCATCTTCAGGCAAGAAAAATAACATTCCAGACAATGAAAACGAAGAATGAGCAATCACTTATCTACTCAGAGTAGGTGCAAAATAGAAGGCCTTCTTCCTTGCGCTGAACTCTGAAGCGATCGAAGCTAAGTGAATTTTTGTTATTTTATTCGTTTGTTTCTCACCTGAAGAAGACCTAAGAGGTCGAAACGCGTTGTGTTTTGTCTTGTGACTCGTTTGTCCACGTTTCTCTGGGCGGTTCGCTAACATTTATTTAAGATTTTTCATATAATAAAACAAAATGAAACAAATGAGAAAAACTTGCCTCTGCTTTGCATTGACCCTGACAGTGACCTCATGAGGGTGTGCAGGCATAGCAATTCATACACAGCACATTCCCTTGGCTGGTTTCTGTAAGAAAGGAAATCTTAAAGGAGGCTGGGAACAGTTAACAGTAATTAACAAACAAGTAGGGTAACTCTTGCTCCCATGATGAAATAAATAGACGCCCATAACTCTTAACTTACGACGCCGAATCGCCTAGCAGAAATGACAACACAGAGCACATAGTTGTCTTTTCTGCTAGGCGATTCAGTGTAGTGAGCAGCATTCGTCTAAGTGTTTGGGCACCTATTTATTACATCATGGGAGCAAGAGTTATTCTACTTGTTCATTAACCCTCTTCAGTATGCACTTACCTGAGCTTAGTTACGCCGAAAACCATCGGCAAGATAAGTAACTCCGTAATTTGAACATGGTTACCCATTTAAAAATTAATTGAAAAGAGAGGAAAGGAAATAATGAAATGAAAATCATTTTAAAAATTCCTACGAATATATATATTGCTATATCGTAAGTTTGAAGAATGTCACATGAGCCATTTACTCGGGGGGAAAAAATCTTCTTCTTCAGAACTTTCTTCCGAATCGTTGTTTATCATATCTGGAACCTCATCCCAGTCGAAATCTAGGTCACTCCAAACTTCATCACCCAGCACTTTCACTAAGTCTTATGCTGTAAGTCCCACAAATCACAGTATCTTCATTACTAAATCTCATTATAGAACGGCAGAAATCAAGGTTAGCCATGGTGAAAAACAGCATTTCGACCACAAAACTTTAAAAATTCATAACTCAAGAACTACGGCACGTACCGACTCGTGGTTTTTTGCAAACGGAAGTAAATGGCCACAGGAAGAAGGAAGTCACGTTCTCGCGAGACTTCCTTTTCTACGAGAAACATGGCAGCGCCCATTGTTGCCACGTGTTTTACCAGGCGCTGGCAGGCGCTCAGCCCTTTGGCAGTGTGATTTCCGGTCAGGCGCTAGCGGGTGCATGCTTGTCAAGAGAGTTAATTACAGGTTTCTGTAAGTTTTGTTTTGGTTAGCCTGTTTTGACCAGTTCAGCTGCACTCTAGTTTGTTGTGTGTGTGCAGTGTGACACATCTGTAAGCTTTATTGCCTACGCTTTTCTCAGTTAACAAATCCACATGCATCCTCAGAGCATTTAACATTGATGATGAAATTAACTGCAGGATGGCCAAGGCCAGTTCCCGCCTTAGAGGACTGTGTAAGACTGCATGGGAAAGAAGAGGAACTGGCCCTCATACAAAACTTTAGGGTTGTCACCCTTGCATCCCTCCTGTATGCATACGAGACCAAGTCTGTGTGTGTGTGTGTGTGTGTGTGTGTGTGTGTGTGTGTGTGTGCATGTGTATGTGTGTGTGTGTTTGTGTATGTGTGTGTGTGTGTGTGTGTGTGTGTGTGTGTGTGTGTGTGTGTGTGTACTTGAGGGAATTTGGATAACACAAAGTCAGATTAAGATCTTATGTTGCATGTTTACCTGGTTACCTGGCTGCTCCATGCAAGTAAACTAATTCAAAAAAAGGTAGAAAAAGAAAAAGCAAAGAAACAAATAACCCCCCCTCCCCCTCAAAAAAAAAAAAAAAAAAAGCCCGTGAAAATTTAGGCAATATCACTTTTGTACATACGAATTTAGCTGCCAATTCATTTCACAGCCTGATGTGAGACTTGACTGATTCCAGGTGCCATTCTTTGAGGATGTTGGCTGCGTCACGTTGCAGTATATGGATTCGTTGGTCCAGCGGGAAAACATTGAAAAATCAAACTTCTTCAAAGGCCTGCCAAAAATCATTGCAAAACTGCCGAAGGTACTGCTTGACGTCAGGTACAGGGGGTGAAAAAGTTGTAGTCTGTAGTTGATCTGGAGTCAAATAACTTCCTTTGATGCATTGGTTTGTTACACATTTAAAGTCATTGTGTTATTGTGTTTTAAAGTTGATGTTATGGCATCTTTTTGAATATGTTTTGTTTCTTTCTGTTGGATTGAATGCGTCATGTACTGTCAGTAGTGAAGGCATTGCTTGTCATATTTCTTTCTTTCTTCTTCTTCCTTTTTTTTGTCACTTTATTCTTCTCTTTCAGAATCAGAGGATATACTTTGATGTTTCAGAATTGTGCAGCTTATTCAGTTATATTATGATTTTTTAAAAAAGTTTTTGAATAATTAGTATTCTGTTTAACAAAATTAGTCCAGGAGTATTAGGTTTTAGATAGTTAACAAGTACAGTATTTGTTGATATTTACCACATTTGTGTGAACTGATTTTTATATGTGTGTAACTGGGATTATGAGGAAAGGGAACCATTATTGTAAGGGAGAAAAAACAAACAAAAAAAACAAACAAACAAACCCAAGAACAAGGACACTTATTTTCGCTTTCATATACAATTGAAGCTAACACTGATGATGCTCCTAACCATTTTGTGTCAGGATGTGCATCAGCACTTCTGTTTGTGGACGTTTCAGCGTGTGAGCCTGCAGCGCATCTTGCCGTCACTGTTCAAGGAAGCGCTGAACCCCGACATGGTGCCTTTCCTCCTCCCCAGCATCTTCCTCGTGTCCGAACAGTCCACAGACGCCGAGTTCAGAGCGCAGATCTTCCCACACCTGGAGCCGCTCTTCAAACTGAAGGAACCTGTGCAGGTAGACTTAGACAAATGACATGACAAAACATGATGCATTTTCGACCTCTTTGGTCATATCTTTGTCAAATTCGGCGCAAGATGGCCTTTGAATGCAGGGATTAAAAACAATTGTAGATTCAACGCCCATCTTGCACCGAATTTGACAAAGATAAGTGATTGCTCGTTCCTCATTTTGTTGTCCTGAGTGTTGTTTATCTTGCCTGAAGAAGACCTAAGAGGTCGAAACGCGTTGTGTTTTGTGATTCGTTTGTCCATGTTCTTTGGTGGAGTCGATAAAATGACTTTTTAAAATTCGTTTAAGATCTTCGCCTGCAGTCATCTCAGTTTGCAACTAAAACTTCAAGGTTCACCACTGATGAGATGTTTGTGTCTACAGTTGTTTTCGATCTGTGCATGAGGGTCGCCACACACTGTGTGCGTGTGTTTCTGTGTGTTTGGAGACTGTGTCTAAGCGTAGCACAAGAGTGCATGGGTTTTATGTTCATGTCGTCCATCCAACCGGCACTCGATGGCTCTCTCTCCTTTGAAAGGTGGAATGAAATTTAACATGCATGCAAGGTTTCGTATACATATTGTCACACACAGGACTTCCTGTTCACGCACAGAACTTAGAACAATCACAGATATTAACTTTGAAGAGAAAATAACTGGCTGTCTAGATTGGGATTTGAACCCCCAGACCACGAAATAAGAATCTGACCCACCAGGCCAGTCAGTCACCTGACCCCCAGAACAGAATGCTAAATGGTCATCATTCAGCATCTGAATCATTTATGTTTAGGCTATGTGTGCTGCCTTGCCATTTTGCCTTTGTAAGTCTGATGCATCAGTGACTCTTGCATTTTCTTTAATTGGTTTATACATATATATATATATATATAAAACAGTCGAGGGTTGACTGCCAAAACCCAGTATCTCACATACATATGTATAAGGGAGATACTGGGTTCTGGCAGTCAACCCTTGAATATATATATATAATGAATTAAAAAAAAAAGGTAGCTTGCTTTGGGTGAGATACAGTGCATAGGGCTATCTAAGTTTGGCTGTGCCAAGAAATAAATGGCATGCCTCTAATTTTTTTTTTTCTTTTTTTTTTTTTTTTAACGACACTGACTGGAACACCCTTAGAAAATCATTTGCGGTTTCTTGTAGCAAATTGTGATAACCTGTAATCACGCACTTTGCAGAGTTTTGAATGGGTAGACCCCATTTCCCAAATTTTATAGAATCTAGTGACGCTCGAAGCATATTTCCAAAACACTTTTTGATCCTCATGATGCAGCAAAGTCAGCATCAGTGGGACCCATGATTACAAGGACAGGTGTGTGTGTGTGTGTGTGTGTGTGTGTGCGTGCGTGTGTGTGTGTGTGTGTGTGTGTGTGTGTGTGTGTGGTGTGTGTGTGTGTGTGTGTGTGTGTGGACTGTTGTTCAGGTGGTGCTGCTGTTCCTCCAAAACATGAACCTGCTGCTGAGCAAGACGCCCAAGGCAGACATCCAGAACCATGTGCTGCCCATGCTGTTCCGGGCAGTGGAGGCCGACAGTGCACAGATACAGGTCCTCGCTGCTCTCATGATGAACAAGAATGAGGGGTGGGAGGTGGGGAGGGGAATGGGAGAGGGTTGAGATGGAGAGATTGATGAATGCAAAGAGGAGGGGGTGTTGGCAGTGTGTGGACGGGATGGTCTGGATGAGGGTTCTGTATGGTTGTGTGGATGTGTTGTTTGTTTGGTCTTGTTACGTTTGTTTGTATGTACGTGTTTCTGTATGTGTGTGTGTGTGTGTGTGTGTGTGTATTTGTTTGTGTTTGTATTAATTACTTGTGTGATTTTCCTTTCTGTGTGCCACGTGTCTGAACTTGTCTTTTCTGCTCTTTGTTTTAGTTTCTTTTCTTTTTTTTTTCAGTGTGGGTATGTGTGTTGTTCCCCATTTATTTCTTAACGGGTGTGTTCTGTTTCTTTCATACGGGAATTTCTTTTGCACTTGATCAAGACTTTCAAGTTTTCAAAGTGAATTTACAATTTTGGAATCCAAATGAAAGTGTAAAGCATCCACTTGGTTAGGAAGAAATGAAAATTTTCAAAACATGTATTTTGAAATAAGGTTAGTTTGTATGTTATCTACACAATTTATATGAAAAGTAACATGCGTTGCCCAGATCACTAACAATGTATTGATTACACTCTGGTTTGGGGAGAATTAGACCGAGAAGCACAAATTTTCTTTTTTTATTGAGTGGGATGAACTACAGTCTGAACGTCTAGTTTTCTTCACCACACACCATCTTCCATCCCAGTGGCGCTGAGTGGCACTACTGCTCTGATTAGCCAAGTGTAAAGACTTGGATTTTGTGTGGAAATGTCTGAGTTTGTCCTTGAATGCTGGTGATCGGTGTTTCTGTGGAAACTAACAGAACACGCTTGCATTGGTGAAATTCTGTTCTTGTGATCACAAACTTGGAAGTAGAAAAATGGATTGCTGAGAGAAGAAAGAACATGTAGAGACCGCAGTGTGAAAGAAATGGGTTATGAATTCTATTTTGTGTTCACTATCTTGTTTAAAACACATGAGTATTGTCTGTAATGTTTTTAACAATATAATGATTTGACTGTTCATTTTATTTTCTTGAAAATTCTTTGTAATGATTGTATGCTCATATTTGTTCATTTGATTTTTTAAAACATTCTTTGTAACGATCGTGTGCCCATTGTTTAAGATCTTTCAAACCCCAAAAATGGGAGTAAAAGGAAGTAAACATGATGTGCTGTTCATTGTTCAGTTTATAGATATACAGAAGTGAGTGTATGAATGCACATCTATGTGTGTGAATGCACATCTATGTGTGTGAATGCACATCTGTGCATGCTGCCTTGCAGGACTTGTTTGTGCACAGTAGATTTCCGGATGATGTCATTCGAATGTTGTCCTGCCCACAGGAGCTGTGCCTGAGCATCGTTCCCACGTTCGCTGAACTGATCGAGTATCCCACGCTGAAAAACTCCCTGGTTCCCCGCATCAAGAAGCTCTGCATGGCTACCACTGTCCTCACTGTAAGTCCACTTAATTGGAATAACTTGTGTGTGTGTGTGTGTGTTCCAGAGATATTTCTTTAAATCATTAGTGTGAATATATGCAGAGCTGCCAACCATCCCACTTTTGTGGAATTTATTATGCTGAAACGTACATCATTCCACTTTTCCACTTGACGTAAAAAGAATTCTGCTTGCTAAAAAAAAGGTTCGTTTATTCGCAGTGTGTGCACATCTGCCGTTCATATATCCAAAGAGCTGATAGGAAACTTACTGCTGGTTCATCTTCTTCTGCCACCATCATGTCGAAATGAGCTGCTGAGCCAATTAACCCTGAGGCAAAAAGAAGAAAAATTAGAACAGAAGTGAAGATTTCGGTCGTTTTCTGCTGTCATGGTTGGAGTGCTGCTGATCTCAGTGAGCAGTTCGGCCTGTGAAAGTGTTCAGAATCTTGTCAGGAAGAACCTTACAGATTTTCGTCCCTCTTGGGGTGAAGATGCTGCAAGAGGAACTGATGATTCTGAAGTGCAAAAACTTTGTAACAGTGTGCTTCAAAGATGTAAAAGAGCAACAATGCAGGGTTGAGATGGTGATTCCATGAAAGAGGAGACAAAAGGAAAGAATGAAAGCGTCGGGAATGGCATTGTTTTGTTCAGGGTGTGGTAGCGTATGTATTCCTCTCAACGGTAAGAAGTTCCTGTCACTTTACAAGAATATTCCTCTCACGTCTCTCCAGAGGTTGGCGGCTCTGAATATGCTGCTGTAGCTACCTCCACCAGTAGGGTGATATTTTCATCTGTGTCTGTTGGTTTGCATGTTTGTCTGTCTGTCAGCAAGTTTGTGCAAAAGCTACTGAACTGGCGGTAACTAAATCTAGTGAAAGATGGAATATGGTTAGAGGCCAAACCCAGTAAATTTTGGAGCAGATCGGTGGTTTGAATCCAGGTGAAATGGGGAACCAGAATCCATTCTGTCAGTTTGTGGTGATGAAGATGATGATGTGTGCATTCTTTGCATTCTCTGTAGTTTTCTTTTATTGCCATAAGCCATGAATGTGATGCTGAAAACAATCATCTCCAAAATTGTGTTTTTTCTTAAATTCATTTTGTATTTTCTGTTTATATTTTAAAGGGTTCAAGTTTTGAAACATACTTGTGCGCAAGTATTCATGTCTATCAGGTTATTTCACAGAAAGAGATAATAATGTGTGTGTGCTTTCGCACTAATATGATAGTGCACTCGTTTTCAGTCAGATTCTTAGAAATGTGATAGTGTACATGTACCACTAATATGATAGTGTAAATTTACTCATTTTCAGTCAGATTTTCAGAAATGTGATAGTGTATGTGTACTCTCGTCTTCTCAGGCTTTTTCACCAAAAACAAATTGTGCAGAATGTTCACATGCTCTGACAAGTGGAGAAACAACAAACTCTTTGTGCGGCAGGTGCGTGTGAACTGCCTGCTGTGTTTGGGCCAGCTGATGGAGCACATGGACAAGTGGTATGTTCTGGACGAGGTGCTGCCTTTCCTGCATAAGATCCCCACCCGGGAGCCGGCGGTCCTCATGAGTATTCTGGGTGAGGCTGCCACGGCGCTCTTTCTGCTGTACGATAACACGGTGTAAATGCTGCATATTTTGAAAGCGTTGACCTTATTTTATATGACGCATGTATTACGGACACCGCACATGTTATTGCCCAGTCTTGTGAGTTTTGTTTTTTGTTTGTTTGTTTTTCAAAGTATTTTCAGAAGTATTCTTAATGGAGTGTCTAGATTCTAAGATGTGAAGGAGCCAGATGAGGTAAAATGACCAGAGACAGAATGTTTGACATTCTCAGTGATCTCTGTTGCCTTTTATTATTGTCTAATATCATTGATGATGAAATGACCTTAAAATAACCACTGAACTGAATGATAACACAGCTGTCAGGGCAGAATTCAGCTTAAAGACAGGACAAGATAATCTGCCACTGAATTTCTTGAAGTTACGAATTACATATATCCATCCATCTTGATATATATCCATTCATCTTGAAGCTTCCTGGAGACTTAAAAAAGAGAGAGAGAGATAGAAAGAAGAGTCTGCATAAACAAATTGCATCAAATTTGATATAAAAATAGATGAAAAAGAAAGGGGATCTGGTGATGGACGAAGTTGATACTTATGACTGACAGCTGTGGTCACTCACTTTCACTGTGAACATCTAAACGTCGACCCAAATATCAATGCCAGCTCACCACGTCTTGATCACCCAGGTCATTGCCTCTTAAGTTTGAATCGATTTCAAACACATCCATACAGTCTACACCAATGTCTTAGTCATCGTCAGTTATTTACTGCTGAATGGTCCACAGCCATGGTATATGGAGTGTCTCCTGACAGTGTCAGTTATTGTTCTTGCCAGTCGTGCTTGACACAGGATGACCAAAGGTTTAACAGCGTGGGGCTGGTTTTGAAATGTAGATGGCGCTTACTAGACCTAAAGCTTCATCTCGAGACGATGCATTTAATTTTCTCAGCCCTTCTGACCTAGCCTATAAGGAAATGAAACCTACATTCACCCTCAGTGGGCAGATCAGTAGCTGGAGGAAAGTGGCTGAACATAGAACATAGAATGCAACAGCTACATGGCAGTGTATAGAGTATATATGAGTTTTATCAATAAAGTGAAGGAAAGAACTCCCGGCACATGGTGAGGACAGGGGTGGAAGATTGGAAGGATCTCCAGCAGGATTGGAAGAATCTCCAGCAGGATTGGAAGCATCTCCAGCAGGATTGGAAGCATCTCCAGCAGGATTGGAAGAATCTCCAGCAGGTACCTTTGTAACTCAGAAGAACATGAAATGCGTATATGTGCACATGTAAATGTGCATGCACATGCATACATACGCACGCACACACGCACGCATCATATAAAGTTTAGTATGTTCTGACAAAATACCGTGGAGGTGAAGAGGGTTGTCTCTTTAGTCGTAATTTTTCCTCATTGATCAAGAAAACAAGAGGACCTCAAGTTCATCAATCCTTCCATTAATTAAAGCTGTCCACAAACAGACACAGGGAACAAAAGGAGTTCATTCATCAGAAGAAGCAATGGCAGGAGTGTTTCCCTTTGTGGCAGGGATCCACAAGGTGGCCTTTGAAGGCAGCAAGCTGGGTATCACCAAGGACGTGCTGTCCAACAAGGTGCTGCCCTTCATGATCCCCCTGGCCATGGACAACAACCTCAGCCTCTCCCAGGTGACTGTGGAATCTGGGTGGCTAGGTGTGGTTTTTAAGGGTGGGCTAGATTAGTAAGGGGAGCAAATGATTCATGTTTCAGGGGACAGAAACCTGATGAAAAATGAGACAGTTTTAGGAAATGTGTCAAAGCTTGAGTTGTGTGTGTGTGTGTGTGTGTGTGTGTGTGTGTGTGTGTGTGTGTGTGATATTTTCACAGGGATAGGAGTGGGGGGGAGGGGCATATCAGGGCCTTTTCAGAGTTGGTTGTTATATTGTCATGAGAACAGAGTGAAGGTCTTTGTGAGCTTCTCTGGCTCACCTCCAGTGTTTTGGATAGCAGTAAGCTTGTGTTGAAGGTAGTCGATCCCAGTGTGCTCTAACAAATTAAAAGCGTGCTGTGGTAGTACATACTTACTTTCTGTTAAGTGATAAAACAAGAACAGAAAAATGACAAAGCTTTCTCATGGCAGCAGCTGCTGTTTGGTTTGTGAAAGCATGTGATGGCCTTGAATTTGGAATGGTATTAAACTGTAAAATCAGAAATGAAAGAAGTGCAAAGTCAGGCTGTTTCTTTGTCATTTTTGTTGTGCAAGAAAATGCTTTATTGTGCAAGAAAATGTGCAAGAAAATGCTTTATTGTGCAAGAAAATGCTCTATTGTGCAAGAAAATGCTTTCTTTGTGTGTGTTCCTTTCTGCTGACTATCTTCTTATCTTTTCCTGTCACTAAATGAGGTGTGGGATAAAATCTTCTATGGGCTGACCTGGGTTATCATTTGAAATGTGTTCTAAAAGGAAGAAATCACAATAAACTGTTGTTGCAGTTCAATGCCTTCATGTCTCTGATCCGAGACATGCTGAGCAAAGTGGAGTCTGAGCACCGCAGCAAGTTGGAGCAGCTGGAACAGATGAAACAGGAGCAAAGGTCAGGTTTCTCTCTCTGGTTGGGTGCTTGCTTTGTGTGTGTGTGTGTGTGTGTGTGTGTGTGTGTGTGTGTGTGTGTGTGTGTGTGTGTGTGTGTGTGTGTGGTCGCACGCGAGAGTGCGAGAGGGATTTATGCATGTCTGAGTGTGTTTTTGTGTGAGATGGATCTGTGCGTGCATGTATGTGTGTGTGTGTGTGTGGTGTGTGTGTGTGTGTGTGTGTGTGTGTTGAGGTCTGTGTGTGATTGTGTTTGTGTGTGTGTGTGTGGGGGGGGGGGGGGGGTCTGTGTGTGCTGCATGTGCATGTAAGATAGTGTGTGTGTGTATCAGGATGCCTACGGTTGCATGTTACCATTGTGTGTTGACTTTTCTGAACTGTTGTTCAAGCTTTTAAACAAGCAATCACTGAGCAGGAAACAGTCTGATATGTGGATTAACTCGTCACTCTTGGTGTCACTGGCATTTGGCGTTTGGTTGTGTTGCTGGTTTCCAAGGTCACATAGTGACCATCTGCACTTCAAGTCCTGCCTCTCTTGGATGTGTCTGTAGATTCCTGACAACCCCTGGCTTTTACTGGGATGCCCCGGTCCATCCCTGCAGCACGAGCTATGGAACTGCCTCCTCTGGTGGTAGGGGCAGGACTGATGGGTCTGGGGCATCCTGGAGCTTGAGTAGATAAGGTCCTGCCCCACATATGTGTAGCTGGAGTAGATGGGGTCCCGCCCCACATCTCTGGAGCTAGAGTAGATGGGGTCCCGCCCCACATATCTGGAGCTGGAGTAGATGGGGTCCCGCCCCACATCCCTGGAGCTGGAGTAGATGGGGTCCCGTCCCACATCTCTGGAGCTGGAGTAGATGGGGTCCCACCCCATATCTGTGGGGGAGCTAGCTTGCCTGAATCTGGGGCCTCTGGACGTCATAGACTAACATACTGATGCTTACCTGAGAGTCACATCAGGGATGACACTGGTCAGGGGGAGTTTTCAGCGACGGGTGGAGTGCGAAGCCGGATCCGGGGTTCCCTGATTTTGTAGATAGCCAAACTGAAGGTTCTCCTTTGACTTCCAGGGCAACACTAGGATGAAGGGGCCGAGGGTGAAGGCATGGCGGCTGCCCCTGTGTGATCCCTTGGTTCATCCCATGAGGGGGGCTAGGTCAGCCAGGGATCTGAAGTCATAGATAGCCATACTTCCTATGGGGGCACAGGAAGGGGCAACACTAGACGGAAGACCTCTTGTGTGGCTACAGGAAACCACTCTTTGGGGGGTGCTCGGGGAGCAGTGTGATCTCTCGTTTCCTCAACGTTTCACTAAATATGACTCAGTTGATGGCCAACGCTAACTGCCGGAAAGAGTATCTTTATACACTCCAGCTTTCTAGCCATTTTTAAAAATTATAACATAACCACAATAATTTTTTTTTTATCAAACTAATTTCTAAAGCACCAAACAAACTGAAATTGAACATTAGAAACTCAGTTACTTTTTTTTTTTTAATATAAAATCTTTAAAAAAAAATCTAAGATCTTAATCACAGCAACATTTTGGATAAAAATGTAGTAGTGAATGGAGCTTATTATGTATGTCTCTTTCTGTGTTTTGTTGTTCTTTAAACTGTTGTGATCACTTTCCTGAATGCAGAAAATATCAAATCCACCCATAACCCTGCCCTGGCTACCCACGTTTTGGTTGTCTCACTCACTGCCACTGAAGTTTCAAGCGAATGCTGATACATCCAGAACAGTCAGTGCTGTTCTCTGCGCCATTGTCAGAAATCAGGCGTCGCCTGGGGCGCAGAATTGTCCACAGTCGTGTTGAATGAACTGTCACCAGTCGCTGTTATTCATAGTCACACTCCATACGAGTTAGGAAAATGTTGTAAACTTTTCTTATTGGAATTGAATCCCTGAGTAAACTGCAGCCACTTCTGCAACTTCTGTTGTCCTCAAAGGTCAAAGCTTTCCAATAATGATAAGGGAGCTAACTGAGGGTCACCTGCAATGGACAGTATAGGATGAAACCAGTAATGGCAGGACGAGTGTTAAAGGGCAGAACAGGCAGTTGAAAGGTTGAATACCCAGGTCCTACACAGTTGGCTAAACATTCTGATTGCACCTGTGAGGGCTTGGGGACAGCCGTTTATGATGACTGTGGTGGTGAGTCCATAGGAGACTGGGGAGACCTGGAAAATGAGAAGGAAAAAATGAATAGGCAGTTGAAAAGGGCAGGGAAGAAGTAAGCAAGCAGTTCATCTTCTCCTGCGTTATGCCGTAAGATTTTCTTCAGTGGAGACAGAGGCTTACTTTCAGTTATGTTTCAGAGACAGTGGTTTTCGCAGTCCAGTTGCAGTTGTGCAGAGCAGAATATTCAATATATGTGTATAGCTTCATTATAAATTATGCTTTTGGGTTAAAAGTAAGGGTTTGGACCAAAAAAAAGTGCTTGAGGGGATGTGATTTTTTTTCACAGAGAAAAGTAACTAGCTTTATCTCTTTGTTTGATTTTGCTGTATCTTATTCTGTATGTGTACTCAACACCTACATTTCCTTCTTCATGTATTCTAAACATCTGGAAATGGAATTTTTGGATTAAAAAAAAATAAATGATCATGTTAGTAGCTGCTCAGCATTAAATTGCACAGTGCAAGGAGCCACAGGTGTGAGTTCCACTGCAGCATGTTTAAAGTGTTTGATGCGCTCTGTGTGGCAGATCTCTGGAAATATCTCGCATCACAGGCGAAGGAGATGGAAGCTCTGGGGACATGAATGGGGACAAAAACACCAGCATGGTAGGTATGGGGTGGACAAGGCTGATAGAAACATAAGTAGGGTGGATACTGCCGATATAGACATTATAATAACATGTAGCTAAATGATACTGACAGAGAGAACATGGTAACATTCTGGCAGATAATACAGATAGAAACATCATGGAAAATTTGGATGTATAATGCTGATAGAGGCATTATGGTAATATATAGACAGATAAGTCTGAGATATCATGCTGAAATTTTCATAGATATTGCTGATAGAGACATGGTAAAATTTGGGTTGATAATGCTGATAGAGACATTTTGGTAAAATTTGATAGACGATGTTGGTAGAGACATCGTGGTAAAAATTTGGATCTATAGATACTAGCTAAATTCTGTGTTTACAGATGTAGATTTCATATTGTTTCTCCGGCTTTGCCAATTTTCTCTGTGTTTTGAAACAGAGTTATGCCATCGAAAAGTATGCATCAAGTGTTCAAAAAAACTTGTCTTGTTTCATAGATAAGTGGTCATCCTATGCTTCTGTTACTGATTAACCAAGAGAGATGATATCATTGGTACAATAGGTGTATACATCACCGCGAGATATTTCTTGTGAATTCATGGAATAGGGCAGGCTGTGGAGTGTGGAGGAAACGAAGCATACTTCTTGCCTTCCCCACATCTCCTCATGACTCCTCACCAATGTTGTAACTGGTCTTTGTTTGTTTGTTGTTCGCTTGGTTTGTTGTTCGCTTACCAATGATTACCTGTTGTACAGCCGTACACTTATGTGAATCTGAATTCAGAGTTCTGTGCGGATCTAATGTACAGGCTGAGCCAATTCGTTTTCCTTCTGTTTATAATCCTTGAGTTAGTTAAGTCCATATGTATTGCTTGTTTGTATCTGTTTTGTGTTATCAATTAACAAAAGAAAAAAAACGATGAAAATTTGGATAGATAATGCTGAAAGAGACATTGTGATAAAATTTGGGTTGATAATGCTGATAGAGACATCGTGGTAAAAGTAGGGTAGATCATGCTGGTAGAGACATCATGGTAAAAGGAGGGTAGGTAATGCTGATGGACATGGTAAAGTTAGGGTAGATATTGCTGGTAGAGACATCATGGTAAAAGGAAGGTAGGTAATGCTGGTAGAGACATCATGGTAAAAGGAGGGTAGGTAATGCTGGTAGAGACATCATGGTAAAAGGTGGGTAGATATTACTGGTAGAGACATCATGGTAAAAGGTGGGTAGATATTGCTGGCAGAGACATCATGGTAAAAGGAGGGTAGGTAATGCTGGTAGAGACATCATGGTAAAAGGAGGGTAGATATTGCTGGCAGAGACATCATGGTAAAAGGAGGGTAGGTAATGCTGGTAGAGACATCATGGTAAAAGGTGGGTAGATATTGCTGGCAGAGACATCATGGTAAAAGGAGGGTAGGTAATGCTGGTAGAGACATCATGGTAAAAGGAGGGTAGGTAATGCTGATAGCAAGTTGTGACTGTCGGATTTCAGCTATCATTTTCATTGCACATATCCGAAATTCAATTAAATTCATGATCAGTATGACATTCAGGTTACAGGCATATTACATTATTTTTGTGCATAGGTATTGTCAGATAAATAAGAGCAAATCAACTCTCCTTAATAAAGATTGACCGTTTGTCTCAAAGAGAATAACATTCACAACGTCTGGATGGAGTAAATATCGTGCACTACTGGAAGAGAAACAGAAATGATGTTACGCTATCATCACCACAACAGTTACCAGGGAATTATCCTGTGGCAAGCTTTGGGCAGCACAAATCTAACTGATGACAGGATGGGGGAAACGGTCATCTGACTAGATATCTGTTTTTTTTTTATCTCCTCAAAGATCCTGAAAATAGAAAATTGTCTGTGTTTAATGGGATAGTGGATAAGCTGGCTGGAAGACAACAGGCTGTCTGTTTGGATGACGGATAGCAGTATGTATTCAGAGACAGAGAGAGTGGAGTAGCAGGGTTACACACCAAGTGCTACGATAATGGGCCTAGGGCTTGATGATGGCTACACTATTTTGGCACCTTATAATGATCAAGATCTTGGATAATGTCGTCGATGAAAAGAAGGTTTATGCTGTATTTGGCTAATCAGTAGATTTGGTGACACCCATGTAATGTCAAATAATGCTTGGTGTTTCAGATGGTCAAGTTTCTCAGTGGATTTGGCCTGTCCTGTATTAACATTACGGGGTTGGTGTTTCAGATGGGCAATTTTCTCAGTGGATTTGGTGTGTCCCATGTAATGTCAATAATGATTGATGTTGCAGATGGGCAAGTTTCTCAGTGGATTTGGTGTGCCCCATGTAATATCAATGATGATTGATGTTGCAGATGGGCAAGTTTCTCGGTGGATTCGGTGTGCCCTGTGTAATATCAATAATGACTGATGTTGCAGATGGGCAAGTTTCTCAGCGGATTCGATGTGCCCTGTGTAATATCAATAATGACTGATGTTGCAGATGGGCAAGTTTCTTAGCGGATTTGGTGTGTCCCATGTAATATCAGTGATCATTGATGTTGCAGATGGGCAAGTTTCTCAGTGGATTTGGTGTGCCCGTGTAATATCAATAATGATCGATGTTGCAGATGGGCAAGTTTCTCAGAGGATTTGGTGTGCCCAATGTAATATCAGTGATGATTGAAGTTTCAGATGGGCAAGTTTCTCAGTGGATTTGGTGTGCCCCATGTAATGTCAATAATGATTGATGTTGCAGATGGGCAAGTTTCTCAGAGGATTTGGTGTGTCCCATGTAATGTCAGTGATGATTGATGTTGCAGATGGGCAAGTTTCTCAGTGGATTTGGTGTGTCCTATGTAATGTCAATGATGATTGATGTTGCAGATGGGCAAGTTTCTCAGTGGATTTGGTGTGCCCCATGTAATGTCAGTGATGATTGATGTTGCAGATGGGCAAGTTTCTCAGCGGATTTGGTGTGTCCTATGTAATATCAGTGATGATTGATGTTGCAGATGGGCAAGTTTCTCAGCGGATTTGGTGTGTCCCATGTAATGTCAATGATGATTGATGTTGCAGATGGGCAAGTTTCTCAGCGGATTTGGTGTGTCCCATGTAATGTCAATAATGATTGTTTGGCGTCATATACTTTACCATGTCAGACCATAGCATTCAACGGCAGTTAGCCAGCTCTGTCAGGCCGAATTTTTTCCGTGGCCAATGCAGTCATAAGACAGTCACGTGATGTCACCCCACTTCCGGCCCCGGAAGAAGCCAGTGTCAACTTCCTATAAGTCATTCATCTTCGGCCTGCCGTCAAAGCAAGATAAGTCTTGTGCTCTGTCTCGCCTATACTTGCCTTTGTGTTAACTTTGCTGTGTTTTGTTCTATACTTGATTCAGTTGTGGCTTACAAATGTGAGGCTCTTGGTGGGAGACCTTGAGTGCGGCCTACCTACCATGGTTTTTCCCCAGGGCCGCCACAGCCCGTTTACCTCCCCGGGGACCGGTGGCTCTATGCCCCCGAGAGAGACCAGTGGCTTAACGCCAACACCCAGCACGACCAGCTACATGGTCGAATGTGGCACCCGGCCTCACTTACCTGGGTCGACCTTGGTCTCCCTCCTCGGGCGCTGTCCTATCGGCAGGACGATGTCCCGGCCGCCGATTATAGGGCCACCGGGGACACACTACAGGCACCCCTCGACTTACCTCCTGAAGACGGGTGCTATGAACCCTCTCAGGACCAGTACCTCCCTGAGGCGGACGATGACGAGGAGCTAGCCCCCACCTCATTGTACGATGTCCGCACGATAGAACGGTGGCGACCAGACCTCGTTAGGAGGGAGGCCGCACCCGCTGACGAATTTCTCTCCCTCTCCCCCGGCCCAGAGATCTAGACCAATCTACCCATGAACCCCTCAGTCGCCTCCTTGTTTACGGACAATCCCGTGACCAGGGAGATGGGCATTTCCCAGTCGGACCGTCGGTTGATCCCCCACCTGCCCCCCCCTACTTCCGGCGCCATCTCCTTTAAGAACCTAAAGGAATGGGTCCGAGTAGCCAGGATGGGCATCCTCCACACCACGGCGGGACACACCTACTTGGACATGCCCCTTCAGCGAGCGGAGGCTCTATGGCCGGAGGACGATGGTGCCATCCCAGTACCGGGGGACCCGGGCTCTGAGGCGCACCAAGAGCCTGACCCTCGCTTGTTCAGCGATCCTTTCATACGACACCTAGTTAACAGGATTTCGCATCACCTTTCGGCTGCGGCGGACAGCGCAGCCAGAAGCCACTTCAACTGCTTGTTGGTCGCGAGAGAGGCCGTGCTGGCGCGGACCTCTCTCTCCCCGACGCTTAAGGCAGCCCTGCGATGCATCCCGGGCCAGGTCCAGTCGCTCTTTGGCGACTACTCGGCTGACGTCATAGCACAAGCAGTTGAGGAACGCAAGCAGGCTGTGTCCTTTGCGCCCAGGCCACCGCCACGCCCTGCTAGACCCCCACTTCGTTCCTTCCCCAGGCACAGACCCTATCCCAGACAATCGCCTTCCCGCACCGCACGGCCCGCCAAGCGACCTAATCTTCTCCCAAGGCCTAAGCCAAAACCCCATCAGCAAAATTTTCGGTTAGGCCAACAGTCACGCTCCCGGAGCTGACTAGGGAGACAGCCCGAGGGGGACTTAGATCAGGTAGCACCCCCCCTCGCCCTATCCCCCACCCACCAGCCCAGACCCTCGCCCCCCCTGGCGGGCAGCCTCTCCCGGCATGCCCACCAGTGGAGACGCATACGCCTCACCCCTGGATAGTGGCGGTGCTACAGGAAGGGTTTCGCCTTCCTTGGGCCCACGAGCGTCCCCCCCCTCATGCTATCTCCCCCTCCCTCCCCCAACGAACCCTCCCCCGCCAAAGCAGAAGCTCTTCGCACGGAAGTCCAAGACCTCCTCAAAAGAGGGGCCATCTCGGAGATTTCCCACCCAAACCCCGGCTTCTACTCTTTGTGATCCCAAAAGCCTCGGGAGGATGGAGGCCCATTCTAGATCTTTCGCCCCTCAACAAGTTCCTCAGGCCCACCAAGTTCAAGATGGAGACCCCCACCCAGATCCGAGACTCCATCCATCATCGCGACTGGGCCACTTGATGTTGCAGATGGGCAAGTTTCTCAGCGGATTTGGTGTGCCCCATGTAATGTCAATGATGATTGATGTTGCAGATGGGCAAGTTTCTCAGTGGATTTGGTGTGCCCCATGTAATGTCAATGATGATTGATGTTGCAGATGGGCAAGTTTCTCAGCGGATTTGGTGTGCCCCATGTAATGTCAATGGTGATTGATGTTGCAGATGGGCAAGTTTCTCAGCGGATTTGGTGTGCCCCATGTAATGTCAGTAATGATCGATGTTGCAGATGGGCAAGTTTCTCAGCGGATTTGGTGTGCCCCATCTAATGTCAGTAATGATCGATGTTGCAGATGGGCAAGTTTCTCAGTGGATTTGGTGTGTCCCATGTAATGTCAATCATGACTGATGTTGCAGATGGGCAAGTTTCTCAGCGGATTTGGTGTGCCCTATGTAATGTCAATGATGATTGATGTTGCAGATGGGCAAGTTTCTCAGTGGATTTGGTGTGCCCCATGTAATGTCAATGATGATTGATGTTGCAGATGGGCAAGTTTCTCAGTGGATTTGGTGTGTCCCATGTAATGTCAATGATGATTGATGTTGCAGATGGGCAAGTTTCTCAGTGGATTTGGTGTGCCCCATGTAATGTTAGTGATGATTGATGTTGCAGATGGGCAAGTTTCTCAGCGGATTTGGTGTGCCCCATGTAATGTCAATCATGACTGATGTTGCAGATGGGCAAGTTTCTCAGCGGATTTGGTGTGCCCCATGTAATGTCAGTGATGATTGATGTTGCAGATGGGCAAGTTTCTCAGCGGATTTGGTGTGCCCCATGTAATGTCAGTGATGATTGATGTTGCAGATGGGCAAGTTTCTCAGCGGATTTGGTGTGCCCCATGTAATGTCAGTGATGATTGATGTTGCAGATGGGCAGGTTTCTCAGCGGATTTGGCCTGTCCAGCTTCATGAGCAGCCAGTCCCAGAGGGCAGGAGGGGGAAGCAACTCCCCCATTCCTACAGCGAGATCTGCTGGCACTGCCTCCCCTGCTGCTTCTGCTAGTGCAGGGTCTTCTGCAGCGAGTTCCACTCCCGTCATTCCTCCCAGTAAAAAGGTGGGCCATCACTGTTACGACTACCGGATTTAAACAGGTCACTCAGCTAGGGATAGCACTTACTTGGAGCTTTCGACAGACCTCCATCTGTCTTCTTCAGCGGTGGTGTGGCTACTGGTGTTACGTTTGTTGAGTGTTTCTATCTCAGATGGTGTTGCGTTTGTGGAAAGAGATCAGTTTTGTGGCTTGACAAAAAAAAACAAACAACTGATTATACTGTACAGGGGCTATATTCAGATTTTTCCCTGTAAGATAAATAATCTGTTGAAAGAAAGGAGCTTTCTGAATCATGCATTGACCCTTTTTCCATCATATTTATTCTCTGACAGGGATAAATTTAGACACTGCCATTATAGTTTAGTGACTGGTCTGTGAAGATCCCCCCCCCCCCCACCTTCTTCCCTTTGCCTCTCCCCATCTTAAACCCTGTCCTTCTCTCCCCTTCTTCCATCTCCCTCTTCCACCCCCCCCCCCCCCCCCCCAAATAAAAAAAGTTCAAAGTGTGTGTATGAGTGGTGCACAGCCAAACAATGTGTATGTGTATATGAATGGTGTACAGCAAGGCACCAAATGGTACAGATGTGTACACACAGACCCAAGCGTTGACACAGATGCTGTGTTGTTGTGAACACACAGACACATACATTAACACTGATGCTGTGCGTTGTTGTGGACACACAGACACAAACATTAACACTGATGCTGTGAACACACAGACACAAACATTAGCACTGATACTGTGAACACACAGACACAAACATTAACACTGATGCTCTGAACACACAGACACAAACATTAACACTGATGCTGTGCGTTGTTGTGGACACACAGACACAAACATTAACACTGATGCTGTGAACACACAGACACAAACATTAGCACTGATGCTGTGAACACACAGACACAAACATTAGCACTGATGCTCTGAACACACAGACACAAACATTAACACTGATGCTGTGCGTTGTTGTGGACACACAGACACAAACATTAACACTGATGCTGTGAACACACAGACACAAACATTAGCGCTGATGCTCTGAACACACAGACACAAACATTAACACTGATGCTCCGAACACACAGACACAAACATTAACACTGGTGTGCATTGTCGTGGACACACAGACACACAAACATTAACACTGATGCTATGACACAAACATTAACACTGATGGTATGCATTGTTGTGGACACACAGACACAAACATCAACACATGCTGTGACACAAACATTAACACTGATGCTGTGCATTGTTGTGGACACACAGACACACAAACATTAACACTGATGCTATGACACAAACATTAACACGGATGCTGTGCGTTGTTGTGGACACACAGACACACAAACATTAACACGGATGCTGTGCGTTGTTGTGGACACACAGACACACAAACATTAACACTGATGGTGTGCATTGTTGTGGACACACAGACACAAACATCAACACATGCTGTGGCACAAACATTAACACTGATGCTGTGCATTGTTGTGGAGACACAGACACACAAACATTAACACTGATGCTGTGACACAAACATTAACACTGATGCTGTGCATTGTTGTGGACACACAGACACAAACATTAACACTGATGCTATGATACAGACATTAACACGGATGCTGTGCGTTGTTGTGGACACACAGACACAAACATTAACACTGATGCTGTGCGTTGTTGTGGACATACACAGACACAAACATTAACACTGATGCTATGATACAGACATTAACACTGATGCTTTGATACAGATATTAACACTGATGCTATGATACAGACATTAACACTGATGCTATGATACAGACATTAACACTGATGCTGTGATACAAACATTAACACTGATGCTGTGCATTGTTGTAGACACACACAGACACAAACATTAACACTGATGCTATGATACAGACATTAACACTGATGCTATGATACAGACATTAACACTGATGCTGTGCGTTGTTGTGGACATACACAGACATGAACATTAACACTGATGCTATGATACAGACATTAACACTGATGCTATGATACAGACATTAACACTGATGCTGTGCATTGTTGTGGACATACACAGACACAAACATTAACACTGACGCTATGATACAGACATGAACACTGATGCTATGATACAGACATTAACACTGACGCTATGATACAGACATTAACACTGATGCTGTGCATTGTTGTGGACACACACAGACACAAACATTAACACTGATGCTATGATACAGACATGAACACTGACGCTATGATACAGACATGAACACTGATGCTATGATACAGACATTAACACTGACGCTATGATACAGACATTAACACTGATGCTATGATACAGACATTAACACTGATGCTATGATACAGACATTAACACTGACGCTATGATACAGACATGAACACTGATGCTGTGATACAGACATTAACACTGATGCTGTGCATTGTTGTGGACACACACAGACACAAACATTAACACTGACGCTATGATACAGACATTAACACTGATGCTATGATACAGACATTAACACTGATGCTGTGCATTGTTGTGGACACACACAGACACAAACATTAACACTGATGCTATGATACAGACATGAACACTGACGCTATGATACAGACATGAACACTGATGCTATGATACAGACATTAACACTGACGCTATGATACAGACATTAACACTGATGCTATGATACAGACATTAACACTGATGCTATGATACAGACATTAACACTGACGCTATGATACAGACATGAACACTGATGCTGTGATACAGACATTAACACTGATGCTGTGCATTGTTGTGGACACACACAGACACAAACATTAACACTGACGCTATGATACAGACATTAACACTGACGCTATGATACAGACATTAACACTGATGCTATGATACAGACATTAACACTGATGCTGTGCGTTGTTGTGGACACACACAGACACAAACATTAACACTGCTGCTATGATACAGACATGAACACTGATGCTATGATACAGACATTAACACTGATGCTGTGCATTGTTGTGGACACACACAGACACAAACATTAACACTGACACTATGATACAGACATTAACACTGACGCTATGATACAGACATTAACACTGATGCAATGATACAGACATTAACACTGATGCTGTGCGTTGTTGTGGACACACACAGACACAAACATTAACACTGATGCTATGATACAGACATTAACGCTGATGCTATGATACAGACATTAACACTGATGCTATGATACAGACATTAACACTGATGCTGTGCGTTGTTGTGGACACACACAGACACAAACATTAACACTGATGCTATGATACAGACATTAACACTGATGCTATGATACAGACATTAACACTGATGCTATGATACAGACATTAACACTGATGCTGTGCGTTGTTGGCAGCTGACCCTGGAAGAGAAGCAGCGGCTGGCCAAGCAGCAGGAACAGCAACAGATCTTCAAGTCGCAGCCTTCCCTCACCCCTGCCAGCAAATCCTCCTCCCCCGCCGCCGCCATCCCGTCCAGAGCTGGTGGTGCCGGCAGCAAGCCGTCTTCCTCCGCCCCCAAAGACCTGACCTCCACCCTGATGCAGTCCAACATGAACGCTATGGCGTCCATGAGCGTGGCAGCCAACAGGACTCCGCAGCCAGCCTACAATGCCAACATCTCCTCCGCGCCTTCCTGGTCCAACACCACGATGGGGATGGGCGGTGGAGGGGGAGGAGGAGGAGGGTACGGCATGGGCCCCACATCAGGCATGGGGTCATCGTTCGGCATGCAGCAGCGAGGGATGGGGATGAACTCCTCCTCCTCAGGGGCAGGCCAGCCCACCAAGCCCGATCTGAGTGCCTTTGACAGTTTGCTGGAGTCTTCCAGCAAGCCCAAGGTGTCCATGAACCAGATGACCGTGGGCAGCAACGCTTTCCAGCAGCCTCAAGGCATGGGTGGGATGGGGACGACCCCGATGGGAAGGGGAGCCGGCACCATGGGGATGGGAGGTAGCGCCATGGGAATGGGAAGCAACCCCATGGGCGTGGGACCCAACGCCATGGGCAACATGATGGGAATGGGAGGCAGCGGCATGAGGATGGGTTCCCCCATGATGGGCATGGGGGCTCCCGCTGGGGGCTTTGGGGCTGGGGGAGGTATGATGGGGCAGATGGGAATGGCAGGGCAGATGCAGATGGGGATGGGAGCGCAGAGGCAGATGGGAATGGGGGGACAGATGCAGAACGCGGGAATGGGGGCGGCCATGTTGACCCCCACCCCCACATCGCAGAACGGCTCCAACTCGCTGGATGATTTACTGGGCTGAAGTGTCAGTGATGCAAACTGCTGGAGTTCCCCGACTCGCCCTTCCGAGACATATCCGCCACTGTTGAGTACAGCAAGTCTCTGATCCCGCTGCTGACCCTGTGCGATGCACACCTGTTCACAAAGTTCTCGCACTTTCCATTTGACAACCAATGAGAGATAAGATCCATGCATGTGTTCACCTCTGCTGTGGCAGACACTGTAAGGAAGAAATAAATCCCAGCATTACATTTCTGTTATTATCTTGGCAAACAAAGTATGCATCTCTGCAATCTTATAAAAACAGAAAGTCAAACGGATGTCTGGAAATGAGCCTCTGAAATAGGATGTGGCATTGTCCGACACGTTCTTCGTCTGTCTTTGGTTCTGTTGTTTGTTTTCATGTTTGTATGGGTTGTTTTCTTTATCAGGGTTTCTTGTAGCAGAGAACTGGAACTAGTTAGCTGTCTTTTTTACACTTGGGAAAACTCTGATTTTTTTGGTTTCATTATATCAGAAAGGAAGCGGTTAACATACAGTAACTCTACATCAGTCAATATTTTCTGTTGCAGAACAGCCTTGCTTTAAAAAAAAAAAATTATTTGTTGTGAAGGTGACGCTGAATTTTCAGCCAGCAGTATTGTTTACAATGCCTTACACCTCCTGTCACTTCCTCAGCTGTATGCCTGCTTCACAGTGTGTGTGTGTGTGTGTGTGTGTGTGTGTGTGTGTGTGTGTGTGAGTGAGTGAGTGTATGTGTGTGTGTGTGTGTGTATGCGAGAGTGTATATGTGTGAGTGTATATGTGTCTGTGTGTGTGTGTGCATGCGTGAGTGTGTGTGTGTGTGTGTGCGTGTGTGCGTGTGTGTGGTGTGTGTGTGTGTGTGTGTGTGTGTGTGTTGTCCTGTCTTGGCCTTGTTGGTGGCATTACTCCTGCACCACACATTCTTGCTTCCTCATGCACACAGCCAGGCTGGAATTATTGCAGATCTAGCAGCAGCGATCTGCAGTGAACTATCTTCAGGTTGTCATGAATCACCCAGCCAGAGCAAACCACTGCACTGCTGCTGAGATACTGCAGTGGTGTTCACAGTTCAGTCTTAACTTGTTGTTTGGCGTCATATACTTTACCATGTCAGACCATAGCATTCAACGGCAGTTAGCCAGCTCTGTCAGGCCGAATTTTTTCCGTGGCCAATGCAGTCATAAGACAGTCACGTGATGTCACCCCACTTCCGGCCCCGGAAGAAGCCAGTGTCAACTTCCTATAAGTCATTCATCTTCGGCCTGCCGTCAAAGCAAGATAAGTCTTGTGCTCTGTCTCGCCTATACTTGCCTTTGTGTTAACTTTGCTGTGTTTTGTTCTATACTTGATTCAGTTGTGGCTTGCAAATGTGAGGCTCTTGGTGGGAGCGTATTTATCAAAAGATTTGTCTCTTTTACCGGCACTCTCGGGAGCGTATTTATTAAAAGATTTGTCTCTTTTACCGGCACTCCCGCGACTTTGTTACTCGCGATCGTCGGCACCGCTCGCCGGTCGTGTTCCCCCACCATATTGCCGAGCCTCGGGTTCAGCACGCATTTTGTGCTGGTTCCGGCTTGCACTAGACCCTGAGTATTTTTGCCGTGTGAGGCTCTTGGTGGGAGCGTATTTATTAAAAGATTTGTCTCTTTTACCGGCACTCTCGGGAGCGTATTTATTAAAGATTTGTCTCTTTTACCGGCACTCTCGCGACTTTGTTACTCGCGATCGTCGGCACCGCTCGCCGGTCGTGTTCCCCCACCATATTGCCGAGCCTCGGGTTCAGCACGCATTTTGTGCTGGTTCCGCATATTAAGGTTTAGGGCTCAATAACTATCACACCTGTACTCTTTACCCTTCACAGGTAGAACGTGTTCGAGTAAGGGTGTGTGACACTGATCTGCTTATTAAGATTTAGTGCCCAAGAACTATCACACCTATACACAGTGATACTCCACGTGTAGAGATTGCTATTAATAGCCATACCAGTCACACGACCGGTGGCGTGTACGGGTAGTTCGAGTTTTCAGTCGATCTCTCGAGCACTTTGCACGACACCACACGGACGATCGAGATTAATTGATTTTCTCGATCGGCCACCTTGTCTCCTCTTTGCGGTCGTGTGTTCCGGGTTTGCTCTATCCACCTGTGCCCAACATGGTGAAGGACACCGCCGGGTCGAGCCACTCCACTGCTCGGAGTTCGCTCAATTTCCCGGAGAACCCGCGGGTCGATTCCATCTCGGAGCAATCCGTTCGCACTGATGAACGTACGGTTCGGGTAGACAGAGACGACTTCTCCGCGGAAGGGACGCGTGATCTTCCTCGTCTACCAAAACCGACGGACGCACGACCGCGGCGTCCCAAGGCTGATAGGCAAGCGGCCACCATTTCAAAATGCCTTTCATTTGATCTGCCTGCTAGTCTAAGGGCAAAGCTCCCCTCAAGGTGCTGCCCAGAAAGTCTAATGGCAAGGCTCCCCTCAAGGGGCCCGGCCGAGCAAAGACTAGCCAACGGAATTCGCCCTCCCCCACCCCTTCTCCATCGGCCAGCTTGCCCTCTAGCCTACGGACTCGCTCGGAGACTTCTAAACTATCATGCTGAGTCACGCGAATCTCGGCCCCCGGGGCACCTTGCCGAGCCGCGGACCAGCACGGGTGACGGATCTGGGATGGAATCACCATCCGTCACTCGCCTTGATGAGTCACGTATCTCTTTTTCCCCCCAAATTGATACGTGCACTCATAGCGCTCGGCCCCACCGGGCACAGGTGCAGCCAACACCTGAGCTCGAGGAGCGCTTCGACTCCGGAAGCAGCCTTATGGTCACCCCGACGCACGACCTCGGTGGTGTCCATAATCCTGGGCGTGCGGGCACGCCGCGCCATGGGCCCGGCCGTGCCCATGCACAAGGACGGTCGACCTACCCGATCGAACGTCACCTTCTTCCCTAGGGGTATTGGACGTTGGGGAACCGACCTTTCGGATCCCCATTTGGGCAACGTCCGCGGTCCCGCTCCTCCGGGGGGAGGATCTACCAGCGGGACCAAGGGTAACCTGACATATTCCTCCAGGGGGAGGAACACGGGACCGCATCCTGACCAATCCGCACTTTCGCGGGTTGGGGGCTCGACTTCCGCATCCTCCTCCATACCATTATGGCCCTCCCAGGCCCATTCCAAGGACGTGTATGGTGCAGTGCACAGACCTGGACGGGGACGACAGGCCACGGCCTCTCAAGCCCCCCCCCAACAGTGATTCAGGTTACCCGGGTCCCCGGGGACTTTCTGCCTACAAGAAGAAGAGGGTCTCGTGGCTACGACTCGGCGGATGTCTGACCTACGCATTCGCCCAACGCGCTGGTCAGACCTTGAGTGCGGCCTACCTACCATGGTTTTTTCCCCAGGGCCGCCACAGCCCGTTTACCTCCCCGGGGACCGGTGGCTCTATGCCCCCGAGAGAGACCAGTGGCTTAACGCCAACACCCAGCACGACCAGCTACATGGTCGAATGTGGCACCCGGCCTCACTTACCTGGGTCGACCTTGGTCTCCCTCCTCGGGCGCTGTCCTATCGGCAGGACGATGTCCCGGCCGCCGATTATAGGGCCACCGGGGACACACTACAGGCACCCCTCGACTTACCTCCTGAAGACGGGTGCTATGAACCCTCTCAGGACCAGTACCTCCCTGAGGCGGACGATGACGAGGAGCTAGCCCCCACCTCATTGTACGATGTCCGCACGATAGAACGGTGGCGACCAGACCTCGTTAGGAGAGAGGCCGCACCCGCTGACGAATTTCTCTCCCTCTCCCCCGGCCCAGAGATCTAGACCAATCTACCCAAGAACCCCTCAGTCGCCTCCTTGTTTACGGACAATCCCGTGACCAGGGAGATGGGCATTTCCCAGTCGGACCGTCGGTTGATCCCCCACCTGCCCCCCCCTACTTCCGGCGCCATCTCCTTTAAGAACCTAAAGGAATGGGTCCGAGTAGCCAGGATGGGCATCCTCCACACCACGGCGGGACACACCTACTTGGACATGCCCCTTCAGCGAGCGGAGGCTCTATGGCCGGAGGACGATGGTGCCATCCCAGTACCGGGGGACCCGGGCTCTGAGGCGCACCAAGAGCCTGACCCTCGCTTGTTCAGCGATCCTTTCATGCGACACCTAGTTAACAGGATTTCGCATCACCTTTCGGCTGCGGCGGACAGCGCAGCCAGAAGCCACTTCAACTGCTTGTTGGTCGCGAGAGAGGCCGTGCTGGCGCGGACCTCTCTCTCCCCGACGCTTAAGGCAGCCCTGCGATGCATCCCGGGCCAGGTCCAGTCGCTCTTTGGCGACTACTCGGCTGACGTCATAGCACAAGCAGTTGAGGAACGCAAGCAGGCTGTGTCCTTTGCGCCCAGGCCACCGCCACGCCCTGCTAGACCCCCACTTCGTTCCTTCCCCAGGCACAGACCCTATCCCAGACAATCGCCTTCCCGCACCGCACGGCCCGCCAAGCGACCTAATCTTCTCCCAAGGCCTAAGCCAAAACCCCATCAGCAAAATTTTCGGTTAGGCCAACAGTCACGCTCCCGGAGCTGACTAGGGAGACAGCCCGAGGGGACTTAGATCAGGTAGCACCCCCCCTCGCCCTATCCCCCACCCACCAGCCCAGACCCTCGCCCCCCCTGGCGGGCAGCCTCTCCCGACATGCCCACCAGTGGAGACGCATACGCCTCACCCCTGGATAGTGGCGGTGCTACAGGAAGGGTTTCGCCTTCCTTGGGCCCACGAGCGTCCCCCCCCTCATGCTATCTCCCCCTCCCTCCCCCAACGAACCCTCCCCCGCCAAAGCAGAAGCTCTTCGCACGGAAGTCCAAGACCTCCTCAAAAGAGGGGCCATCTCGGAGATTTCCCACCCAAACCCCGGCTTCTACTCTTTGTGATCCCAAAAGCCTCGGGAGGATGGAGGCCCATTCTAGATTTTTCGCCCCTCAACAAGTTCCTCAGGCCCACCAAGTTCAAGATGGAGACCCCCACCCAGATCCGAGACTCCATCCATCATCGCGACTGGGCCACATCCGTAGACCTGAAGGACGCCTATTTTTCAGATCCTGATTCACCCGGCCCACAGACGATTCCTACGGTTCGTCTGGCAGACCCCGGAGAGGCCTGCACGCATAGTGGACCTCATCTCCTGCCTGTCACAGGCACCCCACACCTCGGCCAGAACCCTGTCCTCCCTCCTAGGAATGATGGAGTCCCTGTCTCCCCTCATTCCCCTGCGGCGGGTCCCCAAACGCCAACTTCAGAGGGAGTTCCGCCGACGTTTGTCACAGACCTCCGACCGCTGGGACCAGGTCATTCCCCTCGGACACTGGTTCATTTCGGCGACGGAGGAGCGGCTCACTCCAGCCACTCTCTCCACCGGGGTCCCCATCTCCCTCCCAACCCAACCCAACCACTGGAACTTTATACAGACGCCTCCAACTTGGGCTGGGGGGCCCACGTGGAGGACAGTCACGCCTCGGGAGTGGGAGCTGGAAGCGGTCAGGCTAGCCCTTCTCCAACTCCAGCACAAGGTCGCGCACCGACTTGTTCTCCTCCTCACGGACAATACGTCGGTAGCTTGCTATGTCAACAAAGGGGGAGAGGCCCGCTCCATAGGCCTCTCCCTCAGAACAGAGGCCCTCCTTCGCTGGTGTCGCGCAACCATTGGTTTGTGCCCATGATCGACCTGTTTGCCACCAGCTTCAACCATCACCTGCCCCTGTACGTCTCTCCCGTTCCAGATCCCCAGGCGGATGCAGTCGACGCACTATCCCTCCCCGGGACGGGCCTACTGGCGTATGCCTTTCCCCCCTTCCCCATCCTACACAAGGTGATCAGGAAGGCAAGGCTGGAAAGACCCAGGCTGATCCTCGTAACGCCATGGTGGCCGACCCAGTCTTGGTTCCCGGACCCCAAGTCCCTCACCCACGTTCCCCCCCTCCGGCTCAGCCCTCGCTGGGACATGCTGAGACAACCCCGGTCAGGTCTTCCTCACTCCAATCCCAAGATGCTTCGCCTACACGCGTGGCTTCTATGCCAGCCCAACTGCGAACATCTGCATCTACCCCCCACTCGGAGAGACCCCAGTCCGTCCTAGACACACTAGCCGGGGCAGGGCCTCTCAGGGATTACGGGACTTCGCCTCGGCATCTCGCAGAGCCAGCACCGAATCCCTCTACAACTACCGTTGGGAGAGATGGATAACCTGGTGCTCAGATAACTCTGTTCCCCATTACTGCCCCTCCAACATCCAAATAGGAAATTTCCTCTCCCACCTATCCTCTTCCCTTAAACTGTCGGCTGGCTCCATTCGGGGCTACAGATCAGCTATCTGCACTACCATTCGTCAACTGGGGGGCCCTTCTTTTGACAATGACTTTCTCCTCAGAGAGGTGTCTAGAGGAGTTGCTCTACAGGAAGCTCAGTCCCCTAGGCGCATTCCCCTCTGGGACCTTTTTTACGGTCCTCGATGCCCTCAGAAAAACCCCTTTTGAACCCATTGCTTCTATTCCTTTTGACCTCCTCTCCTTTAAGACCACCTTTCTCCTCGCCCTGGCCTCGGCCAGAAGACGAAGTGAGATTCACGCCCTCAGCGGTGACCCCACAGATATCGCCTTCCACAGGGACGGCTCAGTCTCTCTCAAGTTCCTTCCGGAGTTCTGACATCTTGGGAAAGGGAGAAAAAGATGGAGACATGGACCTTTGCCCCTCCAGGTGTCTCAGGTACTACTGGGAACGCACACGCCCCAGGCGCTCCTCCCAGAGACGACTCCTTATCTCCTCAACCCCAACAATACTAGAGATATCTCGGCGGGAACTATCTCCAGGTGGCTCTCCAAGACGGTGAGATCTACCTACGCTCAGGCGTACAAGGATCTCCCTGTCCTATCACCCAGGGCCCACGAGGTCAGAGCACTGGCCACTTCCACAGCGTTCCAGTACTCTGTCCCCGTGCGCCACCTGCTGGAGGCAGCCTACTGGCGTTCGGAAAATCCCTTCATTAATTTTTACCTGAGGGATATCCGCATGACCAGAGCTGATGGGTCTAAGGGGATTTCCTTTGTGGCGGCCAATGCAGCCATATCGGTCAACCCCAAGAACCACTAGGGCGCTCGCCCTCCTCCGATTCCTTTAAATTCTGCTATGGTCTGACATGGTAAAGTATATGACGCCAAAATGGGGAGTTTGTGTTATACTCCCTGTTTGGCTAGTATACTTACCATGTCAGACTCTAATTCCCTCCCTACCTTCCCCTCTGGCGCCAAGGTTCTCGGGGTCACCATACACCAGGCCTCGCTGAATGACTTATAGGAAGTTGACACTGGCTTCTTCCGGGGCCGGAAGTGGGGTGACATCACGTGACTGTCTTATGACTGCATTGGCCACGGAAAAAATTCGGCCTGACAGAGCTGGCTAACTGCCGTTGAATGCTATGGTCTGACATGGTAAGTATACTAGCCAAACAGGGAGTATAACACAAACTCCCCATATCTAAGGAGTCAGGACATCATGCAGGTAGATAACTCAAAATGGTCAGTGTATGACGTCAGGGACCTTGGCAGTCAGCAGATTTGGGTACATTATGGTTATTCTCATTCACTGGTAAGTTATTTGGGCTTTTGTCTTCACCAAGTTTACTGGGTTGGTGGGGTGTGTGTGTGCGTGTTTAAAATGACTAGTGTGGTCACAGGATGATCAGATGCTGTTGAGGGAACACCATGACGATGAAATATTGCACACAAATGACACGTGGACACAACCGAGTTTGGTCCATAAGGTATGGCTGCAGCAAGCACAAGCACCAGCAATAGTACACGTCAAAAGTCACTTCCTCGCCCCCTTCTTCCCACACACGATGGATTCATTGGAAGCACAAATACACATTGACATGCATGTACACAAGCACACACACACACATCCATGCATGCATACATGCACATGCAAACACACACACACACACACATGCACATGCACTCACAAACACTCGCACACACACACGCACTCACAAACATACACACACACACACACACACACTTGTGCAAGTAGCTTCCTGTAAACACATGCAGACCTGAACATTTTAACACTGCATAAAACTGTAATGTTTTGTGATAAGTACTTGGCTCCGAGCATCATTTCTACACCAATATTTTGGTGTGTCTGCTCAAAGAGAATGCGTGTGTGTGCATTGTAACGACGTTTTTGCCTGCCTATGAATATATTTATTCATTCCAGTTGTGTAGAGATTCAGACTTTACTCCGAGTCTTCCTTACTCCGGGCTGAGCATTGAATATTGCAAATGGATTTTGCGACCAACTGTGACAGATTGTGGCATAATGCATAGATCATTTAACAAGTTCCACCTCCCATTCCTCCTATTTTTCCCTCGCTTTGCTCATCCTACCTGACCTGTCTACATGGAGCGTGTGACTACTCACACAACCAGCTTTGTAGGATTTACAGCAGGCAAAACACTCTTTGTCCAGCCCTGACACTGTGGCGCAGGTTGATTTCTGTGCAGGTGTGTTCAGTTATTCCCAACACTTCCATGGCATGTTTTTATGCAGTGATTGTACAGATAAACATGTGAAATGCGTGCCGTATTTTGATTGTAGAAATTAACTTTGGATGAAGATACCTGCGCATGCCTTGGGGTTAAAAATGGTTTTACATGCACATATATGACAGTTCGGCATGGCTTGTGGTTAAAAAGTGTGTGTATGTTTATCCGCATGTATGAGAAATTGTGAACAAAGACCTGTCAGTGCATTGTGTTGTTATGTGTTGGTCTCTTGCTATGTCACAGTAGTGCTTTTCTGTCAAACGTTGATGAGTCTTTTTTTTTGTTTTTGTTCCCCCCCCCCCTCCCCCCTCCCCCAAAAGACACATGTAAAAGTGCAGTAAATTTTTGTTTGATTAAGCAGAAAATACACAAATGTCCTAACAAATCTGTTAAGAATTTTGTGTTTTGTCATCATTTTTGTTGTAGCTTGTAATGCTAATTTGTTGTGATTTTTCGCTTTCAGATGTAAATCATGACAGTAAAGTGCAATATGTAGAGGATCTGTTCTAACCCTTTGTACTCTCCCTTGGTCTAAGTAGTCTTCGTGTTTTATCTGAAAATGCTTTCTGTGTGTTTGGCTGACGAGAGAAAATTGGTTGTGAACTTCAGAAGGAGAAGAAAACATACAGACACACAGTTTACAGATTTCAGTGCACATAATCATATACTTTGTTTTTAAACACAGTAAGTCTGCTGTCGTCAGGACTTTCTGGTTATTTATAATTTGAAGAAAAGAGAGAGTATGTTGCCTGGATGGAGGGAGGAGGTGATTTAGCAACATCAACAAGGACTAAAATGAAAAGTAACTCCCAATAAAGGGATGTAATCCATGTGCTCTGAAGCTAATCTGAAAATGATCTACTTCAGGTGTATTTAATATTTGCAGTGCATGTGTGTGTGTGTGTTTGTGTGTGTGTGTGTGTGTGTGTGTGTGTGTGCGAGTGCAGTTTTGAATATGGAGGCCACTAGATGTACTCCCATACTGTTGATGTTGACCCTCTGAACAGTTCTTCACAGGTTGATGATGATCTTTACATTTTTAGAGATGTCCACGGGCACACACAGAAACAAAGACAGAGAAAGAGAGGAATGAATACAATTTCTTTAATCGCATGGTATGGATTAAGTTGTTTTTTTAAATTCTCTGTACATTGGTCTTTTGAAACTGAGATTTTTTTTAACTGTACAATATTCATATTTTTATTTTCATTTTTTTAATCAAAGGATAGTCATTTTAAGCAATGAACGTTTGAAAATTAATTTCCGTTTTTTTATTAAAAGAAAAATGAGTGAGGAAACTGAAACAGCTGAGAGAACAGGAAACTAGTAGCCCTTTTAGTTTTACATCCATTTGTATTGGCTACGGGTTGGCAGAGAGAGGGCACAGGGCAGTGAGAGTGTGCAGACTGGCAGTAGTGGCATAAAGAGGGCACAGGGCAGTGAGAGTGTGCAGTTTGGGAATAGTGGCAGAGAGAGGGCACAGGGCAGCGAGAGTGTGCGGTTTGGGAATAGTGGCAGAGAGAGGGCACAGGGCAGCGAGAGTGTGTGTGGCAAGAGAGGGCACAGGCAGCGAGAGTGTGCGGTTTGGGAATAGTGGCAGAGAGAGGGCACAGGGCAGCGAGAGTGTGTGGTTTGGGAATAGTGGCAGAGAGAGGGCACAGGGCAGTGAGAGTGTGCGTTTGGGAATAGTGGCAGAGAGGGCACAGGGCAGTGAGAGTGTGCAGTTTGGGAATAGTGGCATAGAGAGGGCACAGGGCAGCGAGAGTGTGCGGTTTGGGAATAGATGGCATAGAGAGGGCACAGGGCAGCGAGATGTGCGTTTGGTATGGTGAGAGGGCACAGCAGCGGAGTGTGAGTTGGGAAATGAGAGAGAGGGCACAGGGCAGCGAGAGTGTGCAGTTTGGGAATAGTGGCATAGAGAGGGCACAGGGCAGTGAGAGTGTGCAGTTTGGGAATAGTGGCATAGAGAGGGCACAGAGCGGGTGTGCAGTGTGCAGACTGGGAATGATGACAGAGTGAGGGCACAAAACAGGAACAGGAGGCAGGAACAAACACAATAAAGTTTTGTATGATGGGCACTGACCCACCCTGATCGGTTTTTCATGAAGACTATTGGCCAGCCATTGACTGCCAGTTAGGGGTGATCATGTTCCTTTTTCTTCAGTAGACTCTAAAACACTGCCGAAATACCTCTAACATTCAAGTATGAAAGTGCCACTAGCATTACAGTTGAGCTTGATGACTGTAGAACAAGAGAGGAGAAGATCAGTATTCCACCTTGCTTTTCCCCTGTCTGCCTTATCAAAGTATTCCCTGCTTTCCTGTCGCTCTACAAGTATCCGCCTTGCTTTCCCCCTGTTGGCCCTATCAAAGTATTCGCCTGCTTTCCCTGTTTGCCTCTATCAAGTATTCACCTGCTTTCCCCCTGTCTGCCTCTATCAAAGTATCGCTTGCTTTCCCTGTTTGCCTCTATCAAAGTATTCCGCCTTGCTTTCCCTGTCTGCCTCTATCAAAGTATTCCGCCTTGCTTTCCCTGTTGCCGTATCAAAGTTCCACCTTGCTTTTCCCCTGTCTGCCTCTATCAAGTATTCGCCTTGTTTCCCTGTTGCCTCATCAAGTATTCCACCTTGCTTTCCCCTGTCCCTCTATCAAAGTATTCCACCTTGCTTTCCCCTGTCTGCCTCTATCAAAGTATTCCGCTTGCTTTTCCCCTGTCTGCCTCTATCAAAGTATTCCCCTTGCTTTCCCCCTGTTGGCCTCTATCAAAGTATTCCACCTTGCTTTCCCCTGTTGGCCTCTATCAAAGTATTCCACCTTGCTTTTCCCCTGTTGCCTCTATCAAAGTATTCCACCTTGCTTTTCCCCTGTTTGCCTCTATCAAAGTATTCCACCTTGCTTTCCCCTGTTGGCCTCTATCAAAGTATTCCAGCCTTGCTTTCCCCTGTTGGCCTCTATCAAAGTATTCCGCCTTGCTTTCCCCTGTCTGCCTCTATCAAAGTATTCCGCCTTGCTTTCCCCCTGTTAGCCTCTATCAAAGTATTCCGCCTTGCTTTTCCCCTGTCTGCCTCTATCAAAGTATTCCGCCTTGCTTTCCCCCTGTTGCCGCTATCAAAGTATTCCACCTTGCTTTCCCCCGTTCGCCTCTATCAAAGTATTCCACCTTGCTTTCCCCCTGTTGCCTCTATCAAAGTATTCCACCTTGCTTTCCCCTGTTGGCCTCTATCAAAGTATTCCACCTTGCTTTCCCCCCGTTCGCCTCTATCAAAGTATTCCGCCTTGCTTTCCCCCTGTTGGCCTCTATCAAAGTATTCCGCCTTGCTTTCCCCTGTTGGCCTCTAAACAAAGTATTCCGCCTTGCTTTCCCCCTGTTAGCCTCTATCAAAGTTTCCGCCTTGCTTTCCCCTGTTAGCCTCTACAAATATTCGCCTTGCTTTCCCCCTGTTAGCCTCTAACAAAGTATTCTGCCTTGCTTTCCCTGTTAGCCTCTATCAAAGTTCCGTTTGCTTGAACAAGTCACCAACCATTGATTTCTGTGCATTTGGTCGCCATATTCCGCAAAGAGTTGTTCAGTTGGCTGGGCGTTCTCTTGGGTAATCACTACATCAGCATCTTCTTGTTGCTGTCAGTGAGGTTGGTCAGCTGTTTGCAGCCTTTGTCCATGCACACAGAGGTTGGCCACTGCCTGTGTACAGCCTTTGTCCATGCACACAGAGTTGGCCCACTGCCTGTGTACAGCCTTTGTCCATGCACAAAGAGTTGCCACTGCTCTTACAGCCTTTGTCTGCACAAGAGTTGTCCACTGCTGCTTACAGCCTTTGTCCATGCACAAAGAAGTTGGTCTACTGCCTGCTTACAGCCTTTGTCCGTGCTCAAAGAGGTTGGCCCACTGCCTGCTTACAGCCTTTGTCCATGCACAAAGAGGTTGGTCCATGCCTGCTTACAGCCTTTGTCCATGCACAAAGAGGTTGGCCCACTGCCTGCTTACAGCTTTGGTGCATGTGTGTGCTTCACAATTTATAGTTTGACCTTATCAGTGGCGAAGTGTTGTGAGCAACCAACCAGTGAACAGGAGACAAGACAGGGAGCCAGCCTGGTCAACAGGAGACAAGACAGGGAGCCAATCTGGTCAGCAGGAGGTGGTGAATGCATAGATTAAAATTTTTGGCCGGGTTTAAAAATTTTCTGCTTGTAGGCAGAAATCAGCTCTTTGGAAAAGGCAAAAAAAGGAATTCATGGGGAGGGGGGGGGGGGGGGGGGGGGATGGGAAGAGATAGTTTGATGTTTCTGAAAATGCCCTGGAAATGCTAATAACTTGTTTGTGTTGTTATCGTGGTATTTTTTAAGTTGGTTGTTTTATCATCTTTTGTTTTTGATATCTGTGGGCGTGTGCTTGATGTCCTGGGGTTGGAGACTGAGGATTCATAGAAATAAATATGACGGTAAATATTCATGGCTTTGTTTGCTGTCATGTAAGTACTGTGCCAATAATTTGTTTCAATATTAACATATGTATAGAGGTAAAATACCTTTCAAGGCTTAGTCCTTGTACCTAACAGGACCCTGGCCCCATTCCTTATTTTGTTCTTGTTGTTGTCTGAGAAATTTGCACCTATGTGAATGCTTCTGTTATTGGCAGTGGACACGAAGATATTCATCCTCTCCCTTTTGGATGTATGTGATAAGATAAATGTTTAAACCAAGCAATGGAGTCACTTCTTCATTTTGTATTTAGATGTGATCAGTGCACATTCAACACGTTCAGTGTGTACTGCAGTGTTTTGCTTGATGTTTTGAGTTAATATGTTCTGCATTTTTTCTAAAAACATTCCATTTTTCCATATAATGCTTGTCCTAGCATGATTATTTTATTTCAACATTGCCACATGTACACAGGCTTTAATGTTATGTTTGATTGTTTAAAGGTCATTTGGTTTGTCTGAAATGTTGTGTATCATCTTGTACAACTTCTGCATGACTTGTTTCTGAATGAGTCCTGCATGGTTGACTTGCTGGCAAAAGTGAGAACTGAAAACTGAACAAGAGCCAGTGGTGATGTGCAAGTAGATACTGTGGTTGAATGTCCTTCATTCTCTCTCTCTCTCTCTCTCTCTCTCTCTCTCTCTCTCTCTCTCTCTCCACACACACACACACACACAACACACACACACACACACACACATACACACACACACACACACACACACACACACACACACACTTCTTCCACTGCCCTAAACTGAATGTGATGCAGAACAAGAGCTGTGGTTTGTAATTGTACGATGAAGAAAATGAAGATTTGTGAATGTGTCATACTGGTGACTATTGTACCTTTTTTGTATGTATGCTGTCCATGGGGAAAAGTGATTATTATCGGATTAAAAGTAAATGAAATGTTTTCGTATAGGCTGATGATGTTTGATTATTAGTGTGTGTGGGTGTGAGTGAGCTCATTCTTATCTACTTGGGTGCAGTCTTGGTTGGGATGGCTGAGGTCCTTTCAGAACATATAATAATAATAATAATGAATACTTATATAGCGCCTGTTCTCGGCTAGAGACCAAGCTCTAAGCGCTTTACAATCCACACTCGTTTGCACAAGGGGCTGCCTACCTGGGTAATGCCGGCTGAAGAGCTGCCAGCTGGCGCTTCATTCAGTCGTTTCCCATGTCATCCAGTCAATATCGTTCAATATCGTTCTCTCAATATCCTTACTTCCTCCATTCTTTCAATTTCTCACGCAGAGTGCATGCTATGTGTAACGTGTCATCCATACCAACGGCCAAACTGGCCTACTCTTCCGAAAGTTGGTGATGGGATTTTTACGTGTGTGCAAGATGTTATGCGTGCGTTCACACACGGAACCTCGGTTTATAGTCTCATTCGAAGGACTGTATGGGGAATGGAGTCAGAACCAATGTTAACTCCGAGGGAAAAATCCCCCTGTACCGAAATTCGAACCCGTAACCTCAGGATCACGAGTCCGGCACTCTATATAGTGCTACTTCTTGGAAGTTCTGTGCTTGCAGCTTCTTTTCTGGCTCCACGACTCTGCCTTTTTTTTTTTTTTTTTAAAAGAACTTATCTCTCTTTGATGTCTTCTGTCTTTCTTTGCCTTTGTGGACCACTCTCCTGTCTTTGTCCCGGAAACTCTCTTATGCTTTGTTCTGGTCACAATTTATGACATATCAGCTGATTTCTTGTAATCTGGTGAGAAGGTTCTAATGAAATGTGTAAAGGCATGGTGACCACTAGTTGTTCATTTTGCAGTGTCTGCATTTATTATTTTATTTTTGTTGCATCAAAACTGTTTGTCATTTCGTCAACTTATGCTGACGAAAGTTTAGTGTCATTTTTTTAATACATGCTAAGTACTCGGTTTGTCATTTCGTCCATCAGTGCTGACTAGGATATAGTGTTTCATCCTCTTGACATAAAAGAGGAAGCATAACATTTGATTTTTTGAATGGAATGTCCTGACCACTCTTGATATAAGAAAAACAACATACATTTGGTTTTTAATTGTTTGGTAGTAGTTATGTGGAAAGAGGTGGGGAAGTAGCTGCAGCTCACCCTGGCAACAGGTGGAACAAGGAGGGGGAGGAGGGGTGAAGAAACAAAGCCAGATGACAGCAGCAACAGAACACACACACACACACACACACACACTGGTGTAACGGGGCGAAAACACTCCAAGCCCAAAATCACTTCCCTGCGGGTATCTGCCCAATGTCATCCCCCAGGGAATAAATCCAGACCGACCTTCCCTCCACCCCCCCCCCCCACCCGCCCCCTTGAGGGGGAGGGTGAGGGTGAAAAGTAATCACTCAAGCACCTCTTTCAAAATTCTCAGCGTGTCCTGAACGGCATGATCATACTGATCCAAAGCACATTGCACCTAAATTTGAGGGGTGAGTACGAAGTCCTCCCCACCCTGTTCCCACCCTGTTCCCCACCATTTTCCCTGGTGAGTGATTTGGTTCTGGGCATGGTTCAGAACTACACCACGGTGCGAATACAGGCACATGTTCATATCAACTTTCCCATCTCGTAGAGAGCGTAAATCTGCGGGCGGCACGTCCGACGGTGTAATGGAGAAAGATTAGCGACTGCTGTCAGTGACCCCTCTCAACTTTTGAACTGGACCCCGCTCGTTGTTTGGGCAGCGTCAGTTCGCTGCGAGTGTGGCATAGTGGCGGACGCTAAGGGAGAGGTGGCAGATCTGTTTTGAAGCACACTGATGTGAGAGGTCAGTGTCAGGCGGCGCAGCGAACCTTTCAGCCATGTGGGTGACGGCGGTTCTAGTCTGTGTCGCCGGGGGACGGCTCCTGGAGATGCGGGGCGATCGGCGATGGAGCGCTGCCTGACTGCGATTATTGTGGCCTGGGATACCGTGTTCTGCGCCCCGCAGACATGGGGGCACTCCTTATGGGGTTGGGCTGAAAAATTGCCCTCCCGGCTCAGTCTGCGTGTACCCGCCGAATTGTAGGGACTCGTGCAGCGCTCCAACGACTTTCGTCCCAAAGACTACCGTGAAAGAACAACATGTCCCGAACAGCTTTCGCTATGAGGACGTAAAACTCAACCATTAGCCTTAGACTTTCGTTCTGCCCCTCCTTGTGGCGGCCTCACGCGGCACAGGG
>CM065737.1:48945546-48960546 GCA_033310375.1 Conus canariensis | reverse complement strand
GGATCACGAGTCAGGCGCTCTACCAACTGAGCTATTCCGGCCCCGGCAATGGGCTTCCAAGCGTGGCCGTCGGGGTGTAAACAGTCTGTGCAGAGGCCGGGAAATAATGATGAACTGAATTCCTTGGTTTTAAGTTAGTTAGGTGTTTATTTCCGAGTTACTGATGATGCGTGACACTACACGCGGAAAAGTGAAACCGACAGCGGCTATACTGAAGAAAGGCTGTGAGGCATCTGCAACATACAATTCTGAGTTCAAAGTAACGCTTATGTAATAGACAATACAAAACATATGTGAATTTTTGACAAATACATCTTTTCAAAATATCACAGACAAAAGTCATGAACACACCCCCCCCCCCCCCCCCCAGAAGCTGCTTGCTGGTATTGAGACGGAAGATAGCGACCGGGTCGTCTTCTTACTGCTATAGCCACCAAACAATTTGGCTAATGTTGCCTGGGCTCGGTTGAAGATTGTACTATGTCCATTAAAAAAAAGATCTGATGTTTGTGACGTCCGAACAAGACATATTTGTTGCTCACTTCAAATGCATAACACGGTGAGCTCGTCTGTACATACATTTTAATCCCTCGTCAGTTGGTGAGGTTAAGCCCAGGCTATATTGTGTGGTTCTCGTTTTCTCATTTAAGGCCAGGCTACACTGTGAGGTTCACGTTTTCCCATTTAAGTCCAGGTTACACTGTGTGCTTCACGTTTTCCCATTAAGTCCAGGCTACACTGTTAGGTTAACGTTTTCCCATTTAAGGCCAGGCTACACTGTGTGGATCACGTTTTCCCATTTAAGGCCAGGCTACACTGTGTGGTTCACGTTTTCCCATTTAAGGCCAGGTTACACTGTGTGGTTCACGTTTTCCCATTTAAGGCCAGGCTGCACTGTGTGGATCACGTTTTCCCATTTAAGGCCGTGCTGCACTGTGTGGTTCACTTTTTCCCATTTAGAGACTACACTGTGTGGTTCACATTTTCCCATTTAAGGCCAGGCTACACTGTGTGGTTTACGTGTTCCCATTTAAGGCCAGACTACACTGTGTGGTTCACATTTTCCCATTTAAGGCCAGGCTACACTGTGTGGTTCACGTTTTCCCATTTAAGGCCAGGCTACACTGTGTGGTTCACGTTTTCCCATTTAAGACCAGGCTACACTGTGTGGTTCTCATTTTCCATTTAAGGCCAGGCTACACTGTGTGGTTCACGTTTTCCTATTTAGGCCCAGGCTACACTGTGTGGTTCTCGTTTTCTCATTTAAGGCCAGGCTACACTGTGTAGTTTACGTTTTCCCATTTAAGGTCAGGCTACACTGTGTGGTTCACGTTTTCCCATTTAAGGCCAGGCTACACTGTGTGGTTCATGTTTACCCATTTAAGGCCAGGCTACACTGTGTGGTTTACGTTTTCCCATTTAAGCCCAGGCTACACTGTGTGGTTCACGTGTTCCCATTTAAGCCCAGGCTACACTGTGTGGTTCACGTGTTCCCATTTAAGCCCAGGCTACACTGTGTGGTTCATGTTTTCCCATTTAAGCACAGGCTACACTGTGTGGTTCACGTGTTCCCATTTAAGCCCAGGCTACACTGTGTGGTTCATGTTTTCCCATTTAAGCACAGGCTACACTGTGTGGTTCACGTGTTCCCATTTAAGCCCAGGCTACACTGTGTGGTTCATGTTTTCCCATTTAAGCACAGGCTACACTGTGTGGTTCACGTGTTCCCATTTAAGCCAAGGCTACACTGTGTGGTTCACGTTTTCCCATTTAAGGCCAGGCTACACTGTGTTGTTCACGTCTCTCTATTTAAACGCACATCACTCTGTGTAGTTCACGCATTCTTATTTGCCCACCTCACATTGTATGATTCACAGACAGACATACAGACAGACAAACAGGCAGACAGACAGACAGATAGACACTCGCCTAATATTACATAAGTTTGTAGAAAGAGGTAAAATGAAAGTACTACTATCACACACACACACACACACACACACACACACACACACACACACACACACACACACACACACACACAGAGAGAGAGAGAGAGAGAGAGAGAGAGAGAGAGAACATACTACTGATATAGACTGACACACACACACACACACACACACACACACACACACACACACACACACACAGAGAGAGAGAGAGAGAGAGAGAGAGAGAGAGAGAGAGAGAGAGAGAGAGACAGAGACAGAGAGAGAGACAAGAGAGAGGAGAGAGAGAGAGAGAGAGAGAGAGAGAGCTGCAATCACAATCACAATGATAATAACAAAGATTTTATTCAGTGATATGACATAGTCCCTCCTGAAGTAGGAATGTTAACAAAACCAGATCGAATCAACAAAGCAATGAGTAAAACTGACACTATCTGATTTTTCGTGAAACAAAGTTATTCACACACTACTTTCTCTTTAGTTCTTTTACAGAAAAAAGAACAGTGACAAATTGCATACATCACTATGTAGATGACATAAAAGCACAGTTAAATATGGATCATATTTGCTCGAAATAAGATGAAAGAGACTGAGGATGAGAGAGACAGAAAAAGATAAAGAGAGGCAGAGAAAGAGACAGAGCCAAAGATCATGTGTGCATATTGTGCCCTGATACATATACGCTCGCAATACGCGTTGATAGAAGAAGAAAGCAATTCACGAAGACAGCGGTGTGTGGTGTGTGTTGTGTGTGTGTGTGTGTGTGTGTGTGTGTGTGTGTGTGTGTGTGTGTGTGACAAGCATGTCCGGGTGTGCGTAATAAAGCAGTTCTGTGTCAAAACAAAGAAGACAGTGACCTCTCTATGTAGGGGTCGGAGTGAGAGAGGGGTAGGGCGGGGAGGGGAAGGGGCGGTAATCATACACGGAACAGCACGATCTCCAGCTGTTGCAGCGCCCCAGCGGAACAAAATCCTTCATCTGATGTTCAATGGGCGAAACTGGGAAGAAGGAATACAAGCGATAGGTGTGGTGGGAAGGTGGGAATGGGTAGGGATGGGGGGGCGGGGGAGGGGGGGGGGAAGGAGGGAGGGTGGTGACGGGATGACAATAAACAAAATGGACTAGGCATGCTCAGATGCAGACCAGCTGCAGAAGCAGAGCAGCAAACGAATGTGCCAGAACTGTGGCCAGCCTTCTCCGATTGATTGTATCAGCATGACTGGAAGAACTTCCTGGCGATGTATCCTTATCAGGTGTACCACCAGTGCCACTGGAAGTGGATCCCCTTGTTTCTGTGTAACGAGTATCAGAACTAATAAGGGTAGTGGATTTAATAGTGGATGTTTCTTTATCAAGAGTTTCAATGGCGCCGCTGGAAGAGGATTTGGATGTTGATGTGTCCTCATCAGAAGAACCACCAGTGAAACTGGAAGTGGATCTCCTTACTGGCGTTTTATTAGGAAGGGTGGGAGTGGATCTCCCTGTTGACGTTTCATTAGGAAGGGTGGAAGTGGATCTCCCTGTTGACGTTTCATTAGGAAGGGTGGGAGTGGATCTCCCTGTTGACGTTTCATTAGGAAGGGTGGGAGTGGATCTTTCCGTTGACGTTTCATTAGGAAGGGTGGGAGTGGATCTCCCTGTTGACGTTTCATTAGGAAGGGTGGGAGTGGATCTCCCTGTTGACGTTTCATTAGGAAGGGTGAGAGTGGATCTCTCTGTTGACGTTTCATTAGGAAGGGAGGGAGTGGATCTCCCTGTTGACGTTTCATTATCAAGGGAAGAAGTGGATCTCCCTGTTGACGTTTCATTAGGAAGAGAGGGAGTGAATCTCCCTGTTGACGTTTCACTAGCAAGGGTGGGAGTGGATCTCCCTGTTGACGTTTCACTATGAAGGGTGGGAGTGGATCTCCCTGTTGACGTTTCACTAGGAAGGGTGGGAGTGGATCTCCCTGTTGACGTTTCATTAGGAAGGGTGGGAGTGGATCTCCTTGTTGACGTTTCATTATCAAGGGTGGGAGTGGATCTCCTTGTTGACGTTTCATTAGGAAGAGTGGGAGTGGATTTCCCTGTTGACGTTTCATTAGGAAGAGTGGGAGTGGATCTCCCTGTTGACGTTTCATTATCAGGGGTACTGCTAGGGTCACTGGAAGTGGTACTCCCTGCTGCTCCATTTGTACAGACCGTAGTCCCAGAACTCCACAGACACCACAGTGTGGTCAACCAACCACTCGATCTTCGAGCTGACGTTTCCCTTTCGGTGGATCTTTCTGTTGACGTTTCATTAGGAAGGGTGGGAGTGGATCTCTCAGTTGACGTTTCATTATCAGGGGAGGGAGTGGATCTTTCTGTTGACGTTTCATCATCAAGGGAGGGAGTGGATCTCTCTGTTGACGTTTCATCATCAAGGGAGGGAGTGGATCTCTCTGTTGACGTTTCATTATCAAGGGAGGAAGTGGATCTCTCTGTTGACGTTTCATTATCAAGGGAGGGAGTGGATCTCTCTGTTGACGTTTCATTATGAAGGGAGGGAGTGGATCTCTCCGTTGACGTTTCATTATCAAGAGAGGAAGTGGATCTCTCTGTTGACTTTTCACTAGGAAGGGAGGGAGTCGATCTCTCCGTTGACGTTTCATTATCAAGGGTGGAAGTGGATCTCTCCGTTGACGTTTCATTAGGAAGGGAGGGAGTGGATCTCTCTGTTGACGTTTCATTATCAAGGGAGGGAGTGGATCTTTCTGTTGACGTTTCATTATGAAGGGAGGGAGTGGATTTCTCTGTTGACGTTTTCATTAGGAAGGGAGGGAGTGGATCTCTCCTTTGACGTTTCATTATCAGGGGAGGGAGTGGATCTCTCTGTTGACGTTTCATTAGGAAGGGAGGGAGTGGATCTCTCTGTTGACGTTTCATTATCAAGGGTGGAAGTGGATCTCTCTGTTGACGTTTCATTATCAAGGGTGGAAGTGGATCTCTCTGTTGACATTTCATTATCAAGGGAGGAAGTGGATCTCTCTGTTGACGTTTCATTAGGAAGGGAGGGAGTGGATCTCTCTGTTGACGTTTCATTAGGAAGGGAGGGAGTGGATCTCTCTGTTGACGTTTCACTATCAGGGGAGGGAGTGGATCTTTCTGTTGACGTTTCATTCATCAAGGGAGGGAGTGGATCTCTCTGTTGACGTTTCATTAGGAAGGGATGGAGTGGATCTCTCCGTTGAGTTTTCATTATCAAGGGTGGAAGTGGATCTCTCTGTTGACGTTTCATTATGAAGGGAGGGAGTGGATCTCTCTGTTGACGTTTCATTAGGAAGGGAGGGAGTGGATCTCTCCGTTGACGTTTCATTATCAAGGGTGGAAGTGGATCTCTCTGTTGACGTTTCATTAGGAAGGGAGGGAGTGGATCTCTCTGTTGACGTTTCATTAGGAAGGGAGGGAGTGGATCTCTCTGTTGACGTTTCGTTAGGAAGGGAGGGAGTGGATCTCTCTGTTGACGTTTCATTTGGAAGGGTGGGAGTGGATCTCTCTGTTGACGTTTCATTATCAAGGGAGGGAGTGGATCTCTCTGTTGAAGTTTCATTAGGAAGGGAGGGAGTGGATCTCTCTGTTGACGTTTCATTTGGAAGGGTGGGAGTGGATCTCTCTGTTGACGTTTCATTATCAGGGGAGGGAGTGGATCTTTCTGTTGACGTTTCATCATCAAGGGAGGGAGTGGATCTCTCTGTTGACGTTTCATTAGGAAGGGAGGGAGTGGATCTCTCTGTTGACGTTTCATTATCAAGGGTGGAAGTGGATCTCTCTGTTGACGTTTCATTAGGAAGGGAGGGAGTGGATCTCTCTGTTGACGTTTCATTACGAAGGGAGGGAGTGGATCTCTCTGTTGACGTTTCATTAGGAAGGGTGGGAGTGGATCTCTCTGTTGACGTTTCATTAGGAAGGGAGGGAGTGGATCTCTCTGTTGACGTTTCATTATGAAGGAGGGAGTGGATCTCTCCGTTGACGTTTTCATTATCAAGAGAGGAAGTGGATCTCTCTGTTGACTTTCACTAGGAAGGGAGGGAGTCGATCTCTCCGTTGACGTTTCATTATCAAGGGTGGAAGTGGATCTCTCCGTTGACGTTTCATTAGGAAGGGAGGGAGTGGATCTCTCTGTTGACGTTTCATTATCAAGGGAGGGAGTGGATCTTTCTGTTTGACGTTTCATTATGAAGGGAGGAGAGTGGATTCTCTCTGTTGACGTTTCATTAGGAAGGGAGGGAGTGGATCTCTCTGTTGACGTTTCATTATCAGGGGAGGGAGTGGATCTCTCTGTTGACGTTTCATTAGGAAGGGAGGAGTGGATCTCTCTGTTGACGTTTCATTATCAAGGGTGGAAGTGGATCTCTCTGTTGACGTTTCATTATCAAGGGTGGAAGTGGATCTCTCTGTTGACATTTCATTATCAAGGGAGGAAGTGGATCTCTCTGTTGACGTTTCATTAGTGAAGGGAGGGAGTGGATCTCTCTGTTGACGTTTCATTAGGAAGGAGGGAGTGGATCTCTCTGTTGACGTTTCACTATCAGGGGGAGGATCTTGTGACGTTCATTAGGAGGTGGATCTCTCTGTTGACGTTTCATTAGGAAGGAGGAGTGGATTCTGTGGACGTTCTATCAGGTGGAAGTGATCTCCGTTGACGTTTCATTAGAAGGGAGGAGTGGATCTCTCTGTTGACGTTTCATTACAAGGGGGGTGGACTCTCGTTGACGTTCATATCAGGTGGAGTGGATCCTCTGTTGACGTTTCATTGAAGGGAGGGAGTGGATCTCTCTGTTGACGTTTCATTAGGAAGGGAGGGAGTGGATCTCTCCTGTTGACGTTTCATTAGAAGGGAGGTGGAAGTGGATCTCTCTGTTGACGTTTCATTTGGAAGGGTGGGAGTGGATCTCTCTGTTGACGTTTCATTATAAGGGAGGGAGTGGATCTCTCTGTTGACGTTTCTTAGGAAGGGAGGGAGTGGATCTCTCTGTTGACGTTTCATTTAGAAGGGTGGGAGTGGATCTCTCTGTTGACGTTTCATTATCAAGGGAGGGAGTGGATCTCTCTGTTGACGTTTCATTAGGAAGGAGGAGTGGATCTCTCTGTTGACGTTTCATTGGAAGGTGGGAGTGGATCTCTCTGTTGACGTTTCATTATCAGGGAGGAGTGGATCTTTCTGTTGACGTTTCATATCAAGGGAGGGAGTGGATCTCTCTGTTGACGTTTCATTACGAAGGGAGGGAGTGGATCTCTCTGTTGACGTTTCATTATCAAGGGTGGGAGTGGATCTCTCTGTTGACGTTTCATTAGGAAGGGAGGGAGTGGATCTCTCTGTTGACGTTTCATATCGAAGGGGGGAGTGGATCTCTCTGTTGACGTTTCATTAGAAGAGGGTGGGAGTGGATCTCTCTGTTGACGTTTCATTAGGAAGGGAGGGAGTGGATCTCTCTGTTGACGTTTCATTATCAAGGGTGGAAGTGGATCTCTCCGTTGACGTTTCATTTGGAAGGGAGGGAGTGGATCTCTCTGTTGACGTTTCATTATCAAGGGAGGGAGTGGATCTTTCTGTTGACGTTTCATTATCAAGGAAAGGAGTGGATCTCTCCGTTGACGTTTCATTTGGAAGGGTGGGAGTGGATCTCTCTGTTGACGTTTCATTATCAGGGGAGGGAGTGGATCTCTCTGTTGACGTTTCATCATCAAGGGAGGGAGTGGATCTCTCTGTTGACGTTTCATCATCAAGGGAGGGAGTGGATCTCTCTGTTGACGTTTCATTATCAAGAGTGGGAGTGGATCTTTCTGTTGACGTTTCATCATCAGGAGAACTGCCAGAGCCACCAGATGGAAAGTTCCCTTTTGGCGTATTCTTGTAAGGGCTATCACCAAAACCACCTGAAATGAAAAACATCGAAGTTGTGATCTCTCTCTTTCTCTGTATTTGTTTCTCTGTGTATATCTGTCTCTATGTGTGTATGTCTGTCTCCGTCTCTGTCTCTCTCTGCCTGCCCGTCTGTGTGTGTGTGTGTGTGTGTGTGTGTGGTGTGTGTGTGTGTGTGTGTGTGTGTGTCCCTGTGGCCCTCTCTTCCTCCATGCTTCTCCCTCCATCACTCCTCTCTCTCTCTCTCTCTCTCTCTCTCTCTCTCTGTGTGCATGTGTAAGTGTGCGTGCGTGCATGGACATATGCGTGCAGTGCATGTACGAGACTGTTGCGCTGAGTTGGGCTAAATCGATTGGATGAAGCTGCGTTCGGCAGAGATGGCCTAGGATTCCGGATGGATCTGGCCGGCTTTAGCCGAGCTGTAATTATTTTTCTGTCCTGTCGTATTTTTTGTGTTCCCTCCGTAGCATTACATCCAAGCCGCTGATTCTTGGCCTCCCCATACACAGTCACAGCCACGTTTGTTTTGTAGCAGTCCCAGCGCTGCAGTCCTCCACCGGGAGCCACCAAGGTCATCCCCAGACAACCCACCAGCGAAGACACTGCACTTCAGCCCAGTCATTCCAGAGATATACAGCGCTGCCTATTCCGATCAAACGCAGGACGCCACCTACAAAATCCCTGACTGATGACAATGATTGCTCAGTCGTGGAGTCAGTGTCAGTGAGGATCCATCCCTCTCTAGAGTGTGCCCGAGCTGATGAGATTAATGTGATTGATTTGAGACCGGTTCAATTTCAGGAATGTTGGAGTTGGGTAGTGTTTCAGGGTTTTTGTACTCCCAGTTCTTATAGAACAGGAGTACTTAAGAATGGGAACGAAGAAATGCTGCCTTGTGTGTCTGTCTGTCTGTCCGTCCGTGGTCAAAATGCGTTCCACTCGCTACAGACAAGACTACCGGGCCCATCTTTCTGAAAATTTGTAGGCATGTTCATTATGGGTCACGGATGATGCCCGATGTTTTATTTTACCATTATAACCGTTACTAACGGCTATAACGGCCCATAACGGTTTTTCTTTTTTATGGAATATCTCAGAAAGTACTTGGCCGATCTTTCTGAAAACTTGTAGGTATGTTCATTATGGGTCACAGATGATGGCCGATGTTTACCAGAATAGCTGTTACTAACGGCTATAACGACCCCAAACGGTTTTTCCTCGTTATGGAATATCTCACGCGTATTCAAAATAAACTGGGAGTACTTTTATATGCTTTGCATATTGTTTTTTTAGGGCTGGGCAAGATTGGGCTTGTGTTGATCTTTGTTCTGGGAAGCCCGAGAAGAGGTGGTGTGACTCGGTGGGCTGGTGGACTCCGGACAGGGTGGGCTGGTGGACTCCGGACAGGGTGGGCTGGTGGACTCCGGACAGGGTGGGCTGGTGGACTCCGGACAGGGTGGGTTGGATCAGCTTTGAGAGTATACTAAATTCAACTGATTTGGAGATCATTGGACAGGACTGTAATAGAGGGGATTACAAGGAAGTGAATTGGACTGAAATATTCTGGACTGGACAAAAACAGACCACACTAACTTTGGACTAAACCGGGGGTTGACTTAAACTGAACTGGATTCCGTTAGATTGGGTTAGTGAGACAGAATTGAACAGAAATCTATTGTATTTGATGAAACTGTTTATTACAGCCAGTGAGAGTGACATGCCGGATATCACAAACTAAACCTTAGCTGGACTTAGTTTGAACAAACAGAGGCTAAACTAGATTAGACCGGACCGAACTGGTTTGAAATAGGCAGGATTACAGTTCACTTTTGCGCGGGATTGGCTTGGACAGGCCTGCAACTGAAGCGAGTCAGATGGGACAGAACTGGATTGGTTTCAGTTTCATTAGGAAGGTTTGGCACCTAGAAGACTGGTCACTCGACCTTTCATTTCATGTGGTCAGCTATGAGGGCATCGTCTGTCATGTGTGTAACACAGGTGTTCAAGAGTTTGGACTGAGCAGCCTACCAATGTTTGTGTATTGTCATAGCTCACCAGAACCTTGGCAGAGCTCTGTGATTTCGTCATGCCGCTGTTGGATGGCATCCATGTTGCTCCTGCTGAACTCACACGTGTCTTGGTTGTCAGTGGCACAGCTCATCATACTCTGCACCATTCTGGAATTCATTTCAGAGTAAGTCTTAAGCTGCCCATTGAGTTTAACCCGGTTGATAATCAACACGCACACACACACACACACACACACACACACACACACACACACACACACACACACACACACACACGCGCGCGCGCGCGCGCGCGCGCGCGCGCAGAGAGAGAGAGAGAGAGAGAGAGACAGACAGACAGACAGACAGACAGACAGACGGACGGACAAATTGACGGACAAACAGATAGACAAACAGAACAGACAGACAGACTGAGAGAGAGAGAGAGAGAGAGAGAGAGAGAGAGAGAGAGAGGGAGGGAGGGAGGGAGGGAGGGAGGGAGGGAGGTACGGAAGTCCATAGCCCCTCATGAAGGGGGTGGTATATCCATACAATACAAGAAATCGTACATCCAAAGCAGAAAAAAGAGAACAATACCAATCGTGAATACGAGAAATTGTACACTCAACAGAAAGAAAAGGAGAACGATATCAATCAGGTACAGCTAACTGAGCGGATTTGGAACGCCTTACAATTATACATAGATGACAAATTGTTTTATAACATCTTCGCCGTCAGAAGTCACAAGCAAAATAAGTCTAAATGTAGAAGGACGTCCTAGATATTTCAATGTGAGAAACTTTTCTTAAAAGTCAAGTTTTATTTCAAAACTTAAGAACAGACTACAAACAAGGAATACAAAAAGCAAAATGCATACACATCGTGATAAGATAACAATAATAACAAAACATACATACATACATCATCATCATCATCATGGACATCATCAACATCATCACCTTGCTACTACTGTGATTACTAGCACCATCATTAGCGCTATTACTACCACCACATCTGTTACTACTATTTTTACTACAACTACCATTAAAATGATAACACCAGTTACTTAATAACTACCGTATGCGTTTTTTTTTTTTTTTTTCATTTTTATCCTATCTTGGACACAAAGGGTAAACACAAAAACAGTTAAATAAATAAAAACAAAATGACAGAAACGAGCAAACAAATTAATCAAATAGAGAAAACAAAGCAACTGGCCGTTGTCATATTATTTGGAAACTTTGCAAGAAAAAATGCATTAATCCAATAAAAACGAATATGGAAGCTACTGGGTTCTTTGTAACTTTGTAAGTAACATTTGAAGACATGGAGCATAGTTTTTTTTATTTCATATCTTGCTTTCAAATACACAGTGAAAATTTGAAATAATGGCAAATGTTTTCCATATTTACATTTGTAAATATAAGATTTGGCATGTAACAGAATCAAGTGAAACGTTTTTTCCGATCTAAAATCATTGTCACAACTAAATAGGACAATATTTTTTATTCAGCAGTAGATTCATAGTTTCACATTTTGTATTCATTTTATTTTGAAATTCTTGCCAGAAAGTTTGAACATGAGGGCTGCGCCAAAATATTTGTTGAATGTTTTCTTTTTCTCTATCACAAAAAGAACATTTTTTTCTGAATCTTCATTGCTCATGCTTTTCAAAACAGTATTGGTTGCCAGCATCCTATTATTAATTCTAACCTGAAACCATCTTAACTTAACATCTTTTATCTGTCGGATTTTCTGAAAAGTGTCAGCCCAGTTAATATCCTTCGGTAATCTTTCATTCCATTTATTGCAAAACGTTGGCTCTAGAGTGTCTTGATTCAGTAAATCGTAATAAAGTGAGGCTCCCCTTGAAACTGAACATATCACAGACATTAGTTTACTTGACTCACCTTCTTTATAACACTTTATTTCTACTCCAGCATCTCTTGAATACTTTTTCACAGCACTAATGTAACCGTTATATGTTACAAAATCTGTATTGATGCTATATCTATTAACAAAGGACTGGAAACTGAAAAAAAATCACAATTTTCGTCTGAAAGATTTCGTTCGCAGAATGCACCATTTTCTTTCCAGTTTTTATAAAAATTAGATCTGCCCCCAATCCTCAAATTCCTATTACAAAACAAAAGCTTTAAACAGAATTCTTCTGCAGTTTTGACACCAACAATCTCATCTATTTCTTTGTATGCTTTGGACACATCTTTCCAGAAATTATTTAACTTATTATGCCCAGACAAATCAGCACCTAATTTATGAATAATTTCAGCCTTGTAATATAATGAGAAGAGTATTTTCCCATCTATGGTTACTTGATGAGAGTTTACGAATCTAGGTTAGTTTTAATGCATTTTTTCTTTCCATATGTTTAGTACTCCTATGCCCGCAAGCTGTACACTTTTTACAGACGTTCTCCGGTTAATTTCATTTATCTTTTTTTTTTTTTTTTTACCCCATATTGTAAATTTCTGAATTTCATCAAGTACGTAGTCTGGTGAGTTCGGTTGTAACATTCATAGATGGGTTATGGGATTTAAGTACTGCCACTCTGCCAAGAGGTGTTATCTGCCTTTTTAGCCAACACAGGCTATCAACGAAAATGTGTCGTCACAGCTTGGTGCTCTGCGTGCTGACATGAACTCTGTGTTGCCGTCGGTACAGGCTGTTGCCTCTGCCATTGCAGACCTACAGGACCGCACCAGTAGCCTGGAGAAAACCTGCGAGCTGCAGGCAGAGAAACAGGAGGATATGGCAGAGTCTGTCGAAGATCTGCAGGAGGATTTGACGGACTTACGGAAACAAGACGAAGAGGAATTAGATAAATTAGAAACCTTTTCTGGCCGAGACAATTTCCGTTTTTCTCGGTCTTGTAGAAGCTCCTGCCGAAACATTTGAGTCTTGTGCCACCAAAGTGGTGGAATGGTTGAAAGATACTTGCAAGGAAAAACATGGTCCGTGGATGACATTGTGTGTGCGCACGGTGTGGGTCTAAAACCAAACTTTGCATCCATGGCTGCCAACTGTCATCCTAACCACAAGCCCCGCCCAATGATTGTCAAATTCTTGCGTTAGGCGAGACAAGATAGGTGTCTTGACAAAGGGGCGTATGGCGTTGAAGCAAAAAGGAATTCAGGTCGCAGGCGACTTGACAACCAGACAATTGGAGCAGATCAGAAAGCAACGAGAGAAGGGATTACATGCTTAATATAAGGGTAACAAGCTGGTAGTCGCAGGCCCTCTGCAGCAACGTTCCGGCAACGACAGCACTGACAAGTAACGCCATCACAACGGAGCCTCCAGTCATCCAAGAGATGGGGTCAGACGGAAATTGTAAAATTGGAACCAGGTCACCGGTCTGTGGAAACAGTACAAACTCTAGTGGATTGTCCCCGAGCTACCAACACGAGTCATACCCACCCCTCATACCCACCCCCTAAAACACGAAGGCGCCCACCCACGAGGGGGCCGGAATAGCTCAGTTGGTACAGCATCGGACTCGTAATCTTGGGGTTACAGGTTCGCATCACACAACACGTCTTTCCGTTAACATAGCACATCACTCACCCAGAGAGAGAGAGAGAGAGAGAGAGAGAGAGAGAAGAGAGAGAGAGAGAGAGAGAGACAGAGACAGAGACAGAGACAGAGAGACAGAGACAGAGAGACAGAGATTAGACTCCAATACTAAGCTCTGTCACCATTTTGAAACACTGTATGGAAAATTAAGTCACTAACATTAATAGAAAACAAGGTGGGATGAGGCGGCATGGGATGGTGTGTGTGTGGCGGTGGGGGTGGGGGTGGGGGGTGGGGCGGTGGGGGGTGGGGGGATTCAATTACTACACCGTGGTAATACAGTAGGCCTACCTGAGAGTACCATGTCTGATTTGACCAAAGAAAACTCAAGCGCAAAGCACCATCAACATGCAGAATCTATCCACGACAGTCACTATACACCAACTGCAGATAGAGGTTCCTTTGTTGTGTCAGTAACGCCTGAAACGAAAACGCCAGCAAATCAAGTTTCATATCTTTCCCCTCCTAAACTATCCCAACCCTCTTCTCTCTCTCTCTCTCTTTCTCTCTCTCTCTCTCTCTCTCTCTCTCTCTCTCTCTCTCTCTCTCTCTCTCTCTCTCTCTCAATGTTATTGATTATACTTTCACTGCATAGAAAGGGCGTGGAACCTACCTGCACCAAAATTCCGTTCCCATGAACTCGTCCCGAATGTCCGCGTCGTCCAGAATACCCATTCCGGAGAAGTTGCCGCACTTCGGCAGCTCTGAGCACGGCTGTCTTCCACTCAGGAGAGAGAGGTAAGCTGCAACAATCAGTCAGCAGGAGAGAGAGGTAAGCTGCAACAATCAGTCAGCAGGAGAGAGAGGTAAGCCGCAACAATCAGTCAGCAGGAGAGAGAGGTAAGCTGCAACAATCAGTCAGCAGGAGAGAGAGGTAAGCTGCAACAATCAGTCAGCAGGAGAGAGAGGTAAGCCGCACACAGCAGCAGGAAGAGAGGTAAGCTGCAACAATCATCAGCAGGAGAGAGAGGTAAGCTGCAACAATCAGTCAGCAGGAGAGAGAGGTAAGCTGCAACAATCAGTCAGCAGGAAGCCATCAAGCTATCATTTAGTGGCAGGACAGCGGTGCTGGTGATGGTGCTGTGTGATTGTGTGGGAGGGGGGGGGGGGGAGGGGGGCGAGATCAGGGAGATAGATGTAGTAGAGACCAGCAATGGGAGAACACAGACAATAAAGACATTGGAGCCAGGGAGAAAGCTGAAGATACGTAGAGGTAAGAGACGAAAGAAGAAGTAAAAACCAGAACAAAATAAAGATGGAAGAACAGACAAATAACATTTGAGCTCTCTCTGTCTGTCTGTCTGTATGTCTGTCTGTCTGTCTGTTCCCTCTCTCTCTCTCTCTGTCTGTCTCTCTCTCCGATCGGGGGAAGAAACATATTAACATGGATAGTGAAAGGGCATAAACAAGGGAACAACAAACTTTTCACACAGCAACAACAACAACAACAACAACAAAACATTCATATGGGCACGTGAATGAGAGAGAGAGAGAGAGAGAGAGAGAGAGAGAGAGAGAGAGAGAGAGAGAGAGAGAGAGAGAGAGAGAGAGAGAGAGAACCGTT
>CM065737.1:48928046-48940546 GCA_033310375.1 Conus canariensis | reverse complement strand
GGGGGGGGGAAGAGAATGAATTATCAGCTAAATACAAATACATCAGAGATGGTGTGATGAGCAATGAATCTTTCTGTCAATTCCTGGTGTCAATGCTGCTGAGAGAGACAGTGCGCATGAGAGACAGAAAAAGGGGGGGGGGGGGGAGGGGATAACATTGTGTGTGTGTGAGTGTGTTGGGGGTGGGGTGGTTGGGAGGGTTGGGGGGGGTGGAAAGGGAGGTGGAGAGGACAAGAAGGGGGGTAAAGAAGGTTAAAGATTACATAGGAAGGAGGAAGAGGGTGGGGATAAGAGGGGGGGGGGGGGGGGTTAGGTGGTGTAGAGAGGGTGATGCATGGATTACGAACACTACTGATCATATGCTGGAATCACAAGACACCCCATTGTCTTCTTCTGTTCCAACAAAGTGGATGGACAAATCCTTTCACTGAGGGGCAGTTTGGCAGCAGGTTCAGCATGGACTTCAATTCACTTTATCCTGCACACCAGCTGCCTGCCCTGCACAGGCTACTTCCATTCACTTTATCCTGCACACCATCTGCCTGCCCTGCACAGGCTACTTCAAGATTAGTTCAGTTTTCAGTGCGAAAGGTTTCTTTCCAGGGCAAAGGAAATGAAGAAAAATAAACTAACTTGAGGATGGTGAATGTCTTGCTGAAGATATAATATGTCTGCCTTAGTGCTTGCCAAACATCAAATGGATGGAGTGAACCATTCACAGCATAGACGCCTGTTAACCCTCGCATCATCGAGACAAATGTACAAATCCTAAGAAACGGCTATATTGCAAAAGGGTCCATTTCTCAAAAGGCATGCAGGCAATCGACCATGTTTTCATAATTCTAGCATGACGAGACTTTTGAGTTATGGTTGGCATTTTTCATCCAGCTGTGTCCATGAAATTTTGCTTAACGGATGTTACCAGCATGGAGATCCTTATTTTAAGGGCAGGTTCTTACAAAAAATGTTTTGAAATTCTTCTACACAGAAACTCAGTCTTCTTAGCCTTATACATATTACGGTAAGATTATACATTTTTTTTCTATTATACAGATAGGACAAGGAATGATTTTAAGCATGTTTGGTCAAATCTACACACTTTAGGTTTGTGTGTAGGTCAGAGTTCAGGGTTACAGCAAAGTTATAGTAGCAACAACAAAGTTTGAACAGATGAAAACCGCCCTGGCTCTGTGAAAAAAGACATGAATGTGAAAAAGATGATTTCATCCTGGAATTTGGGGTCAGTAAACTAGTTCTGTGTGAAATGTCAGCAAAAATAGCAGAATGATGCATGACTTGTGGACTCCTTGTGTTTCTACGCGATAATTGGTAGGGCACTAGGATTTTGGCGTGAAAAGTCTAGCAGACGACAGGAAAATGAAGGGTCATGTGGATCGTGCTTGCGTAGAAAAAGAAACGGACATGACATCTACCTCAGAGTCAGGGATGGTATGGGTCAAGGGCTGGACTGTGTTATGAATATGTTTTGGTATTGGCTGATCTGAGAAAAGCCAGGTGCGGCTTTTAGTGTAATAGAGAAAATAATTATACTGTTTGGGGCCTGAACTGTAACTGTGGACTCGGACCTATAGGAGAGCGGGGGTGTGATTATAGGAATGTGTATGCGTGGTAGCGCGAATGGTTAATTCATGCCTGTTTCAGAATTTCTTTTTTATGTACTTCTGTGTGTGTGTGGCGAATCCTATGGCCTCTAATGTACTTTTCGAGCATTTCATTCAATACAAGATTCTATAAATGACAATGTTTATACGAGACATACTTAGGGATAACTGCTCTTCGTTAATGTACCTGATTTTTTCCCCCCGGTTTTCTAATATCGGGTAACTATTGAAACCCCTTACCCCTGTGTGTGTGTGTGTGTGTGTGTGTGTGTGTGTGTGTGTGTGTGTGTGTGTGTGTGTGTCGCGCGCGCGCGCGCGCGTGCTTGCATGCGTGCGCCGTGTGTGTGGTGTGTGTGTGTGTGTGTGTGTGTGTGTGTGTGTGTGTGTGTGTGGTGTGTGTGTGTGTGTGAGCGCACGCGCGCGCGTCCACGTGTCTTTTGCATGTGTGTGTGTGTGTGGTGTGTGTGTGTGTGTGTGTGTGTGTGTGTGCATGCGAGCGAGCGCGCATGCGCGTGTTTGTGCATGCGTGCATGCTACGTAAATATATATACCTCCGTGTGCGTGTGTGTGTGGGTGAGGGAGGGAGGGGGGGGGGTACGAAAGAGGCCATAAAAATGTTGGTGTCTTCTTGCATCCTGTCAAAATTAGATTATTGTAATGCTCTTCTTATTGGTGTACCTGCAGCCTTATCTGAGTCACTACAATGTTTTCAAACTTCAGCCGCTCGACTTATCTTTCAAGGCGCCTAAACAACACCATATTTCATATCTCTTGAGTACTTGTCTGTATTATAACATCTTCACAAAGGAAGCGCTTGCATATCTCTCTGATCTCTTCATTATATATGTCTACCCATTCTGTCCGTCGAAGTTCTTGAATTCCCTCATATAACCGAAAGCAGTACGGTTCTAGAGCGTTCTCATTTCCTGCGCCGATATTCTGGAACTCATCACCTTTCCAAAATTACGTAATGACCCTTCCTTCCTGACTTTCAAATATGCATTTAATAGTTATCTGTTGAAAAGTCAGTTGCAGAATGCCACCTGAAATATTGCCGCCTGGCACTTGCACACATTTTCTCGTGTACAAATGAGCTGTTTACTGTGTTATACAGTGTGCGTCTTTAAGCATGTGACTAATATTGTGTGCCAACCGCGTGGGGTGTGTGTTGTGTGTGTGTGGTGTGTGTGTGTGTGTGTGTGTGTGTGTGCGTGTGCGTGTGTTGGGGGGGGGGGGGGGTGCATGTGAGTTCCTGCATTATGTTTTGCTTCACAAACGCTGAACTCTGTGTGTGTGTGTGTGTGTGTGTGTGTGTGTGTGTGTGTGTGTGTGTGTGTGTGTGTGTTGTGGCGCGCGCGCGTGTGTACGTGCGTGCGTGCGTGCATGCGTGCATGCGTGCGTGCCTCTGTGTGTGTGTGTGTGTGTGTGTGTGTGTGTGTGTGTGTGTGTGTGTGCGCGCGCGCCTGTGTGTGTGTGTGTGTGTGTGTGTGTGTGTGTGTGTGTGTGTGTGTGTGTGTGTGTGTGTGTGTAAGTGTATGTGAGTGTGAGTGTGCTCAGATATTTTTTTTAGAGATTGATTTGTTAAAAAAAAATTTTTAATACATTTTTTTTTTATTTCGTTCCTCATTCTCTCTTCCATTCCACAGTTCCTTCTTTCTCTCTTCTCCATTCTTTCATCAACATGATCTTTCTCTTCGCTGTACATTTCCGGATGCAAATTACCACATATTTTTTGTTGTTAATCGTATGTGTACATGTTTGACAATATTGTAGTAAATAATCCGTGAAACGTATTAGAAACGAGTTATCTTTTTTTTTTCGGTTTGAATGGATTTGAGTGAGAGTTCAATATATGCCGAGGAAAGGTTGTTTTCTTTTTGTTGGATATACACACATGCACAAACAAACAAAAATCACTAAGCACAATCCTCTGAGTTCTTACAAACTACAAGCACATAAAGGCAAACAAACACACCCGCTCACTCCACTCACACCCCCTCCCGTCCCTACCCACCCACACCCCCACTTTCTCTCTTCTTATGAATTAATAATACTTAAACAATATACATAATTATACAATTTATAATAATGAAGTAATGTTTTCTCCGTGTGGTACCATGTGGTAACTGTTGTATATAACGCATAACATAATTATGTTCACTGTAATGATCCTTCAAAATATAGATTTAAACAGACTTAAGCATTTCCCAGCTGAGTGTACACACCAGCACCGAAATCCCGTCCATCAGTGTCTTTATATTTCTTTAACAATCAAAAGAAAGTTAGTTATATGCTCTTAAGCCCGCTACCAATATGACATCGCTACACCACAGCCGTGCCCCGCCGACCAACCAAGCCAACCCACCAGCTAAGTTGCCGATCGGCCTACGGGTCCCAGCCGCTGTATCGCCATGCCAGACAAGCAGCGGGCCACAGGCTACAACCACACTCAATGATATTTGAATACCTTATGAAATTACCTACACATCCTGAACATATCCTCTCATGCACGTATTAAATCCAGGTATCTTATGATTTTGATTATCAATTTTCAAATAATACTTCATAATTGATCCAATTAGTGTTACATTTAGCAGAATCAATTGTACAGTTGCTATGTATTTTTCAAGATTATATCTTCTCTTTAGTATTTTTTTAGAAATACTGTTATTGAAGGCTTACATTTGTTTATTTTACAGCTAAAAATGTAGTGTTTGGCTATCAGTATTATAAGATCGAATGTAGTATCAGTTGTGGAATTGTCATCTGCTCCAAATATTATTGCGTTTTCAGTCAGAGACAGATTATTCGCTATTAAACACTTTCCTTTTATTAACTCTTGCAATGATTTCCAGAAATCATTGACGTGTATGCATCTCCAGAACATATGTTCAATGCTGTATTTTTCCTCTTCACAGAAACTACAGTTATAACTTTCAACTATTCCCATTTCTTTCAGAGCTACATTAGTTGCAATTATTCGATGCACTATTCTCATTTGCATCCATTTTAGCTTAATATCCTTAATTTGATGAATTTTTCTAAAGCATTTCTTCCAAGGTATCTGTCTATTCAGCTTCTCCGTCCATTTTGCACAACAGTTTGGTTCCCAGTTATCTTTTACTATAATTCTGTAATAGGTTTTGGAACCTTTATCTACAGAATATATTTTCTTTAGTGCTGTGTTGACTTCTGCTTCAATGTTATCTTTTATCTCATTCTCAAACCCTTGTTCTCTGATGTATCGTTTTAATGGATAATATACATCCACCATAAGATAGGAAATCTATTTCAATGTTATACTTTGTTCTGAATTCGTCATGGGATAGTGAATCTCCATTTGCTTTAAACAAATCAGATACTCTAAATACATTTCTGTTGTTCCAGTTTTTGTGTTTTATTAGTTTATTTCCTATTTTAAAATGTTCATTGTAAAGGATTGGTTCTGCAAGTAGTTCTCTAGCATTTTCTGGTTTTTATTTGATAATAGAACTGCTTATACGACATGAATACATGTTTCCAGAAAACATTGTCTTGAGTGGTGATGCACAGATGATTTGGAGAGTACTTCTCAATGTTCTCAATAACTGGGTATGAAAAAATCAACATGTCTCTCCATCTGTGTGTTGTTTGTCTCAGTCTTTTTATCCATGTTAATTTTAAAGCAGTGATGAGAGCATTTATGTCAGGTAGATTCAACCCACCATCCTGTACATCTTTAATGACTGTTTTTCGACTAATTCTGTCTTGTTTTTTTTTATTCCATACAAACCAGTAACATAAGTCTTGTAATTCTTTAACAAATGTGTCAGGTGGATGATTTGTTAAACGTAGATTATTCGGGGTTTTACAAATTTTGTTTTTGATTTGTTAAAATTTGTAAAACCCCGAATAATCTACGTTGTTAGGATGGACCCTATAGAAATTGTACTCATTATTTTCATGACTTGTGTCTGTGACTTGCCTCGGCCCATGGACGGTGGGATGGATGTTTATTTGACAAGTTTTAATTTACGATGTGTGTGATAAATTTATAAATTTTTTTCCCCTTTCGTTGTTAACTGTTTTGTATTAGCATCTGAGTATCGTATTGAATTGTACTGCACTGTCTTGTATTATACTGTATTTAGAAAGGTACATGGAGAACAAACATGCATCCACTGAAAAACTATACATCACTGTCAAAAATGATCCACCACGACCAACATAAAAAAAAAACACAAAAAAAACACCCCCCCCCCCCAAACAATAACAAAAACGACCAATTTTTTGACAGAACAAGAACAGCTGACCGACAATACAGAACTGTTGATGGATCGTTGCATACTTACCCCAAACGAAGACTGTAACTCCAAGATGGACCAACATCATCATGAAAAACGAATCACGATGACGATGTCTCACATACAGACTGTTCCCACGAAAAGGAGAAAAAACTGCAAGTGGCGGACACGAATGCAGCTGACAGCATATTCAAATCCTCGCTGGATGCTGGTGATATATAACCCGAGAGCCCCACCAGTTCCGCCAAGTGGTCTCGTAACATCATCTGCATCTTCATCATACTCATTCTCATTACATCCGCCAGAAAAGAACTGCGCAGTAAGATTCATTGTTCTTGACGCTTCTTACTTTCCACGGCGCTCTTTCTGTCTGCTGTAGTGTGCTTCAACACAGATCCGTTTTGAGCGGGGGGTGGAGGTGGGGGGCCCGGGGGGGGGGGGGGGGGGGACAGAAACAGATGTAGCGAGAAGAAAAGGACAGGTTGCTCTGTTGCCAGGCTGGGAGTTCCCCAGAGGAACCGCCCTGACTTCAGACAGAGAGAAGTCTGTCAGGTTGATGAGGCACACAGCACAGCACAGCACAGCACAGCACAGCACAGCACAGCACAGCACAGCACAGCACAGCACAGCACAACACAACACAACACAATACAACACAACACAATATGACACAATTCTCTCTGTCTCTGTCTCTGTCTCTGTCTCTCTCTCTCTCTCTCTCTCTCTCTCTCTCTCTCTCTCTCTCTCTCTCGATTTTGTCTGTCTTCCTTTGTCTCTATTTCTTTCTCCGCGCCTCTGTTTCCGGGCATACACCTGCTTCTCTGTCTCTGTCTGTCTGTCTGTCTCTCTCTTTTTCATTTTTTTTACGAGTCTCTCTCTCAGCCACGTCCTCAATCTGGTTCTCTCTGTCTTTCCGTCTTTGTCTGTCTGTCATGATTTTGACTGTCTGTCTTTGTCGCCGTCTTTCTTGTTTGTTGTTGACTGTGTCTCTGTTTCTGTATACGTATACTTTTCGCTCTTTGTTTCTGTCTTTCTCTCTCTCCCCGTATCTCTTTCTCAGTTGTGTGTGTGTGTGTGTGTGTGTGTGTGTGTGTGTGTGTGTGTGTGTGTGTGTGGTGAGAGAGAGAGAGAGAGAGAGAGAGAGAGAGAGAGAGAGAGAGAGAGAACTTTGCATTCTATGCATGAATATTGCATTTCATTGTATGTATGTATATGTGTATATACGTATATACGCATGAATGCTCTCTCTCTCTCTCCCGGGAGGGGGGGGGGAGGTGTCGAGGTACACGAAGTGGAGAGGTTGTGCTTCATGTGCTCTCTCTCTCATTGTCTCCCTCTCTCTCTCTCTCTCTCTCTCTCTCTCTCTCTCTCGTCGTTTTGCGTTGGTTTATGGAAGAACTGTCACCTGTGGACAGTCAGTAAATTGTGCTAGCCACCATGCCTTCAGATGCCCTAAAGTTTAAGCCGGTATGTGGAGTATTCGCTGCTGTATACGCATCCTTCATGTCGAAGCGAGCGAAATTCAAAGCCGGAGAGCGTCCATGTTCAAGTTGAGGACACGGACAGACGGTGTTACCCTTGGACTGTTACTGTCTTTTACTTGTCTACGGAAATTTGTTACGGCGTTGCGGCGACGTGGAGCTGAACCCTGGGCCTGGCACGAAGGACAGCTTGCGCCAGTCCTGACTTGGCAGTGGAGATCTACTCGACGAGACAGTGTCTGTGGTCAGGAATCTGCCCCTGCGGCGTCAGCACTTCCAGACCCCTCCATGAAGGATGTAATGGTTTTCCCTGAACGAAGCGATGGGCTCATTGAAAGGCCTGAACTGTAAGTTCGATCACTTGTGTGGGGAAATGAAAGACATGGAAGACATGTGTGTGGCTCCTTACAGGGAGATGTTTCTAGTTTGATAAAAAAAATTCTGACCTCAAGCAAGAAAATTTAAGATTACAGTGTGAAAATGATAAACTCAGTGCAAAAGTGGAATCTCTGGATAAGAACGTTGATGATTTGGAGGGTAGGCCAAAAAGAAATGACTTAATCATTCATGGTATTCCCCGGAGGAAGAACGAGAGCTGGCAAGAAGTTAAGGATGTGGTGAAGGACATGATAACTGATGAACTGGAGTTAAGTGATGATATTGTGTTTGATAGGGTCCAGCGCCTTCATTCAAAGCCAGACTCTCCCATTGTTGCCCGTTGTACTTTTTTTCAAGGATAGAGACAGGATTTTGCCTGCCAAACGGAAACTGAAGGGTAGCAACATCTTCATTGGGGAAGACTTTTCATTGAAAGTAAAGGAAATCCGGAAAAAGCTCTCCACTCATTTGAAGTCTGCACGGTCAAAGGACAAAAAGGCATCTATGGTACATGACGCGTTATTGATGGTAAAAAATACGGGCTGGATGCTAGTGATAATCTTGTTCAGCTTGGATAATGGTGTGGCCAGCCCCAAACCGTGACGATGTCCCGTCTCAAAATTTGACAGGTTTAAAAAAATAAGCTGACACCGGTTACCAAGTGTGTTTCTGTCTCACGAGGGGTCAGGCTGAACAATGTTGTGAACTGTGTTTGTGTAAAAGAAACGTGTAATATAAATCCCGTGCCTGATGTCAGTGTAGGCGATTTGTGCACGGATTTTTCCAAACAACAGGACGAATGTGTATATAGCGTTGTTGATGTGTTGTGTGCGAAAGAAGGGAAGTTTGAGATCACTGACCACTCTGTCAACCAACGGCATGTTGATGTTCATCCACCCTGCAGTGATGGCGTCGGAGCTGAAACGTGTACGAATGTTGCACGGGAAGAATGTGGGGGAGAATGTAGATGAGACGGTGTGATGATGAAAGATACTGGTGGTATGGGTAAATGTCTGAACGTGGCTGGAATACACAGCGGTGATGACTGTGAGAATGTGAATGCTATAGACATCAATGGTAACTGTGAGAATAAAGCTGATTATTTTACTCATCCTGCATGTAAGAATGTTAGTGACTGTATATTGTTTAGACATTTGTGGAAGTTTTTCAGTCGCCTGTGTTCTCTGTGTGCACAGTTTATTGTACACGACCTTTGAAGTTCACGGCACGTGGAAGGCGTTCCAGTGGGTTGGTGTGTCTTTTTTTTTTTTTTTTAAATGGAAAAGGGTTTATTCAGTTTAGGCCACATAACAGCCCCTACAGAAGGGGGAATTATTATACAATGTCATGTTAACAACGACGAAACGGAAAGGTACGTCAACATAATGATGACAGATTCCAAGAGCTTATGACTAGAGAAAACAAGGATATGATTCAATATTAACATTCACCTCCTTTAACTGCAAACGCAAGCCTTTTTAAATACCTTATGTGCGTATGTGCATACATTCTTCAGTATGTTGTTGTTACTATTTGCCGTCAGTAAGGCTATATTCAATAGACACGGATTAGCATAACAATTTTCTGGAATGTATTGTTGCCGAAGGTCACAGAGCCTAGGACAGCAAAACAGAGTATATGCATCATCTTCTGTTGCATCTTTGCTCAAAGGGCAGGCCACAGAACTGATTTATACCTTACTATACTGGTCCCGATGTATTATAATGTCTGTGACTCCGAATCTTAACCCTTTCCATGCCACAATATAAGAGCTTTTCTGTATTGCTGAGTGCCGGGGCCAAATTGCAGTAGGTTCACTCATCTGTTTACTACTCATTCTTTTATTGAGATATCTCTTAGATTTGTTGCAATTTTTTTTTCTTATACCCTGTGATATGATGTGATATCATAATAATTTGATTTTGCTGGCCATTAGTATGATATATAATCAATTTTTATGTAATAAGCACCCCGCAGTAGACATGGTTACGGGCATACAAGATCATGAAAACGACTCCATAATAGACACGGGGCAAGCAGGGAAGAGGCTAATTTCGTTAGATAACATTTAATATGTCTGTCAACGTCGATCAAAAGAAACTTTTCGCAGTTTATAGATGATTTGAATGTTCTGTACAAGAAAATAAGTCAACGTCTTGAACATGTTCATCCCTGTTTTGCTATCTGCAAGCAATGAGCCTTTGGCAAGATTCACGCAGAAACGAATTGACACTTTCAATCCTTTGACTTAGCCATACCATTCCAAGCCCAATCTGAAATAATATTTCTCTAATGCTTGAAACCCATGAATGTTTATCATTTGAGTCTAGTCACATCAGCATTCCGTGAGCTTTCACAGGAAATCCATTTCCATCCATACGTGATATCTTAAGCAAACATCTAATGCACTGAACAGACGTAGGTAAATATATAGGGTGGTGTCCCGTCTCTCCGTACACTAATGCATTCGACAAAAAAGCTGTACCCCTAAAAGTTTCTTCAGTGCAAATAAATGGATCTTTTCAATAAGAGCAACTGCTTCATCTACTTTCCACATTTCAGCACATTTCATATAAACGTACTCCCAGTTTATCCTGAATACGCGTGATATATTCCATAAAGAGGAAAAACCGTCTTGGGCTGGTGTAACCGTTAGTAATGGCTATTCTGGTAAACATCGGCCATCATCTGTGACTTACAATGAACATACTTACAAATTTTAAGAAAAATCGGCCAAGAACTTTCTGAGATTTTCCATCAAGAAGAAAACTATTATGGGCCATTAGTAAAAGCTATAACGGTAAACTTAAACATCGGGCATCATCCGTGACCCATAATGAACATACCTACAAATTTTCAGAAATATTGACCACGGACTTCCTGAGTTATTCCATGAAGAAGAAAAACCGTTAGGGGCCGTTATAGCCGTTAGTAACGGCTATAACGGTAAACTAAAGCATCGGGCATCATCCGTGACCCATAATGAACATACCTACAAATTTTCAGAAAGATCGGCCAAATACTTTCGGAGATATCCCATAAAAAAGAAAAACCGTTATGGATCGTTATAGCCATTAGTAACGGCTATAACGGTAAACTAAAACGTCGGGCATGATCCGTGAACCATAATGAACATACCTACAAATTTTCAGAAAGATCGGCCAAGTACTTTCTGAGACATTCCATAAAAAAGGAAAAGCATTATGGGCCGTTGCAGCCGTTAGTAACGGCTACAACGGTAAACTAAAACGTCGGGCATCATCCGTCGCCCATAATGAACATACCTACAAATTTTCAGAAAGATCGGCCAAGCACTTTCGGAGATATTCCATAAAGAAGAAAAACCGTTATGGACCGTTATAGCCGTTTGTAACGGCTATAACTGTAAACTAAAACATCGGGCATCATCCATAATCCATAGTAAACATACCTGCTAATTTTCACAAAGATCGGCCAAGTACTTTCGGAGATATTCCATAAAAAAGAAAAACCGTTACAGGCCGTTACAGCCGTTTGTAATGGCTATAACGGTAAACTAAAACATCGGGCATCATCCGTGACCCATAATGAACATACCTGCTAATTTTCACAAAGATCGGCCAAGTACTTTCTTAGATATTCGATGAAGAAGAAAAACTGTTACAGGCAGTCACAGCCGTTAGTAACGGTTATAACGGTAAACTAAAACATCGGGCATTATTCGTAACCCATAATGAACATACATTCTAATTTTCACAAAGATCGGCCATGTACTCTCTGATATATTCCATAAAAAAAGAAAAACCGTTACAGGCCGTTACAGCCGTTAGTAACGGCTATAACGGTAAGCTAAAACATCGGGCATTATTCGTGACCCATGATGAACATACCTACAAATTTTCAGAAAGATCGGCTAAGTACTTTCTGAGATATTCCATAAAGAAGGAAAACCGTTACAGGCCGTTACAGCCGTTAGTAACGGCTATAACGGGGTAACTGAAACATCGGGCATCATCCGTGATCCATAATGAACATACCTGCTAATTTTCACAAAGATCGGCCAAGTACTTTCTGAGATATTCCATAAAGAAGGAAAACCGTTACAGGCCGTTACAGCCGTTAGTAACAGCTGTAACGGTAAACTAAAACATCGGGCATTATTCGTGACCCATAATGAACATACCTACACATTTTCTGAAAGATCGGCCAAGTACTTTCTGAGATATTCCATAAAGAAGGAAAACCGTTACAGGCCGTTACAGCCGTTAGTAACAGCTATAACGGGGTAAACTGAAACATCGGGCATCATCCGTGACCCATAATGAACATACCTGCTAATTTTCACAAAGATCGGCCAAGTACTTTCTGAGATATTCCATAAGAGAGAAAAACCGTTACAGGCTGTTACAGCCGTTAGTAACAGCTGTAACGGTAAACTAAAACATCGGGCATTATTCGTGACCCATAATGAACATACCTACAAATTGTCTGAAAGATCGGCCAAGTACTTTTTGAGATATTCCATAAAGAAGAAAAACCGTTACAGGCCGTTACAGCCTTTAGTAACGGCTATAACGGGGTAAACTAAAACATAGGGCATCATCCGTGCCCCATAATGAACATAGCTGCTAATTTTTCACAAAGATCGGCCAAGTACTTTCTGAGATATTCCATAAAGAAGAAAAACCGTTACAGGCCGTTACAGCCGTTAGTAACGGCTGTAACGGTAAACTGAAACATCGGGCATCATCCCTGAC
>CM065737.1:48920546-48923046 GCA_033310375.1 Conus canariensis | reverse complement strand
AATCCAGTTCTTATCGTTGCCTTGCCAGCCAGTGTGTCTGCTCTCTCGTTTCCTTTAACTCCAGCATGTCCAGGGCAGTGCATCCATATGAGTCTCTCCAATGGAAGGCTGCGCATTAGTTCATTCCAAGCAGAGCTTCCCATTCCACTTTTCACTTTCTTCATTATAACACACTTCATTACATTACAACACGCTACAACACACCACAGTACAATACAACACATTACAGTACATTGCAACACACTTCAGTACATCACAACACACTACAGTACATTACAACACACTTCATAACATTACAACACACTACAGTACAATGCAACACACTACAGTACATTACAAGACACTACAGCGCAGTACAACAGACTACAGTACATTACAGCACATTACAACACACTACAGTAATTACAGCACAATACAACACACTAAAGTACACTAGAACACACTGCAGTACATTACAATACACTACAACACACTACAGTAAATGACAGCACAATCAGCACACTACATTACATTAGAACACAATACAACACACCACAGTACATTGCAATACATTACAACACACTACAGTGCACTACAATACATTACAACACACTACAGTAGGTTACAGCACAACGCATCACAGTACAGTACATTACAGCACAATGGAACACACTACATTAAATTAGAATACAATACAACACACCACAGTATATTGCAATACATTACAACACACTACAGTACACTACAATACATTACAACACACTACAGCATATTACAGCATAATACAACACAGTGCAGTGCATTACAGCACAATACAACACAGTACAGTACAGTACAGTACAGCACAATACAACACACTATAAAATAGTACAGCACAATGAAACACACTACAGTATATTACAACACAATACAACACAGTACAGTATATTACAGCACAATACAACACAGTACATTATATTACAGCACAATACAACACAGTACAGTATATTACAGCACAATACCACACAGTACAGTATATTACAGCACAATGAAACACACTACAGTATATTACAGCACAATACAACACACTACAGGATATTACAGCACAATACAACACACTACAGTACATTACAGCACAGTGCAACACAGTACAGTATATTACAGCACAATACAACACACTATAGGATATTGCAGCACAAAATACAACACACTACGGTATACAACAACACACATACAACAGTACAGTACATCACAGCACAATACAACACACTACAGGATATTACTGCAGTACATTACAGCACAATACAACACAGTACAGTATATTACAGCACAATACAACACAGTACAGTATATTACAGCACAATACAACACAGTACAGTATATTACAGCACAATACAACACAGTACACTATATTACAGCAATGAAACACACTACAGTATATTACAGCACAATGCAACACAGTACAGTATATTACAGCACAATAAACACAGTACAGTATATTACAGCACAATGAAACACACTACAGTATATTACAGCACAATACAACACACTACAGGATATCACAGCACAATACAACACACTACAGTACATTACAGCACAATGCAACGCAGTGCAGTATATTACAGCACAATACAACACACTACAGGTTATTACAGCACAATGCAACACAACAGTACGTTACAGCACAATACAACACACTACAGTATACAACAGCACAATACAACAGTACAGTACATCACAGCACAAAACAACACACTACAGAATATTACTGCAGTACATTACAGTACAATACAACATATTACAGTGCATTACAACACAACACAACACAACATACTACAGTATATTACAGCATAATACAGCGCACTACAGTATATTACAGCACAAAACAACACACTACAGTACACTACAACACAACACAACACACTTCAGTATAGTACAGCACGATACAGCGCACTACAGTGCATTACAGCACAAAACAACACACTACAGTACATTACAACACAACGCAACACACTACAGTATAGTACAGCACAATACAGCGCACTGCACTACATAACTGCACAATACAACACACTACAGTAAATGCAACGCAGCAAAATACAACACATTACAGTACATCACAACATATTACAACACAATAGAACACACCACAGTAAATACAACACAGCACAATACAACACACTACAGTACACTACAACACATAACATCACACTATAGTACATTACAACTGATTACAACACACTACAGCACATTACAACACATTACTACACACTAGTACATTACAGCACAATACAACACATTACAGAATATTACAGCACAATACAACACACTACAGAATATTTCAGTGCAATAGAGCACACTACAGTACATTACAGCACAATACAACACACTACAGAATATTGCAGTGCAATACAACACACTACAGTACATTACAGCACAATACAACACACTACAGTACACTACAGCAAAATATACAACACACTACAGAATATTACAGCACAGTCCAACACACTACAGGATATTGCAGTGCAATACAACACAC
>CM065737.1:48908046-48915546 GCA_033310375.1 Conus canariensis | reverse complement strand
TTCAGTGCCAAGAATCAACGTTTAAGATTGAACTAATAATAGATGTGTGAAAATTAATTGGATGATAACAGTTGGAAAGCAAATTCTGTGCAACGCATCTATAACCTACTTTGTACACACACATCCATCTATCCACACACACACACACACACGCGCGCGCGCGCGTGCGCGCCACACACATACATACACGCACGCGCGCGCGCGCACGCCACACATCTATCTATTTAGTCTTTGTATGTGTATCTATGTGCGTCTCTCTCTCTCTCTCTCTCTCTCTCTCTCTCTCGATCATCCAGATAATTTTCACACATTTATCATATATATATATACGATCCAAATAAAACACGTAAACACCATTTTTTCGGAGCTTCCGGAGCTCTGTTGCTCCCTCTTCAGCAGCCATATTTTATTTGTCAATAGTGAAAAAAAAAAAAAACAAACAAACAAAAAAACCCGTCACGGCACAACGTCACAGATAAAAGAAAGAATGAAAAAAAAAAAAAAAAAAAACCAACGTCACGGCACAACGTCACAGATAAAAGAAAGAACTATGAAAAAAGTCACGGCACAAAGTCACAGATTAAAAACAAAACAAAACGAAAAAAAAACAAAAAAACAAAAAAAAAAAAAAACAAAAAAAAAAACGTGACGGCACAGATACAAGAAAGGAGAATAATAAAAAAAAACTTGTCATGGTACTCGAGAGGGAGAGAGGGAGGAGAGAGGGAGGGAGGGAGGAAGGGAGGTTGGTGTTGGGTTGAAGACGGGGAGAGAGGGAGAGGTTGGGAGGGAGGGAGGGAGAGAAGGAGGGAGAGCATGAAAGAAGGAGGGAGGGAGAGAGGGAAAGAGGGGAGAGAAAAGGAGGGAGAGAGAGGGAGTGAATGATCATTTATTCTGTCTGTCTGTCTGTCTGTCTGTCTGTCTGTCTGTCTGTCTGTCTGTCTCTCTCTCTCTCTCTCTCTCTCTCTCTCTCTCTCTCTCTCTCTATATGTGTGTGTGTGTGCGTGTGCGTGTGTGTGTTTAAAATTAAAGAATTAAAACGAAGTCTAAAATCATCTACAGCACTGTTTCGAGCTGGGCTCTCGTCAGGATGAATACTTGGGTCACCCACCGCCGGTGTTTTATAGCGTGTGGGGCCCAGTTATTGTTGTTTTCACGTGCAGGTAGATTGCACATGTTTTTTTGGGGGAATTTCAGGTTATTGCTTGGGGTGTGTTCACCAACAACGATTTCCACTTGTGCCTGCAATTGTTTACTATTTCTGTTTTAGTGTTTAGGGTTGCTAAGTGTGGTTTGCATAGTATTAATCATTTTTCAGTTAGACATAAATTGCATCTTTTTGAAATGTTGCTGTATGATGATGCTCTTTTTATGATTTTCCAGGATATATTATAGTTTGTTTTTGCATCTTTGAGTTTCCAAATGTATTTGCTCAGTTCTGTTTGGTTTTAGTATTTTACTTTATTGAATGACTGCTCGTGGTTTGCATATCTGGTTTTGAAATGGTTTTCAGTAATCCCTATATATGTTTCTTTTTCATTCTCTGATGTCACAGTGGCTTGATATACATTATTGTTGTAGAGGCATTTGTTGTTTCAGGGGCACTGTTCTTTTTTTTAGTGCAGTTGCAAGATTTCCTTTCTTCACCCTTCTTTGCTGAATTGGTTTTTGTTTTGTTGGATGCATCAATTAGGTTTTTGAGGTTGGGCATACATGAATATGATAGTTTGACGGTGTCTACCTGCACGTGAAAACAACAATAACTGGGCCCCACACGCTATAAAACACCGGCGGTGGGTGACCCAAGTATTCATCCTGACGAGAGCCCAGCTCGAAACGGTGCTGTAGATGATTTTAGACTTCGTTTTAATTCTTTAATTTTGAACAAATATTGCTCCCCAAGGGGATGAGCATTTTAAAAACTGTTTTAGGCTTAACAGCTACACTTATATATATATATATATATATATATTTATTTATATATACATGCATGTATGTATGTATGATCAGGTGCACAGAAAAGCGGCGTGTCGTATGTACAGTGTTTCCTTTTTCCTCTACCATCGCCACAACATCAAAATCATGCTTTCTCCGTGAGCGCCTTTTCACACTGCGAGTCTAACAAATTCGTGTGAGGCAGCCATCGCCGCCCGGTTCAACTATGCACGCTTCCAAGGACCCGAACAACCGGATGACGCATGACCGTGTCTTGCACGGCCGGGTCCGGGTCCGCTATGCACGTAGCCTAACTCTGGCTATATTCCGCACGTTTGGGGCTGTTACTATATGATTGTCGTAACCGTAGTCGTCAGAGAAAGTCTTTGTGTTTTTTTTATTTTTGGCGTGGCTTTCTGTGTGTGTTGTGTGTGTGTGTGTGTGTGTGTGTGTGTGTGTGTGTGTGTGTGCGTGCGTGCGTGCGTGTGCGTGTGTGTGTGTGTGTGTGTGTGTGTGTGTGTGTGAGAGAGAGAGGGAGAGAGAGAGAGTGTATGTGTGTGTGCACGTGCGTGTGTGTGTGCGTGTATGTGTGTGTGTGTGTGTGTGTGTGTGTGTGTGTGTGTGTGTGTGAGAGAGAGAAAGAGAAAGAGAAAGAGAGAGAGAGAGAGAGAGAGAGAGAGAGAGAGAGAGAGAGAGAGAGAGAAGAGAGTGAGTGTTCGTGTTGTTGCTACTACATTTTTTGTCATGTGACATAAATTAGAAAGAAGTTGTGCGGAAACCGTTAGTGCAGTGCACACACACACACACACACACACACACACACACACACACACACACACACACACTCACACTCACACACAGAGGGGTGGGGGGATAGTGAGAGACAGAGAGATAGACAGACAGACAGACAGACAGACAGGTAGAGTGGTAGCCAACCTTACACTCGTTGCGCATCAGGTAACCTTCAGGTTCTTTCCAGGTGGCTGTCTTTCTCTCTAACCCAGACTGTGTTCAGTTCATACATAGGAGACCCTTAGTACAACCGTGTCGTCCACGTTGGCCGTCACAGTTGTTCTCGGTGTTTTCGCCGTGGTGTGTGTGTGTGTGTGTGTGTGTGTGTGTGTGTGTGTGTGTGTGTGTGTGTGCGTCTGTGTGCGTGCGTGCGTGCGTGCGTGCGTGCTGTGTGTGTGTGTGTGTGTGTGTGTGTGCGTGCGTGCGTGCGTGCGTGCGTGTGTGCGTGTGTGTGTGTGTGTGTGTGTGTGTGTGTGTTGTGTTCGTTACTTCATCAATCATTGCTACTGCTGTTTGTACTCTCTCTCTCACACACACACACACACACACACACACACACACACACACACACACACACACACACACACACTCACAGGCAGGCAGATACAGTCTGTAACTCTTCCACGCCTTGACATGCCCCTCTCCCTCTCCCCCAGAAGCGGGCGACCGCACAGACAACCCACCAGTGTGCAGACCATGGCTAGCAGGCGACTGAGCAAGCCACAGAGCTGTTTCTGTGGGGTGCTGCTGATACCTCTAAGCAGCGTCAGGAAAGTCAGTGTAATACTTGCTGCGCATCAGGTTGTGAGAGCCGGGATAGCTCAGTTGGTAGAACATCGGACTCGTAATCTTGGGGTTAAGGGTTCGCATCTCCGCCGGGCCATTTCGGTACAAGGGATTTTTCCCTCGGAGTTAACAATAGTTCTGACTCCATTTCCCATACAGTCCTTCAAATGAGACTATAAACCGAGGTTCCGTGTGTGAACGCACGCACAACATCTTGCAAACACGTAAAATCCCATCACCAACTTTCGGAAGAGAAGGCCAGTTTGGCCGTTGGTATGGATGACACGTTACACATAGCATGCACCTTCCCCGAAGTTGGAGTATGGCTGCCTTAATGGCGGGATAAAAAATGGTCATACACACAAAAGTGTCAAAATAATCAACATGATTGTGGACACTTAAAGAAAGAAGAAGAAAGAAGGTTATGTTCCGGTTCTTTCCAGATGTCAGTTTTTTTCTTACCCGGACTGTGTTCATAGACTACATGGTGTGCGGAGCTCCATTAGTCCATCGTTGTCGTCGACGTGCGCGTTTTGAAACGGATGTAAAACTTTCGACCTTTCCAGCTTGTTTTTTTTTCCAATTTGATTAATTCATGCTATTCATAGCCCATCAAACCTCGGGGGGGGGGGGGGGGGGGGGGGGGGGGGGGGGGGAGGGCATATTAGAGATGTCACATCGTTAAAACCGAATCTATGTTTTTTTTTTTAAAGAACGACGATTATTTTCCAGTTAATTTCAAATACACTCAAAACTCATTAAACTAAATACATTTTCTTCACATGCTTCGATCGAATGAAAAATAAAATTCGGTTTTAGAAACTGAAAAATCACATCTGCTAGAATGATCATCACTGAAACATAGCCCGTATGGAGTCTGCTGTAATGTGCTTGTGGCTAATTCAATTCAATTCAATTCAAGACACTTTATTTTCTTTCATAAGAATTTTGTGTTGTGGTGGGAACACATAAACACAAGACATATGAGTACACAACATTGAATAATGTAAAATGTGCAAATGCACTCACACCTGCACATGCCCACAAATTTAAAAACAATATAAATAAAGTAAGGCTTATTTTTCACATAAAACTAATCAATAACTCTACCCAACATACACTCCATTTTATATCCAGTCAATTTAATAAAATCAGCTGTACGCTAAAATAAACCGTAAAAAAGGGGCACACACACACACACACACAACACACACACACACACACACACACACACACACACACACACACACACACACACATTCTACACGGGGTGAGAACTGAGATAATTTTAAAATCATTGTCACTTGATTATCATCCCCCCCCCCCTCCCCAAAACATCTGCACTCTCATTCTCTCCCCACCACCCCCCCCACCCCACCCCTCTCTCTCTATCCCAGTCTCCCCCTCACCCTCTCCTCTATCTTTATAACGACAGTATTAAACATTTACCCAGGATGGTCAGGTCAGTGATTATTCAATGAACGGATTGAAATAGGCAGGAAACTACGATTCAGTCTGTTGGTTTCGCATTTCAGTTGCCGGAACCGTCTATCTGAAGGCATCTTTTCATAAAAGGGGAACAGAGGATGGGTTTCATCACATACAATCTTCTGAGCTTTCTTAGGCACTCTTTTTTCAAACATTTCTCCTAAACTTTGTTGCTTAACACCAATAATCTTACCACACCGTTTCACAATCTTTTCCAGCAAGCATTTGTTCTTCACATTTAATCCACCATACCACACTAAAAATGAAAAAGTGATCACAGATTCAATATTGCTTCTGTAGAATGCTTTTAAAACGTCACAGTTCACTCCAAGGTATCTCAATTTCTGTAAGCAATACACCCTTGACTGACATTTTTTATACACAGAGAGAGAATTAGAAGTGAATGTAAGTTTGTCATCGATAACAGAACCTAAGTACTTATACTCAGTCAGCCTTTCAACCTTGGTACCTGAGATCAGTAAATCTGGAATAGGATCAGCATTTCTTCGGAAGTCAATGATCAGCTCCTTTGTTTTCTGGACATTAAGATCAAGGAAACTGGTGTCACACCACTGTGTAAAACTGTTCACAATTTCATTAAAACCTCTAGATCTGAGTTGGAGAGATCTGTGACTGCAGTATCACCAGAGAATTTGATGATAAGGCTGTCATTATTTCCTCTGCAGTCATTAGTTAGAGAGTAAACAGACAAGGAGAAAGAACTGTACCTTGGGGGCACCCGTTGATGTATAAGAAACGGATGAAACAGAGTTATGAAAGCGAACCCACTGGGGGGCGATTTACCAGAAAATCGATAATCCAGAGAATGAGATAAGAGGAGATGCCAAGTGCTTTAGTTTACTGGCCAAAAGATGGGGCTGTGTAGTGTTGAAGGCAGAGGAGAAGTCAACAAACAGAATACGAGCGAACGACTTGGGCTTTTCTAAGTGTGTAAAAACATGATGAAGTAAAGTGTGGCGTCTTCAGTGCCTCTGTTGTGTTTGATATGCAAACTGAAGGGAATCAAGCTGATCCGAGTCTGTACTAAGAGTCTTTTACTAAAATCCGTTCAAAACATTTCATAAGAATAGACCTTAAAGCAACAGGTCGATAATCGTTAAGAGTTTGGGGACTGCGTTTTTTTTTTTTTTTTTTTTGGTACAGGACATATCACAGACGTTTTTCCAAATCACGGGACAATGTGTTGTTGCAAAGATTAGGTTTCAAACAGGAACACAAAGCACGATCTTTCTGAACATGATGCTATCTTCTTTTTCATTTAATGTTGCTTTGATCCGCCTTTCGATCCCATGGCTTATTGTTGGGATATAATTTGACAGATTTTGTGGGAACGATGAGATCAGTACAGAATTTTATGTAATCTGTAATCACACCAGCGGCCTAATTAACATCAGTACATGAATAACAAAAAACACATCCCAATCTGTGCAATCTAAACAGCCCTGCAGTTTTTCAACCGAGTCAGTAGACCATGCTTTTATGTTTTACCCAAATGTCATGTAAACCCCAACGCGTGTCATCAGACGTTTGATACGTCGCCTGTCGTATTCTTTGAGTCATGGAACTTTCTCATGACCTGATCATTGGCAACTTCTTTAGGGGAGTCCCGGCTCCGGCGAGCAAGATGTGACTTTTTTAACAGGAAGGAAAATAGTTTCGTCATCGACATAGGCTGGAAGAAATATCAGCTTCACACAGGCCTCTGAATGGAATATTATATATTATATATATATATATATATATATATATATGTATCAGAGTGTGAGACAGAGAGAGAGAGAGAGAGAGAGAGAGAGAGAGAGAGAGAGAGAGAGAACAGTGTTCCAACAGAAAAAATGTTAGCTGCGAAGAGAGGGAATGTGTAATACAGACAGTGTGGCCAGTACAAACACGACAGCAATATTCAAAACACTACAAACACGAACAGCAATATCCAAAAAACTACAAACACGAACAGCAATATTCAAAACACTACGAACACGAACAGCAATATTCAAAACACTACAAACACAACAGCAATATTCAAAACACTACGAACACGAAACAGAAATATTCAAAACACTACAAACACGAACAGCAATATTCAAAACACTACAAACACGAACAGCAATATCAAGATCCCGAACACACTGTAATATCAAAACATTACAAATTACGAACAGAATATTCAACACTACAAACACGACAGACGCAAATAGTTCAAAACATCAACACGACAGAAATATTAAAAAACACTACAAACACGAACAGAAATATTCAAAACACTACAAACACGAACAGAAATATTCAAAACACTACAAACACGAACAGCAATATTCAAAACACTACAAACACGAACAGAAATATTCAAAACACTACAAACACGAACAGCAATATTCAAAAACACTACAAACACGAACAGCAATATTCAAAACACTACGAACACGAAACAGCAATATTCAAAACACTACAAACACGAACAGAAATATTCAAAACACT
>CM065737.1:48843046-48903046 GCA_033310375.1 Conus canariensis | reverse complement strand
ACAAACATTTTGCAACCTGTGACTGCGAAATAACCACGGCAATTTCAGCAACACATGAATCATATAAGACAGTATTGACATTATTAAAGTTATTCATCTCAATACCTTTCTCCTGATAGAGCGAGGTCAACACTGAGCATTTAAACAAAAGATGACGCACAGAAGTGTTTTCTCTGCAGACACAAGTAATACCACGAGAATATTTAGTGTTCCAAGTATTCAGCCTTAATTTATGAATTAATCTAACAATGTGCCTTGGGCATAATGGTAAAGTAGCCATGTTTTGACTGAAATTTTGCTATGTATATACTTTTCCATAATTTGGAGTAATTCACAAGAGGACAAAGCTAAGGGATTTTTTGATAAATTTTCAGCGTTTCTATTTGCTCCTTCTTTTGCAAGACTGTCTGCTATTTCATTTCACTTTATACCACAGTGAGATGGGACCCAACAAAAGTCAATTCTTTTGCAGAGTTCGGAGGCAATGTTAGTTAGGCGTCTTACTAGGGTGGTGGAGTGATAGACAAATCAGCATCTGCTCAGTATCGCTTGTGACACCCTCATCTCCAATCTGTTCTCGCTATTTATTCAGTGATGTAGTTTTCTATCCGTCAACCTTGCCCACTGTGCTCTCTAGGCGTAGCATGTATGGGCTGGTCCGCACGCAGTGACGCCTCCTCGATGAAACTGAAACTGAAGAGAGCAAGGGGGATTCAAAGTGGGGTAACTGCATGACATTATTATTGTTGCTGTTATTATTGTAATTATTATCATAATTGTTAGTATTATTATGAATACTGCTGTTCTTGTTATTGTTGTTGTTGTCATGATTATTGTTATTGCTTTTATAATCAAATTATTGTAGCTACCCCCTAAGTTTTCTCCTTTATTATTATTATTATTATTATTATTATTATTCAGATTCAACCCTTTGCTCCTGTGCTAGCTATAGGGTGTTTGGTGACATTTACCAGTCCAGTCTATGGAACTATATTTTTGTAGTTTGAGACTAGAAAAGCCCAAAGCCGGTGTTTCTATGTTTTAGCCGTATGTATCTTGTCTGGAGAGGTCAGTGGGTGTGATTTTTGTTTCTTTTTTAACCTGTTTGTCGTCATGCTGTGTACCTTCATTTCCATCGATTTGCTTACATATGTGTTATTGTGGTTCCTGAGGAGATTGACATCGAAATTAGCATTTCGGCTGGCGATGGAAGTTTGCTTCTCATTGGTGTTGCTCGCAGGTTCATCATTACATTTTGGAAGTCTCTTTCTTCTCTTTCACATTTTTTTTTATGGTTGTCTTCACAGTCTTTCAACGAACCCATTTGATTGAGGGTGTCGTGGTGATGAGGTCACATGTTGTATTCCCCACCTTTGCACAAAGTCCTGGAAAGGTCTGCCTTGGTATTGTGAACCATTGTCACTGACGATGATATCCGGTCTGCCCAACCTAGCCACTGTTTTCTCCATTTCATTTGCCGCTGCTTCATTTTAGTGACAACAGGATACTTGGAGAAATAATTACATATCAACAGAAATTGATGTCCATCAATCTCAAAAAGATCTGTGGCAATCTTTTTTCCAGGGACTGTTTGGACTGTCATGTGGTAGGAGAGGCTCTTTGGGGTTCGCACTTGCCATTTCCTGGCACGTATCACAGGTTCTGACCAACTGCTCAATGTTATTATTAATATTTGACCAACATGCACATTCTCTTGCCAACAGTTGTGTTTTTTCAATCCTTTGATGAGACTGATGCAGATGACTGAGAACATCGGTTCTGATGCATTCTGGAATGGTGACATGCTGTCCCTTGAATATGATGCCATCTTCTGTGGCCAACCCATCTCTGAATGACCAGTATGGCTTGACATCTTTGGGAAGCTTTTTGGTGTTGTCAGGCCATCCATTGATGATTGTTTCTATGACACTGTTCAAAACAGGATCTGATTTGGTCAATTCACGTGGCTGAAATTGTTCCTTTGGTGTGAAGCTAATGAAGTCAAACTCACAGAAATTGATTTCATCCGTGGACAAGTTCATTCCATCAACTCGCAAATCAAGATCAATGGCTGCAGTGTCTGATGTGTTTGGTAAACGTGACAGCGTGTCAGCACACAGTTATTGGTTTTCCAGGACGGTATTCCAGGTCAAAGTCATATCCTTGAATTTGTTGCAGCAAGCCTTGAAGACGAGGTGGAGCTTTTAGGGGTGGTTTCTGGACAATCATTTCAATTGGCTTGTGATCTGTTATCACTTTGAAGTGTTGTCCGTAGAGGTAAGTGTGGAATCTGGTGATGCCAAATACCACGGCCAGCATCTCTCTGTCTATGTTCGGATTATTACTCTGGGCTGTGTCAAGATGTAAAGGCTACGGGCATTCCATCCTGAAGAATAACTGCTCCAAGTCCTTTGATGGAGCTGTCCACTTCAAGAACAGTGGGTTTCTTTTGGATCAAAGAATTTGAGGCATGCTGATGCGGAAACAGTGGACTTCAATGCCTCAAAACAGTGGATGTGGTCTTCTGACATTTCAAAAGGTACATCTTTTTTCAACAACTCTCTCAGCGGTTGAGACTCTTTGCTGAAGTTTGGAATGAATGATGAGAGATATGTCACCATGCCAGGGAATTTCTGAAGATCTTTTTTATTCTCTGGAGCACGCGTGTTCGTTGTGCCTTGGATTTTTTTTTCTGGATTAGGGCGGATGCCATCTTTTGAGCATATATTGCCAAAGAAGGTGATCTCTGATTGACGTATTTGGCATTTTTCAGAATTGAAGAACCAGTCCACATCTTTTGCCTTTTCCATCAGTCTTCCAAGATTTCTGCCATGCTCGGCTTTATCTTTTCCATGGACACAGACATCATCTGTGACACCCACTACTCCTGGCAAATCTTCCAATATCTCGTCCATTCTGGCTTGAAAGATGTCGTGTGAGACACGCAGTTCAAAAGGAAGTCTTTGCCAACAATAGCGGCCAAAGGGAGTCCTGAATGTTGTCAGGAGTTGACTGTCAGGCTCTAAGGGAACGGACCAACATCCTGCTTTAGCGTCCAGTTTACTGAAGACAGTGGAGCCTGCAAATTGTGGATTGATCTCTTCAAGGTTTGTACCTTTCAAAATGTCAGAAGACCACATCCACTGTTTTGAGGCACCGTTTCCGCATCGGCATGCCTCAAATTCTTTGATCCCAAGAAAATTTGTGTGGACATCGCTTCAAGGCATTGTTGAGCTTTTGACGGCCTATGCATATCCGCAAGGATCCATCGTTTTTGACAGAATATGCCAGACTCCAACACCAGTTGGTATGTTCTGCCACTTTGCCGATAACTCCTTGTTTCTCCATTGTCTCAAGTTCAGTTTTCAACTTTTCTTTGAGGTGAATTGAACATTTGCGTGGTGGATCTACAACAGGTTCTGCATCTGGCTTGGTCCGTAATTGTGCTGGGTTTTTTTTAAAACGACCAATAGTGTGAAATTGTGTAGGGTATGCCTCTTTGAGATTCTGAATAGTGCTGATGTCTTCTGATGTGATCACATTGCAGTGGATTGTAATCAGTTATAGTTCTTCACATGTGGGTAGACCAACAATGGCTGGGCCTTCTTCATCGACAACATAGAATTTTGCGTCTATGAAGTCTCCTTCGTGACGAAGCTGAAGATTCACGGAAACAAACATGGAATGTCCTGTCCATTATGTGCAGCGAGTCGGATGTTCTTCACTGGACTGATGATTGTCGATGGAGGTCTTGGTCCGTACATTTGTTTAAATATGCGAAGAGGCAAAGTATTGCCTGATGCTCCAGTGTCAATCTTCAATTTGATCTGACGTATATCTGTTTTCTTCAGGTCGAATGACATCCAGTTTTGCAAAAACTTTTCGTCGCATGCTGGAAATGGTGATTGTGTCATAAGACTTCGCTGAAGCATCAGTGAATTCTTGCAGTTCTGATTCCATTTCATGTATTTTTCTTCTATAGTTGTTTTCTTGTTGCCGTTGGTTGTGTTGTCTTCTCGCCATCTGTTCTGATCTCTTACGCTGACGAAACATTCGTTGCCAATGTCCTTTTTTCTTGCAAGAAGTTACATGTGTTACCATAGGCTGGACATTTCCAAACTTCGTGGTTGGTACCACAATTGCCGCATTCCCGTTACATGAGGTCAACATTATTCTCTTGGAGCTTCAGTCCTTCATGTCTTTGCTGAATCTGCTGACGTCCAGCAATGATTGCCTCATAACGTCTTCCTTCAGCAAGAGCTTTAGACAGTTTGCACTCTTCTGGTTTACCCAGTAAATCTCGCTGGAGATGTTCAATAGGGGTAGATGCGATCAGTATTTCCAAAAGTCGCTCTTCCATTTCTTTCTCATCGAATTCACATTTTTGTGCAATAGTACGTGCTCGGAGTATGAAGCCATCGTTATATTTATCCCTGCGCTGTCGGCAGTTCATGAAATGAAGACGATGAACGCGAAAATTAATGCATGTTTTCAGTTGACCATTGAAAAAAGTCCCATCATTTTGCTGGCTTGCGTTTGTCTTCATCTGAGAGACCAGATGCATTTATCCTTCTCATTCCCCTATCTCCAATACCACGGAATATCTTGAGTGCTACTTTGTTGTCTTGCATAATATTTCCATCTTCACCATATACCTTGATATTTTCTCTGAACAGTTGAAGTGCTTCTACAGGATTGTCTGTGGGCCAGTTCATTTGTGGTATACGGGCTGCCATGATGACGGAACCATGAAATATAATGGGAATGGTTTTGGGTTTCACCAATGGCACAAATAAACCAAACAATGTTGATCTAGTTGCAAAGCGAGAGGACTGCAGGCGGAAATCTAAACAAATCTTAAATAAATGTTAGCGAACCGCCCAGAGAACGTGGACAAACGAGTCACAAGACGAAACACAACGCGTTTCGACCTCTTAGGTCTTCATCAGGTGAGACATAAACGAATAAAACAACGAAAATTCACTTAGCTTTGATCGCTTCAGATCACTTCGCAGGGTTCAGCGCAAGGAAGAAGGCGTTCAAACAATGTTGTTGAATAATTGCAGTGCATCAGTCAAGCTTACATTAAATGGTAGTATCTGATAAATATGTGCAAAATTTGGTAAATCTTTTTTTTTAAATTCAACAATTAATCTTGGTGCTTGGCAACCATCTTAATCATACATATTCAAATGATCACACACAAAATATTACATACACACAATGCAAACAATCATCATTAACAAATGTGTGTTTTGTTTTCGAAGTTATGTATGATGGTGTGCCTGTGGTAATGTGCAAGATGTTGATCACTGTCTGTTTTTGTAAACAGGAAACAACCTCGCCTCTATCACAACAATATTTCTTGACGCGAGCTATGTCCCTTTTGATGTTCGTCGATCACCGTCTCTCTCTCTCTCTCTCTCTCTCTCTCTCTCTCTCTCTCTCTTTAATACTTTACAAGTTACAACAAATTTAAAAGTTCATCCAATATTCTGGCAGTAGAATGGTCCTTGATATTGTAGCACGTTGGTCTTTAGGTAGGAGAATTCACATCTCTTCCTTCTTGCTGGTAAGGCTCGTTGCATGCAGTAATCATGGCGGTCTTCAGCAAGGGCTGGTTCCCAGGTAGCTCAGCGGTCATCGTAAGTGGAGGCAGGCTCAGGGTCGTTCCGTGCAGGCAGATCGGTGCTCGATCACCTCAGGATCCCCTGGCTGCCACCATGAAGCATTCTATCGTTCGTACAGCGGGCATTCAGATGGTGAAGTCCAGAGAGGATTTCAGGCAAGATTAGCGTTTCGATAAGTAACCAGGAGAACCAAACAAAGCTCTACGTATCTCATGACCCGCAGTTGCGTATACAGTAAAAACAGATTCATAACATTGGTTTCGGACATAATACTACAACAGTCCCCATCTCTGAGCTTCACTGAAGTCTTCGCCATCTCTGGGCTTCACTGAAGTCTCCACCCATCTCTGGGTGCTTCACTGGAGTCCTTCCCCATCTTTGTGTTTCGCCGGGGTCTCCGCCCATCTCCGTGATTCGCGGAGGTCTTCGACCGTCCCTGTGTCACAGACTGTTTATTGGCCTCAGCAATACCTCAGCCTGCTCTGGTCTTCACTCTTCGTCCGGGTAGTGGCAGTGGACGAAGTTTCGCCTGCGTCCTGCATTATTATTATCAGTAGCATTATTATTATTATTATTGTTATATTATTATTATCATCATCACCATCGTCATTATTATTGTTATGATTTTTATTATCATCATCATCATCATCGTCATTATTATTATCATTATTATTATCATTGTTGTTGTTATCATCATCATCATCGTTATCATTATTGGTAACATTACTATTATTATTATTATTATTGTTGTTGTTGTTTAATTGCTACTGTCGTCGTCGTTGTTGTTGTTGTTGTTGTTTTTATATCATTATCATTAAGGTTTAACCGGTATTGTCTCCCCTTCAGCCTTGTTTCCATTCCGTTGCCTTTTTCGCACCCGGTTCACAGAGTAGGTGACTGTTCGTGTTTTGTTCACCACGGTTCACAGAGATAGGTGACTGTTCGTGTTTGTTCACACGGTTCACAGAGATAGGTGACTGTTCGTGTTTTGTTCACCCGGGTTCACAGAGATAGGTGACTGTTCGTGTTTTGTTCACACGGTTCACAGACATAGGTGACTGTTCGTGTTTTGTTCACCCGGTTCACAGAGATAGATGACTGTTCGTGTTTTGTTCACCCGGGTTCACAGAGACAGGTGACTGTTCGTGTTTTGTTCACCCGGTTCACAGAGACAGGTGACTGTTCGTGTTTTGTTCACCCGTTTCGGAGAGATAGGTGACTGTTCGTGTTTTGTTCACCCGTTTCGGAGAGATAGGTGACTGTTCGTGTTTTGTTCACCCGTTTCGGAGAGATAGGTGACTGTTCGTGTTTTGTTCACCCGTTCCGGAGAGATAGGTGACTGTTCGTGTTTTGTTCACCCGGTTCACAGAGATAGGTGACTGTTCGTGTTTTGTTCACCGGTTCACAGAGATAGGTGACTGTTCGTGTTTTGTTCACCGGTTCACAGAGATAGGTGACGGTCTGTTCGTGTTTTGTTCACCCGGTTCACAGAGATAGGTGACTGTTCGTGTTTTGTTTTCATTGTCTTAAATCTTATTTGACTTGCCTGGAGTCTATCAAACAGGTCCAGACGCGGTGAGTGTGTTTCGTCATTTTGTTGAATCTTTTTTTTGGCTGAGCAGTACTTCCATCACTGCTCTTGAAGAGACGAAGTTTTTCATGAGGCAGACAGAACTACACACTACCAGGGAGATATCAACATTTACAACCCAATGGGTGAAGAGAGTTCCACACAATGGCTGAAGTACACAGCTCTTCAAGATGGAGAAGAGGAAAACAGGAAGACGTCCGCAGAGAGCCTCAGCTCAGGAGCAGAGTGGGGCTCCATCCTCAGCAACAAGGACTACAGGATGGCAGAGCGGGTGGTGGAGTGTGGCCTGCTGCCTGCAGTCAGCGTGGTGGGTATCCCCGCCAACATCCTCAACATGCTCGTCTTCCATCGGCAAGGTCTCCGCGATAAGATGAACCTCTGCCTCTTCTCTCTGGCTGTTGTTGACCTCCTGTACTTGTTCTGCATGTTCCTGTCCACTCTCTACTGCCTGGCTGCCTTCCTACCCAGCGTTTTCTGGGAACAGGTCCTTAAATGGAACATCCGGAAACATGTCATCAACTTCGTGTATGCGTTCTGGTACACTTCCGGAACCCTGACGGCCATCATTGCCACGGAAAGGTGCATTTGCGTGGCCCTGCCCATGAAGTCATCCACTATCGTCAAAACCAAAACCATGATCTGCATGATTCTGGGAGCGGTCACTGTCATCAATCTTCTCTGCATGACCTACGCCTTGAAACATTATGTGGGAGTGGAGCGCGACGGGTTTGGAAACACGACGGTGGTTTTAAAGGACACAGCCCTTTTTCTCACCCATGAAGAAGCTTTTCAGATCATATCGGACAGCATTCTTCCAAGCCTCAGCTTCACCACTTTCTTCGTCGTCCTGGTTGTCACTGCTGTCACCGTGAGAAAGTTGAAGACGGCGATGAACTGGCGCCAGACGGTCGGTAGCAGTTTCAGGGACAGGCGACAGATAACACTGGTGAAAATGCTTCTTACTGTCTCATGTGTCTACATTGTCTGCAACATCCCTAAAGTCTCGCTAGGCATCGTGAGATTTCTAGTCTCGGAGTTTTCCACGAGTGGCAAATACAGAAACCTGTTCTTTGTCGCACATCGAGCAGGTCACGTGCTTTTGATGGTCAACAGTTCGGTCAATGTCTTCATCTACTATAAGCAGTCGTCCAGGTTTCGAAAAGAATTGCGGGGAATGTGTTTTATTTGCTTCCAGTCTGAACGTGATAAGAATCAAGCTACCAACTCACACTGTAAGCTTACTTTGAGTGCAGGTTCTCCGTCAGAAAATTCTTGTACAAATGGCAAATTGTCTACATCTCCTCTTTAGTGGCGAACATATGCTTACGTAGCGCTTACTCTTTACCTTGTTTATTTGATCAGAAGCGAACAATTCCTTGACTGTTGAGGAAATCACGTTCACAACAACTAGATGCGATCCTGAGTCCTTGCATAGATGCGATCTTGAGTCCTTGCTATCTCATTTGTGCTATGTTTGCTATGTTGGCTATGACCGAAAGTAATGTTTTCTTCCGTGCTTTCCTTCATAGCCATTTGAACACAGTGGATCTTCAACTGAGCTTGTTTAATCATCTTCATTTAAAGACTTGTAATTAAACACGGTGAGAACATTACGAGCTGGTGTATTAGAACCGCAATGCCCGTCCTTTCCTGTGCCCTCATCACCACCACCCCCCCCCCCCCACCACCGCCCCAATCACCACAAGTAAAACCACACTCACTTCTGTTACCATTGCTGCATGACGCTGACAAATACCACGACGGCAGCCAGTTCTACTAATATTACTGTAACGAGTCGCACTCATTCGTTTACACCTAGTGCCCGAAACTCGAATATATGCCCGTATTGATACTTCGCTTGAATTTAAAAGCATGTATACGATATATGTCACAAATAAACAATTCCTGTAACACGTCGTGTTGTGCAATCAGAATGAACCGTATCACACACACAATTCCAAATATTATTCTCCTTCTCATACCCTCTGAACAACATCCCTTTCCAGAACACTGGCTGCAAAGTAATAATAATGATTGGTGGAAAGGAAGAGAGATGGCCAAGAGTAAACGTGAACAGTTCTACTGGAGCAGGGAGAGGGAAGCGATGATAGGTATTGTAATCTTGATAATGGTAATAGTACGTGAAACGAAATAGGGATGATCAGTGATTAAAAGGCTGACATCTTCATTGACACAGGGAAGAAGGGGAGGGGTTACAAAAAGAAAGGGGGGGGGGGAACCACATACTTACACCTATAAACCACACACACACACACACACACACACACACACACACACACACACACACACACACGACACACACACACATTTCTTTCTCTGTCTCTATTTTTTTAAAGTTATTGTATATAAGTATTGCCACTATTACTACTACAACTCACAGGTGGTGATGGGATTAGTGATAATAGGGCATAGACCTATAAGCATAATGGTCGTGATTATAACGATAGGAACAGCAACGACAACAATGACATTAGTAATGATGAAAATGATGACAGTAATCTTAATAACGATGTGATGATAACAGTAATAATAATCGTTGGTGGAAAGGAATAGAAATCATCACTGAATAAAAAGCAAAAGAACCATTGATGATAATAGTGGTGGTAAAAATGATAAGTGTAGTAATGTTAGTAAAAAAAAAAAAGTGTCTGGACAGGAAAACAAATGATCAATGAGTGAAGGCATTGCTACTGGAACAGGAAAAAAAGGGGGAGGGGATCACACACACACACACACACACACACACACACACACACACACACACACACACACACACACAGAGAAAGACACACACACACACAGAGAAAGACACACAGACAGACAGACAGACAGAGAAACACACACACACACACACACACACACACACACACACACACTCACACACACACACACACACACACACACACACACACACACACACACACAGAAAGACACACACACACACACACACACACACACACACACACACACACACAAACAAAGACATACACACAGAGAAACACACACACACACACACACACACACACACACACACACACACACACACACACACACACACAAAGAAAGACACACACACAGAGAAAGAGACACACACACACACACACACACACACACACACACACACACACACACACACACACACACAGAGGAAGGAGGGAAGAGGGAAGGGCAACTCATGTAGAGGAGGAAAAAGAAGACAAAAGGAAGTGTCATGAGGCAGTCACACAATGGAAATATGATAAAAAAAAGGAACAGCACCAACGCTGAAGGGAAACAACATCATTTTCAACCCCAACGTTTTGCCATAAACAAAGAAAAACACTCAAACAAACCCCCCATATACACGGCATTTTGTTTACAATTGACAACCCCAACTGTTCACCGTCCCCGAATGTACACTTTTTACCCCCCCCCCCCCCCCCCCCCAATCAAATCTGTACTCGCAGCCATCCAATTCAGTTTTTGTCATTTTTAAAAGAAAACAAAATATAGCGTCGTAATCTGTTATATAAAGCTCAGTTTGTCTGTCAGTCTATTGGTACCAAGTATCCTTGCTGTACTACAAACAGCAACGTCGGGTCGGCGATCACCTGACACATTGCGTCGTGACGCAGTTTGCGTCCACAGACGTAAAACTAAGACTCTGAACCCAGTGTTATTACACACATTATCATGAGCACAAAGATCTAATCAATTTCTGCAAGCTCAGCCAGACATCATGACAAGCAAGGCAAACAATGCCCAAACGCTGATACAAATTTGTTGGCCTAATCATGTTTACCATAATCCGGCGACTAAAGTTTGCCAGCTAACCTACCAATACACGATCAAACGCACGATCTGATTTATCCTTCGATCTGAAGTGTGTCGTCTTTGACACTTCCATGGAGGCTTTGTTGTGTCGCGACCGGTGGTCACACAATGGCATCTACCAGAGAGCCGTTATGTCCCTTAATGTCTTAATGGAATGCCCTCTGCGTGCCTGCACCCTATGTGAACACAGCGCAGGATTTTAAGGGTGATGCAGAATAATCCTGGCTGGTTAGTACGGCAGTTGAGAACAGTGCGTCGCTGGGTCCCAGTGGGGCGCCTTCGACTGTGTTTTCTCTTGTCGTCTGAGACAGCGATCTTCAAGCAAAGACATGGAAGAAAAGTGTCCAATGAAAAGCTAAGCGTTCTAAGAGAGGTGTAGAGCGGGAGTAGGTCGAATAAATCCAGTGTAGAAACTTAGTGGTAGCCTAAAGCATGGTGCACTTTTTTTCAAACATTGAATAACTTCATGAGCTTTAAACCCATGAAGATATATTGAAGAGGACATGCAGAAATGTTGAAGAGGACATGGGTTCCTAAAAAAATTGACCTATCGGCGTACGTTTGATGTTGGGACAGGAGACAGAATGCCATGCTATAGACAAGACTGCAAAGAATACAGCAAAGAAGTCGTTATTACTGATTCACCCGATGTGTAGTTGGCACCGAGTCAGTGCAGTTAAATTTACAATGCTGGTGTAATTTCTGTCCCACACAACATAGAAAACGTCCATGCAGTACAAAGAGCAACAGGAATGCCATGCTTCCTTGCGACCACAGTCTCTTTTGACTTCAAAGCAGTCTGAAACCTGCTAAAACAAACAAGATTCAATCATTTTTTAATATACATACCCCATCTGCACGTTTTTTTTTTCCCAGGACAGAATGTGTTTAAGCATTTAACATAGAAAACTGTCCTAGAAGGCACCAGATGCTTTCGCAAAATCTATGTTAAATGATAGGGCCAACAGAAATAGAAATGGTATGTACACCAGTGTTGAAATGTCACATATCTGTTTCTGTTCCATGTTCTTTGGTTTTCGGTGATAATGTTTAGCCATACATTTTAGTACCATTTGCGATAAATGTCAAACTTATAATCTGCACCACATTTAGGATTCAAACAGGTTTACCTGTGATGTAATACAAATTGGACAGATTTATGATTTCTACGGATTCGGTGATTTGTGAATAAACACATTTGAATGAAAAGTATCGAGCATTAAACCCACCAGCATCTGGGATTTAAGTATTTCGGACTTTAAGAGTACACACTCAGACACAGACACAGACACACACACACACACACACACACACACACACACACACACACACACATGTATATGTATATGTATATATATATATATATATATACTCTTGAAGTGTGTGTGTGTGTGTGTGTGTGTGTGTGTGTGTGTGTGTGTGTGTGTGTGTGTGTGTGTGTGCGTGCGTGCGTGCGTGCGTGCGTGCATGCGTGCGAGCGCGCGCGCGCGCGTGTGTGTGTGTGTGTGTGTGCACGCAAAATATACAAGAGGTTGAACATGTACGTTTCTTCGAAGGTATTACAACTTTCCAATTTCATCTTAAAAGTACCACTGTATACGAATAGTCTGTGTACGCTGCCCTCATCTCCATGGTGGACGAAATGCTCTTGAGGCACAGCAGAACAGATGTATTGAACCAACATGTAAGGAATGACCCGGGGAAAGGCAGCATGTTGACGAGACTTGGCAGACGTGATCTACGCTTGAGCAGAATGCGTCGGTCAGGCCTCCCTCCACTGCCTCATTCACGTGGTCTGTGTCACTTAACATAGTTGTGTGCGTATGTTCCTGTGAGCGCGCTCCAGTGTCCGTGGGTTGTTTTAGCTTGGTGTGTGGTCGTATTCACACAGATAGTGTTCAGGCCCTAACCGACTATTTACCATGGTCTGCGGCACTACTAGACCAGTGTGTGTGTGTGTGTGTGTGTGTGTATGTGTGTGTGTGTGTGTGTGTGTGTGTGTGTGTGTGTGTGTGTGTTGTGTGTTTCTTTCTTTCTTTGTGTGTGTGTGTGTGTGTGTGTGTGTGTGTGTGTGTGTGTTGTGTCTGTGTGTGTGTGTTTTTTGTGTGTGTGTGTGTGTTTCTTGTGTGTGTGTGTGTGTGTGTGTGTGTGTGCGTGTATGTGTGTGTGTGTGTGTGTGTGTGTGTGTGTGGGTGTGTGTGTGCGCGCGCGCATGTGTGTGTGTGTGTGTGTGTGTGTGTGTGTATGCGCGCGCGCGCGAGTGTGTTTGTGTGTGTGAGAGCATCTTTATGTATGTTTGCGCTTTTGCATTTGCATGTGTATGTGTGTGCGCATCCATACACATGCAAGTGTAAGGACGGCATTCCTGTGAATGCATCTCTGTCAGCAATAGCAGTTTCGATGCTTTCAAGTCACTTACAAATCGGAGGAGGAGGAGGAGAAGGAGGTACATGGTCTTTCTAATTCGAATGCTTACATAAGAATGGAAAACTTCCGTCATTTTGGGGTCAGTACGTCCTCTTGAAGTCACACCAGATTGTTCCCCAACGTTGTTACCCCGTAAAAAATATTGTCTTGACTAAATTGTCTGAGTAATTAACGAACATGTAGGGTAGCTCTTGCTCCCATGATGAAATGAATAGACGCCCGTAACTCCAAAACGAAATGCTGTCTATGACACCGAATCGCCCAGCAGAAATGACAACACAGAACGCAAAAGAACAAACAATTAGACATCCCCAAAAGGGGTGTTCCAGGCTTGCCCTCATACCTTGTACCTGACACATCTACGCAACAATAACAACAGGAGAAATGAACAAACACGAATTAACGTTTATTCAAAACTGGCGCAGCCTCTTAGATCTTGAGCATAGTGAAACAAACACATGGACAAACAGTAACAAATACAGGTATCGTCAGTTTGGTTGGTATGAAACGAAATCTTAAATGAGGAAGGTAATAGTAAATAGTACGAACGAACAGGTAGGGTAACTCTTGCTCCCATGATGAAATAAATAGACGCCCGTAAGTCTAAACGAATACTGCTTACGACACGGAATCGCCTAGCAGAAATGACAACACAAGGATCCATACCCCCGAAAAGGATGCATCAAGCTTGCCCATATACCTCGTACCTGACACATCTACACAGCAACAACAACTGTGGAGAAATGAACAAAAGAAATTATTGTCTGAGCCAATGTTTGACGAAAAATGAGTTACTCAGATAAAATGTATTATTATAGAATATTCCAGACATACCTCTCACATGTTTCGTCCTGAAGAGGAGACAGGCACAACCAGGGAATCCTCTGGTATCGGCTGATACGCCTTGATGGACGCTCCATTAGAAACCGGCATGATGGAGAGGCTGCGGCAGAATGTATTTAACCTAAGAAGCAAAAGAAAATCATGAAAGAGCAAAACAAGCTCCATTTTCTTGTGAAAAGTAGAAAATATAAAAAGATAACCTCTTAAGACACAAGTGCTGAGGGCCAGTTCTAGGAGTTATATGTTAGTGAGCTTCCTCCCCATTGGAGATTGTCTTCCCCTTGGAGACTATAAGCTTGCTGAAGGCTCATTTTGAGAAGCATTTATTATTCCCCATTCACCCACTCAAGCATATTCTGTTAGTTAGGCAGAATTATCTACCACTGCAGATATGAATGCTTATCTCCCCCTATTTCTTCAATCTAAGACATAAGAGCAAGCTTTGTTTATAATTGATATATATATTATTATATATATATATATATATATATATATATACATATCCAGACAGTCGCTCTGAATGATGGGAAGTTGGTTCTGGACAAGAGGGAGGCATTCTAGATAAGAGGGAAGATGTTCTGGATGCCAGGCAAGCCTTTATGGATGAGAAGGAAATCGTTGTGGGAGAATGGAAGCGTTCTGGATGAGAAGGAAATCGCTGTGGGAGAATGGAAGCGTTCTGGATGAGAGAATGGTCGTCCTGAAAGTCCAGTGTGGATGAACGAATGTCGTTTTGGATGAGAAGGACATCGTATTGCATGACAGAGGGATATTTCAAGAGGAGGGAAAAGTTGCTTTGGATGTCGTTTTGGATGAGAAGGACATCGTATTGCATGACAGAGGGATATCTCAAGAGGAGGGAAAAGTTGCTTTGGATAAACATAATCTGTTTTGGATAAGAACGGGGTTGTTTGAACGAGGAACAGGTTGCTCTAAGTGTGGGAAAATTCGTTCTCAAAACCAGGGAAGTCGTGGATCAGAAGGAGGTTGCTCTGGACGAGACGGAATAAATTCTAAATAAAATGCAGACCGTTGTGCATGGCGACCAGATTGTCTGAATGACAGGAGATCATTCTGAATAAAACAATTCGTTTAGGATGCGAACCAAAGTGGGTGACCTGGAGCTTCTCGGGTGGAGATAGACTTCCTTCTGAACGAGAGGGAGGTGGTTCTGGATAACATGGAGATCATTTTGGATAAAAGGAGAGTCGTTTTGGATGAAGATGAATCCTTTTATGTTGAACAGACGGAGGTAGCCGTGGATGAGAGAGGAGGACTTTGTGGACAACGTCGTGCTGGATGCGGGGCTACTCGTTCTTCATACGATGGAGATCGTCATGGATACCAGGGAGATCGTTCTGATTCCGTCTGAGACGAGATGAGGGTTGTTACAGATTTGGTGTTTGCGTGGAAAGGATGGCAGATGAAGAAGGGGAGGGGGGGGAGGGTAAGTAGGGGATGGAGGGGTGGGGGGAGGGATAGTAGAATGAGATGGGAAAGGATGGGGCATGAATGCGGGCGCTTGTTTGGATGGCTTAGAGGTCGCTTTGGATGACATGACATTCTCGAAGGATTAGAGGGAATATGTTCTGCGTGTTACGGCAATTATTCCACATGATAGTGAATTCCTCGTGGACGACGAAGTGAACAGTCTTGATGATAGGGGAGGTCATTCTGGATGACAGAGGTCGCTCTAAACGAGGAGAGGGAGGCGCGGGGGGGGGGGGGGGGGGGGGGGGGGGGGGGGGAAGTAACGTAAGCTGGAAGTCATGAAGGATGAGAAGGAATTCCGTTCGATCAGAGTCTTTTCTCTCATTCAGAACGATTTACCAGTGCTCCAGAACCTCCACACTCTGAACGTGCACCTCCACTTTTTCCCCATTAGATCACATCAGAGCGATCTCCACCCAGTCCAGGTTGACCTCACTCTCCAAAGTGAATTTTTTCTTCCAGGAAAACGATCTGCAGCGTACCCATGACGGCTTCCTTCTCATTCAAAACAATCTCCCGCTCATACAGACCGATTCCCCCACCCACCCCCCAAAATCGCTTCAGGACATCATCCGTCTCATTTTCACAAATACGTTCCCTTCCTCCCATCTAGATTGAATTTTTTCTTGAAAAAACAAACCGACTTTCCCCTATTCCACGCCGATCTCCCTCTCGCTGAGAACAAAATTTATCAGAAGTATATCTTTAATCGGAGCATTTTTTCCTCGTCCAGGACAAATTCCTTCTCGCCCAGAACAATAACCCTCTCAGTCAGAACGAATTCCTTGCCATCCGTAACTACTCCTTCTTGTGCAAAACACTGGCAATAAAATGTTTGAAAATAAAAACAATAAAAGAATTTTAGGGAATTATTTTCGCCACGGAGAAAGAGGAAGGATAAGCCGATCTAAGTTTCACTGAATCATCGAAATCATGCAGTCGCGTCATGAGAGCAAGTTACTGCTCATCGCAAAAAAAAAAAAAAAAAAAACCACTTGGCTTCAGACGTCTCGCTCGATGACTAGTGGGTGTGTGCACAATTGATCTTAAGACCTTCCCTGCAGCGTGGAGGTCAACACTGCACAGGGGTCTGGAGAGCTGTGGGGGTGGCGTGCCACTCCTGCACCAGATAATAAGAAACCTCACGGAGAGGAGCAGGAGGAGGATGGATGTCCGCCACACGCCGACTCAAGGTGCTTGATGGGAGTGAGATCCAGTGAATGTGCTGAAAGTCTACTTTTTTTTTTATCCCATGCGTTCGCGTGAAGTCCAATGGCACGATGTGGACGTGCGTTGTCAATTTATCCAGGATCCACGCCTGAGGAACTGGCGGGAATAATCAGGCCCATGATCTTGTCTCTGAAGCGCAGGCCGGACCGTGTGCCCTGGATAACGTACAGCGTTGTCCTACCATGAAGGCGGAAGTTCTGGATGCTGTCGCAGCACCAGCAGAAGATCGAATCGTTACTGAGTCTCCATAGTGATCCACTTCTTGAACAGCGGCATCAATAAACCGCTTTTCAGCCCTGTGCCAGACGTGTGTGCTGCTGCCACTTCTGAATTGCAGAGAGACCCGGGACACGTCCGCAGGGAGGACAGGAGACCACTGGCGCCTGTTTCAGTGCTGGTGCTGTCGACACCAGGCTACATGAGCTCGTTGATGGGCTACTGTGAGGAGGACGCAGACTGCCGGTCGTCTTGCTCGGGCGTTGAACTCGTGCCGGTGTCTTCGGATGGTGGGAGAACTGATGTTGACGTTAGCAGCAGTCCTCAAATGACGTCTCAGAACAGTCGATGGGATGGTTCGATCGCGCAACAGGATGATTCGTTCGTCTCTTTTCCGCTGGTGCTGAGAGGGCATGAAGAGCGAGGGCAGTGTTGTGAACCGCTGTTTGCATTGGGTCGTTCTTGCGGTCCATGGGTTACACTCACTGGCAGGCATCTTTCCACTTCTGCCGTACTAGAATCTGGCACGGTCGTGCTCGGTAAGATGAGATCTTGGAGGCATTAGGGTTGTTTCAGCAATTATTACCACTCTTTTCCCTTGATTCAAGCTGAGCAATGGGTGAACTGTGTTCACAAAAGACACTGGTTTCATAGGATTCATGCAATTTCAGTGCAACGACTGTCTTGTCAGACAACGTCACCGGAATATGAGCACGATTACGAACATGGCCACAAGCTTGCTTACTGTGGGGAAAAATCCTTGTCGAAAAAAAAGCCATGTGGGAAAAAGCCATGACGCACGGTTGAGCGATGAACTATTCTGACTTATTTTGAAGGCCATGCACACCATTTTCATGACCACTATTGGAGGGAGGTAGCAAAGCATATGCGGTCTCCAGTTCAATGTTGGCAAAATACACTTCCTCGTAGTGTGCGGTTCAGATTGTTTCCTGTCAAGAAACGTTTCTCTTTTAAACTCGGGTTGGACTCAGTGGGATGTACGTGCTTCTAGTCACACAAGTTCACAGCGCCTTGCAAAGAGGACTGTTCCTCTAAGGAGCATGTCATGAATTTAAATTTATGGTTTTGTGTTAATTTTTTGAGTGATTTGACAAAAAAATATGCTCAAATAAATGGGACTGGTATTGTTGTTGCAGCGTCGGTACTCACTGGCGAACGACAAAAATGTAGACGCTAAGAGGTACGGGGTACTCTATCCTTTCTAACACAAAGCAGTAAGTTTATTAACTCTTTCTAGTCCTTAGTCTCTATCCAACATGATCCATGTAGTTTTCTACGGACACACACATTCCGTCAGTAGTTGCACCTTACCACCATGTTTATGAACTTGAACTAATACAGATATAAAATGCTGTTTACCACATGTGAATAACTGAAAAAGAGTTCTGTGTGATATTGGAAATGACTGTTGGGCATATTTTCTTTTCTTTCTATGATTTTTTTACCTACCCGAGAATGTAGTAACGAATTTTCAAAACTCAGCCGGACACACACGCACATAGAAGCTTGTAAGCACGCACCCATGCGTTCACATACACTAACATCAGTCCATTCCGACATTAATTCACACATGCACAAACATTACAAAGCTTGGAAAGATGAGAATGCTTAGTGAGACAGATTTCGCAGAATGGAACTGGCAAATCCCGATGAACAAAGGGGTCGGTCAAAACTGCTCTTTTCTACACTTAGGGATGACTTGCATTGGAAGTGGATGCTGTGTGGAGTCTGCACGTATTAGGCAATGTCCGCCAAAATGATAAGAAGGTTGCTGCAGCCACTGTCACGTGCGGGTGGGAACAATTTTCATAGACAGCATTTAATGTTCATGGAAGAAGTGGTACATGGACCAATACTGGAGAGTGCGTTTTGTCGCTACCGGGTAGGTTGCCTACTGGCGCAACATCAGAGCGCAAACTCGGAGGCAGGCAGATCCTTTCACCTATTCCAGAAACTTGCTGAGGTGAAGATCCAGCTTGACCAATGGGATTGATGCCGTGTAAGGGATGCACAAAGGCTGAAGACCAAGAAGCGAGCATCGGACGAGTTCGGTATTGCAGGAGGTTTGTGCCACAGTTCGCTGATTTGACAAAGCCATTGACAATTGACAAACAAACAAACAAACAACAACAACAACAACAACAAAAACCCCACGAACAAGCCTTGACAAGTGGTACGGACAAGCAGTGTGAAGCAGCATTCCAGGCCTTGAAACAGCAACTCTGTGGACAAACAAGCATGCAGTTAGCACGTTCCACTCTGTTGACAACAAGCATGCAGTTAGCACGTTCCACTCTGTTGACAACAAAGCATGCAGTTAGCACGTTCACGTTCTGTTGACAAACATGCAGTAGCACTTCCGTTCTGTTGACACAAGCAGCAGATAGCACGTTCCACTCTGTTGACAACAAACATGCAGTTAGCACGTTCCGTTCTGTTGACAACAAGCATGCAGTTAGCACGTTCCGTTCTGTTGACAACAAGCATGTAGTTAGCACGTTCCGTTCTGTTGACAACAAGCATGTAGTTAGCACGTTCCGTTCTGTTGACAACAAGCATGTAGTTAGCACGTTCCACTCTGTTGACCAATAAGCATGCAGTTAGCACATTCCACTCTTAGCGCGTTCCATGACAACCCATCTGATGTTAATTTTATTAGAATAGTATCTGCGTAACTGGTGAGTTTGAAGAAAAGAATGAATAGGGTGTGAATAATTTAGTTAGAAAAAAATGAGGCGAAAAACTGAGACGAAAAGTTCTGTTAAAAAAAAAATCATGATACTTCTTGAGGTTAACGAAAGTGGTTTTGCTTACATACGTGTTAAATTAAGGATCCTTTAAACTGATCTTGAAAGTTCTGGGAGGGGTAAGGAATGAATGCACATAGTCTTCCCTGTTCAATCCAGTACCAATAGCGTCATTCTTCTCTAAGAAGAGAACAGTCAGCAGGCAAACCCCAGCCCAGATGTGAACCATTCTGAGGCTGTGGACAGACCGCGATAGAGTCAGCCATCTGTATGTGAAAGGTTTACAATTTCACGTTTATTTCATTGTTCTCTGGTGAACCTTGCTGGGTATCTCCTGGGAACGTGCCAGCGATGGTTGTGAGAGGAGGGGGTTAAGTTGGGTTCGTGTACCCGCGAGTCTTGCTATCATCTGCATGTATCATGCCAGCAAAACCCACAGGACTCCAGCATTATTATGATCAAAACAAGATACTTTTTCATTGTGCCTGAGTATCAAAACATTTGCTGGAGAGAAGAGAGAGAGAGAGGAGAGGAGAGAGAGAGGAGAGAGAGAGGAAGAGAGAGAGAGAGAGAGAGTTTATTTAGATGCTATTTAGAAAATATGATGTCTGAGTCTTGAAATATTCCATTTTTGCGGACATTATACATGGGCTGGAAAGTGCGTCATGGGAATATGACGCTTTGTTACAATTGCTGTTATGGTAGATTCACGATCTAAATCTCAAGTCATTATAGCCGCCTTTGTACTGAATGTCGTCACGCCATTTATGACTCAACCGCTTTTTTGTTTAACTCAACTCATACCTTTCTACCCCCCCCCCCCACCCACCTCCTCCCCTTGCAGACAAACACAAACGCAATCTATCCAACCCTCTGTCTGATGAAAAATAAACATTTCACTAATCCAAGATCTCTCTCTCTATATATATATCTCTGCCTCTTCCCGTGTGTGTGTGTGTGTGTGTGTGTGTGTGTGTGTGTGTGTGTGTGTGTGTGTGTGTGTGTGTGTTGTGTGTGTGTGTGTGTGTATGTGTGTGTGTGTGTGTGTGTGTGTGTGTGTGTGTGTGTGTGTGTGTGTGTGTGTGTGTGCGTGCGTGTGCGTGTGCGTATGTGCGCGCGCGCACGTGTGATGCGTGACATTTTAATATGCCCATGAATTCGTTTTATGTTTTTTGTCTCGCCAACTCACGACAGGATGTAAGGAGTTCTCTCTCTCTCTCTATCTCTCTCTCTCTCTCTCTCTCTCTCTCTCTCTCTCTCTCATCATTATTAACATTAATATTGTAATTCATTTTTATCATTGTTGCCATTATTATTAACATTATTTCTATGATTATCATCATCATCATTATTATAATGATTTTTATATGTAGTAGTAGTAGTAGTAGTAGTAGTAGTAGTAGTAGTAGTAGTAGTAGTAGTATGATTGCTATAGTTATTAATATCATCATTATGATAATTACAATCATTATTATTATTTCTTCTTACGACAATTATAATTGTTATAATTATTGTTATAATTATTACCAACGGTAGTAGTAGTAGTAGTAGTAGTAGTAGTAGTAGTAGTAGTAGTAGTAGTAGCAGTAGTAGTAGTAGTAGCAGTAGTAGTAGTAGTAGTAGTTGTAGTAGTAGTAGTAGTGGTAGTAATAACAGTAGTATGATGATGATTTGTGAGAGGGTAGAAAGCAAGATTTCCTATCTTAAAATATTGAGAGGTTAGGGTCCCATTTCGTGCCTCACTTTGGTGTTATATTATTTGTAATCAGCATATATTTCACTTTGGTGTTATATTATTTGTAATCAGCATATATTTCACTTTGGTGTTATAATTATTATTTGTAATCAGTATATATTTCATGTTGGTGTTATATCATTTGTAATCAGTATATACCATTTGTAATCAGTATATCACATGCAGTTAACAGCCTTTATTTACAGCAAAAAAAAAATTGTTTAAAACTTAATGATGAATTTAAGTACTTGTCATTCTTTACTTTTAAACCAGATTTTTTTTTCACAAAGTCATTTATTACAGGCTTATAACCAGCAAATGCAAGAAAATCTATATTGATAGCTTATTGTTTAAGGTCTATGTAAAAGAAGGGCCGTCTTTTTTCTTCCAAGAAAGGTGCAACACAATGTATTTTTTGTTATTCGATATTGGTGAGACAATGTGTTGTTTATCAGTTTGAGAATACTTCTTATAACTTATTGGCTAACTGGAAGCTCGATTGAATTTTTAGGAATGCATTTATTGTAGACTACGTTCTAAGACCGGTGCCACTTTTTTTTCTTTTCTGTTATCCCGTTTTACGTGGATTTTTGACGACAAATTCGATCTGGCTTCCGGTTCTTTTAACACTCATAACAAAAATGCTGACAAATTTGAATAGAATGAGCCTTATATGAACATTTGTTGGAGGTATAATAGATTTCAGATTTTTTTTTTTATCTCTACTCTGCCAAGAAATGTCAACTGACACTTCACCCATATTTCGAACAAATACAATATTTCTGCCAGTCTTTCAGAGTAATTCATTTATACACAACTTTTCTAATCAATAATGAATCAAATCCCTGATACTCAAAATGTCGGTGGATTCCAGTTCAAACCCAAATGTTCCATATGACGAACTGCAGAATTTGTACGACTTTCTAGTCAAATCACACTGGTTTTTCCTGAGTGTAGATGAAATCCTGAAACAGAACTAAATTGATTACGAACATGTATGCATGTCTCCAAAGACTTCCTATCCTCTGACAGTAAAACTTCTGTATCATCAGCGTATTGCGTCAGCGTGTGCTTACTGTGATTACTGGATACTGAAAGTGTATAGTAATATTTTGTTTTCTGCCAGACAAATCACACGCGTTTACCATTGAATCTATGAAGAAAGAAATGTCATGGCACCGAAAACCACCACCACCACCACCACTATCAGCAGCAACAACATCAACACACACACACACACACACACACACACACACACACACACACACACACACACACACACACACACACACACAAGAAGAAGAACAACTTACTATTTTGAAAGGGGGTTTTGCTTGTCTGTTAGCTTGGGGGTGGGGGTGGGGGGTAGGGGGGTGGAGGAGGGTGTTCCAAAAGCACTGTGAAGGATCTCTGTGGTACAAATTGCAAAAAAAAACCCCTAACCTGTCAACCAAATAACTGACTGACTGCGCGTCTACCTATTAATCTACCCATCCGCCATTCTGTTACAGAACACATCTATCCGTCCACCCATTCTATAGGATACATCTGTCCATCTGCCTATACATCAATCTATCACAGGTTAATAACACTCTGAGTCTGTTTCAAAATTTAACGTTATGGCTGTTTACTACTGTTGAACACATAACATGATTTGCGATTCCTTTGAAAAGAGTTGTGTGACTTCATATATTTCAAAACTCCCCAACGTTGAAAACTTTCGTCTTCTTTTCATTCATCGTCATCGTCGTCGGCCTCCTGAGACGATGGTGTATCTTTTATGTGGGATTGGAATGCAGCTGGTATATCTCCTCTTTATTCTTCATTTATTTATCTCAGCGTCTACTGTTTTGAACTATTTTTTTCATCACGAAAAAAATACGTGGAGCCGCCGGGAATTGAACCCGACATTCCTGAGTGTAAATCAGACGTACTGACCACTATACCACGGCCCCGCATTCTCCTACACTCAACAATAATTATATAAACTGTGAAAATTGATCTCTCTCTCTCTCTCTCTCTCTCTCTGTCTCTGCCTCTGTCTCTGTCTCTAATTCTCTCTCTCTCTCTCTCTCTCTCTCTCTCTCTCTCTCTCTCTCTCTCTCTCGACTAATGCGTTAACAAGATTAACAGTCCTGCGTGTGGTCGGCTGGGCTAGAATGATGACAGCTTGAACTTGAAACCCCATATTGATGTCAAGGTTGCAAGCATTCCGCGAAATGATGCCTAGTTTCGGTTTGAACCCCCATATTGATGTCAAGGTTGCAAGCATTCCGCGAAATGATGCCTAGTTTCGGTTTGAACCCCCATATTGATGTCAAGGTTGCAAGCATTCCGCGAAATGATGCCTAGTTTCGGTTTCATCCTGGTATTCATTACTTACGTTGCCTTAGAAGCCCTCAACGTTCTCTCTTTCTTCTCCCCCCCCCTCTCTCTCCCCCCCTCTCTCTCTCTCTCTGGGGCCAGACAAAGATAGCGGCGAGTAGGCAGACTCCATGAAAAGCTCTGATTCATTTTTTGTATGCTGGCTATCACGGAATATCTTTGGGGATAAAAAGGTGACAGGGAAGTGTGACAGCAGTGGTGCAAAGTGACCATGATTGACTTATGTTTGTGGAAGGCTCTTATGGGTCAGTTCTGAGGTCAAGGAGCAGCGAGTCGTGTTGTGAAAACAGAAGAGGTGATCTACGTTGAGAGTGACAATGAAGTGACACCAGTCAACATCATCTGTGCTTATATTTTCTGCTGCATCTCTGTGTTGCTGGTGTGTGGTGGAATAAGAAATGTGATCGCTGTGTTTACATCGGACAGTCAGTTTTTGTGGAACATAACAAACAGCGCGGGACAATGACAGAGGGGGAGATGTGTACAGCTGCCGTGACACGTGTCAGCATGCCTTGCACATACCGGCGTTGACCTCGTTGTGTTCTGTCAACGCCGTGTTGTCGCTGTGGCGTGTTCTGTTGAGCGACGATGTGGAGAAGAACCCAGGTCCCAATGGTCAGCAGGAGGTCAGTGTCACTGCGGACAAAACGGTAGTCACCAGAAAGGAGCGATTGTACCAGATATGGCAGAACCATTTTGACCGCTATTCGCGAGCAGAGCCAGAAACAGCCGACAGCTGACGTAAGAAACGACTTGTGTGCTATAAAAACTTAAATACACCAGGCGAGAGACAAATGTGAGCAGATCAGCCGTCTGAAGATGTTTCCAGACGTGACAATCTTCGGATTTTCGGTATTCCTCACAGCAGTGACCATGTGGACTACACCACATGTGCTCGTGTTGTCACAGACACTCTTAATTAACAGTGTGTCTGGACACTAGAAGTGGTGTGAACAGGACATTGTCAGAGCTGATAGTGTTGGGCAGGCAAGAGGCGACCAAGCCAGGCCGATGGTCATGAAATTTAGTCAGTGGAGGGACAAGATGTCAGTCATCACTGACGGAGACAGTGCTGTTCTCTGACTGTGTGCAGGGAAAGGAGGAAGAAAGACAGATAGATAACAGTCTGAGCAGGAGGAAAAACAGAAATATGATGAAATAAGGCATAGAGTCTTCAATGACGTGGTAGACAGAAATCAACACGAAAATGTTATTTCAGAAGAAGAAGACAATAACGTAGAACCTCTGTTCAATGACCCAAGTTCCAAACGTGAAGTTATGAATGGTATCAAACATTTAAAAACTAGTGCTGGTATCGATAAAATCATACGTGAAATGTTCAAACTGGCAAATGCTGCTGTTATTCGCTTTTTAGTGGGTCTCTTTAACGCCCTCTTTGTAAAAGGAACATTTCCTGTAGCCTGGTCAAAATCTGTTACAGTACCAATATACAAAAAGGGAGATATAAACAATCCGGATAACAGCAGAGGAGTAGCACTGACAAGTGTAATAGGAAAGATGTATACGCATATCTCAAATAAAAGACTGAGCAGATAAAAATGAAAAATTATTGAAGAGCAAGTACGATTCAGAGAAGGCTGTAGCATTATTGATCATATACTACGCACAAAAAGTTAAGGATCGGTATGTGAAAACAGGTGCGTAATAAACTCAGTTCTCTACTGTTATTTATTTCTTAGTCCAGCCAAATTGTCATGAATTCTTGTTCAGCTGTAAGTGGGCGATGTTGTGTTAGTGCGAAAATTGCACGGGATTCTCTACTACTGAGCTGGGCCGCAAACGGAAAAGCGGAAACTTGCGAAAAATGACCTTGTTTTGGACCGTTCTGCCTGAACACATTGCACTTGCCAGATGGAAAAACCATTATGCACGTGCAAGCACTGTTGTTTATGTGTGAGATGCTGTTGCTCGCTTGGCTATATAAGAAGACATTCTACCAGTAGTAGGCCTGATCTGACAATGCCTCCACGACGAAAATTAAGCGAGTTGGATAGGGGACGAGCTGTTGCATGGTTTAAGATGGTGTTCCCAAGCGAGAAGTGGCCAGGCGACTTCATGTGTCCATCTTGGTCATTGTCCGACTGATTCAACGCTTCACAGCCACTGGGATTGTCCATGAAAGACGCAGATCTGGTCGACCGAAGAAGACAACCCCACATGACGATCGTCTCATTCAACAACAAGCCCTGCAGACAAGAACAGCCTCTTCCAGCATAATTCAAAGGCAGTTCAGGGTGGCTACTAACATCAACATCAGCCAGCAGACCATACGGAACCGCCTACATGGGTTTAATCTCCGTTCTCGTCGCCCAGCAGTACGGCCACGCTTAACTCCAGCCCATAGGGCAGCACGCCGCGCCTTCTGCGCACGTCACGTGAGGTGGACACGTCAGCAATGGTCCCAGGTCCTGTTCAGTGATGAATCACGCTTCACCCTTCACCACAACGACGGCCGACTGAGGGTCTGGAGGCGCCCAGGGCGACGCTTTACTGACGCCACTGTCCAAGAAACGGTGGCCTTTGGTGGAGGTTCTGTAATGGTCTGGGGGCCTTCAGCCTTCACCACAGAACACCCTTGTATCATGTACAGGGTAACCTGACTGGCATCCAATACCGGGATGAGATCCTTCGACCGCTGGCTGTGCCTACACTGCAGCAGATGGGACCGAGGGCTGTCTACCAGGATGACAATGCTCGCCCCCACAGGGCAAGGGTGGTCAACGACTTCCTGCAGCAGTCTGGAGTCAACAGAATGGAGTGGCCAGCATGCAGTCCCGATCTCAACCCGATTGAGAACCTCTGGGATGAGCTGGATCGCAAAGTGAGGAGCCACCCCCCTCCCAGGGATGCCCAACACCTCTACCAGATGCTGCAGGCTGAGTGGCAGGCGCTTCCACAGAGGATCTTCACCAACCTGGTCAACTCGATGAGGACTCGCTGCGTCGAGTGCCAGAACAGCCATGGTGGTTACACGCATTACTGAGCTTTTGGGAGCATCAGTATGCCCTGTCTTGTGATTTCAATGACTTTGGGAAATCAAATTTGGATACGTACCCACTTTAATCAAATGTACACACCAAACGATTGCTCGAGATTGAAGGCAATTGTGTATCGTTATCACTAAAGAATGGAATTAAATGTTGGCCAAACTTCAACGCATTGACTTTCTTATTTTGACAGTTATGAATGTTTGTGAAAGTGATCCTTAACTTTTTGTGTGTAGCTTATATTCACCTTACATGCATTAGTCAAAAAATTTTCAAGCAAAAATTCTAAGCTGTATGTTGCATTTGTTTACTTCAAGAAGGCCTTTGATTCATTTAACAGAAATATATTGTGGAATGTGTTGAGAAACAGTGGTATTAAAGGTAAATTGTACAGAGCCATTGGAGGGATATATGGTACTGTTCTAGCATGTGTGCGATCAAACATGTTTACACAGATTTCTTCAGTTGCCCAAGAGGCGTTAAGCAAGTGTGGTTTTTTTTGTCCTTCAGCCTCCAATTTTTCCCCACTTTTTTCATTTTTTCTTTCTTTTTGTTTTCTTTTCCTTTTTTTTTTTTTTTATAATAGGGCCTCTATCCTTCTGTTTTTTTCCCACTGTCATTTTTTTTCTGATGCTGACTCACACTCACCATGCATTGTCTGTGCTAAGCCACCACTGACTCACACTCACCATGCATTGTCTGTGCTAAACCACCACTGACTCGCACTCACCATGCATTGTCTGTGCTAAGCCACCACTGACTCACACTCACCATGCATTGTCTGTGCTAAGCCAGCACTGACTCACACTCACCAGGCATTGTCTGTGCTAAGTCACCACTGACTCACACTCACCAGGCATTGTCTGTGCTAAGCCAACACTGACTCACACTCACGATGTATTGTCTGTGCTAAGCCACCACTGACTCACACTCACCATGCATTGTCTGTGCTAAGCCAACACTGAATCACACTCACGATGCATTGTCTATGCTAAGTCACCACTGACTCACACTCACCATGCATTGTCTGTGCTAAGTCACCACTGACTCACACTCACCAAATTCGATGTGGCTTCCGCCTTTTTTAAAACTCGTAACCAAAATGTTGACAAGTTGGAATAGAATGAACCTTAGATGAAAATTTGTTGGAGGTATAATAGATTTCAGATCTTTTTTTTATCGCTACTCTGCCAAGAAATGTCAACTGACACTTGACCCATATTTCGAACAAATAGGATATTTCTGCCAGACTTTCAGAGTAATTCATTTATACACAACTTTTCTAATCAATAATAAATCAAATCCCTGATACTCAAAATGTCGGTGGATTCCAGTTCAAACCCAAATATTCCATATGACGAACTGCAGAATTTGTACGACTTTCTAGTCAAACCACGCTGCATTTTCCTGAGTGTAGATGGAATCCTGAAACAGAACTAAATTAATTTATTAGGAACATGTATGCAAGTCTCCAAAGACTTCCTATCCTCAGACTACTGGATACTGAAAATGTATAGAAATATTTTGTTTTCTGCCAGAGAAATCACATGCGTTTAACAATGAATCTATGAAGAAAGTAATGTCATGGCACCAAAAACCACCACCACCACCACCACTACCAACAACAACAACAACAACAACAACAACCACACACACAGACAGACAGACAGACAGACACACACACACACACACACACACACACACACACACACACACACACACACACAGACAGACAGACAGACACACACACACACACACACACACACACACACACACACACACACACACACACACAAGAAGAAGAACAACTTACTGTTATGAAAGGGGGCTTTGCTTGTCTGTTAGCTTGGGGGAAGTGGGGGGGGGGGGGAGGGGGGGGGGCAGGAGGGTGTTCCAAGAGCACTGTGAAGGATCTCTGTAGTGCAAATTGCAAAAAACCCTAACCTGTCAACCAAATAACTGACTGACTGCGCATCTACCTATTAATCTACCCATCCGCCATTCTGTTACAGAACACATCTATCCGTCCACCCATTCTACAGGATACATCTGTCCATATGCCTATACATCAATCTATCACAGGTTAATAACACTCCGAGTCTGTTTCAGAATTTAACGTTATGGCTGTTTACCACTGTTGAACACATCACGTCATTTGCGATTCCTTTGAAAAGAGTTACGTAACTTTAAATATTTCAAAACTCCCCAACGTTGAAAACTTTTGTCTTCTTTTCACAGTCGTCGTCGTCGGCATCTTTTCGTCTTCGGGAGACGATGGTGTATCTTTTATGTAGGATTGGAATGCAGCTGGTATATCAAATTTTCATTCTTCTTTTATTTATCTCAGCGTCTTCTGTTTTGAATTAAATTTTTCATCACGAAAAAAAAGCGTGGAGCCACCGGGAATTGAACCCGAGTTTCCTGATGCTAAGTCAGACGTACTAACCACTGTACTACGGCTCCGCTTACTTCTACAGCCAACAATAAACTAAATAATCTGTGAAAATTGATCTCTCTCTCTCTCTCTCTCTCTCTCTCTCTTCTCTCTTCTCTCTTCTCTCTCTCTCTCTCTCTCTCTCTCCCCTAATGCGTTAACAAGACTGTGCTACATTTTGTAATTCACTGCTCACTTATTATTGACTTCAAACGTCCACCTGCAAATGTCTTGGGAACGAAGTAGATCATCTCTGCCGATTCTCATGCGCCAGGAACTGTATGCCATCATAGTCAGCCCCACCCCACTCTCCCCGCTTCCTCCCGTCACCCACCAGGCATTGAAAATGTTTGTTATTTCTTTTAAATAATTTGGGACCGAAAACAATCGACAATGCTTGGTGCTCCCCACAAAGCGTAAATTTGTATGCCTTAAGATGTCAATGGTTTAGCTTCCATGCCATAACCGCTCATGTGTGTTTTTCTCCCTGGATTTTTTTTAAGATACTCTGGCTTGTTCTGTGATGTGACGCTTTTCTTTGTGTGAGTTTGACAGCCCTGCATGTGGTCGGCTGGACTAGAATGATGACAGCTTGAACTTGAAACCCCCATACTCACCTCAAGGTTGCAAGCATTCCACGAAATGGTCTCCATATGCGGAATGTCTAGTTTCGGTTTCATCCTGTTATTCATTTCATACATTGCCTTAGAAATCCTCAGCAGCCTCGCTCTCTCTCTCTCTCTCTCTCTCTCTCTCTCTGTCTGTCTGTCTGTCTGTCTGTCTGTCTCTCTCTCTCTCTCTCTCTCTCTCTCTCTCTCTCTCTCTCTCTCTCTCTCTCTCTCTGTCTGGGGCCAGGCAAAGATAGCGACGAGTAGGCAGACTCCATGGAAAGCTCTGATTGATTCTTTGTATGCTGGCTATCACGCAATGTCTTTGGGGATAAAAAGGTGACAGGGAAGTGTGACAGCAGTGGTGCAAAGTGACCATGATTGACTTCTGTTTGTGGAAAGCTCTTATAGGGTCAGTTCTGAGGTCAAGGTGTAGCGAGTCATGTTGTGAAAACCTAACATGAAAATATGATGAGACTGAGAATCAGTCCTGCCTTTTTGTCTAGTGCTTGCCACAGGGAATGATAGCCACATTCAACTTGTTGATCACAAGTTGAATCAGAATCTGTAGAAATCAGCTGGCCTGCATAGACCGGTTTGAAGAAAATCACACAAAGAAATGGGAGACAGGTATGTAATTTGAATTTTTGGCATGGTCGCTGTATTTATGTAGCCTACCCTCTTTTACGCACAGATAGCTTCGACCAACATCATCTCAAAGCTTCTTTGTCTGTATTTGGCCAGCTTCGACCAACATCATCTCAAAGCTTCTTTGTCTGTATTTGGCCAGCTTCGACCAACATCATCTCAAAGCTTCTTTGTCTGTATTTGGCAGCTTCGACCAACATCATCTCAAAGCTTCTTTGTCTGTATTTGGCCAGCTTCGACCAACATCATCTCAAAGCTTCTTTGTCTGTATTTGGCCAGCTTAGACCAACATCATCTCAAAGCTTCTTTGTCTGTATTTGGCCAGCTTCGACCAACATCATCTCAAAGCTTCTTTGTCTGTATTTGGCCAGCTTCGACCAACATCATCTCAAAGCTTCTTTGTCTGTATTTGGCCAGCTTCGACCAACATCATCTCAAAGCTTCTTTGTCTGTATTTGGCCAGCTTCGACCAACATCATCTCAAAGCTTCTTTGTCTGTATTTGGCCAGCTTAGACCAACATCATCTCAAAGCTTCTTTGTCTGTATTTGGCCAGCTTAGACCAACATCATCTCAAAGCTTCTTTGTCTGTATTTGGCCAGCTTCGACCAACATCATCTCAAAGCTTCTTTGTCTGTATTTGGCCAGCTTCGACCAACATCATCTCAAAGCTTCTTTGTCTGTATTTGGCCAGCTTCGACCAACATCATCTCAAAGCTTCTTTGTCTGTATTTGGCCAGCTTCGACCAACATCATCTCAAAGCTTCTTTGTCTGTATTTGGCCAGCTTCGACCAACATCATCTCAAAGCTTCTTTGTCTGTATTTGGCCAGCTTCGACCAACATCATCTCAAAGCTTCTTTGTCTGTATTTGGCCAGCTTAGACCAACATCATCTCAAAGCTTCTTTGTCTGTATTTGGCCAGCTTCGACCAACATCATCTCAAAGCTTCTTTGTCTGTATTTGGCCAGCTTAGACCAACATCATCTCAAAGCTTCTTTGTCTGTATTTGGCCAGCTTAGACCAACATCATCTCAAAGCTTCTTTGTCTGTATTTGGCCAGCTTAGACCAACATCATCTCAAAGCTTCTTTGTCTGTATTTGGCCAGCTTAGACCAACATCATCTCAAAGCTTCTTTGTCTGTATTTGGCCAGCTTGACCAACATCATCTCAAAGCTTCTTTGTCTGTATTTGGCCAGCTTAGACCAACATCATCTCAAAGCTTCTTTGTCTGTATTTGGCCAGCTTCGACCAACATCATCTCAAAGCTTCTTTGTCTGTATTTGGCCAGCTTAGACCAACATCATCTCAAAGCTTCTTTGTCTGTATTTGGCCAGCTTAGACCAACATCATCTCAAAGCTTCTTTGTCTGTATTTGGCCAGCTTGACCAACATCATCTCAAAGCTTCTTTGTCTGTATTTGGCCAGCTTAGACCAACATCATCTCAAAGCTTCTTTGTCTGTATTTGGCCAGCTTAGAAACATAAAGTTCTGTATTGGCCAGTTGTCTAGAGATAGCTTTACACAACAAAATCGCAAAGCTTCTTGTCTTTATTTGGCCAGTTTGTCTCACTTATAGTTTAAAAAAAATCATCTCTAAGCTCCAGAAAAATAAATAAATAAGTAAATGAAAAGAACAAAAAAGGGAAATAAGAACGGAAACAACTCAAGAATGACAATGCACTTTTGAAACACATGGTTCTACCCAAATTGTCACATTTTGATATAATTATATGAGCTTGGGAGAAAGTTCAGTTTAAAAAGGTATACAAAAAATGGTAACACTCTTGTAATTTTCAAATGTAAGAATGGTATCAAACATTTAAAAACTGGAAAAAGTGCTGGTATTGATAAAATTATACATGAAATGTTCAAACTGGCAAATGCTGCTGCTATCGACTTTTTAGTGGCTCTCTTTAACGTCCTCTTTGAGAAAGAAACATTTCCAGTAGCTTGGTCAAGATCTATTATAGTGCCAATATACAAAAAGGGAGATATAAACAATCCTGATAACTACAGAGGGGTAGCACTGACAAGTGTAAGAGGAAAGATGTATACATATATCTTAAATAAAAGACTGGGCAGATAAAGAGGGGAAAATAATTGAAGAGCAGGCAGGATTCAGAGAAAGCTATAGCACTATTGATCATATACTCACCATATATGCATTAGTCCAAAAACATTTAAACAAAAATTCTAATCCGTATGTTGCATTTGTTTACTTCAAGAAAAGCCTTTGATTCACTGAAAAGAAGTATACTGTGGAATGTGCTGAGAAACAGTGGTATTAAAGGTAAATTGTACAGAGCCATTGGAGGGATCTATGGTACTGTTCTGGCATGTGTGCGATACAATCATGTTTACACGGATTTCTTCAGTTGCCCAAGAGGCGTTAAGCAAGCGTTTTGTTTTTTTTTGTCGCCCAGCCTCCAATGTTTTGTTCCACTTTATTTTTTTCTTTTTTTTGGTTTTCTTTTCCTTTTTTTTAAACAATGGGGCCTCCATCCTCCTGCTTTTTCCCACTGTCATTTTTTCTTCTGAAACTGACTCACACTCACCATGCATTGTCTGTGCTAAGCCACCACTGACTGACACTCACCATTCATTGTCTGTGCTAAGCCACCACTGACTGACACTCACCATTCATTGTCTGTGCTAAGCCAACACTGACTCACACTCACCATGCATTGTCTGTGCTAAGCCAACACTGACTGACACTCACCATACATTGTCTGTGCTAAGCCAACACTGACTCACACTCACCATGCATTGTCTGTGCTAAGCCACCACTGACTCACACTCACCATGCATTGTCTGTGCTAAGTCACCACTGACTCACACTCACCATGCATTGTCTGTGCTAAACCACCACTGACTTACACTCACCAAATTCAATCTGGCTTCGGGTTCGTTTTATACTCGTAACAAAACTGTTGACAAATTTGAATAGAATGAGCCTAAGATGAAAATTTGTTAGAGGTATAACAGATTTAAGATTTTTACAGCGCTACTCTGCCAAGAAATGCCAACTGACATTTCACCCATACTTCTAACAAATATGGTATTTCTGCCAGTCTTTCAGAGTAATTCATTTATACACAACTTTTCTAATCTTTAATGAATCAAATCCCTGATACTCAAAATGTCGGTGGATTCCAGTTCAAACCCAAATATTCCATATGACGAACTGCAGAATTTGTACGACTTTCTAGTCAAATCACACTGGTTTTTCCTGAGTGTAGATGGAATCCTGAAACAGAACTAAATTGATTAGGAACATGTATGCAAGTCTCCAAAGACTTCCTATCCTCTGACAGTAAAACTTCTGTATCATCAGCGTATTGCGTCAGCGTGTGTTTACTGTGATTACTGGATACTGAAAATGTATAGAAATATTTTGTTTTCTGCCAGAAAAATCACATGCGTTTAACAATGAATCTGTGAAGAAAGAAATGTCATGGCACCAAAAACCACCACCACCACCACCACTACCAACAACAACAACAACAATACACATACACGCACACGCACACACACACACACACAAGAAGAAGAACAACTTAATGTTTTGAAAGGGGGCTTTGCTTGTCTGTTAGACTAGGGGGAGTGGTGGGGGGTGGGGTGTGTGTGTGTGGGGGGGAGCTGGAGGGTGTTCCAAAAGAACTGTGATGGATTTCTGTTGTACAAATTGCAAAAATCCTAACCTGTCAACCAAATAACTGACTGACTGCGCGTCTACCTATTAATCTACCCATCCGCCATTCTGTTACAGAACACATCTATTCATCCACCCATTGTACAGGATACATCTGTCCATATGCCTATACATCAATCTATCACAGGTTAATAACACTCCATGTCTGTGTTTCAGAATTTAACGTTATGGCTGTTTACCACTGTTGAACACATCACGTAATTTGCGATTCCTTTGAAAAGAGTTATGTAACTTTAAATATTTCAAAACTCCCCAACGTTGAAAACTTTTGTCTTCTTTTCATCGTCGTCGTCGGCATCTTTTCGTCTTCAGGAGACGATGGTGTATCTTTTATGTAGGATTGGAATGCAGCTGGTATATCCCATTGTTATTCTTCATTTATTTATCTTAGCGTCTTCTGTTTTAAATTAAATTTTTCATCACGAAAAAATGCGTGGAGTCGCCGGGAATCGAACCCGGGTTTTCTGATTGGAAGTCAGACGTACTGACCACTGTACTACGGCCCCACTTACTCCTACAGCCTACAATAAACTAGAGAAACTGAAAATTGATGTTTTCCTTTCCTAGAGTCACATGAGGATAATCTCTCTCTCTCTCGCTCTCTCTCTCTCTCTCTCTCTCTCTCTCTCTCTCTCTCTCTCTCTCCTCTCGATTAATGCATTGACAAGACTCTGCTACATTTTGTAACTCACTGCTCACTTATGATTGACTTCAAACGTCCAGCTGCAAATGTGTTGGGAACGAAGCAGATCATCTCTCCCGATCCTCATGCGCCAAGAATGTCATCATGGTCAGTCTCACATCACTCTCCCCGTTTCCTCCCACCACCAGGCATTGAAAATGTTTGTTATTTCTTTTGACTAATTTGGGACTGAAAACAATCGAGAATGCTTAGTGCTCCCCACAAAGCGTAACTTTATATGCCTGAAGATGTCAATGGTTTAGCTTCCATGCCATAACTGCTCATGTGTGTTTTGCTCCCTCGATTGTTTTTAGATACTCTGGCTTGTTCTGTGATGTGACGCTTTTCTTTGTGTGAGTTTGTCAGCCCTGCATGTGGTCGGCTGGACTAGAATGATGACAGCTTGAACTTGAAACCCCCATACTCCCCTCAAGGTTGGAAGCATTCCACGAAATGAGTCTCCATACGTGGAATGCCTGGTTTCGGTTTCATCCTATTATTCATTTCATACATAGCCTTCAAAGTCCTCAACAGCCTCTCTCTGTCTCTCTCTCTCTCTCTCTCTCTCTCTCTCTCTCTCTGTCTGTCTGTCTCTCTGTCTCTCTCTCTGTCTCTCTCTCTCTTTCTGTCTCTCTCTCTCTGTCTGTCTGTCTGTCTGTCTCTCTCTCTCTCTCTCTCTCTCTCTCTCTCTCTCGCATCAGGTGGAATTGTTTGTTTGATTAGGAAAGAGTTATCTCCCTTTGTAAAAGCTATTGATGTCAACCACTCCAATTTTTGTCCATTCATAATTGACAAAAAATTATTTGGAACAGACAAAGATGTTTTGTATTTTTGTTGCTACATTCATCCGGAAAATTCTCCCTTTTACACCTTTTTTGATGTTGAAAATGGAATCAGTTTACTTGAAGATTGTTTGATAGAATGTTTGTTAAGAAAAGATGTGTATGTCATAATTAATGGAGACTTGAATAGCAGAACATCCAATATTTCTCAGGATTTTTCGGGAAAAAACATTTTTGATAGTCAATGTGATAGTCATTCTCTCAGTATAAATCGTAATTCTGAAGACTGTACATTAAATAATTATGGAAAGCTGATGCTAAATGTATGCACTGCCTTTGATTTGTGTATTCTTAATGGGGTATGTAATGGCGACCTGGAAGGACGCTATACATACATATCTGATTCTGGCTGCAGTGTTGATGATTACTTTATTCTTTCAAGCGATCTTCTTGCTTTGGTATATGACTCATGTAAATTTCAAGTTTTAGACCGCATAGACTCCGATCACATGCCTGTTTCTTTCATTGCTGTTTTTCCGAAGGAAAATGTTGCTGACAATAATGAACAAGTAAATCATGTTACAGAGAAACTTGTATGGAATAATGATTGTGCTAATCGATTTCAAGAACTATTATGTAGCGTAGATGTTGTTAGAAAAATTGAAAATGCCATAGATATAATACGATCCGACGTAAATGAAGCTTTGAACATGTTTAATGAGTGTGTAAAGGAAAGTGCTAAGTGTATGAAGAAGCATATACGTGTCAATAGAAATCACAGATGTGATGATTGGTATGATAAAGAGTGCCGAATTAGTAAACTAAAAGCTAGAAAATTATTAAGAATTAGCTGTCGTACTCATGATCCACAAGATAGAGTGGCTTATTGTATTGCAAGGCGAGAATACAAAAAATTGTTAAAAAGAAAGGAGAAGGAGTATAATAAGTTCTTAATAGATAAGTTGATTTCCTCAGTTAAATGCCAAAAAGACTTCTGGGAGACTGTTCGGAAAGTATCTTTCAAAAGAAAACAACCGAAGAATAAGATAACTAGCGATATTTGGTTTCATCATTTCCAAAATTTGTTAGAACAGAATGTTAGTGACAGTGTTAATGAAGAAGTGGTGGATGCTGATGTAGATAGTTCATTTAATCGTCCAATATCCATGGAAGAGGTTACTTTAGCTATTAGAAAACTAAAAAATGGTAAGTCAGCTGGCCCGGATGGTCTTATTGGAGAATTATTTAAACACGCAACACAGCAGGCTGTGCTATTTTTTCATAAATTATTTAATAAGTTATTTAATGAGGGCTTGTACCCTGATAATTGGTGTGAATCAATTATTTTGCCTATATTTAAAAAAGGAGATGTGGACAATCCCAATAATTATAGAGGAATTTCCCTTAGTGACATTAGCAGTAAACTATTTGGAATGATTATTAATAGGAGAATACAAGAATGGGTTGATGAGAATAATATAACCGGGGAACAGCAAGCAGGATTCAAAAAGGGTTATTCGACCGTGGATCACATGTTTACTTTGTTGGCACTTATCCAAAAGCAGTTTTCTCGTAATCGTAAGCTATATGTTGCTTTTATAGATTTCCAAAAGGCATTTGATTCAATCAATAGAAATATACTTTGGCCAATACTACAAAAAAATGGTATATGCGGTAAACTCTATAGGTGTATTAAAAGCATGTATAATGTTGTCAGAGCTAGAGTCCGTTGTGGAGGTAAACTGACAGATTTTATTAACTGTACAGCTGGGGTCAGACAAGGAGATGCATGTAGTCCAGTTTTATTTTCTTTGTTTATAAATGAACTAGCTATAGAAGTTATCAATAATGGTAGACATGGTGCCTTGTTGTCTCTTGATACCTTAGAGTTGTTTATTCTCTTATTAGCTGATGATATTATTTTGATATCAGAAACGCCTGTCGGTCTGCAGACTCAGTTGAATAATTTACGACGTGCTGCTGGTACACTTCAATTAAAAGTTAATATGTCAAAAAGTAATATCATTGTGTTTCGTAAGGGGGGCTATCTTGGTGCAAGGGAAAGATGGGTTTATGATGATGTTAATATGCCAGTTGTTAATGCATACAAGTATTTAGGTATAATGTTTTCTACACGGTTGAGTTTCACAGGTGCTTGTAAAGATTTGGCAAGTAGGGCAAAGAATGCTTTACTATGTATTATGAAAAAGTTGTATGTTTTGAATAATACATCCTTTAAGGTATTCATCAAGTTATTCGATACCCAAGTACAGCCCGTTGTACTTTACGGCTCTGAATTATGGGGCTTAGACAAAGCTGCAACTTGTTGCGAATCTGTTCATTTATTTGCTCTAAAAAAAGTTTCTTGGTGTAAACAGACGTACGCCGAATGATATGATATACGGAGAAACTAATCGCTACCCAATATCTGTTGTATCTGCTGTTAATTGCATTCGATATTGGCTTAAGTTATTGCAAATGTGTAACGATAGAATTCCTAGAAAAGCCTACAATATGCTTCTAGATATGGACTCTAAAGGTAAAAATAACTGGGCCTCCAAAGTTCGTATTTGTTTGACAGAATATGGGTTTGGATATGCCTGGCTAAATCAGGGAGTGGGAAATGTCAAAGCATTTATAAGTATTTTTAGACAACGATTAATAGATTGTACATGGCAAAAATGGTCTGACCATATTCACAATAGTGATAGATTTAGTTTCTATACCAATTTTTGCAGTGTGCATGATTTGAAACCATATTTGACCGCTAATATTGATAGACATTTACAGTATGTTACAACACGGTTTCGATTAGGAATATCAGAATTAAAAGTGCACCTTTATAGATACACAATGGCTAACAACGAGGATCTGATTTGTCCATTATGTAACGTAGCACAAGAAGATGAAATACATTTTGTTCTTTGCTGTCCAGTTCTTAATGGTATTCGTGAAAAGTTCATCAAACCTAAGTATTATAATCAACCGTGTTTATTTAAATTGTGTTTATTAATGTCTTCTCAATCAGTTGAAGTTGTTAGAGGTCTTTCAATGTTTCTTTCAAAAGCATACAAGTTCAGAGAAACTGCCACATCTTAAGAATTTTGTTTGTATCACATTGTTATGTCTTTATTAAGTCATAACTAGCGCTGCTTCAATATTCTCTTGTTGTTCACATTCCCCTCATAAGGGGCCTTGGCCTAAATGAAATTAAACGGGATTCTGAATTCCGAATCCGAATTCCGAATCCGAATTCCGAATTCCGAATTCTCTCTCTCTCTCTCTCCTCTCTCTCTCTGGGGCCAGGCAAAGATAGCGGCGAGAAGGCAGACTCCATGAAAAGCTCTGATTGATTCTTTGTATGCTGGCTATCACGCAATATCCTTGGGGATAAAAAGGTGACAGGGAAGTGTGACAGCAGTGGTGCCAAGTGGCCATGATTGACTTATGTTTGTGGAGGGCTCTTATAGATCACTTCTGAGGTCAAGGAGCAGCGAGTCGTGTTGTGAAAACAGAAGAGGTGATCTACGGTGAGAGTGACAATGAAGTGACACCAGTCGACATCATCAGTGCTTATATTTTCTGCTGCGTATCTGTGTTGCTGGTGTGTGATGGAATAAGAAATGTGATCGTTGTGTTTACATCAGACAGTTAGTTTTTGTGGAATATAGCAAACAGTGCGGAACTACGACAGAAGGGGGAGATGTGTATAGCTGCTGTGACACATTGTCTCAGCATGTCTTGCACGTACCGGCGTTGACGTCGTTGTGTGCTGTCAACGCTGTGTTGTCGCTGTGGCGTGTTCTGTTGAGTGGCGACATGGAGGAGAACCCAGGTTCCAGTGGTCAGCAGGAGGTCAGTGTCACTGCGGACGAAACGGTAGTCACCGAAAAGTTAGGAGTGACTGCACCAGATATGGCAGAACCATTTTGACCGCTATTCGCGAGCAGAGCCAGAAACAGCAGACAGTCGACATAAGAAACGACTTGTGTGCTATAAAAACTTAACTACACCAGGCAAGAGACAAATGTGAGCAGACCAGCCAACTGAAGATGTTTCCAGATGTGACAATCTTCGGATTTTCCGTATTCCGTACAGCAGTGACCATGTGGACTACGACACATGTGCTCGTGTTTTCAAATACACGCATAATTAACAGTGTCGATGGTGGTGAAATGTAGTCAGTGGAGGGACAAGATGTCAATCATCACTGACAGAGACAGTGCTGCTCTCTGACTGTGTGCAGGGAAAGGAGGAAGAATGACAGATAGATAACAATCTGAGAAGGAGAAGAGAAATATGATGAAATAAGGCAAAGAGTCTTCAATGATGTGGTAGACACAAATCAACAACACGACAATGTTGTGACAGAAGACGAAGACGATAACGTAGAAACTCTGTTCAATGACCCAATTTCCAAACGTGAAGTTATGAATGGTATCAAATATTTAAAAACTGGAAAAAGTGCTGGTATCAATAAAATCATACGTGAAATGTTCAAACTGGCAAATGCTGCTGTTAGCGACTTTTTAGTGGATCTCCTTAACGCCCTGTTTGAGAAAGGAACATTACCAGTAGCCTGGTCAAAATCTATTATGTAACAACATACAAAAAGGGAGATATAAACAATCCTGATAACTACAGAGGGGTAGCACTGACAAGTGTTAGAGGAAAGATGTATACATATATCTTAAATAAAAGACTGGGCAGATAAAGAGGGGAAAATAATTGAAGAGCAGGCAGGATTCAAGAGAAAGCTATAGCACTATTGATCATATACTCACCATATATGCATTAGTCCAAAAACATTTAAACAAAAATTCTAATCCGTATGTTGCATTTGTTTACTTCAAGAAAAGCCTTTGATTCACTGAAAAGAAGTATACTGTGGAATGTGCTGAGAAACAGTGGTATTAAAGGTAAATTGTACAGAGCCATTGGAGGGATCTATGGTACTGTTCTGGCATGTGTGCGATACAATCATGTTTACACGGATTTCTTCAGTTGCCCAAGAGGCGTTAAGCAAGCGTTTTGTGTTTTTTTTGTCGCCCAGCCTCCAATTTTTTGTTCCACTTTATTTTTTTATTTTTTTGGTTTTCTTTTCCTTTTTTTTAAACAATGGGGCCTCCATCCTCCTGCTTTTTCCCACTGTCATTTTTTCTTCTGAAACTGACTCACACTCACCATGCATTGTCTGTGCTAAGCCACCACTGACTGACACTCACCATGCATTGTCTGTGCTAAGCCACCACTGACTGACACTCACCATTCATTGTCTGTGCTAAGCCAACACTGACTCACACTCACCATGCATTGTCTGTGCTAAGCCAACACTGACTGACACTCACCATACATTGTCTGTGCTAAGCCAACACTGACTCACACTCACCATGCATTGTCTGTGCTAAGCCACCACTGACTCACACTCACCATGCATTGTCTGTGCTAAGTCACCACTGACTCACACTCACCATGCATTGTCTGTGCTAAACCACCACTGACTTACACTCACCAAATTCAATCTGGCTTCGGGTTCGTTTTATACTCGTAACAAAACTGTTGACAAATTTGAATAGAATGAGCCTAAGATGAAAATTTGTTAGAGGTATAACAGATTTAAGATTTTTACAGCGCTACTCTGCCAAGAAATGCCAACTGACATTTCACCCATACTTCTAACAAATATGGTATTTCTGCCAGTCTTTCAGAGTAATTCATTTATACACAACGTTTCTAATCTTTAATGAATCAAATCCCTGATACTCAAAATGTCGGTGGATTCCAGTTCAAACCCAAATATTCCATATGACGAACTGCGGAATTTGTACGACTTTCTAGTCAAATCACACTGGTTTTTCCTGAGTGTAGATGGAATCCTGAAACAGAACTAAATTGATTAGGAACATGTATGCAAGTCTCCAAAGACTTCCTATCCTCTGACAGTAAAACTTCTGTATCATCAGCGTATTGCGTCAGCGTGTGTTTACTGTGATTACTGGATACTGAAAATGTATAGAAATATTTTGTTTTCTGCCAGAAAAATCACATGCGTTTAACAATGAATCTGTGAAGAAAGTAATGTCATGGCACCAAAAACCACCACCACCACCACCACTACCAACAACAACAACAACAATACACATACACGCACACGCCACACACACACACACACACACACACACACAAGAAGAAGAACAACTTAATGTTTTGAAAGGGGGCTTTGCTTGTCTGTTAGACTAGGGGGAGTGGTGGGGGGTGGGGTGTGTGTGTGTGGGGGGAGCTGGAGGGTGTTCCAAAAGAACTGTGATGGATTTCTGTTGTACAAATTGCAAAAATCCTAACCTGTCAACCAAATAACTGACTGACTGCGCGTCTACCTATTAATCTACCCATCCGCCATTCTGTTACAGAACACATCTATTCATCCACCCATTGTACAGGATACATCTGTCCATATGCCTATACATCAATCTATCACAGGTTAATAACACTCCGTGTCTGTGTTTCAGAATTTAACGTTATGGCTGTTTACCACTGTTGAACACATCACGTAATTTGCGATTCCTTTGAAAAGAGTTATGTAACTTTAAATATTTCAAAACTCCCCAACGTTGAAAACTTTTGTCTTCTTTTCATCGTCGTCGTCGGCATCTTTTCGTCTTCAGGAGACGATGGTGTATCTTTTATGTAGGATTGGAATGCAGCTGGTATATCCCATTGTTATTCTTCATTTATTTATCTTAGCGTCTTCTGTTTTAAATTAAATTTTTCATCACGAAAAAATGCGTGGAGTCGCCGGGAATCGAACCCGGGTTTTCTGATTGGAAGTCAGACGTACTGACCACTGTACTACGGCCCCACTTACTCCTACAGCCTACAATAAACTAGAGAAACTGAAAATTGATGTTTTCCTTTCCTAGAGTCACATGAGGATAATCTCTCTCTCTCTCGCTCTTCTCTCTCTCTCTCTCTCTCTCTCTCTCTCTCTCTCTCTCTCTCTCTCTCTCTCTCTCTCTCGATTAATGCATTGACAAGACTCTGCTACATTTTGTAACTCACTGCTCACTTATGATTGACTTCAAACGTCCAGCTGCAAATGTGTTGGGAACGAAGCAGATCATCTCTCCCGATCCTCATGCGCCAAGAATGTCATCATGGTCAGTCTCACATCACTCTCCCCGTTTCCTCCCACCACCAGGCATTGAAAATGTTTGTTATTTCTTTTGACTAATTTGGGACCGAAAACAATCGAGAATGCTTAGTGCTCCCCACAAAGCGTAACTTTATATGCCTGAAGATGTCAATGGTTTAGCTTCCATGCCATAACTGCTCATGTGTGTTTTGCTCCCTCGATTGTTTTTAGATACTCTGGCTTGTTCTGTGATGTGACGCTTTTCTTTGTGTGAGTTTGTCAGCCCTGCATGTGGTCGGCTGGACTAGAATGATGACAGCTTGAACTTGAAACCCCCATACTCCCCTCAAGGTTGGAAGCATTCCACGAAATGAGTCTCCATACGTGGAATGCCTGGTTTCGGTTTCATCCTATTATTCATTTCATACATAGCCTTCAAAGTCCTCAACAGCCTCTCTCTGTCTCTCTCTCTCTCTCTCTCTCTCTCTCTCTCTCTCTCGTCTCTCTCTCTTCTGTCTTCTCTCTCTCTGTCTCTCTCTCTCTCTCTCTCTCTCTTCTTCTCTTCTTCTGTCTGTCTGTCTGTCTCTCTCTCTCTCTCTCTCTCTCTCTCTCTCTCTCGCATCAGGTGGAATTGTTTGTTTGATTAGGAAAGAGTTATCTCCCTTTGTAAAAGCTATTGATGTCAACCACTCCAATTTTTGTCCATTCATAATTGACAAAAAATTATTTGGAACAGACAAAGATGTTTTGTATTTTTGTTGCTACATTCATCCGGAAAATTCTCCTTTTACACCTTTTTTGATGTTGAAAATGGAATCAGTTTACTTGAAGATTGTTTGATAGAATGTTTGTTAAGAAAAGATGTGTATGTCATAATTAATGGAGACTTGAATAGCAGAACATCCAATATTTCTCAGGATTTTTCGGGAAAAAACATTTTTGATAGTCAATGTGATAGTCATTCTCTCAGTATAAATCGTAATTCTGAAGACTGTACATTAAATAATTATGGAAAGCTGATGCTAAATGTATGCACTGCCTTTGATTTGTGTATTCTTAATGGGGTATGTAATGGCGACCTGGAAGGACGCTATACATACATATCTGATTCTGGCTGCAGTGTTGATGATTACTTTATTCTTTCAAGCGATCTTCTTGCTTTGGTATATGACTCATGTAAATTTCAAGTTTTAGACCGCATAGACTCCGATCACATGCCTGTTTCTTTCATTGCTGTTTTTCCGAAGGAAAATGTTGCTGACAATAATGAACAAGTAAATCATGTTACAGAGAAACTTGTATGGAATAATGATTGTGCTAATCGATTTCAAGAACTATTATGTAGCGTAGATGTTGTTAGAAAAATTGAAAATGCCATAGATATAATACAATCCGACGTAAATGAAGCTTTGAACATGTTTAATGAGTGTGTAAAGGAAAGTGCTAAGTGTATGAAGAAGCATATACGTGTCAATAGAAATCACAGATGTGATGATTGGTATGATAAAGAGTGCCGAATTAGTAAACTAAAAGCTAGAAAATTATTAAGAATTAGCTGTCGTACTCATGATCCACAAGATAGAGTGGCTTATTGTATTGCAAGGCGAGAATACAAAAAATTGTTAAAAAGAAAGGAGAAGGAGTATAATAAGTTCTTAATAGATAAGTTGATTTCCTCAGTTAAATGCCAAAAAGACTTCTGGGAGACTGTTCGGAAAGTATCTTTCAAAAGAAAACAACCGAAGAATAAGATAACTAGCGATATTTGGTTTCATCATTTCCAAAATTTGTTAGAACAGAATGTTAGTGACAGTGTTAATGAAGAAGTGGTGGATGCTGATGTAGATAGTTCATTTAATCGTCCAATATCCATGGAAGAGGTTACTTTAGCTATTAGAAAACTAAAAAATGGTAAGTCAGCTGGCCCGGATGGTCTTATTGGAGAATTATTTAAACACGCAACACAGCAGGCTGTGCTATTTTTTCATAAATTATTTAATAAGTTATTTAATGAGGGCTTGTACCCTGATAATTGGTGTGAATCAATTATTTTGCCTATATTTAAAAAAGGAGATGTGGACAATCCCAATAATTATAGAGGAATTTCCCTTAGTGACATTAGCAGTAAACTATTTGGAATGATTATTAATAGGAGAATACAAGAATGGGTTGATGAGAATAATATAACCGGGGAACAGCAAGCAGGATTCAAAAAGGGTTATTCGACCGTGGATCACATGTTTACTTTGTTGGCACTTATCCAAAAGCAGTTTTCTCGTAATCGTAAGCTATATGTTGCTTTTATAGATTTCCAAAAGGCATTTGATTCAATCAATAGAAATATACTTTGGCCAATACTACAAAAAAATGGTATATGCGGTAAACTCTATAGGTGTATTAAAAGCATGTATAATGTTGTCAGAGCTAGAGTCCATTGTGGAGGAAAACTGACAGATTTTATTAACTGTACAGCTGGGGTCAGACAAGGAGATGCGATGTAGTCCAGTTTTATTTTCTTTGTTTATAAATGAACTAGCTATAGAAGTTATCAATAATGGTAGACATGGTGCCTTGTTGTCTCTTGATACCTTAGAGTTGTTTATTCTCTTATTAGCTGATGATATTATTTTGATATCAGAAACGCCTGTCGGTCTGCAGACTCAGTTGAATAATTTACGACGTGCTGCTGGTACACTTCAATTAAAAGTTAATATGTCAAAAAGTAATATCATTGTGTTTCGTAAGGGGGGCTATCTTGGTGCAAGGGAAAGATGGGTTTATGATGATGTTAATATGCCAGTTGTTAATGCATACAAGTATTTAGGTATAATGTTTTCTACACGGTTGAATTTCACAGGTGCTTGTAAAGATTTGGCAAGTAGGGCAAAGAATGCTTTACTATGTATTATGAAAAAGTTGTATGTTTTGAATAATACATCCTTTAAGGTATTCATCAAGTTATTCGATACCCAAGTACAGCCCGTTGTACTTTACGGCTCTGAATTATGGGGCTTAGACAAAGCTGCAACTTGTTGCGAATCTGTTCATTTATTTGCTCTAAAAAAGTTTCTTGGTGTAAACAGACGTACGCCGAATGATATGATATACGGAGAAACTAATCGCTACCCAATATCTGTTGTATCTGCTGTTAATTGCATTCGATATTGGCTTAAGTTATTGCAAATGTGTAACGATAGAATTCCTAGAAAAGCCTACAATATGCTTCTAGATATGGACTCTAAAGGTAAAAATAACTGGGCCTCCAAAGTTCGTATTTGTTTGACAGAATATGGGTTTGGATATGCCTGGCTAAATCAGGGAGTGGGAAATGTCAAAGCATTTATAAGTATTTTTAGACAACGATTAATAGATTGTACATGGCAAAAATGGTCTGACCATATTCACAATAGTGATAGATTTAGTTTCTATACCAATTTTTGCAGTGTGCATGATTTGAAACCATATTTGACCGCTAATATTGATAGACATTTACAGTATGTTACAACACGGTTTCGATTAGGAATATCAGAATTAAAAGTGCACCTTTATAGATACACAATGGCTAACAACGAGGATCTGATTTGTCCATTATGTAACGTAGCACAAGAAGATGAAATACATTTTGTTCTTTGCTGTCCAGTTCTTAATGGTATTCGTGAAAAGTTCATCAAACCTAAGTATTATAATCAACCGTGTTTATTTAAATTGTGTTTATTAATGTCTTCTCAATCAGTTGAAGTTGTTAGAGGTCTTTCAATGTTTCTTTCAAAAGCATACAAGTTCAGAGAAACTGCCACATCTTAAGAATTTTGTTTGTATCACTATTGTTATGTCTTTATTAAGTCATAACTAGCGCTGCTTCAATATTCTCTTGTTGTTCACATTCCCCTCATAAGGGGCCTTGGCCTAAATGAAATTAAACGGGATTCTGAATTCCGAATCCGAATTCCGAATCCGAATTCCGAATTCCGAATTCTCTCTCTCTCTCTCTCTCTCTCTCTCTCTGGGGCCAGGCAAAGATAGCGGCGAGAAGGCAGACTCCATGAAAAGCTCTGATTGATTCTTTGTATGCTGGCTATCACGCAATATCCTTGGGGATAAAAAGGTGACAGGGAAGTGTGACAGCAGTGGTGCAAAGTGACCATGATTGACTTATGTTTGTGGAGGGCTCTTATAGATCACTTCTGAGGTCAAGGAGCAGCGAGTCGTGTTGTGAAAACAGAAGAGGTGATCTACGGTGAGAGTGACAATGAAGTGACACCAGTCGACATCATCAGTGCTTATATTTTCTGCTGCGTATCTGTGTTGCTGGTGTGTGATGGAATAAGAAATGTGATCGTTGTGTTTACATCAGACAGTTAGTTTTTGTGGAATATAGCAAACAGTGCGGAACTACGACAGAAGGGGGAGATGTGTATAGCTGCTGTGACACATTGTCTCAGCATGTCTTGCACGTACCGGCGTTGACGTCGTTGTGTGCTGTCAACGCTGTGTTGTCGCTGTGGCGTGTTCTGTTGAGTGGCGACATGGAGGAGAACCCAGGTTCCAGTGGTCAGCAGGAGGTCAGTGTCACTGCGGACGAAACGGTAGTCACCGAAAAGTTAGGAGTGACTGCACCAGATATGGCAGAACCATTTTGACCGCTATTCGCGAGCAGAGCCAGAAACAGCAGACAGTCGACATAAGAAACGACTTGTGTGCTATAAAAACTTAACTACACCAGGCAAGAGACAAATGTGAGCAGACCAGCCAACTGAAGATGTTTCCAGATGTGACAATCTTCGGATTTTCCGTATTCCGTACAGCAGTGACCATGTGGACTACGACACATGTGCTCGTGTTTTCAAATACACGCATAATTAACAGTGTCGATGGTGGTGAAATGTAGTCAGTGGAGGGACAAGATGTCAATCATCACTGACAGAGACAGTGCTGTTCTCTGACTGTGTGCAGGGAAAGGAGGAAGAATGACAGATAGATAACAATCTGAGAAGGAGAAGAGAAATATGATGAAATAAGGCAAAGAGTCTTCAATGATGTGGTAGACACAAATCAACAACACGACAATGTTGTGACAGAAGACGAAGACGATAACGTAGAAACTCTGTTCAATGACCCAATTTCCAAACGTGAAGTTATGAATGGTATCAAATATTTAAAAACTGGAAAAAGTGCTGGTATCAATAAAATCATACGTGAAATGTTCAAACTGGCAAATGCTGCTGTTAGCGACTTTTTAGTGGATCTCCTTAACGCCCTGTTTGAGAAAGGAACATTACCAGTAGCCTGGTCAAAATCTATTATGTAACAACATACAAAAAGGGAGATATAAACAATCCTGATAACTACAGAGGGGTAGCACTGACAAGTGTTAGAGGAAAGATGTATACATATATCTTAAATAAAAGACTGGGCAGATAAAGAGGGGAAAATAATTGAAGAGCAGGCAGGATTCAGAGAAAGCTATAGCACTATTGATCATATACTCACCATACATGCATTAGTCCAAAAAATATTTAAACACAAATTCTAAGCTGTATGTTGCGTTTGTTTACTTCAAGAAGGCCTTTGATTCACTGAATAGAAACATATTGTGGAATGTGTTGAGAAACAGTGGTATTAAAGGTAAATTGTAATAAGCCATTAGAGGGATATATGCTACTGTTCTAGCATGTGTGCGATACAAACCTGTTTACATGGAATTCATCAGTTGCCCAAGAGGCGTTAAGCAAGCGTTTCTTTCATCCTCCAGCCTCCAATTTTTTGTTCCACATTTTTCTTTTTTGCTTTTATTTTATTTCATTTTATTGTTTTAACAATGGGGCCTCCATCCTCCTGTTTTTTTTCCCACTGTCATTTTTTTTTCCTGAAACTGACTCACACTCACCATGCATTGTCTGTGCTAAGCCACCACTGACTCGCACTCACCATGCATTGTCTGTGCTAAGCCACCACTGACTCGCACTCACCATGCATTGTCTGTGCTAAGCCATCACTGACTCACACTCACCATGCATTGTCTGTGCTAAGCCACACTGACTCACATTCACCATGCATTGTGTGTGCTAAGCCACCACTGACTCACACTCACCATGCATTGTCTGTGCTAAGCCAACACTGAATCACACTCACGATGCATTGTCTGTGCTAAGTCACCACTGACTCACACTCACCAAATTCGATGTGGCTTCCGCCTTTTTTAAAACTCGTAACCAAAATGTTGACAAGTTGGAATAGAATGAGCCGTAGATGAAAATTTGTTGGAGGTATAATAGATTTCAGATTTTTTTTTTTATCGCTACTCTGCCAAGAAATGTCAACTGACACTTCACCCATATTTCGAACAAATACGATATTTCTGCCAGTCTTTCAGAGTAATTCATTTATACACAACTTTTCTAATCATTAATGAATCAAATCCCTGATACTCAAAATGTCGGTGGATTCCAGTTCAAACCCAAATAATCCATATGACGAACTGCAGAATTTGTACGACTTTCTAGTCAAATCACACTGGTTTTTCCTGGGTGTAGATGGAATCCTGAAACAGAACTAAATTAATTTATTAGGAACATGTATGCAAGTCTCCAAAGACTTCCTATCCTCTGAAACTAAAAATTATGTATCATCAGCGTATTGCGTCAGCGTGTGTTTACTGTGATTACTGGATATTGAAAATATATAGAAATATTTTGTTTTCTGCCAGAGAAATCATATGCGTTTAACAATGAATCTGTGAAGAAAGTAATGTCATGGCACCAAAAACCACCACCACCACCACCACTAACAACAACAACAACAACAACAACAACAACACACACACACACACACACACACACACACAAAAGAAGAAGAACAATTTACTATTTTGAAAGGAGGTTTTGCTTGTCTGTTAGCTTGGGGTGGGGGTGGGGGGTAGGGGGTGGAGGAGGGTGTTCCAAGAGCACTGTGAAGGATCTCTGTGGTACAAATTGCAAAAAAACCCCTAACCTGTCAACCAAATAACTGACTGACTGCGCGTCTACCTATTAATCTACCCATCCGCCATTCTGTTACAGAACACATCTATCCGTCCACCCATTGTACAGGATACATCTTTCTCTCTGCCTATACATCAACGTATCACAGGTTAATAACACTCCGAGTCTGTTTCAGAATTTAACGTTATGGCTGTTTACCACTGTTGAACACATAACATGATGTGCGATTCCTTTGAAGAGTTACGTAACTTTAAATATTTCAAAACTCCCCAACGTTGAAAACCTTTGTCTTCTTTTCATCCATCGTCGTCGTCGTCGGCCTCCTTTCGGCTTTGGGAGACGATGGTGTATCTTTTATGTAGGATTGGAATGCAGCTGGTATATCCCATTGTTATTCTTCATTTATTTATCTCAGTGTCTTCTGTTTTAAATTAATTTTTTCAGCACGAAAAAATGCGTGGAGTCGCCGGGAATCGAACCCGGGTTTTCTGATTAGAAGTCAGACGTACTGACCACTGTACTACGGCCCCGCCAACTTCATTAGCCAACAATAAATTATATAAACTGTGAAAAATTGATACCCCTCTCTCTTGACTAATGCGTTAACAAGATTGTGCTACATTTTGTAATTCACTGCTCAGTTATGATTGACTTCAAACGACCACCTGCAAATATGCTGGGAACGAACCAGATCCTCTTTCCCGATCCTCATGCGCCAACAACTGTTTGTATTCTGCGAAATGAGTCTCCATACGTGGAATGCCTAGTTTCGGTTCCATCCTGTTCTTCATTTCATACGTTGCCTTAGAAGTCCTCAACAGACTCTCTCTCTCTCTCTCTCTCTCTCTCTCTCTCTCTCTCTCTCTCTCTCTCTCTCTCTCTCTCTCTCTCTGGGGCCAGGCAAAGATAGCGGCGAGTAGGCAGACTCCATGAAAAGCTCTAATTCATTTTTTGTATGCTTGATTTCACGCAATATCTCTGGGGATAAAAAGGTGACAGGGAAGTGTGACAGCAGTGGTGCCAAGTGGCCATGATTGACTAATGTTTGTGGAAGGCTCTTATGGGTCAGTTCTGAGATCAAGGTGTAGTGAGACGTGTTGTGGAAACAGAAGAGGTGAGCTACGGTGAGAGTGACAGTGAAGAGACACCAGTCGACATCATCTGTGCTTATATTCTCTGCTGCATCTCTGTGTTGCTGGTGTGTGGTGGAATAAGAAATGTGATCGCTGTGTTTACATCGGACAATCAGTTTTTGTGGAACATAACAAACAGCGCGGGACAACGACAGAGGGGGAGATGTGTACAGCTGCTGTGACACGTGTCAGCATGCCTTGCACGTACCGGCGTTGACCTCGTTGTGTTCTGTCAACGCCGTGTTGTCGCTGTGGCGTGTTCTGTTGAGCGGTGATGTGGAGGGGAACCCTGGTCGGAATGGTTAGCAGGAGGTTAGTGTCACTCTGGACGAAACGGTAATCACTGAAAAGTTAGGAGCGATTGCACCAGATATCGCAGATCAATTTTGACCGTTATTCGCGAGCAGAACCAGAAACAGCAGACAGCCGACATAAGAACCGACTTGCGTGTAATAAAAATTTAACTACACCAGGCAAGAGACAAATGTGAGCAGATCAACCAACTGAAGATGTTTCCAGACGTGACAATCTTCGGATTTTCGGTATTCCGAACAGCAGTGACCATATGGACTACGACACATGTGCTCGTGTTGTCACAGACACTCTTAACAGTGTGCCTGGACACAAGAAGTGGTGTGAGCAGGACATTGTACGAGCTCATAGTATTGGGCAGGCAAGAGGTGACCAGCCCAGGCCGATGGTCATAAAACTTAGTCAGTGGAGGGACCAGATGTTAATCATCACTGACAGAGACAGTGCTGTTCGCTGACTGTGTGCAGGGAAAGGAGGAAGAATGACAGGTATGTAACGATCAGAGGAGGAGAAAAAAAGAGAAATATGATGAAATAAGGCATAGAGTCTTCAATGATGTGGTAGACACAAATCAACAACACGACAATGTTATGACATAAGAAGAAGACGATAACGTAGAACCTCTGTTCAATAACCCAAGTTCCAAACGTGAGGTTATGAATGGTATCAAACATTTAAAAACTAGAAGTGCTGGTATCAATAAAATTATACGTGAAATGTTCAAACTGGCAAATGCTGCTGCTATCGACTTTTTAGTGGCTCTCTTTAACGTCCTCTTTGAGAAAGAAACATTTCCAGTAGCTTGGTCAAGATCTATTATAGTGCCAATATACAAAAAGGGAGATATAAACAATCCTGATAACTACAGAGGGGTAGCACTGACAAGTGTTAGAGGAAAGATGTATACATATATCTTAAATAAAAGACTGGGCAGATAAAGAGGGGAAAATAATTGAAGAGCAGGCAGGATTCAGAGAAAGCTATAGCACTATTGATCATATACTCACCATATATGCATTAGTCCAAAAACATTTAAACAAAAATTCTAATCCGTATGTTGCATTTGTTTACTTCAAGAAAAGCCTTTGATTCACTGAAAAGAAGTATACTGTGGAATGTGCTGAGAAACAGTGGTATTAAAGGTAAATTGTACAGAGCCATTGGAGGGATCTATGGTACTGTTCTGGCATGTGTGCGATACAATCATGTTTACACGGATTTCTTCAGTTGCCCAAGAGGCGTTAAGCAAGCGTTGTTTTTTTTGTCGCCCAGCCTCCAATTTTTTGTTCCACTTTATTTTTTTCTTTTTTTTGGTTTTCTTTTCCTTTTTTTTAAACAATGGGGCCTCCATCCTCCTGCTTTTTCCCACTGTCATTTTTTCTTCTGAAACTGACTCACACTCACCATGCATTGTCTGTGCTAAGCCACCACTGACTGACACTCACCATGCATTGTCTGTGCTAAGCCACCACTGACTGACACTCACCATTCATTGTCTGTGCTAAGCCAACACTGACTCACACTCACCATGCATTGTCTGTGCTAAGCCAACACTGACTGACACTCACCATACATTGTCTGTGCTAAGCCAACACTGACTTACACTCACCATGCATTGTCTGTGCTAAGCCACCACTGACTCACACTCACCATGCATTGTCTGTGCTAAGTCACCACTGACTCACACTCACCATGCATTGTCTGTGCTAAACCACCACTGACTTACACTCACCAAATTCAATCTGGCTTCGGGTTCGTTTTATACTCGTAACAAAACTGTTGACAAATTTGAATAGAATGAGCCTAAGATGAAAATTTGTTAGAGGTATAACAGATTTAAGATTTTTACAGCGCTACTCTGCCAAGAAATGCCAACTGACATTTCACCCATACTTCTAACAAATATGGTATTTCTGCCAGTCTTTCAGAGTAATTCATTTATACACAACGTTTCTAATCTTTAATGAATCAAATCCCTGATACTCAAAATGTCGGTGGATTCCAGTTCAAATCCAAATATTCCATATGACGAACTGCAGAATTTGTACGACTTTCTAGTCAAATCACACTGGTTTTTCCTGAGTGTAGATGGAATCCTGAAACAGAACTAAATTGATTAGGAACATGTATGCAAGTCTCCAAAGACTTCCTATCCTCTGAAACTAAAACTTCTGTATCATCAGCGTATTGCGTCAGCGTGTGTTTACTGTGATTACTGGATACTGAAAATATATAGAAATATTTTGTTTTCTGCCAGAAAAATCACATGCGTTTAACAATGAATCTGTGAAGAAAGAAATGTCATGGCACCAAAAACCACCACCACCACCACCACTACCAACAACAACAACAACAATACACATACACGCACACGCACACACACACACACACACAAGAAGAAGAACAACTTAATGTTTTGAAAGGGGGCTTTGCTTGTCTGTTAGACTAGGGGGAGTGGTGGGGGTGGGGGTGTGTGTGTGTGTGTGTGGGGGGGGGGGAGCTGGAGGGTGTTCCAAAAGAACTGTGATGGATTTCTGTTGTACAAATTGCAAAAATCCTAACCTGTCAACCAAATAACTGACTGACTGCGCGTCTACCTATTAATCTACCCATCCACCATTCTGTTACAGAACACATCTATTCATCCACCCATTGTACAGGATACATCTGTCCATATGCCTATACATCAATCTATCACAGGTTAATAACACTCCATGTCTGTGTTTCAGAATTTAACGTTAGGGCTGTTTACCACTGTTGAACACATCACGTAATTTGCGATTCCTTTGAAAAGAGTTATGTAACTTTAAATATTTCAAAACTCCCCAACGTTGAAAACTTTTGTCTTCTTTTCATCGTCGTCGTCAGCATCTTTTCGTCTTCAGGAGACGATGGTGTATCTTTTATGTAGGATTGGAATGCAGCTGGTATATCCCATTGTTATTCTTCATTTATTTATCTTAGCGTCTTCTGTTTTAAATTAAATTTTTCATCACGAAAAAATGCGTGGAGTCGCCGGGAATCGAACCCGGGTTTTCTGATTGGAAGTCAGACGTACTGACCACTGTACTACGGCCCCACTTACTCCTACAGCCTACAATAAACTAGAGAAACTGAAAATTGATGTTTTCCTTTCCTAGAGTCACATGAGGATAATCTCTCTCTCTCTCTCTCGCTCTCTCCCTCTCTCTCTCTCTCTCTCTCTCTCTTCTCTCTCGATTAATGCATTGACAAGACTCTGCTACATTTTGTAACTCACTGCTCACTTATGATTGACTTCAAACGTCCAGCTGCCAATGTGTTGGGAACGAAGCAGATCATCTCTCCCGATCCTCATGCGCCAAGAATGTCATCATGGTCAGTCTCACATCACTCTCCCCGTTTCCTCCCACCACCAGGCATTGAAAATGTTTGTTATTTCTTTTGACTAATTTGGGACTGAAAACAATCGAGAATGCTTAGTGCTCCCCACAAAGCGTAACTTTATATGCCTGAAGATGTCAATGGTTTAGCTTCCATGCCATAACTGCTCATGTGTGTTTTGCTCCCTCGATTGTTTTTAGATACTCTGGCTTGTTCTGTGATGTGACGCTTTTCTTTGTGTGAGTTTGTCAGCCCTGCATGTGGTCGGCTGGACTAGAATGATGACAGCTTGAACTTGAAACCCCCATACTCCCCTCAAGGTTGGAAGCATTCCACGAAATGAGTCTCCATACGTGGAATGCCTGGTTTCGGTTTCATCCTATTATTCATTTCATACATAGCCTTCAAAGTCCTCAACAGCCTCTCTCTGTCTCTCTCTCTCTCTCTCTCTCTCTCTCTCTCTCTGTCTGTCTGTCTCTCTGTCTCTCTCTTCTCTCTCTCTCTTTCTGTCTCTCTCTCTCTGTCTGTCTGTCTGTCTGTCTCTCTCTCTCTCTCTCTCTCTCTCTCTCTGGGGCCAGGCAAAGATAGCGGCGAGAAGGCAGACTCCATGAAAAGCTCTGATTGATTCTTTGTATGCTGGCTATCACGCAATATCCTTAGGGATAAAAAGGTGACAGGGAAGTGTGACAGCAGTGGTGCAAAGTGACCATGATTGACTTATGTTTGTGGAGGGCTCTTATAGATCACTTCTGAGGTCAAGGAGCAGCGAGTCGTGTTGTGAAAACAGAAGAGGTGATCTACGGTGAGAGTGACAATGAAGTGACACCAGTCGACATCATCAGTGCTTATATTTTCTGCTGCGTATCTGTGTTGATGGTGTGTGATGGAATAAGAAATGTGATCGTTGTGTTTACATCAGACAGTTAGTTTTTGTGGAATATAGCAAACAGTGCGGAACTACGACAGAAGGGGGAGATGTGTATAGCTGCTGTGACACATTGTCTCAGCATGTCTTGCACGTACCGGCGTTGACGTCGTTGTGTGCTGTCAACGCTGTGTTGTCGCTGTGGCGTGTTCTGTTGAGTGGCGACATGGAGGAGAACCCAGGTTCCAGCGGTCAGCAGGAGGTCAGTGTCACTGCGGACGAAACGGTAGTCACCGAAAAGTTAGGAGTGACTGCACCAGATATGGCAGAACCATTTTGACCGCTATTCGCGAGCAGAGCCAGAAACAGCAGACAGTCGACATAAGAAACGACTTGTGTGCTATAAAAACTTAACTACACCAGGCAAGAGACAAATGTGAGCAGACCAGCCAACTGAAGATGTTTCCAGATGTGACAATTTTCGGATTTTCCGTATTCCGTACAGCAGTGACCATGTGGACTACGACACATGTGCTCGTGTTTTCAAATACACGCATAATTAACAGTGTCGATGGTGGTGAAATGTAGTCAGTGGAGGGACAAGATGTCAATCATCACTGACAGAGACAGTGCTGTTCTCTGACTGTGTGCAGGGAAAGGAGGAAGAATGACAGATAGATAACAATCTGAGAAGGAGAAGAGAAATATGATGAAATAAGGCAAAGAGTCTTCAATGATGTGGTAGACACAAATCAACAACACGACAATGTTGTGACAGAAGACGAAGACGATAACGTAGAAACTCTGTTCAATGACCCAATTTCCAAACGTGAAGTTATGAATGGTATCAAATATTTAAAAACTGGAAAAAGTGCTGGTATCAATAAAATCATACGTGAAATGTTCAAACTGGCAAATGCTGCTGTTAGCGACTTTTTAGTGGATCTCCTTAACGCCCTGTTTGAGAAAGGAACATTACCAGTAGCCTGGTCAAAATCTATTATGTAACAACATACAAAAAGGGAGATATAAACAATCCTGATAACTACAGAGGGGTAGCACTGACAAGTGTTAGAGGAAAGATGTATACATATATCTTAAACAAAAGACTGGGCAGATAAAGAGGGAAAAATAATTGAAGAGCAGGCAGGATTCAGAGAAAGCTATAGCACTATTGATCATATATTCACCATATATGCATTAGTCCAAAAAATATTTAAACACAAATTCTAAGCTGTATGTTGCGTTTGTTTACTTCAAGAAGGCCTTTGATTCACTGAATAGAAACATATTGTGGAATGTGTTGAGAAACAGTGGTATTAAAGGTAAATTGTAATAAGCCATTAGAGGGATATATGCTACTGTTCTAGCATGTGTGCGATACAAACCTGTTTACATGGAATTCATCAGTTGCCCAAGAGGCGTTAAGCAAGCGTTTCTTTCATCCTCCAGCCTCCAATTTTTTGTTCCACATTTTTCTTTTTTGCTTTTATTTTATTTCATTTTATTGTTTTAACAATGGGGCCTCCATCCTCCTGTTTTTTTTCCCACTGTCATTTTTTTTCCTGAAACTGACTCACACTCACCATGCATTGTCTGTGCTAAGCCACCACTGACTCGCACTCACCATGCATTGTCTGTGCTAAGCCATCACTGACTCACACTCACCATGCATTGTCTGTGCTAAGCCTCCACTGACTCACATTCACCATGCATTGTGTGTGCTAAGCCACCACTGACTCACACTCACCATGCATTGTCTGTGCTAAGCCAACACTGAATCACACTCACGATGCATTGTCTGTGCTAAGTCACCACTGACTCACACTCACGATGCATTGTCTGTGCTAAGTCACCACTGACTCACACTCACCAAATTCGATGTGGCTTCCGCCTTTTTTAAAACTCGTAACCAAAATGTTGACAAGTTGGAATAGAATGAGCCGTAGATGAAAATTTGTTGGAGGTATAATAGATTTCAGATTTTTTTTTTTTTATCGCTACTCTGCCAAGAAATGTCAACTGACACTTCACCCATATTTCGAACAAATACGATATTTCTGCCAGTCTTTCAGAGTAATTCATTTATACACAACTTTTCTAATCATTAATGAATCAAATCCCTGATACTCAAAATGTCGGTGGATTCCAGTTCAAACCCAAATATTCCATATGACGAACTGCAGAATTTGTACGACTTTCTAGTCAAATCACACTGGTTTTTCCTGGGTGTAGATAGAATCCTGAAACAGAACTAAATTAATTGATTAGGAACATGTATGCAAGTCTCCAAAGACTTCCTATCCTCTGAAACTAAAAATTATGTATCATCAGCGTATTGCGTCAGCGTGTGTTTACTGTGATTACTGGATATTGAAAATATATAGAAATATTTTGTTTTCTGCCAGAGAAATCATATGCGTTTAACAATGAATCTGTGAAGAAAGTAATGTCATGGCACCAAAAACCACCCCCACCACCACCACTAACACAACAACAACAACAACAACAACAACACACACACACACACACACACACACACACACACAAAAGAAGAAGAACAATTTACTATTTTGAAAGGAGGTTTTGCTTGTCTGTTAGCTTGGGGGTGGGGGTGGGGGGTAGGGGGTGGAGGAGGGTGTTCCAAGAGCACTGTGAAGGATCTCTGTGGTACAAATTGCAAAAAAAAACCCTAACCTGTCAACCAAATAACTGACTGACTGCGCGTCTACCTATTAATCTACCCATCCGCCATTCTGTTACAGAACACATCTATCCGTCCACCCATTGTACAGGATACATCTTTCTCTCTGCCTATACATCAACGTATCACAGGTTAATAACACTCCGAGTCTGTTTCAGAATTTAACGTTATGGCTGTTTACCACTGTTGAACACATAACATGATGTGCGATTCCTTTGAAGAGTTACGTAACTTTAAATATTTCAAAACTCCCCAACGTTGAAAACCTTTGTCTTCTTTTCATCCATCGTTGTCGTCGTCGGCCTCCTTTCGGCTTTGGGAGATGATGGTTTATCTTTTATGTAGGATTGGAATGCAGCTGGTATATCCCATTGTTATTCTTCATTTATTTATCTCAGTGTCTTCTGTTTTAAATTAATTTTTTCAGCACGAAAAAAAAAAGAAAGTGGAGCCGCCGGGATTTGAACCCGAGTTTTCTGAACTTAAGTCAGACGTACTAACCACTGTACTACGGCCCCACCAACTACATTAGCCAACAATAAATTATATAAACTGTGAAAAATTGATACCCCTCTCTCTTGACTAATGCGTTAACAAGATTGTGCTACATTTTGTAATTCACTGCTCAGTTATGATTGACTTCAAACGACCACCTGCAAATATGCTGGGAATGAACCAGATCCTCTTTCCCGATCCTCATGCGCCAACAACTGTTTGTATTCTGCGAAATGAGTCTCCATACGTGGAATGCCTAGTTTCGGTTCCATCCTGTTCTTCATTTCATACGTTGCCTTAGAAGTCCTCAACAGACTCTCTCCTCTCTCTCTCTCTCTCTCTCTCTCTCTCTCTCTCTCTGGGGCCAGGCAAAGATAGCGGCGAGTAGGCAGACTCCATGAAAAGCTCTAATTTATTTTTTGTATGCTTGCTTTCACGCAATATCTCTGGGGATAAAAAGGTGACAGGGAAGTGTGACAGCAGTGGTGCCAAGTGGCCATGATTGACTTATGTTTGTGCAAGGCTCTTATGGGTCAGTTCTGAGATCAAGGTGTAGTGAGACGTGTTGTGAAAACAGAAGAGGTGAGCTACGGTGAGAGTGACAGTGAAGAGACACCAGTCGACATCATCTGTGCTTATATTTTCTGCTGCATCTCTGTGTTGCTGGTGTGTGGTGGAATAAGAAATGTGATCGCTGTGTTTACATCGGACAATCAGTTTTTGTGGAACATAACAAACAGCGCGGGACAACGACAGAGGGGGAGATGTGTACAGCTGCTGTGACACGTGTCAGCATGCCTTGCACGTACCGGCGTTGACCTCGTTGTGTTCTGTCAACGCCGTGTTGTCGCTGTGGCGTGTTCTGTTGAGCGGTGATGTGGAGGGGAACCCTGGTCGGAATGGTTAGCAGGAGGTTAGTGTCACTCTGGACGAAACGGTAATCACTGAAAAGTTAGGAGCGATTGCACCAGATATCGCAGATCAATTTTG
>CM065737.1:48823046-48835546 GCA_033310375.1 Conus canariensis | reverse complement strand
AACCCATGTAGACGGTTCCGTATGGTCTGCTGGCTGATGTTGATGTTAGTAGCCACCCTGAACTGCCTTTGAATTATGCTGGAAGAGGCTGTTTTGTCTGCAGGGCTTGTCGTTCAATGAGACGATCGTCACGTGGGGTTGTCTTCTTCGGTCGACCAGATCTGCGTCTTTCATGGACAATCCCAGTGGCTGTGAAGCGTTGAATCAGTCGGACAATGACCGAGATGGACACATGAAGTCGCCTGGCCACTTCTCGCTTGGGAACACCATCTTGGAACCATGCAACAGCTCGTCCCCTATCCAACTCGCTTAATTTTCGTCGTGGAGGCATTGTCAGATCAGGCCTACTACTGGTGGAATGTCTTCTTATATAGCCAAGCGAGCGACAGCATCTCACACATAAACAGCAGTGCTTGCACGTGCATAATGGTTTTTCCATCTGGCAAGTGCAATGTGTTCAGGCAGAACGGTCCAAAACAAGGTCATTTTTCGCAAGTTTCCGCTTTTCCGTTTGCGGCCCAGCTCAGTAGTAGAGAATCCCGTGCAATTTTCGCACTAACACAAACATCGCCCACTTACAGCTGAACAAGAATTCATGACAATTTGGCTGGACTAAGAAATAAATAACAGTAGCGAACTGAGTTTATGACGCACCTGTTTTCACATACCGATCCTTAACTTTTTGTGCGTAGTATAGTTTGTTACTTTACGGTTAAATCACAATCACTTTGTTAATGAATAACCGTGAAATTGAACCAGAAATATAGACTTCACATAGGCGCACATAACCATACATATAAACACAAACGTTCATGCACGCGTGTACCATACTAAGAGGTTGCGCACTTGCAGGCGCGTACGCACGCACGCACACACACACACACACACACACACACACACACACACACACACACACACACCACACACACACACACCACACACACACACACAACATGCACACACACACACACACACACACACACACACACACACACACACACACACACACACACACACACACGCACACACACAATCTTCGTTATGGTCCATTAATCGTCAACTTAACCTTGAAGTTGTACTCAAATGTTAAAAACAAAACGACGAAATGTTGGAAAAACGTTCAACAAAATCACAAAACAGCATGAAAATGAAAATGAAAAGCAAATAATCAATTTAAAATGAATGTGTTATATTTGATGTCTTTATAAAAAAAAAGTGATAACACCCCCCCCCCCCCCCCCCCCCCCCCTCCCGCTCTTGCCCCAAATTTCCATGTCGTCTCACCTCCCCTCTATTTCTCTTCCCCCGCCCCTCCCTTCTCCTCTCCCGTCCTATTGTCTCCTTCACTCGCCTCATATCAAACATGACACACACAGACAGGCAGACACACACACACACGCACAAACACACATAGACATACACGAACATACACAAACATACACAGACACTGAGACACACACACACGCGGAACGAGCCTGAGTGCTGTCACGCACTTGCGCAGGCACACATGCATATACGCACGCACGCATCTGAGCGAGCACACATGCACGCGCGCGTGTACGCACACGCGCGCGCACACACGCGTGCGTGCGTGCGTGTGTATGTGTGTGTGTGTGTGTGTGTGTGTGTGTGTGTGTGTGTGTGTGTGTGTGCATTTCCTGGTTGAGTGTGGCATAGAATGATAGAAATACGCGATAGACCCCATAACGTGAAGCGATAGAAAAGAACAGAAAGAGACAGGGACACACAGAGCCAGCACGGACATTTAGTGAGAGGACTGGAACACATGGTGACAGGAAGCCTGGAGACGGATGGCGCGCGCACACACACACACACACACACACACACACACACACACACACACACACACACACACACACACACACATACACACACACACACACACACACACACACACACACACACACACAATACACGCACACAGATTTTCTTTACACAGATTTTATTTAACCTTTGATCAAAGAGAGGGAGTATGGATGGGGCGAGGGGGTCATAATCATCACCATTATCAACCTTATCATCATCATCATCATCATCATCATCATCATCATCATCATCATCATCATCGTCATTAATATTACTGCTGTTGTTATTATCATTATTATCAATATTATGATTATCATCATCATCATCATCATCATCATCATCATCATCATCATACATCACCACCACCAACAACACATTCATCATTACCATTATCATCATCATCACCATCATCATCATTATTATCATTAATAATAATTCCATCGTTTTATCGGAGTGGCATTAACACACGAATCTATCAATATTTGTAACGTTGAGTTACCGCAATAATAACTTACATTGTATATTCTGTGTTGTCCATTATCCCCAAGTACTGACAATTCTGAACATGAAGTCAACTCCATAAAATTGCTCAAACTTTCATTCGTTTAAAAAAGTCTCTCTCTCTCTCTCTCTCTCTCTCTCTCTCTCTCTCTCTCTCTCTCTCTCTCTCTCTCTATATATATATATATAATATACACACACATATAATTATTTCAGATATCCTTTTTCCCCTTAACCCGTATTGTGAATGGACTCAAACGATTGAAACGATAAATCGTTCGTATTCGTATTCTTATTCATATTCTCTCTCTCTCTCTCTCTCTCTCTCTCTCTCTCTCTCTCTCTCTCTCTCTCTCTCTCTGTTATATCAGTCTAAGTGGTTTTCATTTAAATTTGCCATATTCCATGCATAGACACTATGTCCATCATTATCAATAACGGAGGAAAAAGAAAGAAAGAAATGAAATAAAAGGTAACATGCAGTACTCATCCCCCCCCCCCCCTCACCCGGCCTCCCACCCCCACCCACCATCCTCTTTATGGATGGCTACACATCTGGGCCACACGTGTGAAACCCATTGTGACTTCAACAGGTGAAGGCGCTCCCCTTGACGATGAGAGGCTAAAGGGGCACACTGTGGTGATAGAGAGGACGTGACGTGCTGATGACGATGAGAGGCTAAAGAGACACACTGAGGTGATAGAGAGCATGTGAAGTGCTGATGAGCTCATCGCTTTCAGGGTCTGTGTGGGAGAACTTCGTTAGTGGGTCTACAGAGCCCCCTGAGGTCCCCCATGGAGGGGAGGGAAGAACGGCCGAGGGGGGTGAGGGGGGCTGTGGGGGTGGGGGAGAGGAGAAGGAGTCCTTCTGCATGCTAACCAAGCAAGGCATGGCCACGTTAGGGCAAAGACTGGCCACAAAGGGAGGGAAGGGGGTTGGGGTTATCAAGTTGACAACTACTCTGTGTGTGTGTGTGTGTGTGGTGTGTGTGTGTGTGTGTGTGTGTGTGTGTGTGTGTGGTGTGTGGTGTGCGCGCGCACGTGTTGTGTGTGTGTGTGTGTGTGTGTGTGTGTGTGTGTGTGTCTCTCTCTCTCTCTCTCTCTCTCTCTTTCTCTTTCTCTCTCTCTCTCTCTCTCTCTCTCTCTCACACACACACATACACTGTTCATGGTATTGTCAATAAAATGTCAAAATCTCTCTGTCTGTTTGTCTGTCTGTCCTTTTCACACACACTTACTGACACAGACAGACAGAAGACGACAGACAGCCCGACAGACAGATGGACGGACAGACAAACAGACAGGCAGACGGACACACATGGTATTGACAATAATACGCAAACACTCTCTCTCACACACACACAACACACACACACTCTCTCTCTCTCTCTCTCTCTCCTCTCTCTCTCTCTCTCTCTCTCTCTCAAAAGTTTGCATTCGTTTGTTTGAACGTAATTGCGCGAGCAATCCACTTCACTGGAATAATGTTCATTTAATTAACGGTCAGTTTACGTCCACCATGCACAGGGAATGAGACGAGCATAACTTCCCCAACAATGGAGATGCACAGAGGAAATGTAGAGCTGTAAAAGCATGGGCAATAAACTTTCCCCAACAATGGGGGTCTGGTCAGCCAGAGGAAGAGGATGTAGAGCTGTAAAAGGCATCGGCAATAAACTTTCCCCAACAATGGAGAGTGGTCAGCCAGAGGAAGAGGATGTAGAGCTGTAAAAGGCATCGGACAATAAACTTTCCCCAACAATGGAGGTCTGGTCAGCCAGAGGAAGAGGATGTAGAGCTGTAAAAGGCATCGGGCAATAAACTTTCCCCAACAATGGAGATAGGTCAGCCAGAGGAAGAGGATGTAGAGCTGTGAAAGGCATCATGCCTCCATGCAGGGCGATCAACAGAGTATCGCCGTTCTATGCTGGGTGCCCCGGGCATTGGACACACAGCCTCCTGAGTGAGAACGTCTGGCTGGGGCACCTGAACCAACCAGTTACCCATTGACCCACTTCGACTGTCCCCTCGATCCACAAAGAGGACTAACAGCACTCTGTGAAGTCACAAGCACTCTCTCTTCTCACTCAGGCCGTCGCAGTCCAGCATGACTGTCTATTCAACAGTTATGACATGGGAAATTGCTTCCTTAGACCTGCGCTTTCAACACAACTGGCAGGGGCCCACTGTGTGCTTTGTCTGAAAGTGACGATTATCTCACAATGAGAGGTAGGTGAGAGAGGCATGACAGTTCCTTCACTGACCACCCCTTTCTTCTTCCCCTGGGTATCACAACTGCTGTCCCATGAATAAACGAGTGGGCGGGGCGGGGGGGGGGGGGGGGTACAGGGTAACGATCGCGTGGATTCGAGCCTTAAGGGTTTAAAAGTCCTATAAAAGCAGACACGTCCCTTAGCTTACCATCAGTCACCACACAGCCACCTTACCTGCGTGTTCTTTCTCCAGAGTCACTGCTTCAAAGCTGACTGAAAACTGAAAATGGGAAACTGTTTGTCGAATGTGGAAGATTCTTTCTACAATTACATGCAGAATTATGTGATGAACTATTCCCTGGCCATTGCTGAAGATGCTCCCATGTGTGTCCCACCAGAGCCATTCTCCAGATAGATTCTCCCAGGGTATCCCCCCAGCCTGCACCCCTGCCACAGAGGGAAGAATCCTTCCACAGCGACTCTGACAGCTCAGGCATCAGCAGCATCAGTCCCTGTTCATCCGTGATGGAGGCAGACAGCTGGGATCAGTCGAGGAACGCCACCTTCGACTTCGAGGACTCGGACTGTGGGTCTGAACGATCGAGCTACTCGACGTCAACGCCAATTCCCGGCACAGTGAGACCCCACGTTGGACATGTTGGTCCAAGCAACCAGACCATGAACACCTCGGGTTTGGGGTGCTCGCTGGTCTCGGACGATGCGGACATCCTGAGTGGGAGCAGCAGCAGTTTTGATGATATTGCAGAAGAGCAGGACTCGAACAACAACTCCAGCTACGGTTTTGACGAAGGCCAACATCCAAATTTGGGTAGAAATAGCAGCGTCAACACAAACGGCAATCCTGTGATAGTAAGGAGGATTTACATCAGCGGAGTTTGCCAGCAACATAAGTTTGGCATAAACATCGGCGTAAAGACGAACGGCAATCCTGTGATAGTGAGGAAAATATACGCCAGTGGATTTTGTGAGTGAGACTGGGACGTTTACTGTGTGCAGTGTGATTGTGTTTTCCTTTAACAACCAATGTGTCAAAAATGCCAGGACATCAGGCAAGTGTGGCAGTTTACTTTACTCTCTCTGTCTGTCTCTCTGATACATTTCAGTGTTTAATATCAAGGATAACAATAGCGACAACTTATGGCAGATTGTAAAGAGAACGTACAAACGATAAAAATGTTATTTCGTGAATTTCTTTTGTCATGAAATTATTAAATAGTAAACAAGTGGGGTAACTTTTGCTCCCATAAGAAAACCTAACACAGAATAAGTTTTATTCAAGACTGGCACAGCCTTTTAAACTTGAATAAATCAAACAAATACATAGGCAAACAATCTAATAGTGGGTGAAAAAAACAAGCGCAGGCCAACAACTCAACTGTCTTCATAGTAGACTTGGGAAAATTTGGACTTAAGGAGGGAGTGGGGTTAAAGATGGAGACACTGGGAACATGAAATTAAAAAATATATTATAGGTATGAAAACTCATCACTAGCTGCATGAGGGAACCATCGCAATCCCTTTTAAAGGCAAAATATTTGTATTGCCTGCTCCGAGGCTTTTCGTCCACTGGATTGGAACTAGTTCCATCAGGGAGACACAGCTGGTTGTGTCTGCCTCCTGGCGTCAAATAGAGACACACCACAGTCCATAATACCGTGGTGTTCTCACCACCAAGGATGCAAAAAAGAATCCAATAGCACCCCCAAAGCAGCCAGTGAAGGGTATAGTAAATGAAACCAAACGAAAGTGTGGGGAGGAAAGAAGTTGCTGAAAAACTAAAGACATTATGCAAATAGTATAAAATGTAGGGGACAATCTTTGAGCCTACGCTTGAGGATCCACCCAAGGATGCAAGGGAGATCAAAAGATAAACACAAAGACGGACAGAAACAAATACAAATAACCTCGATATAATTGAAACGAAATTGGAAATGAAATGAGGCAGGGAACAGTAACAATAAACAGTTAACAAGTGGGGTAACTTTTGCTCCCATAAGAAAACCTAACACAGAGTAACTTTTATTCAAGACTGGCACAGCCTTTTAAACTTGAATATAAAGTCAGACAAATACAAAAATGAACAATCTAATAGTGGGGGAAAAAACAAGCGCAGGCCAACAACTCAACTGTCTTTCATAGTAGACTTGGCAAAATTTGGACTTAAGGAGGGGGGAGGGGGGAGGGGGGAGGTTGAAGATGGAGAAACTGGGAACATGAAATTAAGAAAATATATTACAGATATGAAAACTCTTCACTAGCTGCATAAGGGAACCATAGCAATCCCTTTTGAAGTTACTCTGTGTTAGGTTTTCTTATGGGAGCAAAAGTTACCCCACTTGTTTACTGTTTATTGTTTACTGTTCCCTGCCTCATGACGATGAGAGGCTAAAGGGACACACTGAGGTGATAGAGGACGTGAAGTGCTGATGATGATGAGAGGCTAAAGGGACACACTGAGGTGATAGAGAGGATGTGAAGTGCTGATGAGCTCATCGCTTTCAGGGTCTGTGTATGAGAACTTAGTTAGTGGGTCTACAGAGCCCCCTGAGGCCCCCCATGGAGGGGAGGGAAGATCGGCCGAGGGGTTGGGGGGGGGGGGGGGAGAGGAGAAGTAGTCCTTCTGTATGCTAACCAAGCAAGGCATGGCCACGTTAGGGCAAAGACTGACAGAGGGAGGGAAGGGGTTGGGGTTATCAAGCTGACAACTACTCTGTGTGTGTGTGTGTGTGTGTGTGTGTGTGTGTGTGTGTGTGTATCTCACATACACTGTTCATGGTATTGTCAATAAAATGTCAAAATCTCTCTGTTTGTCTGTCTGTCCTTCTCACACACACTCACTGACACAGACAGACAGACAGACAGACAGACGGACAGAGGGTGGACAGACAAACAGACAGGCAGACAGACACACATGGAATTGACAATAATACGCCAAACTCTCTCTCTCTCTCACACACACACACAAACACACACTAACTCTCTCTCTCTCTCTCTCTCTCTCTCTCTCTCTCCTCTTAAAAGTTTGCATTCGTTTGTTTGAACGTAATTGCACCAGCAATCCACTTCACTGGAATAATTTTCGTTTAATTAACGGTCAGTTTACCGTCCACCCATGCCACAGGGAATGGGGACGACTAATGGGCAATAAACTTTCCCCATCAATGGAGATCAGGTCAGCCAGAGGAAGAGGATGTAGAGCTGTAAAAGGCATCATGCCTTCATGCAGGGCAAGCAACAGAGTATCGCCGTTCTATGCTGGGTGCCCCGGGCATTGGACACACAGCCTCCTGAGTGAGAACGTCTGGCTGGGGCACCTGAACCAACCAGTTACCCATTGACCCACTTCGACTGTCCCCTCGATCCACAAAGAGGACTGACAGCACTCGGTGAAGTCACAAGCACTCTCTCTTCTCACTCAGGCCGTCGCATTCCTCCGTGAACCGTCTATTCATCAGTTATGACATGGGAAATTGCTTCCTTAGACCCGTGCTTTCAACACAACTGGCAGAGGCCCACTGTGTGCTTTGTCTGAGAGTGACGATTATCTCACGATGAGAGGTAGGTGAGAGAGGCATGACATGTTCCTTCACTGACCAACCCTTTCCTCCTTCCCCGGGTATCACAACTGCTGTCCCATGAATAAACGAGTGGGGCGGGGGGGGGGGGGGGGGGGGGGGGGTACAGGGTAACGATCGCGTGGATTCGAGCCTTAAGGTTTAAAAGTCCTATAAAAGCAGACACGTCCCTTAGCTTACCATCAGTCACCACACAGCCACCTTAGCTTCGTGTTTGTTCTCCAGTGTCACTGCTTTGAAGCTGACTGAAAACTGAAAATGGGAAATTGTTTGTCGAATGTGGAAGATTCTTTCTACAATTACATGCAGAATTATGTGATGAACCATTTCCTGGCCATTGCTGAAGATGCTCCCATGTGTGTCCCACCACGAGCCATTCTCCAGATAGATTCTCCCAGGTTATTCCCCCAGACTGCACCCCTGCCACAGAGGGAAGAAGAATCCTTCCACAGCGACTCTGACGGCTCAGGCATCAGCAGCATCAGCCCCTGTTCATCCATGATGGAGGCAGACAGGTGGGACCAGTCGAGCAACGCCACCTTCGACTTCGAGGACTCGGACTGTGGGTCTGAACGATCGAGCTACTCGACGTCAACGCCAATTCCTGGCCCAGTCAGACCCCACATTGGACATGTTGGTCCAAGCAACCAGACCATGAACACCTCGGGTTTGGAGTGCTCGCTGGCCTCGGACGATGCGGACATCCTGAGTGGGAGCAGCAGCAGCAGCAGTTTTGATGATATTGCAGAAGAGCAGGACTTGAGCAACAACTCCAGCTTCGTTTTGACGAAGGCCAACATCCAAATTTGGGTAGAAATAGCAGCGTCAACACAAACGGCAATCCTGTGATAGTAAGGAGGATTTACATCAGCGGAGTTTGCCAGCAACAGAACTTTGGCATAAACAGCGGCGTAAAGACGAACGGCAATCCTGTGATAGTGAGGAAAATATACGCCAGTGGATTTTGTGATGCTGAAGAGCAGGACTTGAGCAACAACTCGAGCTTTGGTTTTGACGAAGGCCAACATCCAAATTTGGGTAGAAATAGCAGCGTCAACACAAACGGCAATCCTGTGACAGTAAGGAGGATTTACATTAGCGGAATTTGCCAACAACAGAATTTTGGTAAAAACAGCAGCGTGAAAACGAACGGCAAACCTGTGATAGTCAGGAAAATATACGCCAGTGGATTTTGTGAGTGAGACTGGGACGTTTACTGTGCGCAGTGTGATTGTGTTTTCCTTTAACAACCAATGTGCAAAAATGCCAGGACATCAGGCAAATGTGGCAGTTTACTTTACTCTCTGTCTGTCTGTCTGTCTCTCTGATACATTTCAGTGTCATATATCAAGGATATCAATAGCGACTTATGGCAGATTGTAAAGAGAACGTACAACGATAAAAATGTTATTTCGTGAATTTCTTTTGTCATGAAATTATTAAGATATGCTTGCGTTCAGTTCTGAATTCAGTTGGTTATAAATTTCTGATATCATGATTTCCATTGATACATACAGGTGTGCTAAATGGATTTTCACCACGACTGGCGTGTAATTATGTCGCAGATTCTCTCTCTCTCTCTCTCTCTCTCTCTGTGTGTGTGTGTGTTGTGTGTGTGTGTGTGTGTGTGTGTGTGTGTGTGTGTTGCATTTCAGTGTTTGGTATTGAGGAAATGAAGAGTGACAACTCATGACAGGTTATAAGCAGAATGTAGAACGAAAAATATGTTTCATGAATTTTTATAGTCATGAAATTATTTATGTGTTCAGTGCTGAGTTCATTTAGCTAAGAATTTCACTCACCATGATTTTTCATTTAGCCTATACATACAGGTGTGTGTGTGATAAATGGATTTTTCCTATGACTGGCGTGCTGTTAGTGTAATCATGTAGCAGATTTCTCTCTCTCTCTCTCTCTCTCTCTCTCTCTCTCTCTCTCTCTCTCTCTCTCTACCTTATCTTAATGTTTGATACCGATGAAATCAACAGTGAGAAATTATAACGGTTTATGATGAGAAATATGAGAGACATACATGTTATTTTGTGAATTTATTTAGTAATGAAATTATGAATTTTATTACACACATCTTTCTTAGATCATGGTTTTCATTAATACATGCAGGTGAACTATATGACTCTTGGCCATGACTAGCGTTCTGTTCGTGTTCTCATGCAGCAGATTAAACTCCGTCTGTCTGTCTGTCTGTCTCTGTCTCTGTCTGTCTCTGTCTGTCTGTCTGTCTCTCTCTGTCTGTCTGTCTCAGCGAAATTGTTTGTGTTTCTGCTTGCCTTTTTTTTTAAACGCCATTTCTTTGCCTTTCAGTCTTTCTTTGATGTTTTATACTTTTTTGTTTAATGTCTTACCATCTTCGCCATGATTTCGTGTCAAATTTCCGTTTTCGTCATTTGTTTTGTTTGAAAATTTTCCTTGATTTTTCTTTTTTGTGTCTCTTTGGTTTTTCTCTTTGTGAATGAGTGGACTGTTAAGCTAATGATGATAGGGACAACGACCAAAGGCATGCTGTGAGTGGACATTGTAGTCTTATCTGTTAAATGTGCGTTAGCGAGTAAGTGTGTGAGTTAGTGAGCGCACACACACGCACACGTGTGTGTGTGTGTGTGTGTGTGTGTGTGTGTGTGTGTGTGTGGGGTGTGTGTGTGTGAAAATGAATAAGAGAATGACTGCACTTCCATTTTGTTAATTTCATTGCTAGTTTCTATTTATTGTGAAATTAGTATAACAAGACCAAACACCAGTTTTGGAAATGAATTCATGGCCAGAGCTTTCGGGGCTGTGATGCCCCTTCATCAGATGCCATTAATACAAGCTTTTGTGTCTGTCTGTCTGTCTGTCTGTCTCTGTCTCTCTCTGAAGATAAATGGACCATAATGAAGAGAGAGAGAGAGAGAGAGAGAGAGAGAGAGAGAGAGAGAGAGAGAGGTGTGTGTGTATGTGTGTGTGTGTATACAATGCACTCTCTCTCTCTCTCTCTCTCTCTCTCTCTCTCTCTCTCTCTCTCTCTCTTCATCATGGTCCATTTATCTTCAGAGCGAGACGGAGACAGACAGATAGGCAGACAGACACAAAAGGATGTATTCGTTTCTTAATAGTTTCTATTTTTTGTGACGGATATAGCAATGTGATATGTGTGATGTAATGTGCATTACTATCTGTCGGCTGTGAAGTTTTGCGGTATAACAGAAATAAACTATAGCACTGGACCACGCTTTCACCGAGTTTGATTTCGTTTTGGTCTGTTTTCGTTTCGTTCTGGATGGGTGGGTGGGGGTTGGGGAGTGGGGGAGGGGGAGTGGGGAGGTAGTATCATATTTCCTTCTGACTGCTTCTTTCTCATCCTCTCTGTCTGACTGTCCGCCAGTAATTCGTTTCTCTACATTCCACACACACACACACACACACACACACACACACACACACACACACACACACACACACGATGCGCACACAAATACAGCGTCAAACACGCCTGTGCACATGCACACAGACAGACAGGCAGACAGACAGACACACACACACACACACACACACACACACACACACACACACACACACACGAGCACGCGCACACGCACATGCACAAACACGCTCTCACATACATGCCCACACACTGAGACACGTGTGTGTGTGTGTGTGTGTGTGTGTGTGTGTGGTGATGAATTTCATTTTGTAATGAATGTAACAAATATAACGACATTAGAAATCAGTTTATACCTAGAAAATTTACATATACAAAGTCCGTATTTAACTATTGTCGTTTGCTTTGTGGTAGTAAGAAAGTGTTGCTAAACTTAGCGAAGTTTTGAAACTTAGTAAAGTTGTGTAACATTACATTCAGTACGTTAATTATAGGGAAAATTTTGATGTTTGATTTGTTTCATTTCTATTTGTTTGATTTGTTTCAAGTCCTCCATGCCCCAAAAGGGTTGCAGGATTAAAATCTTTGTGCGCGCGCGCGCGCGTCGGCGCGTCTGTATGTCTGTGTGTCTGTCTGTGTCTGCGCGCGCGCAAGTATGTTAAACAATAGCATGCTTTTTCTGACGGAAATATTACTAACGTTCTCAGACTTTTATACACGCTAGCAGATGAAAAACATTTTGCATACATTGGACTCATCGTTCCCTGTAAAATTTCAGAAAAATATCATCGATGTGCAAAACAATGGTTTCGCTTCTTTACAGTTCCATAACATCTTTCTCGTAAAAAGGGAATAATGTTAATCTGTACGTAAAGTTTAAGTCCGCATTTTTCTGTTGTTGCTCTAAATGTTTATAGTTTGTTATCTACGGTTAAATCACAATCACTTTGTTAGTGAATAACCGTTAAATTGAACCAGAGCTATAGA
>CM065737.1:48808046-48818046 GCA_033310375.1 Conus canariensis | reverse complement strand
TGACGGCCAAAATTTAAAAAGAAAGAAAGGAAAAAAAAAAAAAAAGAAATCGCTGGAAGAACATCTCCCAAGCTACCCACCTCCCAGTTTCAGAAGTAGACCTCACTGTCGTAACCAAAGCCCGTCTTGCCGAACGTGGTCCGGGTGTTCCTCCCCTCTGCCCTGTGTGAAGACCCCCAAGCCTCCCAGGAGTCACATGCCGCCTGGCCGTGGTCCCCGGAACTCCAGGCCGTGGCAGGCTTATGCCGTTTTTTTTCTGGGGGGTCAGGGCTTCGTCACTGGAATGGAAGTCCAGAGGAGGCCTGACGATGCCGGGCTTACAGCTGGAGGTGGAGCAGCCGGAGGAAGTGTCCGAGGAATAGGATTCGTCAGAAAGCTGGAGAGGGGGAGCTGCATTGAAGCCCAGCTCATAGCACATGGCCTTGGACTCCCCTTCCTCTACACGTGTGGTGTAAGCGCAACCCAAGGGGTTAGACTCCTCGTCCTTCTTTGGACCGCTGCTGCTGCTGCTGCCGTCTTGGGACCGCGCTGCCTGTGATCTGACCGCCTGTGCATTGGCCGCTTGTACATTGGCCGCATGAAAACTGAAGGGGTTGTGCCGGATATAGGCATCGTACTGGTCGGCCAGGTAGGCAGCTCTGGCTCTGGCAGCCTGGGCCCCCACAGTGTTGGACCAATACGAGGGATGGTTTTGGTAACTGGAGAGGAAGTCCACGTCTTCGTCACTGCTGGAAAGGGAATTACCCATGCTTGGCTTTCCGAGGCAGCACACTCACACACACACACACTCACCAAGGCGGTCTAGTTGTAAAATGAATGGAAACGGAGAGCCTGCTTGCCTATTATACAAGACTGAAACCCTCGGGGTTCGAACCTAGGTAGTGAGGCGCCACCACAGGTTCCTGGAGGTGTGCGTTAGTGAAAGGACACGCCATGTCTCCTCCCACAACTTGTACACATTGTGGGATAATTGTCACCCTCAAGACGAAGTGGAACTGCCAGGTGAGTTCGTGTGTAGGGCCCTAGAAAGAAGTGTTCCCTCCATGGAAAAGAAACTCGCACTGAGAACTGAGTGGATACAGGTGTACACTGCGTGCCTTGAAAGTGTGTGAAACGCGGGGCAATGTCCTCACCTCAGTGAGAATCTGTTCCAACACTGATGTGAGATGAAGTAGGGAGAGAACTCTAGATAACTGACTGAATTAGTTCTGACCCTGCTCTGAGATGAAGTGGATAGGTAAATTGGATCAGTGGTCGAGGCAGCTGGCAGAGCGGTGCGTTCACTTTCAAACGGTGGTGAGTTCGATCCCCCGGGGCTCCCGACAGACGCATGGCGTTCTCATCGCCCATTTTAGAGCACTGTCGTTCTGCAGGTATCCAAACCCTACTACTCCTTTCACTGCACAAGGAGGTCTTCAGAGCGACATGCGCGCGACCACCTCACGCATCACCTCAGGGATCTCGTCAGGCAGTCCTCTCCCCGCTCCCCCGTCAATTACACCCGTCCACAAAAGACACTCTTGGCTGCACGACCATCGGTTAAGTCCTCAGTCCCTGATTATTTGCAGAGTGGGAAGCACTTTGCAAAGGGAAGGAGGTGGGGATGGGAGGGGTGGATAGGATGTGTGTGTGTGTGTGTGTGTGTGTGTGTGTGTGTGTTGTGTGTGTGTGTGTGTGTGTGTGTGTGTGTGTGTGTGTGTCTGTGTCTGGTGGGAGGAGATGGGGAGCAGGGTTAGTAACACGTCATTACTCAAGTTCACCTCAGAGGATGCAGGAAACATTTTAAACAAGTAGGTAAAAACATTGGAAGGCATCCGTACCTGTTTCTGAGCGCACGTGCATTTGTATAATGTGAGTGTTTTTATTTCATAAAATAATTGATGTTCATTAGCAACTTTTAGCGTTTGCAATGGTTTTGCTTCAAGTGTTAACTTTGCTTTAAAGCAATATTGTTATTCTGCACACACACACACACACACACACACACACACACACAACACACACACACTTACACACACACGCTTTCTCTCTCTCTCTCTCTCTCTCTCTCTCTCTCTCTCTCTTCCTGTCGTTACAGACATACACACAATCGATAGCGTATGTGCACGCACACACGCAGACACAAACGCAAGCATGCACGCGCGCGCGCGCATGCACACACACACACACACACACACACACACACACACACACACACACACATACACAGAGCGAGAGTGGGGGTGCGGGAGGGAGTAAGGGGAGGAGGTGAGAATGTGTATTTCATCTGATTAAACGTAGCAAATATAGCACAATGAAAGTGTCAGTGCACCACACAATAGTACACGAATAAACCTAGACACTGTGTATCAAACGTTAAATCATTAAGATCAACAAGTGAATGTCCATCTGTTTTTAAAAAAAAAAAAAAAACCGCACACAGACAATGCGCAGTGAGTATGAGTCAGTTTCAGGAGAGAAAAAAATGACAGTGAGAAAAAATAGGAGGATGGAGGCCCCTCTGTTAAAAAAAAGGGGGGAAAAAAAAGGGGGGGGGGAGGGGAGGGGGGAAGCAAAAGAAAAAAGTAGGAGAAAAATGGGAGGCTGGAGGACAAAGAAAATGGAAAAAAAAGAGAAAGATTTGAAAAAAAAGACAAAAAATAAAAACACGTAAACAAACGAATGCCTTCGTTTTAAGAACAAAAAATGACTGTGTCCATTGAAGTATCCTTTCCCAGTCATGGCGTGTACGTGTACGAACAGCCTTAAGGCGAGGTGCCCCTTGATCATGTGAAACCCTGCGATATTTCACCTACTTACTACTTCGCCAACTGGCAGACCTCTCAAACAAGAGGAAAGCCTTGAGGGCTGTTACTACTGCCCGTCAATGTGTATCCACACTTTAGCTCGACTGGCCGTGTGAAGTCTGCCTTAGGGCACCATCCACATGATCGCTTTTCACCTGGTCGAGTGTCTCCCTCAAGCTGTCAGCCCCCGTCATCATCGTCTCAGTGCAAAGGCTTTCAACGTCTGGCTAACAGCTTTTCTCAGCCATCGCCTTCTTCGTACAGTCAGACAGGAACCCCAGGAGGCACTGAAGAAGGTTGCTGTATGGTGGAGGCCCTCCAGAGATCCATAGAGCTTCTCCCTCCCTCGTCGATGTGTCAGCAGGCCAGGTCTCTGCTCTTAGTCTTGTTTTCCTTAGCTCACATAGGAAGAGAACGGAAAAGCTGAGTCGACTGCATTGTGAGTGGGCTAATTGATGATTATTGGACTGTTTGTCTGTGTCGTTAATTAATGATCTATCTTTTAGTGTATAAAGCCCACAAACTGTTATCATAAATCGCTTACTTCAGATCATTTCACAATCATTTCTCTCCCACACAATATAAAACTGATCCAACCGTCTTCCATCTCTCACCCCCCCCCCCCCCTCTGTTCACCCACCCACGCACCCACACTATTCTGTGCTCCCCCCCCCCCCACCCTTTTTTTTTTCTTTTATATATTGTTTATCAGAGACGCGTTTCACAGAGGCGAGTTAAAATTCTCGCTTGCTTGGTGAGTGTCGGCATTTCATAACACATCTTAGCTGTTGGACTGTCTTGGGGTGCTCTCGTATATAGCCGACGGTTGTTACGCCTTGTGACTGGTGCTGGTCAAGTTGTAACGTTCTATACGCTGACCCTTCAAAGACGTTGGCAACCTGAAGAAGTAGAAATATTGTTAATTTGAATTTGTCTGGAGTCCATTTCTTTCCTCCCCTTGCCTCTTTTCACCCCTCGCCGCTAGCAAAGGCTAGCAAACCTCGCGAGTTCTTTTGTCGGTGAAACCCGTCTCAGGGCATGTCTCGTTGTTTGTTCTGTGTGCTCTGTGATGTCATTTCGTGCTAGGCGATTGGGTGTCGTAATAAGCAGCATTCGTTTGCAGTTATGGGCGTCTATTTATTTCATCAAGAGAGAAAGACTTACCTTACTTGTTCTTTAATTACTGTTCACAGGTCCCTGTCTTGTTTAAGATTTCCTTTCGTCTCAGCTGTTGTGCTAGAAGAAGTCATGTCCAACTTCGCAAAATCAGAGAGTGAATAACCCTCCTCCTCCTTCTCCCCCCCCCCTCCCTCACCCCACCCCACCCCAATTTCACGGCTCATGCGCAGTTGTCAGGTTACAGGTTGCCTATCAACTCAGTCTGAATCCTGCTCCCTTCCCTCCCCCCCACCCACCCCCCCCCTTCCGACGGATGATTGACACTTGTGTGTAGCAGGTATGCCCCAGTCATACCGGTGCATGATTGCTATCTGAGTCATGGCTGTCTAAATCACAGCTGTTCGAATCACGACGATCCGAATCATGGCTGTCAAAATGAGACGACTGTCCGTGCTTTTTGGGGTGTATATGAATGGATTCATCTCTCTCTCTCTCTCTCTCCTCTCTCTCTCTCTCTCTCTGAAAGCCATCTCTAAAGCTCTGTGTATTTAACACACACACACACACACACCACCACCACCACCACCATCCTAGAGAGAGAGAGAGAGAGAGAGAGAAAGAGAGAGAGAGAGAATAATGTGTGCACTTTTTTCAAACTTTTTGTTTTTTTTTTAACAAGATGCTATGTCTTGCTTTTTTTTTTCTTTTTTTTTTTTTGCTGGCGGGAATATGCACGGGTAATTCTCAACTCGTGGTTACTTCTGTTTGTTTTTTTTTTTCTTTCTTTCTTTCTTTTTTTTTTTTTTTTTTTACCTAACCGCCAGTTGCGAGTTCACTACACATTTTCACGACGTTGACGACTTTGCAAAGTCACCGGACATTTTCAAGTGATTCTTACCCACGTGTTTATAGCCTTGTAACAACTGTGAATACTTGTTGTGACACGAGAGCGCTGGAGGTAAACTGAAGATTTCGGACAGTCGTGACGCACGTCCAAACGGTGTTGTATGCAAGCCCCCCCCCCCCCCCCCCCCCCCCCCCAGCTTTGCTGCGGGGTGTAACGCGGTGAACAAAGACTTGGCGTCACGCATGAGGGCATTCTCGTCGCGACCGTCGTCTGACCATAAGTGACTAAAACTGACCCTGACGACTGGTAACAACAAGCACCTGCAAATTGACTCAGTTGATGCGGGCTTTAAACCTTGTGTACAATGGCTGGCTTTGAGGCGGAAAGGTGTGTGTGTGTGTGTGTGAGAGAGAGAGAGAGAGAGAGAGAGAGAGAGAGAGAGAGAGAGAGAGAAACAGACAGACAGACAGAGAGAAAGAGAGAAGGGGAGTGTGTGTGTGTGTGTGTGTGTGTGTGTGTGTGTGTGTGGTGTGAGAGAGAGAGAGAGAGAGAGAGAGAGAGAGAGAGAGAGAACAGACAGACAGACAGAGAGAAAGAGAGAAGGGGAGTGTGTGTGTGTGTGTGTGTGTGTGTGTGTGTGTGTGTGTGTGTGAGAGAGAGAGAGAGAGAGAGAGAGAGAGAGAGAGAGAGAGAGAGAGAGACTCAAGATGATTTTATTCGTGGTTAGGCCATTGCCCCTCATGAAGGGGGTTGCAAGTTAATTACTATCATGCACCCATGCAACTGCTCGCAAACATATATAACATTCAAATCTTAAATAAATGTTAGTGAACCGCCCAGAGAAACGTGGACAAACGAGTCACAAGACAAAACACAACGCGTTTCGACCTCTTAGGTCTTCTTCAGGTGAGACAGAAACGAATAAAACAACGAAAATTCACTTAGCTTTGATCGCTTCAGATCGCTTCAGAGTTCAGCGCAAGGAAGAAGGCCTTGTTGTTTTATTCGTTTCTGTCTCACCTGAAGAAGACCTAAGAGGTCGAAACGCGTTGTGTTTTGTCTTGTGACTCGTTTGTCCACGTTTCTCTGAGCGGTTCGCTAACATTTGTTTAAGATTTGTTTAGATTTCCGCCTGCAGTCGTCTCACTTTGCAACTAGATATATAACATTCATTCAGAAAAGTATTCCATTGCACAGGAAATAATCGTTACTTGAATGCTTTTAAAGAAATGAATTAGAAAAAAAAAATTCTAACAGTTGGCTCCTGCGTAGGTGCCAAAAGAAGTGCTAATCTAAACTGACCTGGGAATTCATAGCATTTGAACGGGCTGTACTGAGCTCTTAACTTGTGCAAGACTGCAGGGCAAGACAACACTAAATGCATTTCATTGTCTTCATCCTCTCTGCACGTGGGCACATCCGATCGGTATCACTATGAGATCAGTGACGGTAATAACACTCAGTAATTACAGAAATAACGAGGTTGAATCTAGTCGTTATATACTTTAAGTGCCTGTCCAAATTTAATAGTAGATAGGTTAAAAAAAAAAAAAAAAAAAAAGGACCTCAGATTGGAAACGAATGTGTGCATGATGATAATAAGAGAAGATAATAAAGTTAGTCATGTCTCTGGAGCATGTGAGGTTTGCTGTTCATTCACACATTGGAATGTAAATGGACTTCTGTCTGAAACAACTGATAGAGATTTTATTATATCTTGTTTGTTTAATTTTGATTTAGATGTTATTTGTGTAAATCTTCAATAAATGTTAGCGAACCGCCCAGAGAACGTGGACAAACGAGTCACAAGACGAAACACAACGCGTTTCGACCTCTTAGGTCTTCATCGGGTGAGACATAAACGAATAAAACAACGAAAATTCACTTAGCTTTGATCGCTTCAGATCACTTCACAGGGTTCAGCGCAAGGAAGAAGGCGTTGAATTTGCACCAGGTGGAAGAGATAAGTGACTTTTGTTTCTCTTTTCTTTCCAGTATTGTTTTTTGTCCTTTCCGAAGAAGCCCCAAATGCGTCAAAAGGCGTTCTTCCTTGCGCTGAACCCTGTGAAGTGATCTGAAGCGATCAAAGCTAAGTGAATTTTCGTTGTTTTATTCGTTTATGTCTCATCCGATGAAGACCTGAGAGGTCGAAACGCGTTGTGTTTCATCTTGTGACTCGTTTGTCCACGTTCTCTGGGCGGTTCGCTAACATTTATTTAAGATTTGGTTAGATTTCCGCCTGCAGTCGTCTCGCTTTGCAACTAGTTATTTGTGTAGTTGAAACTTTAGTAGACGATCTTCTATATGTTACATTCTCAGGTTATACTATCTTTTGTAAACCCGCCATAAAGTGTTGTTTTTTTTTTTTTTAAAGAAGAAAAAAGGAAGAATGTCAGGTGGCATCTATGTCTTTTCTAAAATTAATTCATGTCTCATGTAAAAAAATAAATTGAGAGAGAGAGAGAGAGAGAGAGAGAGAGAGAGAGAGAGAGAGAGAGAGAGAGACGTCTGATCAAATATGAGTTTTTGCGCTGAAATCATAGACTATAAAGAAAGAAAGGAAGACCACGAGTTGAGACATAAAAGCAAAAATAGAATTGCTGAGCCGCAAAAACAAAGGGAAAAAAAAATCACGAAACAGTCAAAACGCCTTTTGACGCATTTGGGGCTTCTTCGGAAAGGACAAAAAAAACAAACAAACAAAAAAAAAAAAAAACAATACTGGACAGAAAGGAGAAACAAAAGTCACTTATCTCTTCCACCTGGTGCAAACTGTTTGTTGGTTGTTGTTTTGAATTTGTTTGTCCTGCCTAACGAAGACCCAATAGACCAAAGCGTGTCGTGTCTGTTTTGCTGTTTGTTTATTCCTTTGTTTGGCAGCTTAGTATATTTTTTTAAATTTTTTCTTTTATGTTTTTTTTTTCTTTCTTCTTTTTTTTAAGAAAAAAAAATCTGCAGTCGCCCTACTTAGAAACCAAGAGTAGAAAGAGTGTGCAAGTTATGTCCTGTCATTCAGCATGGAATAAGAATCACAAAATTCGGGAAGTTTTACGCTTCCCATTAATGCTGAAACGAGTGAGGATGGGAAGGAGGGAAGGGAAGACGGGAGGGAAACAGAGAGGGTGTGGAAGTGAAGTGTGTGTCTAGAGGAGGGTGGGGGGGGGGGGGGAGAAGGGAGGGGGGGGAATAAGGGGGGGGGGTTCTTGGCACAAGTGTCATTTGAATAGATTAACAGACTGCTCTACAGGGTGAACACACACACACACCACACACACACACACACACACACACACACACAACTTGACTGTTGATGTTGTTCATGAAAAGTCACACGTGATTCACTTGCATGCCTTTGTTCTTTTGAACTCAGCTGTCACGCAGTTGAGTACCTACTGCTGTCCTACGGCTAGCAATAAATGACAGGGAGTCAGAAAGTGTTCTCAAGCTAGCCATAACAGGTAGCTGGCGGCTGTTAGTGTGTGAGCCCCTTCACTTGATAGAGAAGGGGCACTTATCACCGTTACCCGCCAGTTTGTTCGAGGTGCTACTCGAGCAAATCTTACCACGATCACTTAGAAAAAAAAACCCTCGGATCCAAATAATATATTTCACATTTACTTCATTGGCTACAAAGGCATTTATCATAGTCAAAAACTGAGCTCCACATTCGCATTTAAAATGGTAGAAACGTCGTTGTGACACACAAAAAAATCTTTGAAAATTATGTCACTCATTCACATGTGATGTCATCAAATGCACCACGTGATCAGATTTTCATCATTTCACTTTTGCATTTTTTTAAACTTAAAAAAAAAAAATTGCATTCAATAACATGAAACACAAACATACAAAAAAGGAAAAACAAAAGGGCATTGTACATCAAAAGTCGAGAAATAATTGTTTTAACAGCCAGAGAGAGAGAGAGAGAGAGGAGAGAGAGAGAGAGGAGAGAGAGAGAGAGAGAGTTTTGCATTGTTTGTAGGGGTATTTCTTCTTGGTGCGCAACAACACATGAATTAGTCGTTTGGTGTTCCAATGTTTCTGTGATAATTTTCTTTTCATTTCGTCATAAAAAAATAACACCTGACTGTCGGACTTTGTGTTCAAATCTCTTTAGAATCAACACAAAACCGGAGCCAGGAACTAGCTTTAAATCTGCCCTATAGCCGATTCATGCCAACATGGGCGGTTTTCAAAATGAATTTGCCAGCATGCACAACTTATCTGCAAGAAACCGTGTGTGAATGCCCAACCTTGTCTGCTCTACCAGCAAATGAACTGAGGAAAGCACTCCTCGTAAATGCTGCGGTAACCGACGCCAGGTCACAAAACACACACACCACACACACACACAACACACACACACACACACACACACACACACGCACGCACACACGCAACCACGCACGCATACACACACACACACACACACACACACACACACACACACGCACACACACACACACACACGATCGGCGATGCAAAATTTATCTTCAATGCTGTATCTACATGTTCTGTTTGTTTGTTTGTTTGTTTGTTTGTTTGTTTTTTACAAAAAAAAGAACACCCATTTCCGTTTTGGGGCAAGTTCAGCTTGACCAGTTTCATGTTTAATTTAACCGATTCTGTTTCCAAATAAACAAACGAACAAAGCAAAAACATGTTCAAGACTTGTTTAGTTGAATTGTCATCCACACCGTTGTTTTTCACTCCTCTGTACAAACTAAGGTTAAGTGCCCTTACCCCCTCCCCCCTCCCGTCCCCGACTCCCTGACACCCCCACACATAGACACCCACACTACACCTCTCTCTGTCTCTGTCCTAGTCTCTAGCTCTCTCTGTCTGTCTGTCTGTCTGTCTGTCTGTCTCTCTCTCTCTCTCTCTCTCTCTCTCTCTCTCTCTCTCTTTCAGATGGCACATTAGCTATACATTTTATTAATTAACGAACAAAAATGTGAATCGAAGTTGCTCCCTACACTGTCTCTATTTTTGGCTGACGTGCATATGGCGGAGAGCCGGGGCTGAAATTGGGGTGGGAAGGGAGTCTGTGTGAGTGCACCTGTGTAAGAGAGAGAGAGAGAGAGAGAGAGAGAGAGAGAGAGAGAGAGAGTTTATGATCGTCTGTTAGCTTTGTTTTGTAAATAATTGGTTAAATTGCAAGTAATCATTATATGTGTCAATAATGCATTTTTTTTTTTTTTTTTTTTTTTTTACAGAAATTAACATTTACAATTTACGAAAATCTGCA
>CM065737.1:48788046-48800546 GCA_033310375.1 Conus canariensis | reverse complement strand
AAGACATATATTCAAGTAACGGAAAAAAAACCACAGGGGAAAAATGAACTTGAAAATGTCCGTCAAGTGAACCTAACCTATGCACACACCATCAAAATAAGAATATCCATCAAGTAAACTTAACCAGTTCAGCCACCATAAAATCATCCGTCGTATGAGCTTAACCTATTTACAAACTTTCATAACGAAATTGAAAACATCCGTGAAGTGACTTGAACCTATTCATATACCTTAATAATGAAAATAAAAAATATTGTCTGTTATGTGAACTTAACCTATTCAAACACCTTCATAATGAAAAAAAGATATCTGTCAAAAGAACAGAATCTATTCAAACACCTTCACAGCTCCGGAACCAAAGCACCACACTGACCACGCCTGTCACTCGTTGCTGGTCATGTCTGCAGCGTCAGAAGCACATCCGAAGCCGACAGAGTTGCTGCCGAAACTCGTACGGTCCGGGGTCATCGGCGACAGGTCATTCTCGTCATTCGGCGGCCAGCCGAAGCAAGCAGGTGTTCTGTCAGGGAGGGGGGAGGACGTGCGCTGGTTGTGTGAGGTGCCCGGTGATGCTGAGAAAGAGTGCCGCTCAGAGCTGCTCCAAGAGTCCTCAAAATCCGATGGGCTGGGGGACACCAGGTTAAACCAGATCTCCTCCGTCATGGAGGTGGGCGTCTTGTTCCAGTCATAGCTGACGAAGGAACTGTTGGAGCCGAAGGAGGAATCGCTGACGGAGGAGCCGTTTTCAGTTCTTCTCTCTGGCTGGTGCTGGGGCTCCAAGGGGTCAGAAAGGCCATGGTTGTCTCCCTTATCGACATCAAGGCGCTCTGGAGCCTCTGGAACTGTTGAGAATGCCCTGGAGTCACTGGCGCTATAGGCATCTGGCAGATAACCCTGCCTGTAGTTGTAGTAGTAGGGCGAGTTGCTGGGGTCGTCGATGCCAGATGAGGATGATGAGTTTCCCATATTCGCCTGTATAAGGAAATAACGTTAAGGGATCGGATACTGGAGAACGACTGTAGGAAGTCGGGGGCTTGCCTGCTTTATAGCAGTTTTTGGACCCTCAGGTTGTGTTCTTTGTGGCTGAGGACTCCACCCCTTGCTGCATACCCTAGGGACGTGTTCGTCAACTGAGAGAAAGGACCATGTCTCCAACAACTTGCCCCCAAGGTGATAGAACGTTAAGTTCTCATGCAATCGACACTCTCCGAGAAACTGGGGTACGCCAGGTGTGTTTGAACTTCAGGTCTAAGGGAGAAAATTCCCCACGGCCGCTGTTGAAGAGACGTTCACACTGAGGTGCTACGGACGGAGTGGATGGGGTGGAGAGGGCTTGCTAGTTCACTGCGCACTGAACGGGTAGGCCCCTTTGTAGAGAAAAGTCCATGGATCAGCAGGAATGTGGAGTAGCGCTGTTGTAAAATGGCGAGAATAGCTCAACTGATGGTTGGACAATTAGCTGCCTCAGGTGATAGAACGCTTAAGTTCTCATGCAGAAAGTTTTTGGTATGTCTGTACGTCTAGTGACCGGCTGAATCGTGTGTATGTAATTTTTTTTCTCCAGTTTTTATCGTTTTGTCTTACTGCTATGTTTATGAATTAGACTTTTTATTGTCTACCCATTCACTATTGTTCCATGATGATGATGATGAGGGCCATGGTGATGAAAATGATAGCTATAATGAGTAGCATTTGCATGTCATTGAATCTTTGTACTCCTTCCATCAATAGTATTATTTTCATCTCCGTTATCATTGCTGTTATGATTATTGTAGTTGTTGCTGTTATCATCATCATTATTGTTATCATCATTATCATCATCATTATTATTATCATTATTATAATTTCATAATCATTTTTATTATTATCATTTTTATTGTCATTTTTTCTATCATCATGATAATTGTTATCATAAATCAAGAAGAGCTATGTCATCTCCTGAGCCGCAGTTCCAAACAGATAATCAGAGAGAGAGAGAGAGAGAGAGAGAGAGAGAGAGAGAGAGAGAGAGAGAGAGAGAGAGAACTCTGAACCCTGAACTCTGACATTTTTAATTGTAAGGCCACCGACCTGTATAGTATAGGTACACGTTTGCTGAGAATAAATAAAAAATGAGTACGGGTCATCAACAAAAGTAAGTAACTTGTGTTCAGAAACACACAAGCTAACAATTGCAAGGGGAAATAATTCAAGGAAACAAACCAAGATAAACAAAAATATGTTCACTTGCGTTTGAAACCAATCACAACACATATTCATATATCTAGTTTCCGTTCATGAGTTCATGTCTAGTTTTCAGTGCAGAGAGAAGAGAGAGAGAGAGAGAGAGAGAGAGAGAGAGAGAGAGAGAGAGACACACACACACACAACACCGCGCGCGGGCATACACACACACACTCTCTCTAACCCATCCTCCCCCACCCCCCCCCCCACACACACATACACGCGCGCTAGCACGTGTACACGCACGCATGCTTATATGCACACACATGCGCGCACACACACACACACACACACATATGCGCGTGCGCGCGCGCGCGCGCGAGCGCACGCACGCACATATCCATCCACATAAACCATAATGGAAGCGCAGACAATGACAGACAGGTACCCAAAGTCTGACCAACGCGTTGGGCTAATGCGTAGGTCAAGCATCTGCTGAGCTGTACACCCTCGTCTTGAATCCTTCCATCCTAGTCGTTGTTAATGTTGTTGTTGTTGGTGGTGGTGGTGGTGGTGTTGTTGTTGTTGGCTTATCTCCTGTGCCACTCCAGTGACACTGCAGACCCACCCCTCAGTTTGTTGCCTCGCCTCTTTCCCGTTCACAGACCCGTAGCCCAGGCACCGGCTATCCACAGGGAGCAGTCAGTGTCAAGTCGTCATGAGGCAACCCACCAGAGGAGACACTGCACTGCTGCCGAGTCGCTCTGGTGGTGTTCATCAGCCTCCGGTCTGATCCAACATACGCAGGACACCACTTACTAAGCCCCCAACGGATGAAAATAATGATGAATAGGAAAGATGATGGTGATGATGATGATAATGACTATGATGATGATGATACTGATAATAATCGTAATCATAATCATAATATGAATAATAATGGTAATAATGACAATAATAATAGTAATAATGATAATAATAATAATGATGATAACAATCATTAAAAAATAATGATAAAGAAGGATGATGGTGATGATGATGATAATGACGATGATGATGATGATGATGATACTGATGATAATAGTAATGATAATAATCATGACAATAATAATGATAATAATAACAACAATGTTAATAATAATAACGATGAAAATAATGAGTAATAAAATAATAGTGAGAATAGTAATAATGATGATATTAATGATAATAATAACAATAATAATAATGATAATAATAGTAATAAAAACAATAATAATGATAGTAATAATAATAATAATAATAAATAATGATAACTGAATAGCGCTACACATGGCGCTTTTTATACACCATTCAGACCTTCGTTCATTCACATGTAACAGCTGTATCACTACAGACCTTATTGTGTACACACGCTATGGGCAAAGCATTGTTCAAAGTGCTCGGCTGAAAAGATAGATGTTTAATTGTTCTTTAACAACAAACAGGTAAGGTGGGCTGGTGCGTGAAATAGGACGCAGTGAGCGCTGAACAGCTGGGGCAGCAAAGTTTGAAGAAATGTTCACCAAACGATTTCAAATTTCGCTTATTCGCTTAAGACAATGCTTATCCATTTTAGTTTTTTTTTTTTTTTTTTTAAAATATTTATCTACCCATCCATAGTTTTTAATTCGTTTATAAATTACTTTTTGATTCACGTATCCATTCAGCTTTAAATCTTGCGCACTATGGTCTCTGAGCTCAGAAGATGTGGTGAAGCGCATATGGACCAGTCCGTATGCAGTGATACATCCTTGAGGAAACTGGAATTCACACGCGCTCGCGCGCGCGGACACACACACACACACACACACACACACACGCGCGCGCGCGCGCGCGCGCTCGCGCGCACACACATACACACACACTCACATACACTCAAGCACACACACACACACACACACACACACACACACACACACACACACACACACACACACTCACATGCGCGCACACACTCATGCACACAGACACACACACACACACACGGGGACGCGTGCGCGCACTCACGCAAACACACACACACGCGCGCGCTCACTCACGCAAACACACACACACACACACACACACACACACACACACACACACACACACACACACACGTGCATAAACTAATTTGATAAAAAAACCAAAAACAAACCAACCCTCCGCCCTCCCCCTGAAATCACAACTGGAATTGGTCTATAATTTATACAATCATTTTCAAACCAAATTCAAAGATTGGCATTATTTTGGCTTGCTTGGGAATGTTAGGAAAATAACTTTAATCGACACAAAGATTATAGGAATAATTATGTTGATAGCGCAGGATTGACAGAAGCAATGAGTTTCAGAACTTTCCCATCTGAATCGTCAGCAGCAGTAGTATGTGTATGTGTCATGTGAACTGTACAAAAATAAACATAATACATGGTTATTGGCTGAATCACTAATAGTTAATTGATAGTTTTAACCTTACAGAAATCTTTCAGCATTTTAATTCAATCATATGCGATCTATTATGTTTTACTATTGTGGACAGCAATGTTAATAAAATAATGATTGAAACTATCGACAGATATGTCTTTTGGAACTGCCGATGTTGTGTGCGAATACTTCTGTGCGAAAATGTGAATGGTTTTCCAGACTGTTTTTAATCATTTTTTTGTTTAGAACTATTCCAAAACTTACTTTCTAAGAGAGAGAGAGAGAGAGAGAGAGAGAGAGAGAGAGAGAGAGAGAGAGGAGAGAGAGAACGAATACAAATACGAACACGAATACGAAGAGAGAGAGAGAGAGAGAGAGAGAGAGAGAGAGAGAGAGAGAGAGAGAGAGAGAGAGAGAGAAGGTGGGGGCAAGGGGAGGGGGTACGCAATTAGTTGGGTGTCGAAAATTTCTCGTGCCTGGGTCAATATATTTCACGGCACTTTCCTGTTCCAATCATCGTCGCCACAAAACAGGCGTGTGGCCCCTGGCGTGGTCAGCAGCTAAATATACCACGTCTGTGTTGGGACCCTCGATAGTAATAGCTCAGTAGGTAGAGCACCGGGCCGGACCGACAGCCTAAGGTTGTGAGTGTAACAGCCACCTTCACACTCTACCGTGAAGTACTCAGCGTTTGTTTGTGTCTTGCCCGCCAGCCTGGCGAGTCTGTCCGCTGTTGTGTCCCACCATCCTCCACCGGCTATGTCGTGTGGAGTCTGCCTTTGAGCGACGTGCACATGATCACTCCACACCTTAAATCATTTCACTGGACCGCCAAGTTCTTTCGAACCTTAGGTCCAAGGAAGACATTTTCCCCGCTGTACAACTAGCTGGTGAACAGAAGTTCACACTGAGCTGCTACGGACTGGGTGGTTTACGGGCAGAGCTAGTACTTCAGGGGTATGGACTGGGACTTATACAGTGAGGAATGAACAGCAAGGAGTGAACAGTTGAAATGGAAGGATTGGTAGCCCCCCTCCCCCCCCCCCCCCCCCCCCCCCCTCCGGGTAGAGCGCCAAGTTCGCATTCACTATTTTGCGTGTGGCCGATGGGTGTTGCCATCTGTAAGAGGGTGTGAACTGTGTGTCGCCTGGTTTGTCTTCTCTCTCTCTCTCTCTCTCTCTCTCTCTCTCTCTCTCTCTCTCTCTCTCTTGTGTAATGGTGTTTGTGTGTTAGTATCCTTCGTCCCTAAACGGATAAGGTCCGACAGAAAAAAACCCAACATCTTCTTGCTCATCTGTTGCCCTTGTGAATAAAGATTTTCTCTCTCTCTCTCTCTCTCTCTCTCTCTCTCTCTCTCTCTCTGTAGTAGTGGTTGTGGTGATAGTAGTAGTAGTAGTAGTAGTAGTAGTAGTAGTAGTAGTAGTAGTAGTAGTAGTAGCAGCAGCAGCAGCAGCAGCAGCACTAGTTGTAGTAATAATAGTAGTTGTTTAACTTTGTCTTTTCACAAACATCATGTGATATTAGACGAGCGTGTGTGTGTGTGTGTGTGTGTGTGTTGTGCGCGCGCGCGCGCGTGTGTGTATACGTGTGTATGTGTGTGTGCGCACTAAAATTGATGGTTTCGGACTGTATAATGTATGGTTAATTGAAAGGGGCGAGGGTACGACATGCATCATCAACATGGTAGGTAGCAATGAACGTACAATGGAGGTGGAGGAGAGGGGGAGGAAAAGGAGGATGTGCTTATAGGAGAGATAGATAGATAGATAGATAGAGAGAGAGAGAGAGGAGAGAGAGAGAGAGAGAGAGAGAGAAGAGTATGTGATTTTGATTGGGAGTGTTGAGGAAAACAATTTTTCCAGATTGTTGAATTATGTATATTTTTTCCCTTGTTTGCTGATGACGTCTTTCTATTCTATGTTATTTTCTTTTCTAGTTCAGCATGCGCGAATTGCGTGATATGTCTTTGCTGCTAGGAACCAGAACAGACACCAAACCATTTTAAGTGTTTGCAGAAGAAGAAACGACATACAGACAGGTTTAAGAAAGGAACTGTTTTATTTTTTGCCGTCTTTGACGAGTTGTTATGACTTTAGTCTTACTTGGGTTAAGTGCCAAAAAATTAACACGCTGCACTATTTACTTAAGATGTCAACAGAATTGTGTGATGAAGCATACACCGAATTAAGTTAAGAGCCGTTTGTATGAATCGTGGTGCCATTAAAATGTTCACATGATTCTTCAATATGAAGAGGAAGATCGTTTACTTAGAAGATGGAGAGGACCTAACACTCAGCCCTGAGTGGAGAGGACCTAACACTGAGCCCTGGGGTACTCTATATCCGCCAGGTGATATATTGGATGTTGAACAAGTAAGACAGATAAGTTGTTGACGACTGTGTAGGAATGATGAAATCAGTTGGAGGGCATTTTCTGTTTTGCGATACAACGATGATTTTTTTGCGTAAGAACAACTTGTGGTCAATGACATCAAGAGCCTTTGCAAAATCAACACACAATGCTCCACAGCATTTATTTTCGTTTATATTCATATGACAGTGATCAGCTAAGTTCGCGAGAGTGATATGATATGGATTATGTTTTGGAACGAGACTGACTGTCACTGTGTAGATTATGTGACTCAAGATGATTCCAGATGTCTTTATTTATGCGTTTTTCTGAAGTTCTGAACAACAGTGGCAACATAGATATTGGTCTGCAACTGGTTGATATATATATATATATATATATATATATATTATAGAGAGAGAGAGAGAGAGAGAGAGAGAGAGAGAGACGGCCTACATAACGTCTCACACACAGGATATTCCCCAACAAGGCTGTCCTTGTATCGAGAAAAGCAGTCTACAAGGAAGACATGAGGAAAGCCAATGAGGATCACGTTTGTTTTCCTTTCTTTTTTTATCTGTGATGTTTTCTCTCTCTCTCTCTCTCTCTCTCTCTCTCTCTCTCTCTCTCTCTCTCTCTCTCTCTCTCTCTCTCTTCCTTCCTTCCTTTCTTTATTTCTTCTCATCTGACATTTGACTTTTGATATATTTTTTTTAATCTGTTTCTGATTTTCTCCTCCCTCTCTCCTCCCCGTTCTTCCTTTTCATGGACTCTTTCACGCCATCCATTGTCTGCCTGCTTCACGAACCATGGACAATTGCTTGCTGATGTTAATGTGTTTGCGTATGATGCAAAAGTGTCTGGATTTATGTGTGTTTTCATGTTCGGTGTACTGACGCTCTCAGTTTCTTATCTTTACTGCGGTATACGGTGACAGACAGACAGGCAGACAGACAAACAGACAGACAGACTAACAGAAAGAGAGACAGACAGACAGACAGACAGGCAGAGACAGAGTCAGAGACAGAGACAGGGATAGATAGACCGACAGAGACAGAGACAGGGATAGATAGACCGACAGAGAGAGAGAGAGAGAGAGAGAGAGAGAGAGAGAGACAGACAGAGACAGACAGACAGACAGACAGACAAACAGACCAACAGACCGAAAAACAGACAAACAGATAAACAGAGAACCTCGTGGGCAAGTAAAGAAAAAGGAACACGAGGTATGTGAAAAGACTTAATAACTGTCAAGGTAGAACTTGCCGACGAAACAGAATTTGACAGAGTGCACCGAGGAAAGCCAAACCTGACTTGGTCATCATAGCCAGATTTGTGTTGTACAAACATAAGAGAGAAGTGTTGAACGCTAAGGGCAAACGCCGGAAAACAACTATGTTGTGAAGAATTTTTCATTCACATGAGAGAGATTAATCAGAAAAAGGTGGAACATCTTTCCTCCCATATGAAAAAAAAAGAAGACAGGGGTGAGAGAAAACGGAACAAAGGTATTCAGTCAGAAATGATGGATTCGTATAGGCCACAGCCCCTCCCGAAGACATGATCCATGTAAGGAATTGTGACCAAGATCCTGGTGGTTTTGTATGTTTATTTGTTAGCAGAGTGTGTCAATGGAAAGCATGGGTTACTGGTTCAAGCGATCGAAAACAAAGGAAGGATTGTAGAGTCTTGTGCCTGCACTCACCTGTTCCAGATGGATTATTGGTTCGAGCGATCGAAAACAAAGGAAGGATTGTAGAGTCTTGTGCCTGCACTCACCTGTTCCAGATGGATTATTGGTTCGAGCGATCGAAAACAAAGGAAGGATTGTAGAGTCTTGTGTCTGCACTCACCTGTTCCAGAAAACCGTGCAGCATGCATACATGCAGAGCGGTGAACAGAGAGCCCAGGGAGATGTGTTACCTGTGGGATGGGTTGTTGAAGCAGAGAGACAAAAGACTGGTCGACAGTGCTGTAGAGACAGCGTGGCTCTGCAAGAATGCATGCCTCATAGTCCTGTTGTTGTTTTTTTTTTTCCCAAAGACACAGGCTGTGTCTGGTGAGATTGTGAATTGAAGGCCACGGCTGTCCCAGACTGAGAAACCACCAGCTAAAGCGGTGATGAAGAAAATGAAATGTGAACAAGATGCAAAACATATACTGTATTCCTAGTTTGGTGGTAAATTTTGTATGTAAGAGAAAAGAAAAAAAATGTTGCTGTCCCCGGTGGGGAATAGAACTCCGGTCTCCCGCGTGACAGGCGGAGATACTATCCACTATACTACCGAGGAGCTGACATAGTTTAGTTATACATAAAATCATAAACCGTTATTGCAAGAAGGGAGACAATTTCCGGTTAGTGGAAGAAAAAACTCGACAACCCGGTGGTTCTTTCCCTTATCGGACTTGATTTTTTTTAAAGATTATCATTTATAGCCGTTAGTAGCGGCTATTCTGATAAAAATAAAACATATAGCATCATCCCTGACCCATAATGAACATACCTACAAATTTTCAGAAAGATCGGCCGAGAAGTTTTGTCTGGAGAGAGTGGAGCACATTTTGACTACGGACAGACAGACAGACAGACACACAGACAGCATTTCTTCGTTCCCATTGTACTCTCTGTTCTATAAGAACTGGAGTACAAAAAAGGAAGGTAACGATTCCTTAGATAAAGAATAATCTGGTAGTTAAGATATGTTTCTTCTTCTATCAGGAACTTTCTCCCTGGATTATATTGGGCTATTGCATTTTCGTTGAGAGCGCCACAGGCACGGTTCATGGTTTATTGTATAAGTCGACAGAGAGCTGCAGAAACTGATGGTCAAGGACCGGGAAACTTTGTTTAGAAAAAGGTTAATTTAGTGTGTGCGTGGTACTGTGTGTGCGAACTTAGAAGGAAAAGTTGTTGTTTTTTGTCTGTGAGGACCGGGCGATATGTTTAGTTTGAAAAATATGTCTAATTGATTTTCATGAAACACAAGTAGAAAGAATCTTTATGTAAATAGTGTAAACGTTTGGTTATTAATCAGAAGGGGAAACTGTCTTTTGTTTTGTTTGACTGGTTGTTTGTCGACGTTGTGTGAGTGAGAGTCTGACAAAGTAAGTACAGTCACACATTAACGACAAAGACAATTAAAGATACATCAAAATGTTAATGACAGATACTAACATATATTGATTTATGAGTACCATAAGTATTTCATTCAAGTCAGCACTCAATTCATTTACTGTAAATTTTTAATGTAATTAATAGCGAACCGCCAAGAAAACGTAGACAAACGAATCACAAGACAAAAAACGACGCGTTTCGACCTTTTAGGTATTCTTCAGGCAAGATACAAAACACTCAGGACAACGAAAATGAACGTGCAATCATTTATCTTCGTTCACTTCAGCGCAAGGTGGACGTTGAATTATTTACAGTAGTATCACGCCTTTTTTTTAATGCCTTTTGAGAGATATATTCATGAATTCTCTGGTACATTTGTGATCGGTAACGCCAGATAGAAAGAACAAAGGTTTGCAGCACATATTGTCGAATGTAATTTTTAATATCTGGAACACAGGCAGTTATGTTCATTATGAAAATTTATACAAGTCTAAAATCAGCATTCATTATTTGATTTGAGTCTGCAAATCGCGCCAATAGTAATTTTTTTGGGTAAGCAAAATATACTTCAGTTATATGTCCTTGTTTCAGTTTGCTCGGAAATACTTTCAGTATTGGAATATTTCTTTTGCTAATCTTACTGGTACAAATATTGCTTAGTGAATGATACAATGAAACAAAAGATGGGATCATGTATATTCTTTGTCACACACCCATGTTTGTGCACATACACACTTGCATTCACAAACACAGTCTGCTTACTTCGTACACAACACGCAATCACTCCATTCACCCAAAAGAGCACTATCACAATAGAATTAAGTTTTCTATAAAACGCTCCCTTTACTCAATAAAGAAAAGCGTCTTAATTCTTCTTTTCACTTCACTGCGTTTTCCAACAATTATTTCTTCTCTTTACAAGAGAATTCCCCACATACAAACAATAATACAATATTCAAAGTTTTATCAAAAATCAAACACACTCACACACATGTTACACTATCAGTTCTTTTTATATTAAATAGTGGCAGTAAAGACAAGTCATCTTCTTGACTTGTCGAGGAGCTTTCGGGCACTTGGCTGTACCACCTCTGGACCACCACAGCCTGGACCCTCACTAGGCTGGTACACCTCAAGTCTGGAACACCACTGGACGCCGAGGGATTCTGTAACGAAACCCTAGGTCCAGGGTTAACCTCTAAAAATGAATTTTATTTATTTTTTCTCTTTCTCTCTTATTATTCATAGCTCCTTTTTAACTCCTTTCACATTCACTCCAAGATCAATATAGAATACTCACATGAGTCTTGTTCCGCCAACCTATTCCTACCTACAGTTGGGGTACAGAGAAATCTTTATACAACAATATTTTATTTATTTATTTTTCAATTCTTCTCTTTTCGCGTTCAACGTTCATCTTTCTCTTTTTCCCATATAGCGCAATATTATCAAATCTTTATAATCATCAAACTTCTGTTATCATTACAATTACACCTTTACTGTAATTGCTTTAACCAGTTTACAACCCCAACTGGTACTCACCTTCTAGGGAATAAGTGACAAGCCTACCCTAGTAGACTTCCAGTCTACATCTACACTCTATACTTGAGTGAAACTTGCCACGCCAGGCATATTACACCCACCAAGGGTTAAGCACACCCAAACCAGGGTTGCATCGGACAAACCAGTCCAATCATATAGCACACCCAACCCAGGGTTGCATAGGACAATTCTAGTCCTAACTATGTTAAAACCCAACGAGGGTTACAATTAGACATCCTCCTATGTCTGTGTCCAGAGCTCCTCTGAAGTAACAGTAATCTTCCACCCTTCCTCACATTGGGTGAACACACTTCACAATCCACTCAGCGTCCTACTCTTCCACATCACTGGCGGTTACACTCCATGAATACAAAAAAAAGCATCAAAACCGTAGGTTCCATTCCACAATCGCAAAAATTACAAAATCTCTTAACACTCTTTTCTTTGACATGAAACTTTTAATAATAATAATAATAATAATAATAATGAATACTTATATAGCGCCTATTCTCGGCTAGAGACCAAGCTCTGAGCGCTTTACAATCAACACTCACTTACACAACGGGCTGCCTACCTGGGTAGTGCCGACTGAAGAGCTGCCAGCTGGCGCTTCATTCAGTTGTTTCCCGTGTCATCCAGTCAATATCGTTCAATATCGTTCACTCAGTTTCTTTACTTCTTTCATTCTTTCCATTTCTTACGCAGGGTGCATGCGGTGTGTAACGTGTCAGCCATACCAACGGCCAAACTGGCCTACTCTTCTGAAAGTTGGTGATGGGATTTTACGTGTGTGCAAGATATTATGCGTGCGTTCACACACGGAACCTCGGTTTATAGTCTCATTCGAAGGACTATATGGGAAATGGAGTCAGAACTAATGTTAACTCCGAGGGAAAAATCCCCCTGTACC
>CM065737.1:48770546-48783046 GCA_033310375.1 Conus canariensis | reverse complement strand
AGTGGAGATCTGTCATCAACACATCCACAGCGCCCTGATGGTAAAGGAAGAAAGAGGACCACCTGGAACATGCAGGTTGTAGTCATGTGAATGTCCACACAGTATGGATGCAGATGATCAAGAGTTTTACCCCAGTTTCTGATGAAGACCTAGCGAGCGACTGGGAGCAACTGTCCCATTTCTGTGAAGTCTGGCTCTGCAATGTCTCCATGTATTGGTTGATCAGCTGTCTCATTTCTGTGAAGTCTGGCTTTGCAATGTCTCCATGTATTGGTTGATCAACTGTCTCATTTCTGTGCACTCTGGCTCTGCAATGTCTCCATGTATTGGTTGATCAGCTGTCTCATTTCTGTGAAGTCTGGCTTTGCAATGTCTCCATGTATTGGTTGATCAACTGTCTCATTTCTGTGCACTCTGGCTCTGCAATGTCTCCATGTATTGGTTGATCAACTGTCTCATTTCTGTGAACTCTGGCTCTGCAATGTCTCCATGTATTGGTTGATCAACTGTCTCATTTCTGTGAACTCTGGCTCTGCAATGTCTCCATGTATTGGTTGATCAACTGTCTCATTTCTGTGAAGTCTGGCTTTAGTCTGTCTTCCTGTGACTGCTGATCCGCTGTCCCATTTCAGCGAATTTTCATGTGCGAATTTATAATATAATAATAATAATGTGCAGACTTCTATAGCGCGGTTTCGCGGTCTACGACCGCGCTCACCGCGCTTTACATGAAAACATAAAAAGGTACAACATACACGAAATATATAAGCTTATGTCACCATGAACAATAACGTAAAGCATTTAAAATGAACAAGCAAATTAGAACAATAAAATTCACACATATAAGATTTATAGCTCTCTTGTGAAACGATATGTCAACGAGGACAACCCGTTCAACACACACACAACTCACCCAGACCACACACACACACACACACACACACACACACACACACACACACACACACACACACACACAGAGCAATATGACAAGATATAAAATGATTGATGACCTAATGTTTTGTTTTAAAAACAAGGACATTAATAAAGATGGGTGTTTATTTGGAACCATAATGCAATTTAAATAAATATGTTTTTAATGCCTTTTTAAAAGATGATTTTGGCTGAACATAGCGGATAGATTTGGGCAGTGAATTCCATTGTCTTGGGGCAGCAAATGAAAAAGAACGTTCGCCAAAAGTCCTAGTGCGAGTCCTCGGCATGCACCAAGTCAGATGATCTGCAGACGACCGGAGTGGTCGGGATGGTGAGTAAATGGACGGCAGATGGGAAAAATGAGCTGGAGAAGACTTTGAGAAGAAACCGTGGCAAAGGAGGGAAAGCTTATACTGAATGCGTGCTTCAACTGGCAACCAGTGTAAGGTTTGTAACAAAGGTGTAACATGATCTTTTTTTTTAGCCTTAAATACTAGTCTTGCAGCTGAATTTTGCACCTTTTGTAGCTTATCTATAGATCTTTTAGGGCATCCCGCTAAAAGGGCGTTGCAATAATCAAGTCTAGAGGGGACAAAGGCATAGACTAATGTTTTTGTTGCTGCTATTGTGAGGTAGTGACGAATAGAGCTAATCTGGCGTAGAGCTGCATAAGCTGATTTGCAAATGTGCGATGTGTGCCTGTCAAGTGATAAGTCATCAGATATAATAAATCCTAGGTTGCGTGCAAAAGGGGACAGCGCAATATCAAAGTTTCCAGTATGAATATTGGATGGTTTAGGACAGTGTAAGAAGGATTTCTTCGAGTGAATGAGAAGTGCCTCAGTTTTATCATCATTTAACTTCAATTTATGTTCAGTCATCCAAGATTTTACCTGACTAATACAATTTTGCATATTCTGTATATTTTTATCTATTTCCACTGGCTGACAAGAGCTGTAAAGTTGGGTGTCATCTGCATATGACAAGTTAGAGATGGACTGTCGTTCGATAAGAGCATGGAGAGGTTTTGTATACATAATGAATAGGACAGGACCCAGTACTGAGCCCTGGGTACGCCAAAAGATAATGGTTCTGCCTTAGATAAGGAGTCATTTATGATGACAGACTGTGTGCGGTTTGTTAAAATAGCTCTGAAACCAAGGCAAGGCTGTTCCAGAAATGCCATAATGAAAATGGAGTGTGTGAACAAGGAGAGAGTGATCAATAGTGTCAAAAGCTGCACTTAAGTCAAGCAAAGTCAACAAAGATACATCGCCACAATCCAGGGCAGACAGAATATCATTGGTGATCTTGATCAGTGCCGTCTCAGTACTGTGCGAGGGTCGGTAAGCAGACTGGTTAGGGCTGAGCAAAGAGTGTGTGTTTAAATAGTCAAAGAGCTGATCAAGAACAACTTTCTCAATAACTTTTGACAAGAATGACAGGTTTGATACTGGACGATAGTTCTTGAAAATATTTTGATCTAGGGATGACTTTTTCAATAGGGGTTTGACTACAGCGGCCTTAAGTAATGATGGGAAACAGTCTGACAATAGACTTTCATTAACAATGTGGGTAAGGGCTGGGGAGTAATTCGTCAAGACATTCAACCAGCAAAGGAGTTGGGATAGGGTCAAGAGAGCAACTGGTAGGTTTTGTCTTTAAAATGATTTTTCTGAGATCAGTCTGTGATACAGAATTAAACATGTCAAAGTTAGAAACCACCACAGAATCAGAATTACAGGAGCCTATGGAGAAGGAGCCGCTTAGATGATCAAGTTCAGAACGAATATCAGAGGTCTTTGATGTAAAATAATCACTAAAAACTTTTGGAACTGACTGAGGGGGGACGAAGTGGGAAGGGGCGAAGACTTAACGTTGCCCAGCAGTTTACCACACACTTTAAATAACTGTTTGACAGACTTACTCTCTATGACCTGAGCACTGTGATAGATAGTTTTTGCTTTTTCAACAATTCTTGTAACTTTTCTTTTTGCAGTGGTATAAATCTGATTAAAAACAGTAAGCCCAGTTCTGTTCTTTCGTCTTTCTGCACGATGTCTCTCTCTCTTTGCCTCCCTGAGCTCTTCCTTGACACTGGGATACCATGGAGCAGAATGTCCGGCCTTGACCTTATAGCGAGTGACAGGAGCATGTTTATCCAGCACATTACGCAGAGTGGAGTCTAACTGTTCCACTGAGGGGCACAGATCAGGTGACACGGTCGAAGAAATGTCGTGCTTGAAGGCTTCTTTGTCCAAGGCACGTACATTGCGGGCCTCTTAGTAGATGACAGGAGCTGGGGGAGTCTCTAAGAGGAGATCACAAAGAACGCAAAAATGGTCAGAGCTGAGTTCCTGTGACACTGAAGTGGATTGAACAATGTTATCTTGAGGTCGGAACATAACCCAGTCAATAATATGTCCACGGTTATGGGTGGGTTGGGACACTGACTGAGCAAAAGAAAACATGCTCAAAAAATCAATCATTTTTGCCGTATTTGCACGGTGTGGTTCATTAAAATGAAAATTCACATCACCAAGAATAACTGTACTAGTTTTGCAGCTATTGCTAAAATCAAGCAAATCAGGCAAATCCACGTGTCATCTCACACAAACTTTTCCGTTTCAATTTAGTCTGTGCTGTGTCTCCATTCGTCAGCTGACCAACCATCCTCGATGAAGTGAAATATGTGTCTGCTACATTTCCATGAGACAGCTGAACAGTATATTTTTTGACAGCGCACACTTTTGACAAGGGTGGATCACCATAGGTGGGATTCTGTGACACAAACAGAGGGGGATCAGTGAGTTAATAAACAGACAAAGGACTCTGTCAACGTTAGAATTTTGTGAGTGAAGGTTATTACACAGCGACCACAATTTGCCTTCCACTGCAAACCGTACAAAACTATGGTCATTCACTTCTGTCAAAAGATTGCAGTGTGAAGCATGCGCCGTACGAAAGGATCCAGCTGGTCGTCCCTGACGACACGTCCATGCAGGAAGCAAGTTGTCACGGCGTGAACTCGTCCCTGACGACACGTCCATGCAGGAAGCAAGTTGTCACGGCATGAGCTCTGGTATCTGACTGACGAATGTTTATGCACTGAAATTTATTTACTTTTTTGAAGACTCATTTTCTTGACTGATTCTCTTTTTTTTTCCAATTTCACTGAGTTGGTCGGTCATTCTTTTGGCTATACATACATGAAGAGAATTGTCTTCGCTTTTAAGCAAGCTGGAAACAAATAAGATTACTTTTCAATTCACAAAATTTAGAAAGAGAAGGGGTTAGTTACCGTCAAGGACATAGACAAACAAGGTACAGGACAAGACACAATGCATTTCGACCTCTTGGGTCTTCTTCAGGCAAAAACTCAATTCACGTTGTTCAAACTTGATGACAGAAATATTTCCGTTGGCGGTGGTCGGTCCACGGAGGTGTGTGATCATGGTGCAGCAGTGGTTGCCTGTCTCTCCATCATGGTCAGTGATGGCTATAAACCTCACATCACTGGGTCACTGCAAATCACAGTCAGTGATGGCTATAAACCTCACATCACTGGGGTCACTGCAAATCAGTCAGTGACTGCTCCCAAATCAAAATCAGTTGTAGCTATCACCCTTCCCTCAATACCACAGTGCTAAGTTTAAAATCACAGTCAGTGGCGGCTATCACCCTATCCTCTATGTCACTGTGGTCATTACAAAACCATGATATGATTGTCGTTAAAGGGACGGAGCTGTTTTGAGAACTAACATTTTGCCATAGAGAATAAGCGCAAAAACTGAAACATGATATTTTTGAACTCTTCTCTGAACTTGGCACCCGTTAGACAATACAGATAGAAGTTAACGGCACTATTGCTATACCACAGCACGTGGCTTGCTGCAGAGAAGATCGTGTGTTGTCCAGCCTGAACCGGGTCAGACCAATCAACATTTGAATGATTCAAGTTAAATACTACGACTGGTAATGTCAGAAGGAAAAAACAAACACTTGTAGCAATCAAGGTGACAGTTATTGTGAACACTTTTTGTTGTCTGGAAACCTGGGTGGCTTGTTGTTCAGGACGATGCGTGCCTCCTTTGGCAGAGATGATCACGGTTCTGAGAAGAACACTGTTGCTGATTCCCAACAAAACGAACGGTAGAAAGCAGCTTTCAATCATGAGTATCCAAGGCCAAACATTGTTAAAAAACCATTCATATGTTTCTGAATCAGTTACAAGACAGCATACATAGTCACAAAATCCTCTGTCAAATCCATAAAAGAAGTGACAGTGAATTAAAATGATAACAATGGTCACTACGCCAGCAGCAGCACGTGACATTCCCGTGGTCCACACAGCATTGACACGAAGTGGCCACAGCACAGAAGCTGCTCTTAGCGTGGTGAGTGCCACAAGCATCCACGGAGATAACGTCTTTGTTGTGGCGAACAACATCTTGTACACCTTACACTGCCAGGACCCGAGGTGAACAAAGCCCGGCACATTGAATGCTCTGTGCAGCAAGGCATTGAGGGGATCGAGACTAATTATGAGCAGATCAGAGCAGGCCAGAACTTGAAAGAAAACACCGGAAGTGGATGCCGGAAGACGAATCATGATCAAAATAATAAACACGTTTCCGAATGTTCCGAACACAAGCACAACAAAATTTCCTATGTCCCAAATCGTGCGATAGATCTTTTCAAATGGTCGGTATTTAGCATACCAACGATTCCAACGGACATTGTAGGGCTCCCTCGTAGTATTGAATCCTGCGGTCGCTGGATTTTTCTTTTAGTTATGGTGTTTGAATTTGTGTCTTACCTAGTTAATGCATGAACTAATTAAGATAAGAAAAAAATAATATACGATTAGACGAGATCGGCTAAGATAAGGTAAGCGAAGATAAGGTGGACTTTATTATCTTTCAGAATGAGAAACCTCGCCAAGTGCACCAATTATCACAATGGCAAATGCTTGTTCTGAGTCTCAGAACAAACGGAGCTTCGAATTCCTGTTTCGATTCAGATCCCCTCCCCCCCCCCCCCCCCCCACACACACACACAGGAAAGAAGGAAGCGGGCGGTGGGGTGAGAGAGCAAACCAGCACCCTTCCTCCTCCATCACCTCCTCAGTAACATCGCTGCCTCTATCAACCACCATGTGATACTCTGTACTTGTCAGTCACTTAAAGGCGTCATTTTATGTATAACATAACATACACACACTCCTGATCGCTCTCTCTCTCTCTCTCTCTCTGTCTGTCTCTCTCTCTCTCTCTGTCTCTCTGTCTGTCTCTCTCTCTCTCTCTCTCTCTCACACACACACACACACACACACACACACGCGCGCGCGCGCGCGCGCGCGAGCACACATGCACACACACACAACACTCATACACACACACACACACACACACACACACACACACACACACACACACACACACACACACACACACACACACACACACACACACACACACACACACACACACACACACACACACACACACATACACACACACTACACACACACACACACACACACACACACACACACACACACACACACACACACACACACACACACACACACACAGTGACAAACTAGCTAATTCACAATCGCTCACGCATTCACACACGCTCCAGGTTCACAGGAGAATATAGCATAAAATTATGAAGAGAATATAAGAAGTGAATTGATCTGAGCATAAAAGTTTCCAGTGCCTTAGACTTAACTTTCAGCGTCTTAAAACAAACTGGACCGATGGCAAAAACTGACAGTGTTTGGCTGACACGTGTCTGTCATCATTTGCAATTTGTTTTGACTTTGGAACAAGTCGGTTCTCACACAGTTCTTTCATACCAACTTAAATTGCACTTACAATTTTACTGCACACCTGTTAGGCCATGATAGTCCTTCGAATAAGACTGTAAACTAAGGTTCCGTGTGTGAACGCACGCATAACATCATGCACACACGTAAAATCCCATCACCAACTTTCGGAAGCGAAGGCCAGTTTGGCCGTTGGTATGGATGACACGTTACACATAGCATGCACTCTGTGTGAAAAAATCGAAAGAATGAAAGAGTTGTTGAATCAAGTGAACGATATTGACTGAATGACACGGGAAACGACTGAATGAAGCGTCAGCAGGCAGACATTCAGTCGGCTCTACCCAGGTAGGCAGCGTGTTGTGTAAACGAGAATGCGGATTGTAAAGCGCTTAGAGCTTGGTCTTTGGTCGGCGATAGGCGCTATATAAGTATTCTTGCTGTAATATAACATTTACCACATCAGCAGATTAGGAAAGTGCCAGAGGCCATTTAAAACTCGATTACCATGAAATCACTTCATTACTAGAACAGCGCTTACACAACGAACAGTTTCCAAAGGAACGTGAAATTCTCTCCTGTCCAAGATGTATTTCAAGTTTGATTTATAAATAGAAAAGATACGTGGAAAATCTAAACATTCTCAAAACATAACATGCCCTTATGCCCATCCAGCATCTGCTGCTCATATTCAATGCCCTCTTTTAAACACTGTATACCAGGCGCACAGTACTATGGAATCCAGTAAAACAATCACAAACAAGCCAGAATTGTACACACTGCAACATCCAGTTCTGATGTTAGAAAGTAATCGCTGATACGACCAAATCGATATGTCAGGGGTACGATTTGGTTTCTGATTCTTGTTGACACTACTGCTTGATAATAGCTATCCCTCCTTTCCTCCGACAATCTTTCTACCCAGTCAATTAGTTAATTCACCTTTATTATTCATTACTTAATACATTTCATTTTTGTTTATTTATTTACCTGTTTCTTTATTTCTAACGTTTGATATTACCATGTATGGACAGGCTATGAACTTAAGAGAAACAACATTTACCACATTATTCATAACTCGCTTGCGTCGCGCACCAGGACTTCCAAACTAGCATATGAATTATCGTAAACAGTGATTCGATCCAACGAACGTACGAACGAACAAATCCCTTTCTTATCGATGGAAAATGAATAAGTGTATTTGGCTTTTCTACGTTTCCCTCAGGAAAAGCAGGTGATGCTACTATGCAAATAAAGAAATTAAGAAATAGCAGAATTAGTAAAAGAATAAGGTTTTACAAGATAAAAAAAATCAAAATCAAACTCCAAAAGGACGTTCAGTACACAAACAATGTCAGTTCACCCGTAGGTTAAAGTATAACAAAAGAAATTCAAACAAGAAACGGACGTTCAACTCACCAAAAAAAAACCCATATTACTTCATGCGTAGGGGTGCAGAACAGTTGGGGAAAGGGAAAAGAAAGGGAGACAAGGGGAGGGGGTGAGGGATAGGTTGGTGTAGATGGAGGAAATGGAGGATGGAGAGAAGGTATAGAAAAATAACAAAGCAAGACAAAAAAAAATTTCTATCAAGGAAGGAACTGAAATTCATCTACTGAATGTGCATTACTAGTAAACACTGAAGTACATCAGTACATACTGTACTTCATTGGAAGAGAGGACAGACATGAGCATGGTGTAGGTTTCCTCGTTCACAAAGACACTATCAACGCTGCCATGGGGTGCCAGCCCGTTTCAGACTCCTCACCATACGATCAAGGGCAGTCCCCATTAATATCACCATCATACAAGCGCACACTCCAACTTCAGAGGACAGTGATGACGATGTAGAAGACAGCTATGACCAACCACAGGAAGTCGTAGATCAAGTTCCCAAGGAAGACATCCTAGTTGTACAAGGTGACTGGAACGCCAAGACAGGAGAAGAGGCTTACAAGAACTGGAGGGGCACATGCAGGAAATTTTACGACAACGAGACGAATGACAGAGGGCTCCGACTACCAGAGTTTGTCAGTTTCGACAAACTCATAATGGCAAACACTTTTGAACACCACAAAGCCTCAAGAAGATGGACATAGCACAACCCAAATGGACAATGCCACGACCAGATTGATTACATCGCGGTGAAGAGACGCTTTCAGTCAAGCCTGAACATCGCTTCCTGGGAGCTAATGTAGGAAATGACCATGCTTTGCGGATGACGACTTTCCAGCTACGTCTGAAGACAATCAGCAAACAGAAGCACACACGGCTCAAGTTTGACCTCGAAAAGCTGAAGGACCCTGAAATAGCAGAGGCCTTTTAGGTCTTGATAGGAGGGAAATGTGCAGCCCTCTCCATCGTTGATGTGGAAGAGGACTCAGACGTCGACACACTTGTAAATACCTTCAACACTGCGGTGACCTAAACTGCTAGTGAGATTCGGCAAACATCGCCCTGCCGAAAAGCCTTGGGTCACAGCAGACATTCTTGATTTGTGCGGAAAGAGGAGAGAACCGAAGAACAAGAAGAACGAAGCAGATGGAGCAAAACAGTATAGAGCAGTTAGCAGGGGGATAAAGGAAAATATGAATAAAGCAAAGGAGACATGGATAGAGGAGCTGTGCCAAGACAGGAGAACAACAGTAGGAAAACATACCAACTTGTAAATGACCGGACAACCTCTCAGCAACGATGAGTTTCCAGCACACAGGACAAGTCAGGGAAGTGACTCAGAGAAGACAAGGCCATTCTCAACCGTTGGACAGAACACCGCTCCGAATTATACAACTTCAGCACAACAGGAGACCCACAAGTCATGAATCCCGCTCCCTCCCCGCAGTAAAACACAATGACAACTTCCCCATACTGCGTGAAGAAGTAGAAGCAGCAGTTCAGTCCTTGAAACTGGGAAAATCAGCGAGGGTGGACAACATACCAGCAGAGTTAGCGAAGGAAGGAGGCAATGCCATGAGCAGTGCCCTCAAAGTCATTTGTAGCAAGATCTGGCAAACTGGTGGGTAGCCAACACCATGGACACAATCCCTGATCATCAGTCTCCCTATGAAAGGCAATCACCAAATTTGCCAAAATTACCAAACCATCAGTCTGATCGGTCACCTGAGCAAGATGACGCTGAAGATACCTTTGAGCAGACTGAAGCCACTAGCAGTCAAGATCATTGCTGAAGAACAGGCAGGGTTTTGAGCAGGTCACGGTACCACCGAACAGATTTTTAATTTGAAGATAGCGTGTTGGAGATATTATCAGCACCATCAGGACCTGCGCCACATTTTTTGTGGATTTAAAAGAAAGCCTTCGAGTGAGTGTGGCATGCAGGCTTATGAGCGACCATGAGACTGTGCAAAATCAACGCTAACCTGATCAGGACCATGGAATGCCTCCACGATAAGGCCACCAGTGCAGTCTTCCTCAATGGCACCATAGGAGACTGGTTCAAGACAACTGTTGGAGTGAGGCAAGGCTGTTTACTCTCACTCACTCTTTTCAACATCTCTCCAGGTAGGAGAGAATCATGACTGACGAACTGGAGGGACATCAAAGCTCAGTAAGCACTGATGGCAGAACAGTAACAAACCAATGCTTTGCCGATGACATCGACGGGCTAGCAGGGGAAGAGCAGGAACTAGCCAACCTAGCAGAGCGCCTTTACAAATGTTCTGCAGCATTCGGCATGGAGGTCAGCGCCCAAAAGACAAACTAATGACCAACAACACCAACAGCATGAGCGCTAACATTGCTACTAAATGAGAAAAACTACAGACAGTTCAGAGCTTCGAGTACCTCGGGGTAATTGTTTCAGATGAGGGATCAAAACCTAAACTGCTCTCCAGAGTTGCACAAATGACAGCAGCGCTAGGCAGACTAAGACCCATCTGGAGTGACAGAAATATCACAATTAGTTCCAGGACCAGACTGGTGCGCTCCCTGGTCATTGCCGTATCTCTCTATGACTGTAAGACGTGGACTCTGACAGCTGAACTTGGGAGAAGGATTCGAGGCGTTGGAGATGAGATGCTTCCGCAAGATACAAAGACCACATTACCAACTTGGAGGTCCAGACCAGAGTAAGGCAATCCTTCGGACCATACGAAGACTGTTGTCCACACTGAAAAAGGATTACTGCATACAGTAAAGAGAACTGGAGACAGCGCCATACCGTAAGGTGCACCAGTGAAGACATAGCGTTGAGAGTAAATCGTAGATTGTTAACGGGCTGACTGTGATCTGTTAAGTAAAAAATTGAGAAACTAAACTTCGGACCAGCATAAGTAAATTCTTTGCTTAGAGGTGAAGTGATATTGAGTTGAAAGCAGACAAGATGTCAATGAAAAGAATGCAAAGAAAAGAGCCTCGAATGTTCAAGTAGAAGGAAGCCTCATCAAGAATAGCATATTATGGTCAGAATAGAATCATCGATGCCCCTTACGAGGCTTGTAAGGAAGCTGGAGTAGGTGAATGTAGCGCTTTATAGAAGTAAAGAGGGAATGGAGAAAGTTTTTGTAAGCATTTTACCACTATAAAAGTCAGAGTTATGTAGCGATAATCCTTTTCAGTTGTCAGCCTTCTTCCTGGGGCAAAGGGCAGGCAATGGAGGTTTTCACCCAGGTACTGGTAATAGCATTTATTAAAGACCAGCTGTAGACTCGACAAAACTATCTCAGAGTTCAGAGGCACACAATTTCAGTAGAACTTGCCCTCGGGCCTGAACCTGATTTTGATGCCGTCTTCGTCATCAACACAGAAAGCTTCCGACCGCATGGTTAAAAAAGATGTGTTGAAAAGCATGGGTGCGAAGACACTGCCCTGCTTGACTCCATTTGTAAGTGGGAAAGCATTGGAGCACTCAGCATCGTGCGGTACTCGGGCAGGCACCCTACTGTGGAATGTGAGTACCATGGCGTAATGCAGTCTCACGTTACACTCAGTTACGACTTGCTGTGTTACATCGTCCTGTGTTGTGTAAAGTTATATTATGTTACATTGTTCTGTTTCCCATCGTTGTCCCTACAGGGATTGACACAGGCATGTTCCCGAACTACTGTCTTAGCACGTGTAGTCTCACTGCACTACTGAACGGATCAGTCGGGAACAATGACTATCCCACGTTGATGACGTAAAGGAAGGTCTCCTGTCACCCACAGGTCTGGCGGAGAGAGGTCTGCAGTATGGGGCCTTCCTCTAGGAACGGTGCAAGCCCCATGTGGATCATAACAAAGGTCTCCTTTCACTCACAGGTCTGGCGGAGAGAGGTCTGCAGTATGGGGCCTTCCTCTAGGAACGGTGACAAACCCCATGTGGATCACAACAAAGGTCTCCTGTCACCCACAGGTCTGGCGGAGAGAGGTCTGCAGTTTGAGGCCTTCCTCTAGGAACGGTGACAAGCCCCATGTGGATCACAACAAAGGTCTCCTTTCACCCACAGGTCTGGCGGAGAGAGGTCTGCAGTATGAGGCCTTCCTCTAGGAATGATGACAAGCCCATGTGGATCACAACAAAGGTCTCCTGTCATCTACAAGTCTGGTGGAAAGGGAGACTAGAGAATGATGTATTCTACATGGAATAGTGACGATCGCCACCCGTGATGCGAATGTGAGTGGCGGTCTTCACCCCTTCCTACTCGACCCTAGGTTGTGGTCTGTCAGTGGATGTAAAAGCTCACTCTTTGTCCTTGAAAGGAGATCTATCTATCTATCTATCTATCTATCTA
>CM065737.1:48730546-48765546 GCA_033310375.1 Conus canariensis | reverse complement strand
AGTCCTCCATAAACACAGGCATTGTACCAAAGGACTGGAAAAGGGCAAAAGTCTCTCCTGTGTTCAAGAAGGGTGAACGATACAGGCCTGAAAAACTATCGCCCCATCTCCCTCACGAGTGTGCCGTGCAACACCCCAGAGCACATTGTAGTAAGCACAATTATGGGATTTGCAGAGGCAAATAACATCCTGCGCGAGGAACAGCATGGCTTCCGGCGAGGCAGATCCTGTGAAAGCCAACTGCTGGGGCTTGTGGATGAGCTATCCTACAATATGGAAAAGGGGAAACAATCAGACGTCTTAGTGATGGATTTCTCAAAAGCCTTTGACAAAGTCTGCCACTCCCTTCTAATCCACAAGCTCCGACATTACAGGATCACTGGCCAGGTCCACGAATGGATCGAGAACTTCCTGGCAAACCGACAGCAGGCGGTGGTTGTTGATGGAGCTTCTTCAAAGGCCGTCCCAGTAGAGTCAGGAGTCCCCCAGGGATCAGTCCTGGGCCCAGCCCTTTTTCTCCTCTACATAAACGACCTCCCTGAACAACTCCCCTCAACAACACGGCTCTTTGCAGATGACACTGTCTGCCACAGAACTGTAGCTTCCCCCCAAGACCAAAGGAAGCTACAACAGGACCTGGACCACATGGCAGCCTGGGAAACAAAATGGAAAATGTCCTTCCACCCCGACAAGTGTCAAGCCCTCCATGTCTCCAGGAAGAAAAACACACTGACTGGCACATACCATCTCCATGGCCAAAATCTCAAAAGAGTTATTATTATATTGGGTATTTATACAGCGCCTATCCTCGGTCACAGACCAAGCTCTAAGCGCTTTACAATAAACACACTACCTCACTCACTCAACGGGCCGCCTACCCAGGTAGAGCCGGCCGAAGAGCGGCCTACTGGCGCTCATTCAGTCGTTTCCCGTACCATTCAAATATCAGTCACTCATTTTCATTTATCTCATTTATTCCTCCAGTTTCTCACATAGGACGCATGCGATGTTTATACGTGTCGTCCATTTCCACCGGTACACGATGGCACACGATAACAGTAAGTGACAATTTTTGTGGCTTGGTAAGAAATACCAGGCGGCTATCTTCGCCTTGAAGAGACAAAGTACCTAGGGTTCACCATTTCCCAAGATCTTAGCTGGGACACCCATATCTCCAACATAACTAACAGGGCAAACAAGACCTTAGGGTTCCTCAGGCAAAACCTGATAGTGGGTTCCATCAACATCAAGGAAACTGCCTACAAAGCCCTAGTTCGCCCCACCCTAGAATATGCCTCACCTGTCTGGGACCCCTATACTGCCAAAAACATCGGCAACATGGAAAAAGTCCAACGCCGTGCAGCTCGATGGGTTGTGAACCGCCACCGTCACACCTCAAGTATCGATTCCATGCTGACACACCTACAGTGGTCCACTCTGGCAGACAGAAGAAGAGCAGCAAGGCTGACCACCTTCTTCAAATACCATCGTGAAGAGGTCAGCATCAACACCCCATTCAGGCCCACACCAACCACCCCAGCACGGTCTACAAGACAGTCTCACGGAGAGACATATTCCTCCCTGCCTGTAAAACAAACTACAGGAAGTTTTCCTTCTTCCTGAGGACTGTCAGGGACTGGAACAGCCTGCCTCCTGAGGTTATCTCCTCAACCTCAGTGGAGTGTTTCAAGTCCCAAATTTGACCAACCAGCGCCCTCCCCCCCACTCCTCCCCTCCCCCCCTCCCCTACACCACCACCCCCACCCCACAAGCCCCCCTACCGCCAGTCCTACATGTCTATGTCAACAGCCTTGTGGAACCCCCCCCCCCCAGTTTTATACACATCAGAACCATCAAAATGATGATGGGCGGATGTTTAAAGAAAGAAGAAGCAAGGCAGGGCAAAACAGGGCAAGGCAGGACAGAGATAGACAGGGCAAGGCAGGACAGAGATAGACAGGGCAAGGCAGGACAGAGGTGAAGGAAGGGAGGACGGAGATAGACAGGGCAAGGCAGGACAGAGATAGACAGGTCAAGGGAGGACAGAGACAGACAGGGCAAGGCAGGACAGAGATATACAGGGCAAGGCAGGGCAGAGATAGACAAGGCAAGGCAGGTCAGAGATAGACAGGTCAAGGGAGGACAGAGATAGACAGGGCAAGGGAGGACAGAGATAGATAGGTCAAGGCAGGACAGAGATAGACAGGTCAAGGCAGGACAGAGATAGACAGGTCAAGCCGGACAGAGATAGATAAGGCAAGGCAGGACAGAGATAGACAGGTCAAGGCAGGACAGAGATAGACAGGGCAAGGGAGGACAGAGATAGACAGGGCAAGGGAGGACAGAGATGAAGGAAGGGAGGACAGAGATAGACAGGGCAAGGCAGGACAGAGATAGACAGGGCAAGGCAGGACAGAGATAGACAGGGCAAGTGTCACACTGTGCATAAATGCATGCCTGCACTCAGCCCAGCATTTACTCCGTGCACACGCAATCTCTCCAAACAACCAGAAGGCGCACTACAATAACTCTTCTTCTCCCCCTCCTCTCCGGGGAATAATTTACTAAACGATAATCAGTTTTTCAAATAATGACAAATTTGTCTTCCAACTGATAACTTCTGTTTCTCCATTCCAGTGGAGGCACAAGCATTCCACAGATCCACTAGTTGGGACCAAATTTCATTTCATTTTATATACTATTTCCCAGATACTTCTTTTAACAGTTTCTCCTCCTCACTGGAGAAACAAATATTTATACTTTCAAAGAAGAATCAAAAAGATGGCTTAAAATATAGGTATATCAAGTGAGTTCCAATCTAAGGGGGTGGGGGGGGGGGCATTTAACATTCATTGTGGGACAACATGACAGATTCTTTAAATCTTCTCACGACTCCGGCAGTTGTCTTCACAATTAGGTGCTGTCGCAGCACTGGAGATCAACTACTTCTGCGACTGCCTCAGTCGCCTAGTCCGTTACTGGTGCTGCCACAGCACCGGGAAGGGCTGAAACACGAATGAAGTCCGTGTAAGTAATCTATTTCAAAATCTGAATAATGATAAATTCTTTTCCCTTTTTCCCTTTTCTTAATTCTCTCTTTTTTCTCTCCCCATCTGTCTATACCTCACCTGGTAATGGTGAATTGAAGGTGGAACTCGTCCTTCAAACAACCTGTCCGGTCAATGTCCCCAAGCCATCTCCTTCCTATTCCTTATTTTTCCCTCCTGCGCTCTTTTTGAGTACACGTTCAGTGAGCACTCGTCTAACTCTACGCATTACCAGCCCTTGGTTATTTAACCAATGGACAACACCCGTCCATTCAACCAATAATCGTACTACGTCTATAGCCACCAGCGACACCGATCACACTGGTCAGGCCACGTGAATTATTGTTTCTTTTAGCTTTTCTTTTCCCTACCTAGGGAAATGCTTTATAACAAATAAGGGCGTACGCGACGGAACGTCACATGTCGCCATGTGAGGCTACATCACATGACAGCAAGGCAGGACAGAGATAGGCAGGGCAAGGGAGGACAGAGATAGACAGGGCAAGGGAGGACAGAGATAGACAGGGCAAGGGAGGACAGAGATAGACAGGGCAAGGTAGGACAGAGATAGGCAGGGCAAGGCAGGACAGAGATAGACAGGGCAAGGTAGGACAGAGATAGACAGGGCAAGGGAGGAGAGAGATAGACAGGGCAAGGCAGGACATAGATAGGCAGGGCAAGGCAGGACAGAGATAGACAGGGCAAGGGAGGACAAAGATAGACAGAGCAAGGGAGGAGAGAGATAGACAGGGCAAGGGAGGACAGAGATAGGCAGGTCAAGGCAGGACAGAGAGAGACAGGGCAAGGGAGGACAGAGATAGACAGGGCGAGGGAGGACAGAGATGAAGGAAGGGAGGACAGAGATAGACAGGGCAAGGAGGACAGAGATAGACAGGTCAAGGCAGGACAGAGATAGACAGGGCAAGGCAGGACAGAGATAGACAGGGCAAGGCAGGACAGAGATAGACAAGGCAAGGCAGGACAGAGATAGACAGAGCAAGGGAGGACAGAGATAGACAGGGCAAGGGAGGACAGAGATAGACAGGGCAAGGCTGGACAGAGATAGACAGGGCAAGGCAGGACAGAGATAGGCAGGTCAAGGCAGGTCAGAGATAGGCAATGCAAGCCGGGGCAAGGCAGGGTAAAGCAATAGCGGGCAGAGCAAGGCAAGGCAGTTTTCATTGGCTTACCTTCCTGGGATATTGACTGCCTGTGACATTTAAAGGTTTGCAGAACCCACCCTAAGACAAAAAGGGGGGCCGGGGCCATAGCCGATAAAAATCTGGGTTGTCGGGAAAACTCAGATGAAGCCAAAGCTGGTATGACTGTAAAGCATGGATCATGTTTTGGTTGTGTTTATGAAATAGGAGAAAGTGATGCTGACCCATTGTCAACAAAGTACAATAACTGGAAACTAGGAAAATCACTAAGGTAACAGCACTCGCTTCTATTGAACCGTTATAGCTTTCCAAAATAAAGTGTTTAAGTAAGACAGTGTCCGAATTAATTTATGAACTATTATATGAATAAAAAAAAATAGTAAGCAATGGCATGGTATGTAAAACAGTTATGAAGAATCTAATTATTTCTTATCTCACAGACACTTTAGTTTAATCAGTGAGTTTCACTGCATACCAGGGTGCTAAAATCACATCACATAAACGTTGAATGTCACGGTAACATTTCGCATTAACAACGTGATGTGATGATGATGATGATGATGATGATGATGATGATGTGATGGTGATGATGATGATGATGATGATGATGATAGATGGTGATGGTGATGATGATGTGATGATGATGATGATGATGATGATGATGATGATGATGATGATGATGATGAGACGACGACGACGACAGCGGATTCTTCGTATTGAAAGACCAGAGGGAAGAGGAGGGTCCATATCCTGTGGTTTCATGTGGTGGTGGTGCAGACCTCTCCTTGATCTTAGGTCTCTGACAGGTGAAGCAAGGGGATCCTGGATGAGGAAAGGTCTGCACAGCCCATGGCTTCCTGCGTCTTCAGTTCCTCCCGGTGCTGTTGCCCTCCACGTGCCCTGTCCTGAGCCAGCTCTTTCCTTTTGTCTTCAAAAATACCAGGACTACTGAGCTGGAATGTCAGTTGGTTCCTGCCTTCTCTGTCACCTTGGATGGCAATGTCCTCCATTGAAGACAGCCATGAGATAGTTTCCATTTTTCCATTCCAGACAGATGTTCCACCCAGCGGAGTTGTTTGAACTGCAACATAGCTTTTATGCTGGAGATGTTTGCTTTTTTCAGAACGTCGCTATTGGTCATGAGGTCTTGCCTCTTGATGTCTGTGATGGTGCACAGACAATATAGGTGGAAACGCTCCGGAAGCTACTCTTGCTTTCTGTGCAGAACTCTGGCTTCAGATCAGCACGGAAGAGTGGTACAACCACCGCCATGAGCATTTGGATCTTAATTGACAATTGAAGAGCGATCATTCCAGAGCAACTCTGTAGCCACCCATGGGCACTGTTGACATTGACAAGACCGTGTTTCCATTCTTTTGCTACTATAGGATCATTGAAGATTAGGCTTTCAAGATACGTGCAGCGTTTAAAGACACTCGCAATCAGTGCTGAATTTGGGAGGGTTACGGCTTCCGTGTAATGGTTTGTGGTGACAGAACTCCGGGTTTTTCTTTTACTAAACAGGGTTACGATGACGGCCTTGGCTGCATCTGCAGAGTGCCAAACGACTTGGAGGGAGATTTTTTTTTGCCTGGGGGAGGAGGGGGGATAGGAGGGGGGGGGACTTACACACTCGTCTGCGAAAAGAAGTGTCTTTGTACAAACAAGCAATTTTCAGGGTGTGTATTACCCCTGTAAAAACTTTCATTGGTCTTCCGTTGCATTACGCTAAGGGAGATAACGAAATGAGCTGAGTGAGGACGCAACCTTGCTTCAGACTGTTTCTGACGAGGGGTGGGACGAATACCCTCGTGGGTGTAGCTGGAGGATTGCAAAGATCGCATCGGGGCAGCCCACACTTGACAAGGTCTTCCGGACCACAGAGCAGTTAACGTATCAAAAGGTTTGGTCAGCTCTGTGGAGGCTGCATGTGATCCCACTGACCCCATGGTCCGCTCTTCGCACCTCTCTAGGAAAGGTGGCAGTGTAGGAGACATCGGGTGATCTGTGATTTCTATATATATTTGTTTTTGCCATATAGGAATGATCTGTCAGGAGGACTCTCTCACGAATTTTTCCTTCTATGGACAACGCAATGACGAGTCTGTACTTGGATAAGTCAGATTCATCTACTTCGTTCTTGTATCGTGAGACATCGACAACGTCACAAAAGTCTTGTGGTACAAACTTTCTTTCCCAGCATGCAGTGAACAGGTCAGCCAGCCTTTCCAGTGTGACGTCAAGTCTTCTACTGGAATTCTGTCAATGCCAGGTGCCCGATTACACTAGGCGCTGTCACCTTCTGCCCTGGCTGATTGTTGTGGAAGACTCCTCTTAAATTTGGTGTTTGGCCCAGACAGAGAGAGAGAGAGAGAGAGAGAGAGAGAGAGAGAGAGAGGAGAGAGGGGAGAGAGAGAGAGAGAGAGAGAGTTCTGTTCGGCGAATATCTGTGAGGAGGGTGGCACCACATGAAGACTTAAGATGTGTTTGCACCCGGTGTGTTGGGCCATACATTGTATTCCCAGTGTCTGCAAAGTGCTGGGTTTGTTCTGCTCTGCCAGTCCATCCCCCCCCCCCCCCCCCCCCCCCCATTTCTTAGACCTTGTTCCAGACAGTGTTACAAGCATTTCTGTATACCGACTGGGCTTCTTGATCATCTAGACTGGCAAAAACTGTCATGTCGCCGGCTCTGTTTCCTTTTGGAGAATAACTTTGATCAGATAATTTTAAAAGAGAGGGTTAGTTATGAGCCATTTTGCGCCGAATATGAGAAGATAAATGGTTGCTCGTTCTTCGCTTTGATTGTCCTAAATATCGTTGGTTTTGCCTGAAGAAGACCCAGGGGTCAAAATGCATTGCGTTATGTCCTGTAATCTGTTTGCCTATATCGTCTGGCGGAACTAATGCCCTCTCTTTTAACATCTGCTTCGTTTTCTGCCCTCAGTCCTTGTTTGTTTTTATGTGTTGTTGTTTCATTTCTTGTTTGTTTGTATCTGTTTTGCTTTTTTCCTGCTTAAATGAGAATTCAACAACTTTATCATGAAGAACGGTGTTTAACTCTCTGCTTTGTTTCTGCACGCGTTGCTCCCGTTCATCGTCATCCCTGACCTTCCGCTGCTCCTTGAGCTTGCTCTGAAACTCTTCTGTCAGTTCGTAAAGTCTGTTAACCTGCGCTGCTTTCATAGGAGCCACGGCAGGAGAAAATCTGTGTTTACTTTCTTCAGGTGAGTGAACTGTGCTGGGTGGTCTCAACAAGAACAACAAGAACAAAAACAACAACAACAAGAACAACAACAACAATAACAATAACAACATCAACGACAACAACATAGCATTTATGAAGCGCCTTGCCAAAGATTCTAGGCGCTGACAATCCACACTGTCGTGTACACAACGGGCTGCCTACCTGGGTAGTGCCGACTGAAGAGTCGCCTGCCGGCGCTTCATTCAGTTGTTTCCCGTGTCATCCAGTCAATATCGTTCACTCAGTTTCTTTACTTCCTTCATTCTTTCAATTTCTCACGCAGGGTGCATGCTATGTGTAACGTGTCATCATACCAATGGCCAAACTGGCCTTCTTTTCCGAAAGTTGTTGACAGGATTTTACGTGTGTGCAAGATGTTATGCGTGCATTCACGCACGGAACCTCGGTTTATAGTCCCATTCGAAGGACTGAATGGGAGATGGAGTCAGAACCAATGTTAACTCAGAAGGTAAATCCCCCTGTAACGAAACGGCCCGGCGGAGATTTGAACATGCAATCCCAGGATCACCAAGATTACGAGTCCGGTGCTCTACCAACTGAGCTATTCCGGCCATATTCTTGAGGCGTCCCGTACCTGACTGAAGTCCTCATCAGCAGTACAGGACTAGAGTGCCCCGCTTTGCTTCCCTTGTCTTATTCATGACCTAAGTCCTGATCAGCAGTATGGGCTAGCATTCCCTGCTTTGTCTTAACGTGCATCTGGCTAACTCATTGCACGTTTACTTGCAACTTTAACCTCCAGTTGTTTCAATATGACTGTTTAGGACAGTTGGCACCATTACTACTATGTAGAAGCAACGTAAAGTTGTTCCATACTTTCAAACTTTATTGTTTGAGAACGAACTGTTCTGATGGGCTGAGTTACTTCAATTCTTCGTTAAAGGGACGTTGCTGGTTCATAGATGCACTGAACACATCGAACGCTTCAGTTCCATGTATAGACTGAGTACTTAAAGAGTAAAGAGACGGTTGAACAATGTACGTTGTGAAGTAAGACTGCATGACAAATACCGGTGATTTTACCGTTCTTCGTGGTATAGATTTGGAGAACATATATCAAAATGTACGTATCAAACATGCTACTAGAAATGTATTTATTGAAAGCGTCTCTTTTTTGCTTCTGAAAAGAACGCTGCTATGACCACACACACACACACACACACACACACACACACACACACACACACACACACACACACAGAAGCGCGCGCGGTCACACACACACACACACACACACACACACCACACACACACAACTACGCACACACACACACACACACACACACACACACACACACACACACACACACACACACTCATATACATACGCACAGAGAGAGAGAGAGAGAGAGAGAGAGAGAGAGAGAGAGAGAGAGAGGACAGGACAAGACAAGACAGGTTCAGACAAAAAAAGAAAGGAAAAGAAAGAAATACTAGTAAATTACATGAATATTTACAAGACGACGAGTTCCCAGCACACACGCCGTTTTACACATCGTACACGGGAGGTACGAAGGACATCCACACTCAATCGCAGTTGTTTCTGTGTACATGGTTAATTGGGTAGGTCTTGCATATTGTTCATCATGACAAGTGCAAGACGTAGCTTTCTGTTAGCAGATTCTTTTACTTGGTGTGATACAATTCACGGAACGTTATCATGTTAGTTTTTTGTATGCAATAGCGAGGGATCAGAGTATTTTATAAGCTGTTGAAATACACTTAAAACGTTGAAATCCATATCCACGTTACACAACAGATAAAAACATTCTCTTTTAGCATATTACAAAACTGGCCTCTCAGAATTGGTTATCTACGATACAATGTTCTGAGATGCAGAAGTATTAACAGTGACTGTTGTGGTAATTCAGATAGCTGTCAGGATGGAGGATATTCCTTAATAGTCGATAATATCAAATTAATTCGTTTCTTTTAATGTCACTCATGCATTGTTACATGTTGTGGTCTTTCAAAGAGCGTCATTTTTCAAAAGTTAAAGTCATTCTCTGAAAAAGTCCATTCAAATCAATTGTTCCAAAATCTTGCAAGTTCTAAATCATTTAGATGTATGTCGTGTATGAAGAAATCGTTTGGTAATTTTCATTACAATTTAAGTCCCACGTGAATCAATGCACAGTACTGGTCTTAATGTATGCAATAGGACCAACTGCATACAAAAATGATTGCATTTTAGACACAATCCTCGTTTTTGTTTGTTCAGTTGTTAGTTAATCGTAAGTGAACTGGACCCCATCACTTGGCGCCAGTTTAGGAAAGGTGACAACGAGAGTCTTTATGTCGAATATAGCATCACATCTGACATCTTCAGTAAGATCCTGTTTAAAACGAGTCACCGAAACAAAAGAGCAAACTCGTCATCAAGACCAGCATCTGAACTGTCAAGTTGGTACGTCAGACGGTAGCCCATTCCGGCAGTGAAGAAGGCTGCCTTGATGGCCCTGTTCAAACCTGGAGTAACTCCATAGAACCACTATTTAGACCAGCTCCCATGCAGTCGTGACATGACGGACAGGTCTACCGATCTGACACAACAGAAGGTCTCACGGACTCACACTAGGGACACGTGTGAAATATAAACGTGTATGTGCTGTGCTTTATCCTGAGGAGCCAGTGTACCCATCAAGGGTGTGTCAGTTGTGATGGGCTGTGACGAACAACAAGACACAGTCTGCGCACCCGATAAGTACAAGGAATTTTTGTGGTGGAATGAAAAGTCAGTAGTGATAGGCTGTACTATAAACAAATCGGCCAGACTTTGTGCATCTTATGACAGGTTACATTGCTTTTCTATAGCCCAGCCGACCATGAGGGCTCAATATCAGGGCTGAAATGCTGTTGTGAATTTAAAGTGTTATGATACTTTCTGTTATAGGCAGCATGATAAACTTCCACACGGTATTAATGTTCCTGGACATGAAGTGATTTTTTTATTCACTGGAAAAGATAAAGAACAGTGCACATCTGGAGTCAATGTCTTGATTTTTGTGTTGTAGAAGTTCTTAGACAGGTTGGGTGTTGTTGTTTTTTTCACGTGTGTGGCACAACGAAACTGGTCCTTCTGGTACTAACGAATAGAGTTTTGTGTTAAACTGAAAGCTAGCATACATATACATACTAATAGCATACATATAGCATACATAGTATCCACAATAGTAAGCAGTAAATCTTACTTTTGCAGAGGTTGAACGCTTGATCTCAGATATCTTTTACCTTGATTGACGAATTCGTGTTGTCATGGCGAACATTCATTTATGATCTTCAATAGGCGAGACCGAACTCTAGAAAAGAGCGTAGGCACTTTCGTTAATCAGTTAGTAAAGAAATCTACAGCAGTTTTCAATCATATTATGCAAGTTGCATAACAGACACTCACAAGCATGGAATCCTATTCCCCAAACTACTGCATCATGTCTCACCTTTTAGTACGAACATTGATTCTGTCGCTCACTGAACTATGATGCGTTTGCTGATATGACAGGAGGCAAAGTTTTGAAACCCCCAGTTATGCAGTCCTCTTATTTCCTGTGCTTGATGCTGGCAACCACATCCAGACGCTGTCAGTGTTGGTTTGTGACTCTGATACCCTGTGAGGACATACGAAAAACCTGAAAGTGATGTCCCTATATGAGTGATATATTGGGCTGTAGTGGAAAATTGTCTGATATCTTAAGAGATCTGTCCATTGTTCAACCTTTCCTGTTTACGTGATCGTCATGTATTTCATGTGTCTTTCAGCAATGATAAGTAATATGAAAACCACAATCAGCAAATGGTGAATGTTTGGTTGTGGCTGTAGAGTTGATCATACAGCAATGTTCTGTAGTGAGCGAAACCCCTACGCCTACAGGTTATTACGCTAGCAGCAACACTAACAGCATTTTTTTCAGAGCCAGAATAGAATGTAAATTTCAAGTTTATATCATTCCACTATGTATCATTGATTTTCAAACGCAGTGTGCTGATTGAATACTCAACATTCCATATCTGTTTTAATTTTTTGTATGTACTTGTTTCTAAGTAGTGGGGGAAAACAAGTGCAGGCTAACAATTCTTCAGTCATTATAGTAATGACTTGGCAAAGATTTGAACTTTTAGAGAAAAAAAAATTGAAGATGAAGAAAATGGGGGAATATATTATAAATATGAGAAACCCTTCTCTAGTTGCCTGAGGGAACCATCGTAATCCCTCATGAAGGCTGATCTAATAGCATTGCCTGCCCCTAGGCTTTTCGTCCGCTGGATCGGACTCATCAGGAAGACATGGCTGATTGTGTCTGTGCTCTCGGTGTCAAATAGAGACACGCCACAGTCCATAATTCTGTGGTGTTCTCGCCACCAAGGCTTCAAAAAAGAATCCAACAGCACCCCCAAAGCAGCCAGTGAAGGGTAGTAAATGGAACAAAACGAAAGTGTGGAGAGGAAAAAACTTGCTGAAAAACTAAAAGCTTTATGCAAACAGTATAAAATGTAGGGGTCAATCTTTGAGCCTATGCTTGAGGATCCATTCAAGGATGCAAGGGAGATCGAAAGATATGGAACAGTCTGAGTGGTCAGCTCTGCTGTTCAATAACTCAAGCTTTGTGAGAGGCTAAGAATTGTACAGAACAACCTTTACATGGATCTCCTAACAGATGGAATCTCCCACTGATTGACCAAACAATATAATGCTGAACAATTAAGTAGTGGTGGAAAACAAGTGCAGGCTAACAATTCTTCAATCATTATAGTAATGACTTGACAAAGACTTGAACTTTTAGAAAAAAATTGAATATGAAAAAAATGGGGGGAATATATTATAAATATGAGAAACCCTTCACTAGCTGCCTGAGGGACCATTGTAATCCATCCTGAAGGCTGATCTAATAGCATTGCCTGCTCCCAGGCTTTTCGTCCGCTGATTCGGACTCATCAGGGAGACACGGCTGATTGTGTCTATGCTCTCGGTGTCAAATAGAGACGCGCCACAGCCAATAATTCTGTGGTGTTCTCGCCACCAAGGCTTCAAAAAATCCAACAGCACCCCCAAAGCAGCCAGTGAAGGGTAGTAAATGGAACAAAACGAAAGTGTGGAGAGGGAAAAGTTGCTGAAAAACTAAAAGCTTTATGCAAACAGTATGAAATGTAGGGGTCAATCGTTGAGCCTATGCTTGAGGATCCATTCAAGGATGCAAGGGAGATCGAAAGATATGGAACAGTCTGAGTGGTCAGAAAAGTAAACTGTGATTGGACTCCAACATAGTATAAATCGGTGGTCGATATTAGATTTTTAATGCGAAATAAAATCCTGTAATCTGTACCATGTGGTGAAAGTCATACCGTTTATTTTTAATTCGTAAATAAGATGTCGCTGATTCCAGTCTGGTACCTTTCAGACTTGGAGTGAGTTCCTTCAGATCATCCAGAATGACCTAAAACGTGTTGCTGTTAGAGACAAGCAAGCTCTATCTATTTGGCTCCTGAATTACTACCTGGGTGTACCGTGACCTGAGTGAGCGGAGAATAAGCAATGTGACAGTACACCTGGATATGTGGCGACCAGAAAGAGTAGAACGGGAGTAATGTAACAGACTAACCTGAGGTAGACGGGGTATGCGATGGCCGGAATGAGTGAGGACAGAGTAATGCAATGGGACCACCTGCGTTGGACTGAGTAATTGGTGCCATAATGAGTGGTAAAGGAATAATGTAATGGGACAACCTGCGTTGGACTGAGTAATTGGTGACCATAATGAGTGGTAAAGGAGTAAAGTAATGGGACAACCTGCGTTGGACTGAGTAATTGGTGACCATAATGAGTGGTAAAGGAGTAATGTAATGGGACAACCTGCGTTGGACTGAGTAATTGGTGACCATAATGAGTGGTAAAGGAGTAATGTAATGGGACAACCTGCGTTGGACTGAGTAATTGGTGACCATAATGAGTGGTAAAGGAGTAATGTAATAGGACTGTCTGAGTTGGACTGAGTAATTGGTGACCATAATGAGTGGTAAAGGAGTAATGTAATAGGACTGTCTGAGTTGGACTGAGTAATTGGTGACCATAATGAGTGGTAAAGGAGTAATGTAATAGGACTGTCTGAGTTGGACTGAGTAATTGGTGACCATAATTGAGTGGTTAAAGGAGTAATGTAATAGGACTGTCTGAGTTGGACTGAGTAATTGGTGACCATAATGAGTGGTAAAGGAGTAATGTAATAGGACTGTCTGAGTTGGACTGAGTAATTGGTGACCATAATGAGTGGTAAAGGAGTAATGTAATAGGACTGTCTGAGTTGGACTGAGTAATTGGTGACCATAATGAGTGGTAAAGGAGTAATGTAATAGGACTGTCTGAGTTGGACTGAGTAATTGGTGACCATAATGAGTGGTAAAGGAGTAATGTAATAGGACTGTCTGAGTTGGACTGAGTAATTGGTGACCATAATGAGTGGTAAAGGAGTAATGTAATAGGACTGTCTGAGTTGGACTGGGTATGTGGTGGCCTAAATGAGTGGAAGGGCAGTAATGTGACAGGACACACCTTGGCTGGAGGGCATGGTGGTCTGAATGGATGAAGAAGGGCGAAATGCATTGACGAGCACCAAAGATGAAACAGCTGAAAGGTGAAAGACACACACACGCGCGCGCAGCGCACGCACGCATGCACGCAAACACACACACACACACACACACACCACACACACACACACACACACACAAATCTCTCTCTTTCTCTTTACACACACACACACACACACACACACACACACACACACACACAACACATATATATATATATATATATATATATATGTGTGTGTGTGTGTGTGTGTGTGTGTGTGTGTGTGTGTGTGTGTGTGTGTGTGTGTGTTCACTTAGTGGTCAATGTCATAATGTAATCTGAAGAAAGCTGTGGGCCCGTGATCAGCTCGCTGTCGTCATTTTACAACAATCGACATTGCGCTGACATGGATCCTACAGACAGACAGAATCAGTCAACATTGCGCTGCAGACAGACAGAATCAGTCAGACAGAATCAGTCAACATTGGGCTGACATGGATCCTACAGACAGACAGAATCAGTCAACATTGCGCTGACATGGATCCTACAGACAGACAGAATCAGTCAACATTGCGCTGACAGGCAGAGTCACTCAACATTGCGATGACAGGCAGAATCAGTCAACATTGCGCTGACATGGACTCCACAACCACGCAGAATCAGTCAACACTGGGCTGACATGGATCACACACACACAGGCGGAATCAGTCAACATTGCGCTGACACGGATCCTACAGACAGGCAGAATCAGTTAACACTGGGCTGACATGGATCCCACAGACAGGCAGAATCAGTTAACATCAGGCTGACATGGATCCCACAGACAGGCAGAATCAGTCAACACTGGGCTGACATGGATCCCACAGACAGGCAGAATCAGCCATCACTGGGCTGACATGGATCCCACAGACAGGCAGAATCAGTCAACATCAGGCTGACATGGATCCCACAGACAGGCAGAATCAGTCAACACTGGGCTGACATGGATCCGAAAGACAGGCAGAATCAGTCAACACTGGGCTGACATGGATCCCACAGACAGGTAGAATCAGTCAACACTGGGCTGACATGGATCCCACAGACAGGCAGAATCAGTCAACACTGGGCTGACATGGATCCCACAGACAGGCAGAACCAGTCGACACTGTTGCTGACATGGATCCCACAAACAGGTAGAACCAGTCAACATTTGGCTGACTTGGATCCCACAGACAGGCAGAATCAGTAAACATTGGGCTGACATGGATCCCACATAAAGGCAGAATCAGTCAACACTGGGCTGACTTGGATCCCACAGACAGGCAGAACCAGTCAACATCAGGCTGACATGAATCCCACAGACAGGCAGAATCAGTCAACATCAGGCTGACATGGATCCCACAGACAGGCAGAACCAGTCAACATTGGGCTGACATGGATCCCACAGACAGGCAGAATCAGTCAACATTGGGCTGACATGGATCCCACAGACAGGCAGAATCAGTCAACATTGGGCTGACATGGATCCCACAGACAGGCAGAATCAGTCAACATTGGACTGACTTGGATCCCACAGACAGGCAGATCAGTCAACACTGGGCTGACTTGGATCCCACAGACAGGCAAGAACAGTCAGCACCTGGGCTGACATGGATCCGACAGACAGGTGGAATTAGTTATACTAATACAACATAGATCACAGGACAGGCAGAATGAGTTGACACTTGACCAGCACGGATCCATAGACAGGTAGAGTAATTTGACACTGGGCCAACATAGATCACACAGGACAGACAGAATTCAGCTGACACTGGGCCAACATGGATCACACAGACAGACAGACGTAATTTCAGCTGACACGGGCCAACATAGATCACACAGACAGACAGACAGAATTCAGCTGACACAGGGCCAACATAGATCACACAGACAGACAGACAGAATTCAGCTGACACAGGGCCAACATAGATCACACAGACAGACAGACAGAATTCAGCTGACACAGGGCCAACATGGATCACACAGACAGACAGACAGAATTCAGCTGACACTGGGCCAACATAGATCACACAGACAGACAGACAGAATTCAGCTGACACATGGCCAACATGGATCACACAGACAGACAGACAGAATTCAGCTGACACAGGGCCAACATGGATCACACAGACAGACAGACAGAATTCAGCTGACACAGGGCCAACATGGATCACACAGACAGACAGACAGAATTCAGCTGACACAGGGCCAACATGGATCACACAGACAGACAGACAGAATTCAGCTGACACAGGGCCAACATGGATCACACAGACAGACAGACAGAATTCAGCTGACACAGGGCCAACATGGATCACACAGACAGACAGACAGAATTCAGCTGACACAGGGCCAACATAGATCACACAGACAGACAGACAGAATTCAGCTGACACAGGGCCAACATAGATCACACAGACAGACAGACAGAATTCAGCTGACACAGGGCCAACATGGATCACACAGACAGACAGACAGAATTCAGCTGACACAGGGCCAACATGGATCACACAGACAGACAGACAGAATTCAGCTGACACAGGGCCAACGTGGATGGCTCAGACAGACAAAATCAGTTGAACTAGGCCAACATGGATCACTCAGACAAGTAGAATCAGTTGACAGGTAGAATCAGTTGACACTAAGCCAGCATAGATCATCTCTGAGACAGGCAGATCAGTTGACAATGGGCCAACATGGATCACTGAGACAGGATTTGTCACAAACTGGCCGCCATTCTGCAGTGGTCAGGTTCGCAGGCTTGCAGCCTGGGAGGTGGTCAGTTCAGTCATTACAGATTTATGACTCCATGCTATGTTATCGCTTGCCTTGCTCCTGCTTAGAATATTTGTGAGTGTTTGGCTCAAAAGGAAAGACTGAAACCACGATGTCGAGTGTCTTACACATAACAAACGCATCTATGACAGTTTTTGCTCAGATTTTGACCTACACTTCAGGTATCCATGTCTCTCAGGCCTGATATACATCAGGATACATTATGAGAGGTGGAGTAGAGAATATCCTAAACATATCGGTTCAGGTGAGCATGGATTTCGAAAGCATCATCTTCATCAGCCGCATCATTGTTAAACAGCACAGAAACATATATCGACGCCTGGACATCCCTGGACTCTGTTGTTCTTCATTGCCTGTTCCTCTGGTGACCTCACCGTGGACTTCCTCTTTACATTCATGGCCGAGGCGTGCTCATGTCAGTGTTATTGGTACTGGCAAGTTCATGAGGCCTGTACTAAGCCAGATATGGTGGTTGAATACGAACAGACTCAGACTTTATTGTTGAAATATCTCTGCTTGGGAAAAAAATTCCTCGTAATCACCGAACTCCAACGGGAAGAGATGCGCAATGGAAATGAGCCTTTAAAAACTTTTAGTCACTTTAACACAACAATTACATAACTGAATTACCTTTAACCATAAACGAACAAATATACAAACACCCACTGTTCCTTTCACTCCTAACCCGATGAGAAAAGACAGAAAGAAACTGGAATGCATTCGCTATTTTTTTAAAATTCAAATCAACTTAAGAGTTTTAACAATAAGTAAAGACGTTCAAACACCAATACTCAGACTTACTCCATGCACACTTCTAAAGCCAACTTTTTTCCATCATTTTTTTTATGTCAAGTCATCTAAGAAGGTCTGTATATCTGCAGTCTTAAGAAGTGTCAAAAGGTCACATGTGTACTGTTTTTCCTGGGAGTCCATGGATGTCCAGAGAAGGATCAGGTCTACAGTTGCCGAGGACAAGCGCTACCCATCCAGGAGCCCATAGTCGTCCTAGCCGGGATCAGGTCTACAGCTGCCCCGCACCAGCGCCCTCCATCCAGTAGTCCGTGCTCATCCAGGTAAGGATCAGGCCTACCATTGCCCTGTATCAGTGCCATCCATCCAAGATTCCATGAACGTTCTGGTAAGGATCAGGCCTACCATTGCCCTGTACCAGTGCCATCCATCCAGGATTCCATGAACGTTCTGGTAAGGATCAGGCCTACCATTGCCCTGTACCAGTGCCATCCATCCAGGATTCCATGAACGTTTTGGTAAGGATCAGGTCTACCATTGCCCTGTACCAGTGCCACCCATCCAAGACTCCATGAACGTTTTGGTAAGGATCAGGCCTACCATTGCCCTGTACCAGCGCCACTCATCCAGGACTCAACGGGCTTCCTGGCAGGATCAGATGTTGCCCAGGATCAAGCACCACTCATCCAGGAATCCATGAACGCTCAGGCAATGATCAGGTCTACTATAGCCCTGTACCAGTGCCACCCATCTAGGACTCCATGGACTTTCTGGTAAGGATCAGATGTTGCCCGGGATCAGCACCGCTCATCCAGGAATCCATGAACGCCCAGGCAGGATCAGTTCACACGTTGCCCAGGACCAGCGGTGCCCATCCCAGAGTCCAGAGATGTCCAGGCGTGGATCAGGTCCACCGCTGCCAAGCACCAGCGCCACCCATCCCCGTGAGTCTGCTGCAGCCACCCACGTCAGCAACACCGGAAATCACCAGCTTCATCCTGGTTTCCTGCTTTCTGTTGAAAAGACAGCAAGACGAAATGCTGGAGGAGTTGTTCTCCTTAGATTGAGTGGTCTTGAAAGTGTTGAAACAGAATAAGAATCTGGAAGAGGTGCGATTGTGTTTGTGTGTGTGTGTGTGTGTGTGTATGTGTGTGTGTGTGTGTGTGTGTGTGTGTGTACGCGCGCGCGCGCGCGCGCTTGAGGCGCGTGCTTTTGTGTGTGTGTGTGTGTGTGTGTGTGTGTGTGTGTGTGTGTGTGTGTGTGTGTGTGTGTGCTCGCGCGCGCGCGTGTGTGTGTTGAAGAGAACTTCAAATAAACATCCCCTTTACTTGACACACACCTCAATAGCTTAAATATAAAAATAGAGAGAGCTGGCTACTCCATATCCCAACCCCAAACTTAGAATCCATAGAATACAGCGCTGTGCTCGTCTGATCAATGCTTAGAGACCTCAACGATGGGAAATGCCTGAAGACATACATAGCTTAGCCATTACCCACATGAACGAAAGCGCCTGGTTTGTTTTCTGTTTTGTGCGGACAAGTTCGATCCCAGACTGAAATTCCAACCGCTCGACAAGGCCTGCAATTTCCGAATGCCTGTTGTAAAACTTTCAGAGTTACAAGGTCTCACAGGATTTCGTTAAAAGCGAGGAAGTTTGGTCATGTAATAGAAGCCGGGAGCAAGACCTCAAATACTCCTCTAATATCGGACAAACATGTGATAAACGAGCTGCACGATTTGATCTTGAAGCACGTGAAGATTCGCGTTCTGCTTTTAGTTTCAAAGTTAAAGCCCCACTTTCAGCTTATTACAGATGGCAGCTCCTCGTGGCTTTGGTGAGAGTGCAGGGTTAGGTCTCCAAAACATATCAAATTTCCCAGGGTTTGCAGCTCTTGTAAAGATCATCAATCCGAAAGCATGACACGTATGCACAAACAGGGGCCTCATACTGGACAATATCCTTGTTGACTTGAGAGAGAGAGAGAGAGAGAGAGAGAGAGAGAGAGAGAGAGAGAGAGAGAGAGAGAAGAGGAGGATGGAGTTTGGGGATGAGTGGTTGAAGATTGGGGAGGCAGAGGAAGATGGAGGTGTCGAACGAAGGGGAGCGGGATCAAGTTAATGTGAGTATTGCATGTATGATGTATTCACACGAATGTACCAAATGTATTCGTGTGTTTGATTATTCACATATACATCATCATTAATACTGAACATCAACTTCATGTTGTGTTCGGTAAGGCCACAACTTATTACAAAATAAAAAATCACAATGCCACTCACTAATTTTCGGCCACGTGGCCTTTTTCAAGAGAAAAAAACAAAAACAATCCAACTACGTGATGTCCATCTTTTTTTCTCTTGAAAAAGGCCACGTGGCCGAAAATTAGATGAGTGGCATTGTGATTTTCTATAATGTTTTCTTCCCTTTGGAGGACTATTGCTTTTGTTTATTACAAAATAAATTAAAAAAAATGGATAGGTGTGTAAGGACAGTCCAATACATCTATATGTAATTAGTTACGCGGCTTTGTGAGAAAGAAACAAGAAAAACATGATTTTTTGGTGACCTCAAAAAGACCTTAACATGTGTAACACAGTATGTATTAAGAGAACCAGAATGATTTGTTCTGCTGCATTAGATCAAAGAATGTGATCAGGTATTACGTGCTGGTCACACACACACACACACACACACAAAAATGTTTAGGTATATTTCGTTTTAAAAGCGTCGATTTCCTATTTATGTGGTAAGGAATGAAGTTTTCTACATGAAGTTTTCTGTTTCGACAAAATTTCTTTTTGGGTATGTCAGTTTCAAAATTCGTTTCTTTATTGTCAAAACATGACGTGGCTTTTAAATTGCTTCCAAGTTCATTATTCTTATAGGTGTATGGTGTTCTTGTAAAGATAGGATGGAATTAAAATATTCAAGAATATAATTCTATAATGTATAACTTTCTTGTAAAGATAGGCAGGCATTCAAATAAATAGATCTGGAAAAGCGCTTTGCCCCATGTGTATCCACTATGTCAGCTTTTTCATTATAACAAAACGAACAGTGAGGCCGAATCCAGCAAAAACTAATTTCAATGCCCCTCAAAACTAGTATATTGATTACATGATTTATTTCAATTATCTGATCTTGCCTGCAAGTTTAATTATTGCAAGAACCGACAATAAATCCACATAAAAGAGAATTTGAAATATACTTCGTGGACAGTTAATGATGTTAGGAAAATTCATCACATTGCCATGAGTTCAGCCATAAAAATTGTATTGTGCGCTCCAGTCTGAAATGACTTTTCTATTCTTAAATTGGGTAATATATATGCCGATCACACATATTTTTCTGTTACTCGTCCATCTGTAAATGCTGTCACATGATCAAGATGTTTTTCTTTAACATGAAATTTAACATGGCACGCTAAACTGTTTACAGTTTCATCCTTCCTTTCAAATCAGTGTGGTCAGTATCAATAGAGACTCTTTACAGTACCTATTTCGGTATTGGGGAGAAAACAGTTCTGACAAACACGCAATTATATTCAAGAGTAATCCTAGGGTCTTTCATAGCTTCAGATTTTTTTTTTTTGTTACAAGACTAATTTGAGAGGAGACTGATTTCGCTCTATTTGGAAAATCAGTGTCGGACCTAAATTTCAGTTTTCACATTAGACTCAATTGACGCATTTCTCACAAAGAGCAATGTATGTAATTTTTCTCAAGATCTCAACCTTGTTATATGTGGAGGCAGATGACGGGTGTACTGGAAGTTCTAATGCGAGATTCGATGCCTTGCGCTCTATTCCTTGCAGTTTTCAATTAAACATTTTGAAGCATTCAAATATCTATTGTGCATATGTCATTTCAGAGCTTATCAGCGATTTACAAAGATGAATCAATATGGATGGATCTTGTCCCAACTCTTTTTTTTTTCTTCGATACTTTTCAGAACATTTCAAGCCTTTCTCGTTTCTGACAATAAATAATCTGTGTTGATTCCAAGATAGTGTCTTTCTGGATTAAAACCACTGTTTAAAAAGAAAGACATTTGTTTGTTTGTTTTTGTTTTTGCTGTGTTTTTTTGTGTGAAGACAAATGTGATCCATTATTTATTGTATATTCTCTAGCCTTATCAAGCTCTCTTTGATGAAACCTTTTGGTGTAATCTATACTACGTAGAAGGGTTTTCTCTTTTTAATTCACTTCCATTCACATGCAGTGTCATCTACATATTAATCCGAAACAACATTTTTAGATGCGTTGCTTGTCACGTCATGCCTTAGGATTAAACATAGAGAGCTAAACCTAAACTGACTCGAGGGATTTCCACTTCAAGAGGTTTTTTTTTGTGATACATGTATTCCAAATTTTTGTTTGTATTTCTTTCGTTTTATTCTCTATTTCACGTTTGTGCTTACAAGAAAAAGCCAGAAACGCATGTAGCCACGCCACTGGATATTCAGCTGGAACTATTTGACAGAATCACTGTGCCTGGGTTATTGTATGTTGTGAAACATGGTATTCCAGTATGACGAACTTAGATAGATAAGTACAAACATAACTTGTGAAGCCTCATCATACAGATGTTTCCGGACAACGTTGAACTTTATTGTAATTAAAGTAACGAGACATATCGTGAAACTTGGAAACAACTTTCCTCATTCAACGCCTTCTTCCTTGCGCTGACTTGAAGCGATCTGAAGCGATCAAAGCTAAATGAATTTTCGTTATTTTATATCGTTTGTGTCTCACCTGAAGAAGACCCTAAGAGTCAAACGCGTTTGTGTTTGTCTTGTGACTCGTTGTCCACGTTTCTCTGGCGTTCGCTAACATTTATTTAAGATTTATTTGACCATTATATGCAAATGTAGGAAGGTTTCTAATTCTAACCTCGTAGAAAAAAGCAACTTTGGTTTTCTTAAGTTACACTTTAGTTTCCGAAAAAGAAATGATACTGAGACACATGCATCCAAAGCTTTCTGTATTCTTCAGTGCTATCACCACAAATCGCAGTGTCATCTGCATACAACAATGAAAATATCTTCAGCATCACACTTTCATCAATGTTATCACTAAATGTCTACATGTTTAAACCAAGGAGTTCATGCCATTCGTTTTGTTGTTGTTGTTTTGAAAATCAAATGCTTGTAAATAGTATTGGAGACAAATTCTCTCCCTTGCGGACTCCAGTAGAGCGTTGCAAACAATCAGAATACATTACCAACCTCAGCATGAGCGTATATATCTCGATGACACCTAACATTTTACCAGAAATACCACTGTTAAAACCTTTTGCCACAAGAAGCTTTTTTCAGTTCTATCAAAGCTTTCTCATATCTTAAAATACACATCACAGTCCCTTTTCTTTTTGTAATGGAAAAATTCAACAACAAAACCGAGTATAAAAACGTGGTCCACAGTTAAGTAATTACCTTTCAACTCAACCAGATCAAGGGCAATAGTAGCATTTTCAGAAAAGAATTTCACATTTCGATTATTGATATTTGTGAAAATCTTGACAAAGCAACAAAAAATAGTTGTTCCACAGTAATCGCCAGAGTCCGTTTCATCGCCAGTTTGTTTCTAAATGGGTTGAATAATGCCAAATTTCCAGCCCTTTAGCATTTTTGTATTATGAAGAATGATATTAAACAATTATGTAAAAGAAATACACATTTCACCAGAAATGTTACTGTTTTCACTACTCTCTCTCTCTCTCTCTCTCTCTCTCTCTCTCTCTGTGTGGTGTGTGTGTGTGTGTGTGTGTGTGTGTGTGTGTGTGTGTGTAAGGGCTGTTAGCGGGTGGGAAAGGTTACTCTGTCACATCTCTGGTTTCACACACACACACACACACACACACACACACACACACACACACACACACACACACACACACACACACGATAAACATGCATAGATTGTGTTTAGTTGCAAAGTTTCTCTTCTTTTCTTCTTCTCTTCTTCGTTGTAGTCGTCGTCGCCATTATCATCTTCTTCTTCTTGTTATTGTTATGATAATGATAATATCATAATAATAATAATAAATAAATAACAATAATACAACAACAGCAATAATAACAATATCAGTAATGATAATGATAATAAACAACAACAACAACAACAAAAAGAAAATGATAATGAAGAATAGTAAGAATAATGATAATAATAATAAATAATGATAATAATAATAATAATAAATAATAATGATAATGATAATCATAGTAATGATAGATAATGAAATGATAAATGTGATGATGATGATGATGATGATGATGATAGAATGATATAAAGAATAATAACAATGAATAATAAAATAACAATAACAATATAATGATGATGATGATGATGATGATGATGATGATGATGATGATGATGATGATGATGATGATTCCTTCTGTTAGTCCAGGGACAGAGCAGTGAAACAGCTTAACAAAGACTTCCTTTTATTGGTCTGTCAGGGATACCCCACTATGACATAGAATCAGAGACTTGTCTTAAAGCTGTGTACCCAGGGACAGAGCAATGAAGACAGGTTAAAAAGCTTTCTTTTAATTGGTCTGTCGGGGATTATCCCCACACTAAAATGGAATCATTGACTTGACTGGAAGCTGAGTACACTGGGACAGAGCAGTGGATGCAGCTTAAAACGTTCCTTATTATTTGTCTACCATAAACCCTCCACTATGAAATGCAGTCAGTGACCCGTCATGAAGAGCAGTGAAGACGGCTTTAAACATTCCTTGTCACTGGTCTGTCCAGGATCCCTCGCTATGAAATAAGACTCAGTGCCCTGGGGTTCAAGTACAGAGCTGGCATGATCACACCGACCTACAGCGCTATGATGGTGAAGGAATAAAGAGGGCGACCTGGGACATGCAGGTTGTAGTCATGTGAATGTCCACACAGTTTGAAAGCAGGTGGTAAGGAGAGTTACTCCAGTCTCTGATGAAGACCCTGGCAAGCGACTGGAGCAACTGTCCCATTTCAACAAAGTCTGTTTTTCGTGATTTTCCATATGTCAGCTGATCAACTGTGTTCATTCATCAAATCTGTCTTTGGTATGTCTCCATGTGTCAGCCTACCAACTGTCCCATTTCAGTGACGTCAGTCTTTGCTATGTCTCCATATGTCAGCTGACCAACTGTCCCGTTTCAGTAACATCTGCCTCGCTGTCTCCGTTTGTCAGCTGATCACCTGTCCTGTTTGAGTGAAGTCTGCTTTTGCTATGTCTCTGTGCGTAAGCTGATCAGCTGCCCATTTCAGTGAAGTCTGCCTTTGCTTTCTACATGTGTCAGCCGATCAACTGTCCCATTTCAGTGACGTGTGGCGTTCCTACGTCTCCACAAGTCAGGAGCAGCCAACGGATTCTTTTCAAGTGGTGTGTTTTTCACAGTGCACAATTTCGACATAGGTGGGACATCGTAGGGGGGAGTTTATAACACAATCCACAATACAAACAGATCTATAATAACAAAAAGAGAGGGACACTGGCGGATTGAACACTCCGTCTTGGTACGAGCGAGTTAAAAATCCCCACCAGGCCCTGCCAAAAATTAATTAGATTTTTGTTAGTGCATATCATCACGAACTGACTAATATTTGCCATCCCTTGCACACCTTACAAAAAACTATGGACTCTCTTACTTGTCAAAACGGAGGTGAGTTCACAGGGGTTCATTCATTTACTCAATTATTTATTTTTTGTATTGAACAATTCTGTTTTATCCACTCGCAGTTTTTGGTCATCTCATTAATTCGGTTACTCATACATTGTGATATTTATTCTAATTTATACGCAGGCTTAAAACAAATAAGATTATTTGAACATTTCCTGTTTTCCAAATTTTCACGACAGAAATATTTCCATAGATACTGCCAGTTCCAGGAGGGTAGTGTCATCATGGTGCAGTTGTGGACTGTCTGCTCCATGTCATAGTCAGTGGCAGCTATCACCTTCTCCGTCACATGACTGTGTTCACAGCAAATCAACGTCAGTGGCGCTACATCCACTACATTGTTGCGTTCACTGCAAACATCAGCACTAAATGACATCATTGTCATTGCTGGGGTGGAGCAGTGCTCAGAAATATCTTTTTGCCACAGAGAATAAGCGCAAAAACTGTAATGTTATATTTTGAAACTCTGCTCTGAACTTGGAACCTGTTAGACAATACAAGTAGAAGTTAACGGCACTGTTGGAATACCACAGCACGTGGCAGACTGCTGAGAAGACTATGTATTCTCCATTTCGAATTGGGTCAGACCAATCAACATATGGATGAGTAATTCTGTACACTACTTGTGGTATTGTCAGGAGGAAAAAACAAACACTAGTAGCGATCAAGGTGATAGTCATATTCACCACTTTTTGTTGTCTGGAATCTTGGGCCACTTGTTGTACAGAAGGATGTATGCCTCTTATAGCAGAGCTGACCATGGTCCAGAGAAGAACACTGTTGCTGATTCCCAACAACACGAACGGTAGTAAACAGCTTTCAATCATGACTATCCAAGACCAAACAAATGTATTAAACCAGTAATATGTTTTTGATAAAGCTACAAGACAGCATGTGTTGCCACAAAATCCTATATCGAATCCATAGAGGAGGTGACAGTGAATTAAAATGATAACAATGGTCATTACGCCAGCGGCAGCACGTGACATTCCCTTGGTCCACACAGCATTGACACGAAGTGGCCACAGCACAGAAGCTGCTCTTAACGTAGTAAGTGCCACAAGCATCCACGGAGATAAAGTCTTCGTTGTGGCGAACATCAGCTTGTACACTTTACACTGCCAGGAACCGAGGGCTTTAAAGGCGGGCACATCGAATGCTCTGTAGAGCAAAGCGTTGAGGGGATCCATAGCTAATATCAGCTGATCCGAGCAGGCCAAAACTCCGAAGAAAACACCGTAAGTAGATGCCGGGAGACGTATCATGATCAAAAGAATGAACACGTTTCCAAATGTACCGAACACAAACACAAGAGGATTACCGATGTCCCAAATCAGGATACCTAGCTCTAGAAAAGGTTCGCGTTGATCATACCAACGCTCCCAGTTAAAATGGCTGTGGTCCTCCGTACTAACCGAGGTATTGAAATCTGCGGTTAGTGGATTTTATTTAGTTATGGTGTTTGAGGTTGTATTTCATTTCAATGAATGCATGAGATTAAAATAAAATGAATAAAATAGGATAACAGGAAAAAAAATACAATATAACAACAACACCCCCCCCCCCACCCCGAAACAAACAAACAAAACAAAAACCCAAACAAACACACAAAAGACGATTAAGTTGTGATAAACTTTATAATGCCAGGTGCAATACTAATTACAACAATAACTATGGATGGACAGAATAGTGAACACGTATAAAACACATGATAAACATGTTTCAAAGCTATCAGTAATCAAACATGGTGTCGAACAGCTACACACATCTTATTATAATAATAAATAATAATAATGTATAATACTTATATAGCGCATTTCTTGTTACACAACTCAATGCGCTTACATCCACCATTTGCACTTATTCATCAACACTCGTTTACACAACGGGCTGCCTACCTGGTAGTGCCGACTGAAGAGCTGCCAGCTGGCGCTTCATTCAGTCGTTTCCCGTGTCATCCAGTCAATATCGTTCACTCAGTTTCTTACTTCCTTCATTCTTTTTTTCATTTCTTACGCAGGGTGCATGCTGTGTGTAACGTGTCATCCATACCAACGGCCAAACTGGCCTACTCTTCCGAAAGTTGGTGATGGGATTTACGTGTGTGCAAGATATTATGCGTGCGTTCACACACGGAACCTCGTTTATAGTCTCATTCGAAGGACTGTATGGAAATGGAGTCAGAACTAATGTTAACTCCGAGGAAAAATCCCCTGTACCGAAACGCCCCGGCAGAGATTCGAACCCGCAACCCCGTGATCACCAAGATTACGAGTCAGGCGCTCTACCAACTGAGCTATTCCGGCTCCCAAAATCACTGCACCTTTAAAACGCACAGATCATAAGATTGAATTCTTTAAGACATAAATAAGAGTTAAAGATGACAATCAAAGATTAGAAAATCCCCATCTTCCCATACTATCTCCCGCCTACATATACAGACCCACACACACACACACACACACACACACACACACACACACACACACACACACACACACACACCCTGGCACTCCATGTTTATAAAGCTCAGAAAATACTAGAGACTGCACCGTCGTAGTTCGTCTATTTAATGTACATTTCTTATTGTATCTAACATGGTAGTCGTTTTCCTTACTCGAAATGTTACTCTGCTTCCAGTTACATAGTGCACTGTTAAAACTTTTTTTTAATACGTATCCCTTCAGCTAGGAGCCTTGGCCTACGTGAGCGCTTACACACACACACACACACACACACACACACACACACACACACACACACACACAAAGGGGACATGATAATTCATTGTAACTTACGTTTTTGTAGCGATTGGCATGTACCTTAATTTCAGAATCCAAATCTAAATCTAGTGAAAGTAAATCGTGAATGCCCATTCATATCAGGGAAAACGAAATTCTCTATTAAATGTGAGGAACTGTAAACTTCGTACACATCAAATGTGTTACTTTACTGAATATGACTCTCCTTATTTGCCATCTACTGTCGATCAATCTTTGTCAAATTGTTTGGATAAACTGACTTCTTCTCCTACTCCTTTATATATCTAGGCATACCTTTATCCCAGGTCACACACACACACACACACACACACACACACACACACACACACACACACACACACACACACATAAAAAAAATGCGTACATTTGAAAATCAGTTACTTTTGCTCCTTGAGTCGAGATCAAAGGGCGTATTATACACTGTTCGTGGCAATTTATCATTATTCATGTGTAATAACTTTAACCAGTAACAGATACTTTTAACTGCAGAATTAATGTATTTTGAGTGTAGACTCGTTTCCCCGCACGCTAAATCATTTGGCGTTCTAAATTTTACACCCAGAAACTTTTTGATCTAGTCAAATGAACTGATTCACAAAGAACGACAGCATTTTTATGTAAAGCCCATAGCTCCGAACCATTTTGCACAACGAGTTGAATCTGTGCATAAGAAAAACATCTGTGAATGAAAAACACAACGCTTCCACAGAGTCTTTATCTAATACAAACAATTTCTTCATCACGTATAATAACACATTCCTAACTACTAGAAAGGTCTCAACATGCAGCTAAAAAACTCAACCGAGCAGGGAAAATCATGCCGAGGTACTTATAAACGTTTACAACGGGCATAACAGAACCATCATACAGCTATCTCGCGGTTGCAGCCAAGTTACCTCCTTTATTAAAGATCATAATCTTGCTTTTATCAAAATTGACTTTCAGTTCTAATCTATCAGCTGAGGAATTTAAATAATTTGATTGTCTCTGCAGACCAGCAACAGTAAAATAAAGAGTTCCATGAGATCGTTTGTAAATCTAGCACCATGCCTACCGTTTCTACTACTTTAATTGCGAGCTCTTAACAGACAATGAAAATAAAACAGGACTGCACATATCTCCTTGTTTTACTCCTCTAGTACACGATATAATGAGTGTTCCGTTAGTGTTATCGTCCCTCTCCAGGTAGTGCTCTGTTAGTTTCATTGCTCCTTCTCCACAGAGTACTCCATTAGTTTCATTGCTCCTTCTCCAGGGAGTACTCCGTTATTTTCATTGCTCCTTCTCCAGGGAGTACTCCGTTAGTTTCATTACTCCTTCTCCAGGGAGTACTCCGTTATTTTCATTGCTCCTTCTCCAGGGAGTACTCTGTTAGTTTAATTTTTCCCTCTCCAGGGAGTACTCTGCTAGTTTCATTGCTCCTTCTCCGGGGAGTACTCTGTTAGTTCCATTGCTCCTTCTCCTGGGAGTACTCTGTTAGTTTTATTTTTCCCTATCCATGAAGAATTCTGCTAGTTTCATTGTTCCTTCAGAGGTGAAATCGGCAGGAGCAGAAGGTGACAGCTAATGTGTTCTGGGAAGAGCTCACCAGGTTTGCTACTGGATCCCGTTTACCTGCTGGAGGAAAACACTTCATCATAAGCAAAAAGGAAACTCTTCAAAATCGAGCAGGTCCTTCTGCCTACTGAAAAAGTGTGTCTCAGAAACAAACAAGTTATTCAACGCCCATCTTGTGCCAATTTCGAGAGGATAAGTGATTGCTCGTTCTTCGTTTTCATCGTTCTGAATGTTTTTCTTTTTTTTTCATCTTACCAAAAGAAGACCCTAGAGGTTCAAACACGTCGTGTTTTGTCTTGTAATTTGGTCGTCCCTGTTGTCTGGTGGATTTGTTATAATTCCCTTTTTTTTTTTAGAGAGCACTCAGTTCAGGGGAAAGGAACAATTTTAAATATGACGAGAGACTAAAATTCGCCTAAAAATCCGAAGATAGAAAAATAAAGAACAAGGCCTATGAGGGCTGGTGGCCAGGGATAAACATCCACAAAGATTAACAATTACTTTGAGAAAATCCCAAGCTTGAAACACTGGGTACCGCTCCACAAGCTTGGTGAGCGCACAGGTTGAAGCAGGACATGCAACAGTGCAAAGGTTAATAAAAACCTTGCTCCAGATGCCTTTACTTTTCGTACAGGGGCTGGTGCAAACACCCAGACCCGCTCCGGTGAAAATACAAACCTGTAAATGAGAGACTGGCATATAAGAGGAAGAGGGTATGAGGAGTAATCCTTCTCCAGTGAGTACTCTGTTAGATTTATTGTTCCTCCAAAGGAGCGAAGGTCAGCAGGACCAGTAAGCGACAGCTATGTTCATCAGACTGATCACCCTGATCCACTGTGTCTTTAGGTTTGTTTGATCCACATGATTTCATGCTGTATGTAAAATGATGATTTTGACTCATTGACTGAAGTACAGAGATTACCACAGGGTGGTTGATACAGGTGGCGACGCTGTAGAGGGCACGATGGGGGACAAGGTTGCTGAACTGGTCATTCCCACGCCTCCCAATTGTATTTCTGCAACGAAGGCAGAGACAGGCTGTTCGTCCCGTGACTCAGGGCGACCAGTCTCTGTGATCGTTTCCTCCTTGGAATTTTGTTCATGGTGGCCACATGTAAGAAGCGACTGGAATTGCTCTATCACGTGACCTAGGCTTGTCTGGTTCATGTCGACGTGTTCAAATCTCAGCGTCATACTGGTGGTTCTGTGGCTTCGTGTTTCGTTCAGGATGTCCGTCATTGTGAACTATGTTGTTCTTGACGTGAGCAGGGCCTGTGTTGCATCGTTTCGCTGTTCACCTTGTGAGGGCTGGTGTTGATCAGTGACAGCTTGCTGTTGGTTCCTCCGTTCGAGAAGATGTGTGCATGGGAGCTGGGGACCATCACTCTCTTCAGCCCGCCCTTGTCAGCGTCTTTCTTAGCCCTGGTGGAGCTCCTCCTGTGCTGCCCACCTGTCCTAGAGGTCTGGCCTGGTGCTCTGTGGGCTGGGAGTCCTGCGTGGATAATCGTCCGTCACTTCACCTGTTATGGTGGGCACCCCCATTTGTGTTCTACAGTCTTCAACAGAAGAGTTTACCAGGGTGGCCAGCTAGACCCTGTGTCATTGAGTGCATCTGAGACAACGTGTGGTGTCGTCCAGTTGTGCGAGTATATAACAAATATTCTTGGCACAGTAAGGAAATACGTTGCATGAAGACTTAGATCATTATGTAACAAATAAGAAATAAAGAGGGCGATTTTGATTCTATGCTTGAGGATCCACTAAAGGATACAAGGAGGGGTCGAAAGGTGTCAACAGTCGGAGTGGTCAGCATAACGGTTACTAACACAAACATTGTCAGTTATTTAGATATCAATTTTGTTGATTTGGGACTCCAGTGAATCCGCTGTGCTACAGCTGATATCGAATATCAATAGAGGCGAGAAGAGCTTCGGGATCAGCATGACCTGCAGACACCAGACCTTGTATGTGGCAGAGATCCCACACTGGTCATTATTTGCAGGCTGTCTTCTGCCGTTTGCTTGGTTTCCTTTTCCCTCTTTGCGTCTTTTAAGAAGTCATCATACCAGCTCCCAAGGCTCTTGACTGTTCTTCTGGTCCAGTTGGAATGACTTGGTTGGCTATAGTGAACGGAACTGTTCTAGCTACTTCACTTTTCTGCAGGTAGAGTCTTCGTGATTCCTTGGTTTGCAATTCATCTTGGATGAAGCAATTGTCTATCTGCTTCAGTACTTTCTTTTTTGGTCTCATCTTCCTCGGTGGAAAGCACTGTCGTGTCACTCATGAAGGCGTTTGGAGGGTCATCTGGTATTCATCCCCGAAGTCTGCTGAACCTGTGCAGCTCATGGCAGCTTTCAAGATGACCTCCATTGCCACCACACACAGTACTCGAGAAATTGCACAACCCATGTCTAAGATAATTTTTCCAGACTGATTAAATCTGTTTTGTATTTTTTTGTGGAGAACCTCATTGGGATGCTGTGGAAGTACTTTCGTGGCATTTGTTTGACGATACTCAGCTTCATCAGTCGGCTCCCATTGCTGAAATTGACTCACTGATTTCTCGGACGCGGGGCTGCATTGCAGACCTGAAGGACTGGATGACAACCAACAAACTACAACTAAACGACGACAAGACGGAACTCATGTTCGTGACAAAACAGCCTAACCATCCTTCTCTGCCTTCAACTGTCACTATCAATGACTGTACTGTCTCTTTCTCCACCTCTGTCCGCAGTCTAGGGGTCATTCTTGACCAGTCCCTCTCCTTTGAGAAACAGGTTTCAAATATTTGCCAGATTGCTTATTTAGAACCAAGAAGAATCAGCTCTGTACGTCACCTTCTCTCTACAGATGCTACAAAAACTCTCATTTGTGCCTTTGTCTTATCTAGAATAGATTACCACAGCTCACTTTTGGCCGGCCTTCCAAAATACCTGATAGAAAGATTACAGCGAATCCAAAATCATGCAGCCCGAGTCGCCTGTAGAGCAGGAAAATATGATCATATTTCGCCTCTACTTCACTCTCTTCACTGGCTATCTGTCTCAAACCGTATCTCGTACAAAATCTCAACTCTCACTTTCTCTGCTCTCTTTGAAAATGGACCTTCTTATCTCTCAGATCTCCTTACAATCTACACCCCCTCTCGACAACTACGCTCCTGTACTGACGACCGCCTTCTGCGAATGACTCGCTTCAGGACTACAACTGGTGAAAGATCTTTCTCTTTTCAAGCTCCAGCGACGTGGAACAGACTGCCAGACCTTCTCAGACATTCAGATTCTATCTCTTCTTTCAAGTCTAAACTTAAAACCCATCTATTTTCTCATAATTAGTCAATGCTGTGGGGGGGGGGGGGGGGGGGGGTACAACCTAACTCATAGCCGTCTGGGCCTTTTCAAATGTAGTGTATTTCACTATTACATGTATTTGTTGTATGATTGAACGTTATAGGATTTAGTTTTTGTAGTGATACTTGAAAAATAAGTGAATGTCATATTCGTAGGATTAGGATTTGTTAGTTATTGTAGTAATAGTATTTGTAGTTGGGTGTAAGGTGTACTATTGTATATGAGAAGGGTGAATGTAGTATGATTTTGTAAAGCGCTTAGAGAAATTCGTTTGATTAAGCGCTATATAAGAAACCATTGTTATTATTATTATGTTCTATAGGAAAAAATATATCTCGGGGGCCAGTTGGATCAACTTGTGTGTGGAACTGACTCATACGCATTTGCCAGATTGTGCCACACCACATCGAAGTCCAGTTTTTGTGCCTTAAATGTTTGGATTGCTTTCCAAATCATAGTCGCATACTCTGCTCAGCAAGACACGCCTGCTTTCTAGAATGACAAATTTAAGTACTCATTTTCTGTCAGGTATTTAGTTACCATGGCTGCCATAACAGAGACGATTTTTCTCTCGCCGTTCAGAAGTGATTTTGGTCTAACATAGTTTATGTCTCTCGAGTTTTGCTCTTCAGGAATGTACACTCCATCATTCATCAACCATTGGTCGCTGATCGTCGAATTTCTCCATGATCATCATATCATTTTAAAGAGCTACTCAAGGGCAGCGGGACGTTTCTTATTCAGCACAGGCGAAGATTTAGCTCTGGCTCTCTCAACCACTTTCTTTACCTTATCGAGTATTGGTGGCTAGTCACTGAACTTTTTCTCTGACACTGCAGGCCACAGTAAGCCGTGGAATTCAAGTGGTGCTTTGTAAAATGTGGGTCAGATAATGTTCTCCTCGCTCAGGAATGTCTTTGTTGAGTGTGAGTGTCCCTGGTTTTGGTTGCTCGAATAGTTTCCTGGCGAACTGGTAAGGATTTTCTGAAGAAGCAGTCTTGGGTTTTCTTCATTTTGTTCCTTCTCCTTCTTGCTGATTTTGCTTCCCTGAGGGTGCTGTGCTGTGCTTTCAGGTATTTCCAGCGCTTCTCCAGCCCTTTCTTCATGGATTCCTAGTCTGACTTTAATTCGTGTTATATATCTATCTTGCTCTTTCGGATGTTATCTGTCTCTCGCTGCTATCTGGATTTTTGAAGATGTGTTTTCACTTTTGGCTGTTTCACTTCTTACGCGTCTCTACAGGTTCCGTGTACAATGTCTCCAAATGCGGCTGTATAGTTTGCGCTCCAGCGGGCTCTTTCCTGCCTGCGCGTCCAGTTACTGGACTGCTTTTTCTTCTTATTTCTCCCATCCCACCTTTGCACTTGCGGGTGGCAAATTAAATTTCTGGAGTCTGGCATCGAGAACCTCTACAAATTCCTCGTCTAAATGAGCAGCGTAGAAGTCCCTGGAACTGTGGTTTGAATCCTGGCCTTAGTTTTTCGATGTTTTGTCTACTGGCACACTGGGCTGCTGTTCCTTCATCAGTCTTTATACAACCCTACTTCGTTCTGTGGATCTTCCTGCTGCGCTCAGTTGAGAAATGTCCTCTGCAAGCACATGGGAATTCCACTTGGTCATTACTCATAGTCCTTTGTGCATTTCCATCCGTCGTTCGGTCTACTCTGATGGATTCATCACTTTGGTGAATCCTGGGAGCATCTTTCATTTCTGGTCCTGTAGCAAGTTTGAGAAAGGCAAGGTGGGGAGCCAGCCCACACAACCCGTACGTCTGGTCTTTCCCAGTGTCATCCGGTCTTTTCTGGACGTTCCCCAGACTATCCCAGAAGGTCAACGCTCTAGCTATGTGAATCAGGAAGAAACAGTAGAGAGAACCTGACAGCAGATGGTCTTTAGAGAACTCCCCCCCCCCCCCCTCTCTCTCTCAGACAACTGTTTCCGTCCCGAACTCCTGGATTTTTGTTAGGTATCTAATGTATGTGTGTATGTATGTGTGTGTGTATGTATGTATGTATTATGCATGTATG
>CM065737.1:48718046-48725546 GCA_033310375.1 Conus canariensis | reverse complement strand
TTACACACAAAAACATCACAATGGAAAGTAAGCTCTGAGAAGACAGAAGAGGAAAAGAAAGAAAATAATTGTAAGAAGTAGGCAGTGTGTAGATCGGAGAGGAAGGAAGAGAAAAGGGCAAAAGAAAGAGGACAAAAAAAAACACTGGAAGAAGTAGGCAGTCTGTAGATTTGCCGTTAAATATACCTTTGACTGTAATTTGGTAAGAGAGCCGTGTGGACGTAAGTCTCATTGACATATATTATCAAATACATCATTTAAATGCATTTAGAATTGAGTCGTTCCTTCTTTTTCCAGGCTTCTTTTTTTAATTTTTTTTTTTATTGATAATTGTGTGCATTATATGTTGAGAGCACGCTTGCAACTTTAGAGAATAAAAGGGGAAAAAAAGAAGAAAAAAATGCAATGTTTAACGTTATTTCAGAATAAACTGTTACCAATCAATAAAATGTATTTTGATATCTCCGAATGGAAATTCTAAGAGAAACTCTCTCTCTCTCTCTCTCTCTCTTCTCTCTCTCTCTCTCTGCCTGTCTCTCTCTCTCTCTCTCTCTCTCTCTCTCTCTCTCTCTCTCTCTCTCTCTGTCGTGTGATTCGCAGTTTAGTTCTTTATGTATATGAAGCTTTCCAGTTAAGAGAAACGTTGCTTTCTTGATTGACTGCATTTCGTAATTGTAAGGACTCGTGACACTGTTGCCTTTATGATACTTTTCTTGTAATATTGTTATCGCCCCTTTCATATGGGGCTATGGCCTGAAATGATTAAATCACCTGAATCGAATCTCTCTCTCTCTCTCTCTCTCTCTCTCTCTCTCTGTCTGTCTGTCTGTCTGTCTGTCTGTCTCTCTCCGGGGAGCTGAAGAGAATTCAGAAGTGACTGACATCGTGTGTAAGTGAGCTCCAAACAATTTGGCTAATTACCTTGGAATTTCTCTTATAGTGATTGAACTCTGTATTCTGTCGACAGGTTTGCCTTCCTCTTAGCTAGAGACTCGCGTAAGATGTGGATGTTTTCTCCTTTCATTCATCAAGTTCATGTTGAAAAGGGCCAGAAAACATGTCGCATGTTTCAAGAACAGAAAAACTCAAGTCCTTCACAGGCATTTTATAGTGTGTTGCCTCCGCACGTATTCATTCTGGAGCAGTTTTCTACTAGCATGCAGCGACGTGGAACAGAATCGTGGACCATGAAAGGAGAGTCTTTGCAAAGTCTTGTTTAACTGGTGGAACCCGGAGTGGCAGCAAAAAAGTCAGAAGACTGTGCTACCAGTTCTGCTTCACCTGCCCACCCTGCTGCTGAACTCACCGTGAAGAATCTGATGTCTTCACTCCAGACTCTGAGCGTCAAATTTACATCATGGATAAAGATATTAGGATCACGAAGGAAGACATTGGGAACATGAAGGAAGAAATCAGGAACATGAAAGAAGATAGTAGGGAGATGAAGAAATATATTCGCGACATGAAATATAACATAAGGGACATCTGGAATGTCCATGCTGCTGTGCAGGAGGAGAAGTCCCCTGAGAAGCAAGTGACGAAGACGGGAAATGACGAGTTGAAGAGGCGGATGCAGGACACAGAACAGAAAGCTGACTATTCGGAAGGGATTAAAGGTCTACTTTAGAGGTTTTCGATAATTGGTCAGCTTATGCAGAAATGTGAAATGCTTGATAAATTGGTAAAATAAACATCCGATTCGCTCCCGATCACACGAAATCGATCCGCGAAAGTGGGGCATTTTCACCTGTAATCAAGAAAACGGGAGGTAATCAACTAAATCTTGGCATGGCTTAACTGCTCTTGGATATGACGTCACATGAGTGTCAGCGACGGCGACAGAAAGCGATTCTGATGGTTCTTGCACATCTCGCTCGGAATTTAATTTATCATGTAAAAGCAGTGACTATGATTGCAGCAGCCAATGTGACTCTGGGGATGTTTCTGCAAGGCCTTTACCTTATCAGTTTGAACGCTAAGTTCTTTTTACCATGTCAGTTCCAGCTGGACCATGGAAACGAGTGTTCAGTTCCAGCTGGACGCCCGAACACAGCATTCCGAAGGCGTACGGACTTTACCGAAGTCTCGAGGGAGGCTACCGACTGACTTCTTGATGCGATCACGCGTGGACGGCGAGCGGAATTCTCCTTCCTCAAGCCTTTACGCATTCATTCAATTTAACAAGTGTGATCTGTCCATAGATAAGAACAGAATAAACGTGCGACTATCGTACTCATCTGTACGAGCTCACCACTCCGCCTTCAAAGTATACGCGCACAATGCAGACGAAGTTTTTGATCCACTCGAACGGGCTCGGCAATTGTCGGAATAGCTCGTTTCCGTGGTCCAGCTGGAACTGACGTGATAAAAAGAACCTAGCGGCCCGGCATGTTTGCACGAACCGAATCCACGTCTTTCGAGTATCTGGATCAAAGAGAAATGTGTGCAAAGAATATCCGTCTCCTGCTGAGCTGCTGCACTCGCCTACAACACAATATCTGCCACCCCCTCATGACTTTTTAGACTGTGGGGAAATCGCAATTCATGCTGATTTCACTTGGCGTTGCCATGTTGTGTAGGTCGCGGCTGACGGCCACTCCATCAAGTGACGTCACGGTTTTCGGTCTACCGCGCGGGGTTTGAACAGGTGTGCAAAAGTTGTTTTTTATCTATTAAATTCTTACGGCGATTTAAAAAAAAATGAATACCATACTGTAGTTATATGACATGTAGACCTGTTTTTTAAAAAAATTATCGAAAATGTCTAAAGTAGACCTTTAAGGGCTCTCGAAGCGGGACAAATCTGATTTGTTTATGTACTCGCACGTCCCAGACAGATTGTAAAGGACTCGTTAGAGACGTGATCGTGGACAAAATGGAGCTGACAGGCGACTTATCGTGTGATCGTGTCCATCGCCTAAACGCAAAACCCAACTGTCATTTCTGGCAGATCATTCATAAACCATATTCCTAGGCAGGTACCATTTTATGTTATTGTTGACAGATATCTTACATTGAAAAAGTTATTCTATGCTAGATAAGGTTTAGAATTGTGCTAATTTAATTTTAATCCTGAGATGTTCTTGAATCGCTTCAGTATTCGAAAGAGTTTGCATACAATTCTTTATCCCCATCTAGCAAGCCTGTAGTATTGTCGGAAAAGTGATTTGTCTTAAAAATGGCATCTGATGTGCAGATTTTACATATCAATATCCTTGCGAATTTTACATGCTAGTTTTTGGAAAGAAAGAGAAATAAATAGGGCGAAAGAGTGTCACACTGGCGACAACCTCTTTCGAATGGAATTTTGGGACATTACTTCGTTTACCAGAACGTAAGATTTTATATTTTCACAGAAGGCAAATCTTTTTCCTAAACCAAACTAGCATATTTTTCGTCATTTCCAAATGACATAATCACAGTTAGTTTTTCTCAAAATCTACGAAGTCAAAATCCAAGACCTGTTGACTTTCTAATGCTGCATAATATTATATACACGGCTTATATTGTTCCTGATTTATCTATCTGGTAGAAAGCCTGTGTGGTCCTTGTGGACTAATTGGTTTATGAATGTCTTTGGTCTGCTTGTGGTATATACTGTTCCAATCTTTCATGTGGCATTCAACAATGATTGTAGTCTCCAGTCCTGCATATGTTCTCTTGGTTTGTCTTCTTTTTGGCGAACATACAATTATTCTTTATTTTTGTGTTTTCTACAATTTGCCACTTAAAACCCTTAATTTGGTGATAGAATGACAGATTCCCAGTTGTTTCTCAAAGAAGTTGAAAAAAAATAGCTATAAACCATGTATTCCTGGACGCTTGTCAATTTGCATTTGTGTAATGCTTCTAGAGCTTCTTTTATTGTTGTAAACTCTGAACATTATTTCTAATATTTACCCCCACCCTCCCTATTTCCACTTTCTTTATATTCTTGAAGAAGAGTAACTACATTTCTTTGTTTCAGTCAGTGTCTCACTTTCAACAGTTACTATTTTGAATATTTATTTGCTGACAAGGTGACTTTTTTCCATATAACAAAAGTACTTTCTCGTTCTTTCTCCCTGTTTTGCCTCCGTTTGTGTTTCTCCAAAGTCTTCCAGTTCATCCTCTCTTTGTTTTGATAACTCCCTGGCGTTACTATTCGCTGTTACTTTATTTCCTGATTTACCGGTCTCATGCTCTAATGTTTCTTATTCTCTATTTACTAATTCCCTTTTTTTTCTCTGGTGTCAGTGAACTTGTGTTTGGACTTCTTTCCATCGTAAATAAATAACAAAATAATTGTTTATTTACAATAAATTGTATTTCATTACCTCTTGTATACTTTCTCATCTATAAGGTAAAGCAGCATACTGTTCTTTGATCTCTGGTATTGTCTGCTGTATTAATTCTGCATGACTAGGATCTCTACAGAATGGTTGATCAAGTTTCCACAGACCTTTGTATTTTCTGATCCTGCCTTAAAGCAGTATCAATTTTGAGAACGGAATGACCGCGTCGATAGCCAAAAAGAATATCAGCATCTTTAATGTGGCAATAACTGAATCTGAAAGCAGGAAGAAGTCAAGCTGGCTTTGTTGCAAAGGCGCTGGTCGTTTCTGTGTATAATTAGAGACTTCTGGGTTAATTTCTCTCCAGATACAAATCAGTTTTACGTCAGACTTCGTGTTAAGAACTACCTGTCCAGCTTTCGGGTTGTTCCTATTCTTATGAAGTAATCTAAGCTTGGAATGATTACCAGGCTCCAGACTCCCCCTATGATTACGTCCAGATTTTTCAGCTCTGCAGCTCTTTTTCTCGGATTTGTTGAAAGATATAAAGAGTCACCCCTGTTAGGTTTGAGGATGTTCGTTAACATTACCGCTATACCGCGTGTCTTTGGAACAGGAGTCACATAGCTGTCTTGTTCATCTGCCATTGACGTAAGTGTCCCAAAATCGAAATGACCAACTGCTACTCCAGTCTTCCTTGAATTATTTGATTCGAGTACTGCCCGATATCCCCGACTTTGCTTTTTATTTGCCACTGTAACTTTTCGGTAAAAGAGTGTTCTGCAATAAATAGATTGAATCCATTTTTCTGAGAAGCTGAAAGACATCTTTATGTTTCGCTGATACAAGTAAAACTTTTCTTGCCCCGAGACAGCAATGTGACAGGACAAATTAGGTGTGGACTGGGCATGTGCTGGTCAGAGAGAGAGAGAGAGAGACCGACAGACAGACAGACAGACAGACAGACAGACAGACAGACAGACCGACAGACAGAGACAGAGAGAGAGACAAAGAGAAAGAGAGAGAGAGAGTAATGTGAGAGGGCAACCTGGGTTGATTTAGGTATGTGGGTGGCAGAATGAGTGGATAGGGAGTAATGTGACAGGACAGGTTGGATTGAGCCGGGTATGTGGTCGCTAAAATGAGTGAAGACATGGTGATGTCACAGAAAACCTTTGGTTGGACTCGGCCTGTGGTGCACAGAAGAAAAGAGTAGAACAGGAGTAATTGGGCAGGACGACCTGAGGGGAGCTGGGCCTGTGGTGGACAGAAGGAGTAGGAGTAATTGGGCAGGACGACCTGAGGGGAGCTGGGCTTGTGTGGACAGAAGGAATAGAACAGGAGTAATTGGGCAGGACGACCTGAGGGGAGCTGGGCCTGTGGTGGACAGAAGGAGTAGAACAGGAGTAATTGGGCAGACGACCTGAGGGGAGCTGGCTTGTGGTGGACAGAAGGAATAGAACAGGAGTAATTGGGCAGGACGACCTGAGGGGAGCTGGGCTTGTGGTGGACAGAAGGAATAGAACAGGAGTAATTGGGCAGGACGATCTGAGGGGAGTTGGGTATGGGGTTGGTGGAATCACTGCATAAAGAGTATATGACAAGACAATGTGGACACACACACACACACACACACACGCACGCACGCACGCACGCACGCACGCACGCACGCACGCACGCACGCACTCACACACACACACACACACACACACACACACACACACACACACACACACACGGACGGACGGACAGACAGACAGAGACAGAGCCATAGACAGAATGAGAGAGACAGACAGACAGACAGAGAGAGAGAGAGAGAGAGAGAGAGAGAGAGAGAGAGAGAGAGAGAGAGAGTACTGTGACAGGACAATGTGAGGGGGACAAGGCACATTATGGCCAGAGTAAGCAGAGACAGATACAGAGAGAGAGAGGGAGAGAGAGAGAGAGGGAGAGAGAGAGAGAGAGGAGAGAGAGAGAGAGAGAGAGAGAGAGAGAGAGAGAGAAGAGAAGTGTGACAGGACAATGTGGGGTGGGCGGGGTATATGGTGGCCAAGGGAGCAGAGAAAGAGTTATACCCCTGACGAGCACCATGTGTGATTTGGGCCAGTCGTTTTAATCATGCTGTTTAGATATGAAACCCAATCTGGACCTTTTTTTGACCAGGGGCAGTGGATGCGCGGTCGACATGATGAAAGTCATCTGAAGAAACCTGTGGGCCCGTGATCAGCTCGCTGTCGGCATTTCAAAGCAATCGACACTGGGTTGACATTGATCCCACAGATAAACAGAGTCAGTCAACACTGGGCTGACATTGATCCCACAGATAAACAGAGTCAGTCAACACTGGGTTGACATTGATCCCACAGATAAACAGAGTCAGTCAACACTGGGTTGACACTGATCCCACAGATAAACAGAGTCAGTCAACATTGGGTTGACATTGATCCCACAGATAAAACAGAGTCAGTCAACACTGGGTTGACACTGATCCCACAGATAAACAGAGTCAGTCAACATTGGGTTGACATTGATCCCACAGATAAACAGAGTCAGTCAACAGTGGGCTGACATCGATCCCACAGATAAACAGAGTCAGTCAACATTGGGCTGACATCGATCCCACAGATAAACAGAATCAGTCAACACTGGGCTGACATTAATCCCACAGATATACAGAATCAATCAACATTAGGCTGACATTGATCCCACAGATAAACAGAATCAGTCAACACTGGGCTGACATCGATCCCACAGATAAACAGAATCAATCAACATTAGGCTGACATTGATCCCACAGATAAACAGAATCAGTCAACACTGGGCTGACATCGATCCCACAGATATACAGAATCAATCAACATTAGGCTGACATTGATCCCACAGATAAACAGAATCAGTCAATATTGGGCTGACATTGATGCCACAGACAGAATCAGTCAACATTGGGGTGGCATTGATCCCACAGATAAACAGAATCAGTCAACTTTGGGCTGACATTGATGCCACAGACAGAATCAGTCAACTTTGGGCTGACATTGATGCCACAGACAGAATCACTCAACATTGGGGTGGCATTGATCCCACAGATAAACAGAATCAGTCAACTTTGGGCTGACATTGATCCCACAGATAAACAGAATCAGTCAATATTGGGCTGACACTGATCCCACAGAAAGAATCAGTCAATATTGGGCTGACATTGATCCCACAGAAAGAATCAGTCAAT
>CM065737.1:48690546-48708046 GCA_033310375.1 Conus canariensis | reverse complement strand
AGAGCAGACACCGTTTTGAGTATTCTCTCCTGTGTGGAGTCAGATTTATGCTGTAACTCTAAGAAGACTTGTCATTGAATAACATTTTTAGACAGCCAATGATGACACGTCTTACAATGTACCAGACCTGGCTGGATGAATGAATGCTTTCTTTAGCCTGAGGCAGTCGGTGTTCTGCGGTGTGCACACTGTCACCACATGCTTTCAACTGATCTGAGTGACTGCCCCGGTTATATGATTCACACACTACTAACAGCATTTTTTCAGGTTCTTTAGTGCGTGCGCGCGCGCGCGCGCGTGTGTGTGTGTGTGTGTGCGTGCGTGCGTGCGTGCGTGCGTGGTGCGTGCGCGCGCGCGCGCGCGCGCGCGCGCGCGCGCGTGTGTGTGTGTGTGTGTGTGTGTGTGTGTGTGTGTGTGTGTGTGTGTGATATAACACATTTCTGAAATCTGGGCAAGAATAAAAACCCGTTTGGACAAATGTTTTGTTCAGTGAAATGAAAAATGAGTTGATGAAACAGTAACTGTTGCGCCCTGTGTTATCACATCAATGCTCCACTCCCCCCCCCCCCCCCCCCCCCTCTTTTCTTCCTCCTTGCTCTCCACTCTATGCTGATCTGGCCACACTTTGAATATTCTTCATATGAATTCAAGTAGCGTCTTGCCGCCAATGCCTTATCGCTCAATTATGGTATTCACGCAAAGAAATGATACCCTACCCGCTCCCCTAGCCGTCGTCCCCCCCCTCCCCCCCCCCCTCCTCTTTTTTCACCTGTGCGTTTTAGAATTTTCTTCTGAACGTTCACTGATAGGACCTAAGTTATCTTGCCTGAGTCACATCTCAGTATAATGGTGTCGTGTCACATTCAACACGTCTGTCAGCACTGGCTTCCACACGGTCACGTGATTTGATGGGTCAGACAGGTGGCTGTTATGTGATTACCGATGTCAGTACTAGTCATGAACACTCTCTTATTTTGTCCGGATTGTTTCTTGAACACTGTCTTATCACGCCTGCTCATCTTCAAACCAAGCTCATTCCACATTCCATGAATTATTCTGTACTGTACATTTATGCATTCATTTCCGAGGAAAATAAATCATGCGGTTTCACAGAATTGAAGGGAAAAAAGGTCCAGTATGGCTGAAGCATGTGTGCCATTTTGGGTGGTAGCAATACCTTGGTGCCATCAGATTCCGTGACCTAATTATTACTTTGCCCCTACTTCTAACGGTCAGTTGCTATTTTCTAGATATCCCCACAGAGAGTGCTCCCGACCCCTGAGCGTCACAACAATAGTCCCCAACACATATCAAGAAAGCAGACCTAGCCACTAGGTGTTACAATAGTCTCTGACACGTCAACACTGTACACCTGACCCCTGGGTGTTACAATAGTCCCTGACACGTCAACATGGTCACCTGACCCCTGGGTGTTACAATAGTCCCTGACACGTCAACACTGTGCACCTGACCCCTGGGTGTAACAATAGTCTCTGACACGTCAACATGATCACCTGACCCCTGGGTGTTAAAATAGCCACTGACATATTAACATGGTCACCTGACCCCTGGGTGTTACAATAGTCCCTGACACGTCAACATGGTTACCTGACCCCTGGGTGTTACAATAGTCCCTGAGACGTCAACATGGTCACCTGACCCCTGGGTGTTACAATAGTCCCTGACATGTCAACATGGTCACCTGACCCCTGGGTGTTACAATAGTCACACACTGTGCACCTGACCCCTGGGTGTTACAATAGTCCCTGACACGTCAACATAATCACCTGACCCCTGGGTGTTACAATAGTCCCTGTCATGTCAACATGGTCACCTGACCCCTGGGTGTTACAATAGTCCCTGACATGTCAACATGGTCACCTGTCCCCTGGGTGTTACAATAGTCTCTGACACGTCAGCATGGTCCCCTGTCCCCTGGGTGTTACAATAGTCCCTGACATGTCAACATGGTCACCTGACCCCTGGGTGTTACAATAGTTCCTGTCATGTCAACATGGTCACCTGTCCCCTGGGTGTTACAATAGTCCCTGACATGTCAGCATGGTCCCCTGTCCCCTGGGTGTTACAATAGTCCCTGACACGTCAGCATGGTCACCTGTCCCCTGGGTGTTACAAGAGTCCCTGACACGTCAGCATGGTCCCCTGTTCCCTGGGTGTTACAATAGTCCCTGATATACATCTACAGAGCCGACGTGACCTCAGGGTGTTACAACAGTATTCCCTGACACACTTCTTCAGAGTGCATCTGACCCCCGGGCGCTACAACAACAGTCCCCAAGACACGTCAACATGACAAACCTGACCTCTAGGCTTTTCATAAATACTCCCTGGCACACATCCAGATAGTCCATGTGACCGCTGGGCGTTACATGAATCGTCCCTGGCACACGTTCAGATAGTACATGTGACTGCTGGGCGTTACAAGAATAGTCCCTGACACACATCCAGATAGTGCATATGACTGGTGGGCGTTACAAGAATTGTCCTTGTCACACGCCCAGGCGTCCAGAAAGTCACCTGACCCTGGGCGTTACAACAATAGTGTCAGGCTTTTCCAGAATCGATGGCAAAGACGGAGTTCTGAATATGCCCGAACAACTCTGGAATCGCCCCCAAATTCTACATCTGCACAGAACAATAATAGCGGTAGTCAGCCAAAGAAGGTGGAGTATTTCCTACCAAAATTCGTTACATCATGATTGCTTTATTCTGTTAAGTTGGAGTACAAAATGCAAGCTTTCACTGGGTCCGCAAACATCGGGTCGAAACAACCTAACGTCAATCTAACAACGGGTTTTAATTCGTTAGATTTAGTGTCAGTCAGAATCCCACACAGTGGAAGCACAGTTGTGAGTAAATCAAAGTGTCCACAAAACAATATATTTTTTTTTGCGTTAGGATTGAGCAAACGTTTTCTTTTTCGACAATTGAAAGAATATGATCTGACAATGATGTATCATTAATAGTTATCATACCGAGTAGCTTGATGAAATTTCTACGTTTTCATTGGACATGTAAATTCTAAACACAAAAATACTGTCTTTTCCGCTCTCTCTCTCTCTCTCTCTCTCTCTCTCTCTCTCTCTCTCTTCTCTCTCTCTCTCTCTCTCTCATATATTCGGTTTTTAGATGACACGTGGCTCTGTTCAGCCCACGTTTCATGCTTGGACATCTAAAGACCGAGTATTTCAAGAACAGGGTTTTAAGTAGAGAGAGAGAGAGAGAGAGAGAGAGAGAGAGAGAGAGAGAGAGAAAGAGAGAGAGAGAGAGACGAAAAAGAAGAAAAGGAGGAGGAGCGGGAGGAGGAGAGGAGAGAACAGGTGAGAGTGTTGTAAAAGGTGAAAAAGGTAACAGTAGGAGAACTTAATGAACAACCCGTGTATATATATATATATATATATATATATATATATATATATATATATATATATATATATATATATAGGGAAATTCGTCTTTTATCAATTGTGATATTGGATATGGGAATATACATAGATTCACATAGTGAAATTGTAGCAGCACTTTATGAGAGAGAGAGAGAGAGAGAGAGAGAGAGAGAGAGAGAGAGAGAGAGAGAGAGAGAGAGAGAGGGAGGGAGGGAGGGAGGTACGTTTGGGAAAGAAAAAGGATTGCAGTGTTAGAGAAGAGACGTTGTTGTATCCAGGGTACACGCCATATTGACTGGACTTCTTGAGGCCTGACCAGCGCTGAACGTGAATGCGTATGTCAGGCATCTCTTCAGTTAGCTGTATGGGCTCCCACCCTCAACGATTTAGTACCAAATCAGGTGTTACCACATTTCGCCACGGAGTATCGCAAGAAATCTGATCTGTCATAAAAAGTGTGTTCGCCATTGCACTGCCCTGTCTAAAAGTATGGGCTGATTAGAATGAAGCTTTCATGGAGGGGATGCTGGCGCTTTTTACCATTTTTCATGAATTCTACACAACGTTTAGGCCTAGAACATATGCTGCATTTTTGTACCATTCATAGTAAGCTGCAACTACATAACGTATAATTGTGTAATGACACGGGAATCAATGATGATCATTAGTCACATATTACCGATTAATTGGTCTGAAGGTAACTCATCGAGGACTTGAAGGGCTTTTTTTATGGATGACGACAGCATTATGTAAACGAAGTGTCAATTAAAGAACATAGTAACTTGGTATCCTTTTCATACATGAAGACACTGAAAAGGAGAGCTGTAATAATACATTACACCTGACATTTCATGGAAAGAGAAGAGAGTGCTTCAACACGAGAATAGAGACACAGAGAGATATTTTCATCTGATCTAATGTTTAAGGCACCCAGAGTTGACCTGTCGACGATTGCACTAAACCCAAATGGTGAATGAAAATAAGCGTAGTTTCACTAGAGACAGTTCTCTTGCCGCCATGGGGGAGAGGGGCATGCTTTTACACGCGTCAGTGCATGCCATAACTTGGTACTTGGTACCATAACTTGGTACCATAACTTGGTACTCTGATGATTTCTGTGAAGTGTCTCTACGTTTCAGGAGCAGAAAAAAAACTGCCCTATAATGTTTCTGGATTTCTTAAGCATTTTGCTTGTATAATGAGCTTTTGCTTCTATAACCAGTCCAGGGACCAGATCATCAAGGGCAGAGAACTATTCAGTAACGCGTGAAGATCTTCAGTACGTGGTACATATTTAACATACATACTGAAAGGCATAAATTCCGCACATGATGCACACAAGTTCCACGGGAAAACTTTGATTGGTTGCTCCTTTTCTGACCCATTCCTCAGTTGGTGGGAGTGTGACCCACCTTTCCACAGCGACGTTTCTCGTGCAGCACGTGCCAGCGAACAGACAATAGCGCCAGAAGCAAAAAGCCAAACTGGGCGACAACTCAGTTCAGAGTGAATATTGCGTCGCTTTCTTTTCACGTGATAAACACACAGTTTGACCCCATACAATGCCGCAACCAGAATGATTTTATCACACTGCAAGAAAATGCAATGGCTAGACAACAACCAGCGAAACCGCGCTGTTGGGATGCTGAGGGCCGGTTCATCTGTCCGACAGGTGGCAAGAGCCATGAACGCCCACCACACCACTATCTACCGCCTACAGCAGCGCTTGGCAGCCACCCGGTCAGTTTCTGACCGTCCTCGACCAGGCGCACCTCGAGTGACGACTCGGAGACAAGATCGAGCCATTCGCCTTTCCCACCTCATGAACCGATTCCTGACTGCTGCTGCCACCGCTAGCGCAACTTTGGGGGAGTGTGGGGGACCCATCAGCAGCCGCACCATCAGACGACGCCTGTCACACGCAGGAATCAGGTGTCACAGGCCATACGTTGGCCCTGTATTGACTGACAGACACAGGCAGGCCCGGCGCCATTGGGCAGCAAATGGTGCATTCCTGGGAAGACGCGCATGGAGGAATGTCATCTTCTCTGACGAGTCACGTTTTTCCATGAGCCACGCTGATGGGAGAATCAGAATTTACGAGAGACGAGGAGAACAGTATCATGACCCATGTGTTAGGCAGCTCGACCGGTTTGGCGGCCCTTCAGTGATGGTGTGGGGTGCCATCAACGCCAACTTTAGATCCTAGCTCGTGGTGATCGATGACAACATCACGGCACAGCGTTACGTGAACCACGTTCTCCAGCCTGTCCTGCTTCCACTCTTGAATCACCATGGTGGACGACACAGATTTGTGTTCCAGCATGATGATAATGCTACACCTCACAGTGCCCAGATGACCCGTCAGTTTCTGCAGCAGAATGGAGTGGAGGTGATGCTCTGGCCATCCCTGTCACCTGACATGAACTGCATTGAGCACCTTTGGGACACGCCCGGCAGGAGAGTGGAGCAGCATCAGCTGAGGCCCCAGACGAGAGGTGAACTGATCGCCATTCTTCAGCATCACTGGGTCAACATCCAGCAGGTGCAAATCCGACGTCTTGTGCAGTCCATGCCTCGGCGTCTTCGAGCGTGTGTAGCTGCCAATGGTGGATACACCAGATATTGACAGAATCATCTCTTTTGAAAGATGGTTTATGCTGTGCAATAACCATGTTTGACAGTTGATTATGAATTTGATTCAGGTCGTTTTTTTCTGTTCACACATGCCCTTTTCAATCAAATTTTCTAACGCAGATTTGGTTTGTTTAAGTTGTTACCAAGTTTCCAATTAAATAACTGACAAATAAGATTTTTGTGCATGATTTTTTATGTTTGTGCGGAATTTCTGCCTCTCAGTATAGCACATGTTAACGTACATTAGCATCTTAAGCTCCTACAAAATTTAGAAAGGAAACGGGTTAGTTACCGCCACAGATACAGACAAACAGATTACAGGACAAAACAACTCATTTCGACCTCTTGGGTCTTCCTCAGGCAAAAACAAACAACATTTAGGACAATGAAAACGAAGAACGAGAAACCACTTATCTTCTCACATTCAGCGCAAAATGGCTGTTGGTCACAAATTATTAACGAATTAAAGATGGAACTTTTCGTTTTTATAGTTCTCTGGGAAAATCCAGATATTTCAGGTAATTTCTAAGCGATTTGTACCACTTTCTGTGGCCATGATGGTTTCCAAATGTGACTTTCTGTGCAGTGATCTCGCACTTTATTAATGCAGTCAAAGTGCAGTAACACGTGAAGTTAATACCCACAGGCTGACGTGTTGATTTGACAGCCCTGATAAGGACAAACAGTGTCTTCTCTAGACAAGGGCAAACTACAAGTTGATATAATGATGTGACAGCATTGATAAGGACACAAAGGGATCTCTCTTGAATTAGGGTGAACCACGAGCTGACACGATGATCTGACAGCCTGGATAAGGAGAAAATGTGACAGGTCTGAAACAACGCCCATCTTGCCCCGAACTGGATGAAGAGAAGTGATTTCTCGTTCATTTTCGTTGCCCTAAGTGTTGTGTATCTGGCCTGATGAAGACCACAGATGTCGAAACGCGTCGTGTTTTGTCTTGTGATTCGTTTGTCAACGTTTTTTTTTTTTTTTTTTTTTTTTTTTTTTTTTTTTTTTTTTTTGGAGGGGGTGGGGGGGGGGGGGGGGGGGGTGGGGGGGGGGAGCTTTATCAATGCTTTTGGAATTCCATGTGTTGTGTACCACTCTTAAATCTGTTAATAACAAGATTATATTTGCCTAGATTCCTGGTAAAGGAGACGTTCTAAACAATGAGGTTGTTTATCGACATGTCAAGAATGCCAGGGGAAAAAAAATTGAATCTCTATTTATTTCAGATTTCAAAGCCACAGCTTATAGACAAGAACAAAAAAATCTCTATAAAGTGAAAATCCTAAGAAAATGAAGAAGAAAAATGTTTTTCGGATTCATCCAGATGCGAGTTGCTTCTTGTTGCCTTTGAAAGAAAGGCAACTCGAAGCATGTCGACATATTCGCTGTTCCGAGAACTGTGTCAGTTGGCAATTGAAATCTGAAATCGTCATAAAAATAAGAATGGTCAGTAATTTGAAGAGAGTGGGCAGTAATGGTTTTGAATGAATGGTTTCATATAACTTCGTGTGGATCTTTACGAGATCTGCCGGATTAAATAAATATTTATAGTTTCATTGTGGTCGCTTTCTCGCTCAGAAATCGGCGTTATTTAGTTATACATTTTAGTTACATCTATCGATATGATTGTGGGATCTACTGTGATATTGATGTCTTCGGTTATTTCCTTTCTATTCATTTGTTTAGCATGCATGTACTAACGTATTCACTCGTTTGTGTTTTCTGGCGTTTTGCTCACACGTTTATTTTCTTCTTTTTTGTTGTTTGTTTTCTTTTCTTTTTCTAAACCAACCACTTAATGTATTATTTGCGAGATAAGTCAAGTCGGACTTTTAACATTTTCAATAATTTCTTTTCCTGCTTTATGGCTAGTCGCTGCGAAGCAACAGTCCACAGGTACAACAATGGGTTAACAGCTGAAGAGAATGGTAACACGAACACAACCATAGCGTCGTGAATTTTGTTTGCCAGTGAAACACCCTCTGTAGACATCTTCATCGCCAGACCGATCAAAAGCCAACACATAGCGCTGGTGACAGCCAGCTTCCTCATCAAGTGAACAGAGGAGTACAGACATCTGTTGACAGGATCTAATACAAATCTGTGTTTTGGTGTACGTATGTAAATGTCGGTGTGACAACCTGCAGACAATAAACACAGAGTACAGTTGATTGCAACGATCACTTTGAACCACCTGAAGTGTTGGCGAGAGTTGTAGCGTTGAAACAAAGCCATCCTGCACAGACCAGACTGGCCAGAGAGGCCCCAGTGAGACAGCCCAGGAAGCAACGGTATCAGGGATAAGACGGTTCCACCAGTCCACATCACTGAACAGCTTAAATAGATTGAAAGTCGATTAAACCTCCGTGGATCTTCAGGGAAACAGATAACAATAAAGTTGGCGAGGGTGATTAATGAGATAATGAAGACGGATATTTCAACAGACAGAAAAAAGAGAAAACCAGACAACTTGCAAATTTCACTTTTGGTCCATGTTTCTTCAAACTGAATATACTCACCAGAAAACATTCTGTTTGCCACCATTACAATGCTGGTGTGAGTTCCCATAAATATATCAGCAACATGCAAATGTGCAACGGCCATTAAGAATTTGGGTTCAAACACGGTCTTGACATGAACTGAAATGAATAAACAAAACAGATTTCCCACGACAGAAAATGCACTTACGAATGAAAAGAAAACCAGATACAGTTCCGATGGTATCAACCTTCACATGAAGGAAGTAGAGCATAATCCGCAGAACAAAGTCTTTCATTTGACTTTTCAGGGAAAAGATTCTCACAACAAAACCTATAATCTGAGGAAAAAATGTTTTGAAGATAAAAAGACGTTGAAAATATATCTAGCGGAAACTGTTTTACTGGATTTCCAGATATATCCAGTTCCATTAATTGAGGCATGCTTTTAAAACCCTTAGGTCTAAGAGAATCGATGGCAGAAAACGACAGATTCAAATATTTGAGACAAGGTAAATGTATGAACACCTCATTATCAACTATATTTAGATATGTATTTGCAATGTCCATTCGAATAAGAAAATAATGAATGTGCTTTTGCAATTTATTTGTCGTCTTCCAGAAGGGATTGTTTGATAAGAATATGGTTTTTAAATTTGGGAGTTCAATAAACAGAGTTACATTTAAAAACTTTAATTGGTTGTACGTAAGGTCAACACACTGTAAATTGATGAGCTTGGCACTTGAAATATTACCCTGAGAACAATAAGATAGGTTTAGGTAAATCAGATACGCATTTGATTTGAAATCAGCCATTGACATCCCTGAACCTGATGCGTCCAAATAGCGAAGCTGAGGATAAAGGTCAGAGGCAAATCTTTCACTACAGAAAAAAGAGTGACCTTGACACTGGCATTGTTCAGGACAGAACATGTCACACATCAGTTCATCGTCCTGCTGTGGACACTGTGCTAAACCATCACACAGGTGATCTTCATGCAGACAAACTTTGGAATCTTTACACAGGTAGTAATACTGGCACACCGCCCTCTCACAGTTATGTTCATCTTCACCATGAACGCAGTCAGAAAATCCATTGCACCGAGTGTAGACGGGCAGACAGTGCAGCCACTCGCTAGTGCAGCCATAATGAGACTCAGGACATGCCTCTCCATCCTTCATTACCTGTTGAGTGAAGTAACCAGTACCATCTAAGTTGATGTAAAGCTGTTGCTTTCTTACCTCATGTTCTGTTGGAAAATAAACGGCTTTTTGTTTTGGACAGTTCCTCTCATCAGAGTCGTCTTGACAGTCGGAATATTCATTGCAACGTTGACTACGCTTTGTACACTGACCGTTAGAGCACGTGAAACCATGACATGGAACATGGTCACAGAACGACTCGTCACTACCATCTGTACAGTCCTGACGAAAGTCACAAACCAAAGAGTAATGTATTGCCTGCTCCATGCCAATGCACATGAACATGTAGTGTCTGTTTGTGAGTATCAATCGCAGAGCAGCCAAATTAGACATGTATCTGAAACTGTGGTTACGAAACATAAGGATCTGCGAATGTAATATTTTGCCATTGTCATTTTCTAATTTAGAAATGAGAAATATATGTGTTACATACTCATCTTCACAAACAAATAAAGACTGACGAGTTGGCGCGAGGATGTTTTCCGGAAAATGTAAACGAGAAAAAGACGCCATGGAAGGAAGAATAGCGAGTAAATGATATTTTGTTTCACAAAGAAATACAAAATTTTTAGATACTGTAGATTTTGAATCTGCTTGAATGGTTAATTTGAAAAGTACACCATATTTTACAACTCTAGAATGGCGGTACCATTTGTCCAGACTTAAGTGATTTATGCTGTAGATAAACGTGTTATCAGACCATTTAGGAAATTTACCATATATGAAAGGAACACCATCCCAGCCTGATTCGAAGCCAAAAGCAACGCTGAACGTGACACAGTGTTTGAAGAAGTGCAGGGAATCATCTTTCTCCTTCCTTGTTTTAATGGATGCCAGTCTGCCTGCAACAGCACTGCATTGGTGATGAAAGAAAGGAATACGTACAGGGTCCTTTGCCATGACCAGTTTGAAACATTTGTTGTGTGAAGCAACCAGACCCTGACAACGAGAACTGCTGAAGTGACAGTGCTCCGTTTCATCTCTACCATCCTCACACTCAGACCTCAAGTTGCAGTCTGTATGATCCTGAAAGTTAACATAATACATGACTGAACAGTTGAACAAACCATTGGGCAATTGATGGGGTTGGAAACTCACAGGCAGTGCAGAATAATACAGTATTACATTGTTGTTTCCGGAACCTCTACTGGCTGTGCGCTGAATTTGAAGACTGGATGTGGGGAATACCAGAGGTGGTGAAAAATTGTCAACACAAAGACACACAATAGTTTGTTTCAGGGAGATCGTTGCTCGATATTTAAATTTAAAAGGCATTACAATCGAGTTTAGTGCTCCACATATTTCAAGGAAACCTGACCTTTGTATACTGATCACAATGATGTATCCTGGTGGTCCTTTTAGCTCTCGACTAAGTTGCACAAAACCAACAAATGGTGACATCACAAATCCAGAAATGTTCGATATATGTCTGACAACAAACGTAAGATGATCAATATGACTCAAACCAACTTTAACAAAAGGGTTGTTTTTATGCACAATATACACATGCTTTTGAGATGACAGGAAAAATAGTTCATCTGCACTGTGACAACAGCATCCATCTTTGGCGCTCTTACGATATCCTCCAAACGCTTCACTTGTGTTTTCCAATGGCTGTCATCACACCAGTCATACTCCAGGCGTTGGAGATGAATATAGATATGCATGCCCTGTGGAACGTCTATGTGCATGTTACAGAAAGTGGAGGCATCGTCACACACACCAAACACCACTCCCTGGTGGGCTGTAAACTGTGAAATGTCATTATTGCAGTCTGTGACATTAGCTTGCAGGATTGTGCTGTCCTTGACGTCTTGATTGATGAGGTACTCTGCACCTGGACACACGGACCTCATGCTGGTAGTGTTGATGTTGATGGTGTTCGTGACTTGTTGATCTGTGAGCAATATAACAGATATCAATATGGAGATGACATTTCATAAATGGAGGCAAACCATGCACGTTTAACCATTCTCCACGCACATGAAACAGTCCAGCTTCCTTGGACACTGTTCAATTGTATTGTTAGTTGAAGCATGTGATGCATTCCGATCAGTGCATGCTGTGGCTCTCCGCTGACTCCGTAATGTTCTACCATCCCGTTAAAGCTGTTTTAGTCTATTTGTCATTCAATCTTTAGTCACATCAAAAAGTGTAATCCCTGTGAAATTTTGACCCTACAATTAACCCAACATTCTTGTATAAAGTTTCACTACATTTCTTTTGACTTAGTGTGTGGAGAGACTGACAGACAGATATTTCGCACCAAGTACAATTATGCTCCACAGGAGACTATGCCTGTGCACAGAATGAGGCAACACATTCATTCAGTGTTATCATCACATTTCTCGCCAAGGGTGGCTGTATTTTAATACAACACATTTCTAAAGACATTTGTAAGGATACAAACAAAACAGACTCTTGTAATGTCTAAAGTCATTAAAAAAAAGTGAGTGTACATACCATTCATTCAATACACCACCCTCCTCAATACGTTTGCAAAACATACACACAAAACTGACTTCATTAGTGCGGAAACTCACTACATTTTTGAAAAAGTAAGTGCGTTTATAAATGTGATGATAAAAATCATCACTAAATACGTAAATGCACAATCACTGAGGTAAAATTTGTGTATGTCTTCAGGGTAGTTTGTTTTTGCATGGTAAAGTCATCGACTTCAAAAAAGATCTTTGCTATAGAAATTACGATTTCCAGGAATTACGATTTTGGCATTTCCATCGAAACCTTCATCACATAAACTGACTTCACATTTCACTGATGACTCACTTTTTTCTGCAGACCAAGAGCCACAGACCTTTTTGGATTGGTGAGGTCTAGACCGTATGTGAGCGCGATGGCAACAGGGGGACTTTTAGAATAGCCGCTACTGATCGCCCAATACGTACCCGTATTGAGATACCGTACGGATCGCGTCGTCAGTTTTGTTTTAGATTGCACGTGCCACCCACTCACGTCTCCAAAGTCCTTCCGAACCAAGGAAGGTAACATGGAAAGCACCTACCTGCATTTAACACGTGTGTTGTGCTACATGTATATATTTCCTATACCTGTGCAAGACAATGAAATTTGTTTATTTCTTCAGACTTTCTAGATACGTACCTCACTCCCTCTCCGTTTTGTTTTTTTTTGTTTTGTTTTTTTTGTTCGTAAACAATGTAGTTCATGAATACTGTGACAAATAATGACGCTCCATATTAGCGACCAGAACAGTCTATATAGATCGAGAAGGCAACACACACACACACACACACACACACCACACACACACACACACACACACACACACACATATATAAACACACACACACACACACACACACACACACACACACACACACACACACACACACAGAGAGAGAGAGAGAGAGAGAGAGAGAGAGAGAGAGAGAGAGAGAGGTTTTCCCCGTAGCGCAGCGGCAGGAAACCAGCTGGTCTTATAGCCCAGACAGGAAAAGATGTGGAGGGAATGAAACGGAATGCTCTTGCATGCCACAGGCCCGTGATTTAAGAGAAATAAAATCAGATGAAAGTTCAAGACCATGTCGTGTCGTTGCCGATTTTACGTGCAGATGGCTGTAGCTCTGATCGTTCTTCACCCTCTTGAGGTTGACTTTAACTACTGAAACAGAAACATCTGCAGACAATAACGATTTCAACGTATGAGTTGCAAATGGGTGTAGCTCTGATCGTTTACCACCCTCTTGAGGTTGACTTTAACTACTGAAACAGAACATCTGCAGACAATAACGATTTCAACGTATGAGTTGCAAATGGCTGTAGCTCTGGTCGTTTATCACCCTCTTGAGGTTGACTTTAACTACTGAAACAGAACATCTGCAGACAATAACGATTTCAACGTATGAGTTGCAAATGGCTGTAGCTCTGATCGTTTACCACCCTCTTGAGGTTGACTTTAACTACTGAAACAGAACATCTGCAGACAATAACGATTTCAACGTATGAGTTGCAAATGGCTGTAGCTCTGATCGTTCTTCACCCTCTTGAGGTTGACTTTAACTACTGAAACAGAACATCTGCAGACAATAACGATTTCAACGTATGAGTTGCAAATGCTGTAGCTCTGATCGTTTACCACCCTCTTGAGGTTGACTTTAACTACTGAAACAGAACATCTGCAGACAATAACGATTTCAACGTATGATTGCAAATGGCTGTAGCTCTATCGTTTACCACCCTCTTGAGGTTGACTTTAACTACTGAAACAGAACATCTGCAGACAATAACGATTTCACGTATGAGTTGCAAATAGGTGTAGCTCTGATCGTTTATCACCCTCTGAGTTGACTTAACTACTGAACAGAACATCTGCAGACAATAACGATTTCAACGTATGAGTTGCAAATGGCTGTAGCTCTGATCGTTTATCACCCTCTTGAGGTTGACTTTAACTACTGAAACAGAACATCTGCAGACAATAACGATTTCAACGTATGAGTTGCAAATGGCTGTAGCTCTGATCGTTATCACCCTCTTGAGGTTGACTTTAACTACTGAAACAGAACATCTGCAGACAAAACGATTTCAACGTATGAGTTGCAAATGGCTGTAGCTCCTGGTCGTTTATCACCCTCTTGAGGTTGACTTTAACTACTGAAACAGAACATCTGCAGACAATAACGATTTCAACGTATGAGTTGCAAATGGCTGTAGCTCTGATCGTTTATCACCCTCTGAGGTGACTTTAACTACTGAAACAGAACATCTGCAGACATAACGATTTCAACGTATGAGTTGCAATGGCTGTAGCTCTGATCGTTATCACCCTCTTGAGGTTGACTTTAACTACTGAAACAGAACATCTGCAGACAATAACGATTTCAATCGTATGAGTTGCAAATGGGTGTAGCTCTGATCGTTTATCACCCTCTTGAGTTGACTTTAACTACTGAAACAGAACATCTGCAGACAAACGATTTCAAAGTATGAGTTGCAAATGCTGTAGCTCTGGTCGTTTATCACCCTCTTGAGGTTTACTTTAACTACTGAAACAGAACATCTGCAGACAATAACGATTTCAAGTATGATTTGCAAATGGCTGTAGCTCTGTCGTTTATCACCCTCTTGAGTTGACTTTAACTACTGAAACAGAACATCTGCAGACAATAACGATTTCAACGTATGAGTTGCAAATGGCTGTAGCTCGATCGTTTACCACCCTTGAGGTTGACTTTAACTACGAAACAGAACATCTGCAGACAATAACGATTTCAACGTATGAGTTGCAAATGGCTGTAGCTCTGATCGTTTACCACCCTCTTGAGGTTTACTTTAACTACTGAAACAGAACATCTGCAGACAATAACGATTTCAACGTATGAGTTGCAAATGGGTGTAGCTCTGATCGTTTATCACCCTCTTGAGGTTGACTTTAACTACTGAAACAGAACATCTGCAGACAATAACGATTTCAACGTATGAGTTGCAAATGGGTGTAGCTCTGATCGTTTATCACCCTCTTGAGGTTTACTTTAACTACTGAAACAGAACATCTGCAGACAATAACGATTTCAACGTATGAGTTGCAAATGGGTGTAGCTCTGATCGTTTATCACCCTCTTGAGGTTTACTTTAACTACTGAAACAGAACATCTGCAGACAATAACGATTTCAACGTATGAGTTGCAAATGGCTGTAGCTCTGATCGTTTATCACCCTCTTGAGGTTTACTTTAACTACTGAAACAGAACATCTGCAGACAATAACGATTTCAACGTATGAGTTGCAAATGGGTGTAGCTCTGATCGTTTATCACCCTCTTGAGGTTTACTTTAACTACTGAAACAGAAAATCTGCAGACAATAACGATTTCAACGTATGAGTTGCAAATGGGTGTAGCTCTGATCGTTTATCACCCTCTTGAGGTTTACTTTAACTACTGAAACAGAAAATCTGCAGACAATAACGATTTCAACGTATGAGTTGCAAATCTACTGAAAGCTGTGACATAATAAGTCTGCGTAAGCTAAGTCAATTGATAAGCAAATAAATAGATAAATAATTACATAATAAGTAGCTTACAAACAAAATTAGTAAATAAATGAGATCCAATGCAGTTAAACAGATAAATAAAAAATGAACAAATAGATACGTGAATAACTAAATAACAATAAATAACAATACACACACACACACACACACACACACACACACATTCGTCTAATATCACGATTAGTGGAAAGACGTTAAATAAATAACACACACACACACACACACACACACACACACACACACACACACACACACACACACACACACACACGTGTACGCGCGATCGCGGAATTCCATGTCATAATTTGGCATGATCCATTCATCATGATGAAATCAGTTGTTAGTGCTCGTATTAGGTCTGGTTGAATACAAAGGAAGTTATAGACACTCATGATATTGTCATGTTAGCTGATCGCTTACTGCTCCGTCAAGAGAATTCCTGTGTCTGACAGGAGTGTGTTGTTACACTTCAATTATAAAAACAACGATCATTGTCTTCGAAATAAAGCGTTTTACTTTTGCCTGCTAGGATTGCCATCTGAGAGAGTCTGTTCTGAAACATATGTATAAAATGCACATGTGATCAGGGTGATGTCCAAACTAGTAGTTAACACAATGAAAGGAAGTAAATCGTTGAATTTAAGACGACATACATAAATTACTATTAAATAAGTAAACCAAACGAAAAAGTATTCATTTTCACACACACACGTAGACGCATGCACGCACACGCACGCGCACTCACGCACGCACGCACGCACGCACGCACACTCACACACACACACACACACACACACACACACACACACACACACACACACACACACACACACACACACACACACACACACAGAGGTATCCGAAAGTAACATTTTACAGATGCATATTTTAAAACTTTTTTTTCAGATTTTGAAAACCATACACCTCTAAAGCAGGTGGAATGATGGTTTTGCTCTGTATGACCTGTGCTTACACATTCTTTTGTGATGCCTTGTCGTTATCATACTGACTGCAATGTACCGAGTATTGTTTTTGCGTCCAAAGAAGACATATTCGTCGAACATTCATGTGTCTGTTTTATATATTCACATTAAATTGGCATTACTTTACACCATGTGTGTCCATTGATGTTTCGCCTTTTGATGAACGATAATAATTGCCGAAAAAAAGGTAAAACCGCGACCGCCTTTGCCTGTTGTGTGCTGCATATGGTGCCAGAAAACAGGGGATTCCACATGACTTGATTGTTTACACTCCGTCCTCCATTCCCTGAAAGTTGGCTTTGGCCTACTTCAAAATCTGTGTCAACGCTTGGCGCATTTCCTCAAACACACGCAGCGCGTACTTTTAAAGCATTTTTGTAGCATCAAATGATTAAAAACACTTCTAAAAAGGCATCTGAGATTTAAACGTATTGCTTTATCGCCAGAAAGTAGGTGTTTGAAGTTGGACTATGACTAAAGTGGGGCTGCAATCTCAAATCTCGTTCTCAGTGACCAGTAGGCTGACCGGCGATACGTGCTGTCCGGTCGCCAGGCTTTCGCCTGTGGACAGGTGGTCTCTTTAAAAATGTTGTACGCAAACTGCTTACGCTACAACGTAGTGAAATAAAACATACGCACGAGGCTAAGAAAAGTTTTTAAAAGACAATCGAACTGTTACTTTCCCTGACACCTGAGTTGTGCTGTTTTAAAACACACACGGGTAAGAACACATGTAACTCGAGTTTGG
>CM065737.1:48663046-48688046 GCA_033310375.1 Conus canariensis | reverse complement strand
TGAAACCCTCTGTTGAGGTGTCTTGACGGCTGTAACGACACACTCTCCAAAACAATACATCGTTGTAAAAAAAAAAAAAAAAAAAAAAAAAAAAAATATTGAAAGAATTTAACAGAAAAGTGGTCATGGCCAGTGTAGATTGCCTGGAATGAAAATTCGCTTGATATATTAAAAAATGGCGTGGCATTGAATTCTTCAGCACATCAGAGTTTGGCAGTGTGATACAGAACCAATTAGCTCAGCACAGCGTCAGCAAGTTATGTAATGATACAGAGTAAACAAACATGATACAGGACGAAGACATACAGCTCTGCATCGTAAGATAATTTATCAGCGGTAGTCCTATTTGAACACGCCAACCAGATGTAACTTATCTCACCAGTGAGAGGGTGATAATCCCTTCAGCGTGGAGTCCTGATCAAGTACTCCAATAGCACTGCACTAAGAGCAAATGGTAGAAGTAAAGCCGTAAGACTACCCAAAGCCTTACGATGATACTGGAAAGTGAAAAAGCATGGGCTAGACACAGAACTACAGCGCCATCCATCATTCTGCAGTTGGTATTTAGGAGGAAATAGGTAAGTAGCAGCCACCTTAAACAAACCAATGCCAAAACACACATGTAAATCTACTCTGCTGACAATCTTTTGATGAATAAGATAATCCCCACAGCTTGATCATACTGATAGAAAACGTTTCTCAGTTTCAAAAAAAAAAAAGCTTATACTGCCAGATAATTTTAACATCGGAGAAAAAAGGTATCGAAGTCTGATTATCTTCTTAAGATTCATTTAATCCTGCTCAGTTACTCGATCTACCTACAAAAACAACAACGACATGCAAGCCTTTTGATCACATAGATGGCATTGCAACAGTAATGCTTTGAAGATTTACTTACTAACGTGAAGCTGTAATGACTACTTCCTTGCGTGTTTTATATTGTCTAAAAAGGCAATAAAATCCTTAAGAATAAATGATAAATCTATAGAATATCAAACCCGTGCCCATTTTGATAAAAAAAGAAGGTTGTATTCGTTTTAACAAGAATTTTTCGGATAGACTGACATACAAATCCTGATGAGGCTTTCAAAAGGCCTTATCTTTTGGAAAATCAGTAGCAAATATGCATCATTTAAAATCAAGCCTATCATAAACAGATCGACGGGAATTCTTGTGAATCGTTGATTCACATCTATATTTTGAGTGTTATTTTAGGTGTATTAAGTTGCACGTGACAGTTGAAATTTGAACAAAACATATGATGATTCTGAAGGTTTCTGTACAGTCTCAGACTAATGCTGTGGTACAAGAATCTTCAGGAAAATCTTTTTGTAGTGTTCCAAGCATTTTGATTGGCTATAACATGACATGGTTTCAGATACTTCTGTAAAGGTCTATGCATTTTGATTGGCTATAACATGACATGGTTTCAGATGCTTCTGCAAAGGTCTATGCATTTTGATTGCCTATAACATGACATGGTTTCAGACGCTTCTGCAAAGGTCTATGCATTTTGATTGGCTATAACATGACATGGTTTCAGATACTTCTGCAAAGGTCTATGCATTTTGATCGGGTACTCTCCGAAATGATTCCCGAACTTTCTAGAACAGTTCATGTTAGCAGACTGGTTCTGCTGTGCCTTGTGTCTCGAAACTTCCGTTTTCGTAGACTATAAATGATCATGCGTTTGTGTGTGTGTGTGTGTGTGTGTGTGTGTGTGTGTGTGTGTGTGTGTGTGTGTGGTGTTGTGTGTATGTGAGGGGAGGGGGGGAGGGGGTGCAGGGGGGTAATGTTGATGAAGGGGTCTAAAAATGAGACTGTGGTTGAAGGGCATTTCTTTGCGACTGTTGTGACGGTTATGAGATGACTGATTGGTGAGTGTTCTTCTTGTGGTAAAGATTTTGAACATGTTACCAGAGTCGACCTTTTCTCTGTCTGGATCAATTGAGTAAGATATCAGCTCTTGTCAGTCATTTCAGTGAGTGTCATACGTCCACTGAAGTGTCAAATAACAAGAGTTCGATTCTTTTGTTGTACCAGTGCGTAACAGGTAATTTTGTTTTATCATGGCTTCCTCAAAAGGTGTGCATATCATGTAAACTCCCGTTTCATCACCAAGAACTAAAAAACATTGAAAAACAAAGAAAGAGTGTTTGTTATCTAAGGTATGAGACGAAATATTTTCAAAAACTCCTTAACCTTTTATTCTCTCCAAACTGTTTGAAAGTCCCATAATTTTTTTTAAAATTGTTTAAAACTCCCTGGAAGTGCCCCAAATCACCTCAAAACTCCTCGTAATTGTGGTAAAATTGCTCGACCTCTTTTCCTTCCCCTTCCAGAATCACACTGGACTTTTTCATGAAAAACCATGTATATATATATATATATATATATATATATATATATATATATATATATATATATATAATCATGAACAATATAAAAATGTCCTTAAAAATCTGAAAATGCTCAACCCCTTGGGGAGCAACATCTGTTAAAAATATTTTTTAAAAAATGAAGTACTAAAATCTACAAGCTTGTTTCAAGCCTTGCTATCATCAGGATCTGATGATAGCAAGGCTTGAAACAAGCTTGTAGATTTTAATACTTCATTTAAAAAAAATATTTTTAAAAATATATTATATAATATATATATATATATACATATATATGCACACACACACACACACACACACACACACACACACACACACACACACACACACACACACACAGAGACCTGGGGGTATCATATAGAGGTATGAGAAGGTACCTTAAATTACAAATGGAAATGCATGAAAGCTATACCTCTGATTATGTGTAATTGACCTGACAAAACCATGGGCTTATTACTACTGACGTTTTATATTGTAATCACTTATAGAGAAAAGATCTGAATTGAAAATCCTGATGGTTAGCTGGTTTTGGTGACTGTTTTCCTGATTCTTAGATCCATCCTAATTTGACGACCAAAATTAACGTTTGAATGGTGACATAATTATCTTTCTTTCCTTTTTCTTTTCTTTTCTTTTCTTTCTTTTCTTGTTTGTTTTTCTTCTTTGTTTTTTACTGTTTCGTTTGGGTTTCTTTGGGTTTTTTTGTGGTACATGTTGACTGCTAAGCAATTTGTAGCAGCAACTTTACGTCATGAGTTATCACTGACCAGATGAGTATGCATTACAAAACAATTTTTTTTTCAATCATTATTTTATTTATCTTATATATAGTTAATCTTCTAAACAGTAACATCCAATATCAAAGAACATTTTGGGGTAACGTTACATTTGGATTTTTCAAAATCATCTTCAAAAGTGAAATTTTACTGACGACCTTTTAAAGATAATCATGTGTATATACACCTGTACATGCACATATGAAACTGATAGAAAAATAAACGAAGCTTTATATCAGAGAAAGTGAGAGAAAGAGGAAGGCAGAGGAGACAAGGCTGGGGATCTCAGGATGAATGACCAAAGAAAAATGTGCTTAATGCACCGCCTGGTTGGCGAGGAGGCTAAGCGCCGAGTGAGCAAGTGAAATGACATACATACATATATGCATGTCCAAATCATGCTAAAACTTTGTATAAGAATCTGGCAGCGAAATTAGTTTCATATCAGAGTGACAGTACTTTACAGATATTTATGACTGACTGTTGTCGTAAATCACCTGCTCTGTAAAGTGTGATCACATGGATGCCCACATGTACGACTGATTACCTCAGTCACTATAATCTAATTGCAATCGTTTCATTCATATTCATGTTTTACACAACTCTTTGTGAAGTCATCATTGTCAGTTGAGTCGCGTCATGACTGCTACATTATCCACAGTCATGCTATGAACACCACATACACCCACATGGCACACACACGCGCACGCACACGCACACACACATGACCCAACTTAATGACATGCTGATTGCACCAATATCAACCTACGGTACTAGAAGTGCGGTTCCCTTATAGAGATCACAATGAACCCATTACATAAGACAAAAACACGCAGACAACAGTGAGCAAAAGAGCTAAGAGAGAGAGAGAGAGAGAGAGAGAGAGAGAGAGAGAGAGAGAGAGAGAGAGAGACAGACAGACAGACAGACAGACAGACAGGGGCAGATATAGAAACAGACTTTAAACCATATGGTTAAAAAACAATGAGCTGATCAACCAACAATCCAAAAACCACATAGCAAATATCACACACATAAAGAAAGAAAGAAAGATATATATATATATATATATATATATATATATATATATATATATATATATAATACATTCTTAAATAGGAATATAGGTTTCTGGATTCTGGATTCGACATTAGAAAAGTGTTTAGACTCAGAATCAAAAACTTACTTTGAGAATATATCGACAGGGTCGCCCTGTCTTCTTCAGCTCACTGTTGCTGTTGTGGCAGCGAGGCCTGGTGGGGCGGCTGTTGTGTGGGGTGAATAGTTGTCAGGATCTGATTGTAGATGGGGGGGGGGGGGGGGGGTCGAAACCTTGATCTCTTTTCAGGCTGGGGCGTCTAGTTTTGTGCATGAGGGTGTTAACAACAGTTCTCTTGTGTTGGAGGGGGTGGTTGGAGTGAAATATCTGACACAACACAGCACAACACAACACAAGAGATCTGTTGTTAACACCCTCATGCACAGAGCCTCTGTACTGTGTTCCACTAAGGAGGAAGAGCTGAATGAAGAAGAACACATCAAGACTGCCCTTTCCGCTAATGGATACCCTGCATGGATGTGGGACAACCCTTGAGTTCCCTACCCTTCTTCTACAGATACGGACAGTGTGAAGTGGGGATCCCTTACATTAAAGGAGTTTCAGAGCATCTGGCCAAGACCTTCCAACAACATGGATACAAAGTGTTTCACAAACCCACCAATTCCCTACGCCAGCAACTGACCCATGTCAAAGACAAAACGGACCCCCTCAAGCGGTGTGGTGTAGTGTACCAGGTAGGGTGTCAAGACTGTGCCAATACCTACATTGGCGAGACAGCAAGACCACTCACCACCCGTCTACAGGAACACCAAAACCGATCTACTTCTGCCATACACGAACACCTACAAGCCACAGCCCCCAAGAAACCAAGATCTTATCTACAGAGCCCTTCCTCACAAAAAGAAAAGTTAAAGAAGCCATCGAAATCAAGACTAGACGCCCCAACCTGAACAGAGATCAAGGTTTCGAACTCCCCCCCCCCCCCCCCACCCGCCATCTACAATCAGATCCTGACAACTATTCACCCCACACAACAGCCGCCCCACCAGGCCTCGCTGCCACAACAGCAACAGTGAGCTGAAGAAGACAGGGCGACCCTGTCGAAATATTCTCAAAGTAAGTTTTTGATTCTGAGTCTAAACACTTTTCTAATAATACATTCTTAAATGTCACAGTGTGTTGAGTGAAGAAAATCAGTCCAAATGAGAGAGAGAGAGAGAGAGAGAGAGAGAGAGAGAGAGAGAGAGAGAGAGAGAGAGGCAGACAGACAGACAGAGCAACAGACAGACAGACAGACAGAGAGGAAGCCATTCAAAGAGTTCACTGTCACGTAAATGCAAGTAATAAACATGACCCAGTAAGTATCTTACAAACTGAAGTCACCCATTCCGTTGTTCTGAAGCCTGCAAGTCATAAATCAGATTCCATACAGTCCTGACAATAAACACATATCTCCATTCCTTTCACTGTACATTTGACATAGAAAAATAGCTCATTTTATCATAAGTATTGTACAATTACTGTTGCATACGCACGCACAAGAAGCGAAAGCCAGTGTTTAGAGCTATTTATCAACATAACAAAAATGTTACCCAGAGAAATGTTTGATGATGACTGTTGAATGAGCGACCACACCCAAGCATATGGACGCTTTTATATCCACTCCCAGGCATACTAAGGCACAGGTTCTGGTAGGCCAACGTCTGCGTGTGAGCTGACATATACAATTTAAAGAAGGATTTAAAAGGGGAGTTATTTAATGGGGATCTGAAAGGTCCCTTTGACTTGATGTTGCGCCCATCTCTCTCTCTCTCTCTCTCTCTCTCTCTCCTCTCTCTCTCTCTCTCTCTCTCTTGTTTTGCATCTTGTGTGCATACTTTGGATACTATCTCTTGCCTGGTGATTGTGAGGTGGTTTCCATCACCTGTTCTTTTTTCTTATGCCTGGTGGAGGAAGATCTACACCTGTTCTTTTTCTTGGAACTGGGAGAAAGGTTTCATTTTCTTTTTCCGTGATATCAGTTATTCTTTCTTCAGTGTTTGAAAAGCTCAGTTCATGAATATTTGTAGGACATCAGTCAATAATGTTTCCAGCTTCATCCTGCACGCTGTCTAAGTACCATGAAACATTATGAATGTCATTCATAGAAGCGTCATCATAGAATTAATTACAGCACAAGAACGGGCATGATTAGTGAACAGTGTAATGGCAATGGAAATAAAACATCCCCTGGAAGTGCCAATGTCAAAGATGATCATGTCAGACGTTCAGGAGACTGGGTCTACTGGTCAGGAGGTCTGCCGCCCAACAGCACAGACAGATGTTCACATCAAGGCCAGCGAGATTCTTGATCAGCTGGGAAGGGACTATTGTATTAAATGCGGAACTGAGTGGGGTCACAAATCTTGGAGTTTCCTGAATGCAGGAGAACAAAATGACCACAGCATTCTCTACGCATCTGTTTTAGCCTGGCAGGCGAACTTAATGGATCCATTGAAGAGTCAGTGTCATGGGCAGTCTCTGTCAGCGCGTGTATGTCTGCATGGGTATGTCAAACTATCAAATCTAAAGATTGCGTCTGAAATACAAACAAAACAATATCAGTGTCATAGACAGTCAGTATCAGTGGGTGTGTGTCCGCATGGGTATGGCAAACTATCAAAATATTGCGTCTGAAATACATACCAAAAAAGTGTCTTCCGCAGCTGGACAAATTACAAACACGCACCAGAATCGGCAATACAACGAACTATATTTTCAGCAAAACAGCGTTTTCGAATGATGAGTAAATAAATTCAAAAGGCTACCAGTTCCTCAACCAAACGCATACCAGTACCACACAACAATATGTAGGTATCGGCGTGATAACAGTCTTTGGATAACTCTAAAAGCGAAAAGGAAATCTTCCTGGCCCTCTCTGATTTGCTGTGAAACAACTTCAATCAAATTGCTACACTCTCTTTCCAAGAGACAGTAGATGCCCAAGCAGTGTAGCGTTCAGACCCTGCGTCCAAGCAGGCAATTGAACTATAACACTAGGACTGTGTGGCTTGGCATACTGTAGACACGTGATTGTTATAAGGGCTGATGCGGGTTCAATAGTTACTAACAAGAACGCCTGTGCTATTTGCACTAAGTTAAATGCACACACACACACACACACACACACACACACACACACACACACACCTTCATGGACGTTTTTCTTTGTCCGTGTGTTAATCTTCTGACAATAAGTACAGAAAGCAGTGCAGTATGCTAACTAAACACTACAATCTATCTGTGAATGTCATTTATTCAATGTGACCCAGCTTTTCACGTCATACATCAAAACAAAAGAGGCAACATCTGAGATATTTTAATGAAACTGAACATAGCTGCCAGAAGGAAAGGACAGTGATGAGTTGCAAACTGTCACCTTCTCTTTTCTAGCTGATGATGGCAGCCGATTTGAAACTTAACATCTGAAATAGATGAAAGCTGTTAAAAGCGCGGTTTGTTGCCTGTAGTGTTAATCAGACTATTAGACCAATACTCTCAGAGAGGATCTAGTACGTAGATGACAGTACATGACTGTGTGGTTTCAGGCTTTCTAACCGAGCTGATGATACATTGAACTCTGGGTAGGAGAAGGCTGGGTCTGAAAAATCAGATGATTGTATGTCTGTAATGGAGTTGAAGCAACGACTTCCCTTCCTGAAGATTGAAACACACACCACTGCACTACGGCTAATGGTTTTATGTAATGTCTGTGATACACCTGGAGGCCAGAAAGAGGGACTGGTGTTTGGGGGGATGTTCTGGTGGTGCCAGACATCAAATGTGTAAGAATCTCCGTTGGGTCAAAGGACTAAAGAGTTTCTGCCAGGTATATCGTGGTGGCTATGCCACTACATGATTAGAGAATCTGTGAAGTAGGTAGAAACAAAAAGCAATCAGTGAATAATCGTTTAGTATGTACTATTTACATCTCCCTCTGTCGGTTACGATTCACTGTCCATATCAATATATTATGGCTACATTAGCTGGTCTTGTCAGTGAGCAAAAGAGCTAAGAGAGAGAGAGAGAGAGAGAGAGAGAGAGAGAGAGACAGACAGACAGACAGACAGACAGACAGACAGACAGACAGACAGACAGACAGGGGCAGATATAGAAACAGACTTTAAACCATATGGTTAAAAAAACAATGAGCTGATCAACCAACAATCCAAAAACCACATAGCAAATATCACACACATAAAGAAAGAAAGAAAGATATATATATATATATATATATATATATACATTCTTAAATAGGAATATAGGTTTCTGGATTCTGGATTCGACATTAGAAAAGTGTTTAGACTCAGAATCAAAAACTTACTTTGAGAATATATCGACAGGGTCGCCCTGTCTTCTTCAGCTCACTGTTGCTGTTGTGGCAGCGAGGCCTGGTGGGGCGGCTGTTGTGTGGGGTGAATAGTTGTCAGGATCTGATTGTAGATGGGGGGGGGGGGGGGGGGGGGGTCGAAACCTTGATCTCTTTTCAGGCTGGGGCGTCTAGTTTTGTGCATGAGGGTGTTAACAACAGTTCTCTTGTGTTGGAGGGGGTGGTTGGAGTGAAATATCTGACACAACACAGCACAACACAACACAAGAGATCTGTTGTTAACACCCTCATGCACAGAGCCTCTGTACTGTGTTCCACTAAGGAGGAAGAGCTGAATGAAGAAGAACACATCAAGACTGCCCTTTCCGCTAATGGATACCCTGCATGGATGTGGGACAACCCTTGAGTTCCCTACCCTTCTTCTACAGATACGGACAGTGTGAAGTGGGGATCCCTTACATTAAAGGAGTTTCAGAGCATCTGGCCAAGACCTTCCAACAACATGGATACAAAGTGTTTCACAAACCCACCAATTCCCTACGCCAGCAACTGACCCATGTCAAAGACAAAACGGACCCCCTCAAGCGGTGTGGTGTAGTGTACCAGGTAGGGTGTCAAGACTGTGCCAATACCTACATTGGCGAGACAGCAAGACCACTCACCACCCGTCTACAGGAACACCAAAACCGATCTACTTCTGCCATACACGAACACCTACAAGCCACAGCCCCCAAGAAACCAAGATCTTATCTACAGAGCCCTTCCTCACAAAAAGAAAAGTTAAAGAAGCCATCGAAATCAAGACTAGACGCCCCAACCTGAACAGAGATCAAGGTTTCGAACTCCCCCCCCCCCCCACCCGCCATCTACAATCAGATCCTGACAACTATTCACCCCACACAACAGCCGCCCCACCAGGCCTCGCTGCCACAACAGCAACAGTGAGCTGAAGAAGACAGGGCGACCCTGTCGAAATATTCTCAAAGTAAGTTTTTGATTCTGAGTCTAAACACTTTTCTAATAATACATTCTTAAATGTCACAGTGTGTTGAGTGAAGAAAATCAGTCCAAATGAGAGAGAAGAGAGAGAGAGAGAGAGAGAGAGAGAGAGAGAGAGAGAGAGAGAGAGGCAGACAGACAGACAGAGCAACAGACAGACAGACAGACAGAGAGGAAGCCATTCAAAGAGTTCACTGTCACGTAAATGCAAGTAATAAACATGACCCAGTAAGTATCTTACAAACTGAAGTCACCCATTCCGTTGTTCTGAAGCCTGCAAGTCATAAATCAGATTCCATACAGTCCTGACAATAAACACATATCTCCATTCCTTTCACTGTACATTTGACATAGAAAAATAGCTCATTTTATCATAAGTATTGTACAATTACTGTTGCATACGCACGCACAAGAAGCGAAAGCCAGTGTTTAGAGCTATTTATCAACATAACAAAAATGTTACCCAGAGAAATGTTTGATGATGACTGTTGAATGAGCGACCACACCCAAGCATATGGACGCTTTTATATCCACTCCCAGGCATACTAAGGCACAGGTTCTGGTAGGCCAACGTCTGCGTGTGAGCTGACATATACAATTTAAAGAAGGATTTAAAAGGGGAGTTATTTAATGGGGATCTGAAAGGTCCCTTTGACTTGATGTTGCGCCCATCTCTCTCTCTCTCTCTCTCTCTCTCTCTCTCTCTCTCTCTCTCTCTCTCTCTCTCTCTCTCTCTCTCTTGTTTTGCATCTTGTGTGCATACTTTGGATACTATCTCTTGCCTGGTGATTGTGAGGTGGTTTCCATCACCTGTTCTTTTTTCTTATGCCTGGTGGAGGAAGATCTACACCTGTTCTTTTTCTTGGAACTGGGAGAAAGGTTTCATTTTCTTTTTCCGTGATATCAGTTATTCTTTCTTCAGTGTTTGAAAAGCTCAGTTCATGAATATTTGTAGGACATCAGTCAATAATGTTTCCAGCTTCATCCTGCACGCTGTCTAAGTACCATGAAACATTATGAATGTCATTCATAGAAGCGTCATCATAGAATTAATTACAGCACAAGAACGGGCATGATTAGTGAACAGTGTAATGGCAATGGAAATAAAACATCCCCTGGAAGTGCCAATGTCAAAGATGATCATGTCAGACGTTCAGGAGACTGGGTCTACTGGTCAGGAGGTCTGCCGCCCAACAGCACAGACAGATGTTCACATCAAGGCCAGCGAGATTCTTGATCAGCTGGGAAGGGACTATTGTATTAAATGCGGAACTGAGTGGGGTCACAAATTTGGAGTTTCCTGAATGCAGGAGAACAAAATGACCACAGCATTCTCTACGCATCTGTTTTAGCCTGGCAGGCGAATTTAATGGATCCATTGAAGAGTCAGTGTCATAGGCAGTCTCTGTCAGCGCGTGTATGTCTGCATGGGTATGTCAAACTATCATATCTAAGATTGCGTCTGAAATACAAATCAAAACAATATCAGTGTCATAGACAGTCAGTATCAGTGGGTGTGTGTCCGCATGGGTATGGCAAACTATCAAAATATTGGTCTGAAATACATACCAAAAAAGTGTCTTCCGCAGCTGGACAAATTACAAACACGCACCAGAATCGGCAATACAACGAACTATATTTTCAGCAAAACAGCGTTTTCGAATGATGAGTAAATAAATTCAAAGGCTACCAGTTCCTCAACCAAACGCATACCAGTACCACACAACAATATGTAGGTATCGGCGTGATAACAGTCTTTGGATAACTCTAAAAGCGAAAAGGAAATCTTCTGGCCCTCTCTGATTTGCTGTGAAACAACTTCAATCAAATTGCTACACTCTCTTTCCAAGAGACAGTAGATGCCCAAGCAGTGTAGCGTTCAGACCCTGCGTCCAAGCAGGCAATTGAACTATAACACTAGGACTGTGTGGCTTGGCATACTGTAGACACGTGATTGTTATAAGGGCTGATGCGGGTTCAATAGTTACTAACAAGAACGCCTGTGCTATTTGCACTAAGTTAAATGCACACACACACACACACACACACACACACACACACACACACACACACACACACACACACACACACCTTCATGGACGTTTTTCTTTGTCCGTGTGTTAATCTTCTGACAATAAGTACAGAAAGCAGTGCAGTATGCTAAACTAAACACTACAATCTATCTGTGAATGTCATTTATTCAATGTGACCCAGCTTTTCACGTCATACATCAAAACAAAAGAGGCAACATCTGAGATATTTTAATGAAACTGAACATAGCTGCCAGAAGGAAAGGACAGTGATGAGTTGCAAACTGTCACCTTCTCTTTTCTAGCTGATGATGGCAGCCGATTTGAAACTTAACATCTGAAATAGATGAAAGCTGTTAAAAGCGCGGTTTGTTGCCTGTAGTGTTAATCAGACTATTAGACCAATACTCTCAGAGAGGATCTAGTACGTAGATGACAGTACATGACTGTGTGGTTTCAGGCTTTCTAACCGAGCTGATGATACATTGAACTCTGGGTAGGAGAAGGCTGGGTCTGAAAAATCAGATGATTGTATGTCTGTAATGGAGTTGAAGCAACGACTTCCCTTCCTGAAGATTGAAACACACACCACTGCACTACGGCTAATGGTTTTATGTAATGTCTGTGATACACCTGGAGGCCAGAAAGAGGGACTGGTGTTTGGGGGGATGTTCTGGTGGTGCCAGACATCAAATGTGTAAGAATCTCCGTTGGGTCAAAGGACTAAAGAGTTTCTGCCAGGTATATCGTGGTGGCTATGCCACTACATGATTAGAGAATCTGTGAAGTAGGTAGAAACAAAAAGCAATCAGTGAATAATCGTTTAGTATGTACTATTTACATCTCCCTCTGTCGGTTACGATTCACTGTCCATATCAATATATTATGGCTACATTAGCTGGTCTTGTTCGTGTATGCATTCTGTAAACCAATGTTCAGGGCGAAAGACTATGCTTAAACAGTCTGTAATAAATGCTGAATTGTGTATCTTTACGTTCCGTGGTTGTTATGTACATATGTCAGCTCAAAGATACGAGCATCTTGTTCTTTTCTTTTCTTTCGGGGGGGGGGGGGGGGGGGTTCTTGTTTGCTCTGTGTGTCTTCTGTCTGCATGTCTGCTAGGTGAATAAGCACCATAAACGGCACAGTTTGCATGTAATTATTTCATCATGGAATCAGAAAGTGATCATTGTTTATTTTCAGGATGTGATTATGTCTCATCAGAAATGATCGTGATCCCTATGGATGCATCTTTGTTACCTTTTTTATTTTCAAATATTTGTTGACAGGCGAGTGTTTGTGCATGTGATGTGCCTACTGTCCTGTCCCAGTTGTAGTCTTCCTTCTCCTTCTTTGCTGCTGCATTATCCCGTGACTTGCCTTCTGTGTTCTGTCCATCTGCCCTCTGGAAATGCATTCATCCAGACACGTTCTTTCTCTGTACGCTAAATCAACACACCTTCCAAGCACCTAGATCCCTGTACAAACGTGTTCATCCTGGCACTTTCTTTCTCTGTACACTAAATCAACACACCTTCCAAGCACATAGATCCCTGTACAAACGTGTTCATCCTGGCACTTTCTTTCTCTGTACACTAAATCAACACACCTTCCAAGCACCTAGATCCCTGTACAAACGTGTTCATCCTGGCACTTTCTTTCTCTGTACACTAAATCAACACACCTTCCAAGCACATAGATCCCAGTACAAACGTGTTCATCCTGGCACTTTCTTTCTCTGTACACTAAATCAACACACCTTCCAAGCACATAGATCCCAGTACAAACGTGTTCATCCGGACCATGTTTTTTCTCTACCCACTGAATCAACACGCCTTCCAAGCACATAGATCTCTGTACAAACGTGTTCATCCTGACCATGTTCTTTCTCTGCACACTGAATCAACACACCTTCCAAGCACATAGATCCCTGTACAAACGTGTTCATCCTGACCATGTTCTTTCTCTGCACACTGAATCAACACACCTTCCAAGCACATAGAGGCCTGATTCTTGTGATGAACTCACAGTCAATGGGTTACGTCACAACGGGGAGAAACGGAAGTGAGATCCATACCTCTCGTCTACAGGTAAAAATATCTGTGCCAGATAATCATACACTTGTGTTAAGTTCCAAACCTCTCACTTTTAATCATGAATTTGTTCGGGTACATGTTAAAGGTATTCAATATTTATGGAAACGCCGTCTCTATTCAAGTTCCTTTGCCAGTATACACAAACTACAGAAAGGAAACTTCACTGTATCGATTGACAAGACGACTTGTGTGAAAGAAATCAACACAGCATGCTTTCAGCTTTTCTTTTCTTTTCTTCCACAAAACAAAGCGTTCCAGGAACTGTCGTCTGGCCTTTGGAACTGCTCGGTGGAGCACTACACCATTCTTCATCCCCACCTGGCCTGTAACCTGAAGACTGAGTGTGAAGATGGCCGGGATGAAACAGAAGACTGCCTCTTCAGCAGTCCCAGGTGTCAGGGGCTGGTGGACTGTGTGACCGTTGCTATGCAATCATCTGGTCTCTGCCTAAAGCAGAGCAAACACACTGCCTAAGAAATGATGACCCATGTCGGAGTATGTTCAGGGGAACATTAAGTTTTCCAAAGTGTCTGTACGATCCATACGGTGCGCTAGCCAAGAAAACAAACAGATACTGGTTACTGCCAGCTTTTTCAACCGGTTTGTATTTGAATGACATTTCAATGCTTAATATATACCGGTTAAGTGTTTACAGTAAGAAAAGTGTCTTTTATCATACATTTGGGTATCGTTTCCCACATCAGACAGTACAAGGCACTGTCTAAGTGTTTTCCTCAAAGAGATGAAGATCATTCGTGATTTTCGTCACTATGCATCCCTTTGTGAAGCAATGGTAAACGAAACTGAAGAAAAACAACATTACACAAAGGGCATTTTCTTGGCAAATACACATCTCTCCCTGCCTAAAAACCAACCTAATCTGATGGTGTGTCACGACGGTCACGTGACCTACACATTTCTCTTGTGTGGTTCTAATCAGTATCAGACCTGTAGTCCAGAGCGCATCCCCTTGTTCTTATTCACATCAAGGATCTCACATGGATATGATGGACTCCACGAATCTTGTTGCGTTAACTCCGACATTCACATGCAGTGATGGCGTCACCACACTGCCATACACTCTGGTGTGTGACTTTATAGGTGACTGTCTGGAATGCACGGATGAATCATTCTGTCACCACCTACGTTGTAGTAAGACGTTCACATGCTCCAACAGTCAGTGTTTACCCTATGACAGTGTGTGTGATCAGATATCCCATTGTCAGGATGAGTCAGATGAGAAGTTTTGTCAGCAATACAAACCACGACACGCTGATCACAGACGTTTTCCATCACCTGCTCTGATCAATTTTGACGGCATCAGTCAGTTTATTACAATACAAATGAACGTCAGTGAACCGTGTCCTGACAGTCACTATCGATGTCATGGTGAGCACAATGACTGCCTGCCACTGTACACACGATGCAATGGGATGTACGACTGCATTGACCACAGTGACGAACAAGAATGCGAGAAGATGACGTGTCCAGGGTTTTTTCATTGCAGGGTTTCAATAATATGTTTGCACATCGATCACATGTGTGATGGCTGGCCTCACTGTCCATTGCACGATGACGAACTGTGGTGCAATCTGAACTGTCCTGTGGGCTGTCTCTGTCAGGGCCACAGTTTCTTATGTCTGCAGCGTTTCCATGCTGAGCTTTTCCACCAGCTCCGATCTTTGGATGCCACGAGTACTGGTATGACACCAGCCGAACTAAAATGTAATGTCTATCTTATACATTTAATTCTCGCAAATTGTTCTCTGTTCGGCTTAACTGAAATGGAATGGTTAAACTTGAAGTTTCTTGACCTCAGTAGCAATAAACTCCACTATATCAACATGTCTTCCTTTCTGTATTTACTTAACATGCAATCCCTGCTCTTGTGTAACAATCCTATAACGTCAGTCTGTCTGGATGAGTCTTCTATTTTCCAAACTAACATGCTCACAAACATCGATCTGTCATATACAGCACTGACAGTGTTTGACGCTAAAGTTCTACTGCAATTTTCACGTTTAAAAGAACTAAATTTATCTTTCACTTCCATTCATACCATCAGCGAATCTGGTTTTCAGTTCACGCCCCTACTGATGGAACTGAACTTAAAAGGCAGTCCTTAAGAAAATTTCCACCAGACATTTTCAAAGGTCTGACATATTTACGCTTCATATCAACAGAAAACCATAAACTATGCTGCAGAGAAATACTCCCCTATGACTTTGATGTGTCACACTGTTATGCCCCAAAAGATGAAATGTCATCGTGTGAAGATTTGCTGCGGTCCTGGTCATACAGGGTGTTTCTGTGGCTGATGACTTGTCTCTCAGTGTCTGGTAACATCTTCTGTTTCTGTACACGTCTGTGTATGAGGAGCACGACTTCAAGTGGTTTCAGTGTGTTCGTCACCAATCTGACCATGGCTGACTTTCTGATGGGGGTTTACATGGTTGTCATAGGAGTGGCCGATGACAGTTCCGTGGCAAATATCTTCATCATGATGAGGCGTGGAAGAGCAGCGTGACCTGTAAAGTGGCTGGTTTCCTGTCTTTGCTGTCCAGTGAAGTATCAGCTCTGATCATCTGCCTGATCACTTTAGATCGCTTTATTGTACTCTGCTTTCCGTTCAGCACCTTCCGTTTCAAGCGAACTACGGGGTCATGGGTCTGTCTGTTGATCTGGCAGGTTGGTGGTTCCTTGCCTTGTTGCCTTTACTGCCGTGGATGTCACACTGGGAGTTTTATAGCCAGACAGGTATCTGTATTCCATTGCCAGTAACAGTGAAAGCGTTTAAAGGGAAACATTATGCCATTGGTGTTTTAATTATTCTTAATTTTATTCTGTTTTTATTCATCTCTCTTGGACAAACATTCGTCTACTGGTCAGTGCAAAAGAACGCTTTGAAAATTAATACAACAAAAATATCACAAGATATAACTATAGCTCGGCGGTTGATCAGCATTGCGTTAACAGACTTCATGTGCTGGTTTCCCGTTGGACTGTGTGGTATGTTGGCTCTGGCTGGTATTCCCATCTCTGGAGAAGTGAATGTGGCCCTGGCAATATTTGTACTTCCTTTAAACTCTGCTGTCAATCCCTTTATGTATACCTTCAACAGTCTGGCAGAGAAGCAGCGAAAATCTAAAGAACAGAAACTATTGAAATGGATGGAATCACACGCTGATTTGATCCCAGCTGAATAGATGCCATGATTAAAAAGATAAGAGATTCTGCAGATAACTCCATTGAAAATTACTACACTTGCCTGCCATCTCAATGCAAAATTTTAAGAGAAATGATAAAAGTGCTGGAAAGTGAAACTGTCCTTTTCAAACAGACAATAAACTTTTGGAAACCCATATCAGACAAATGATTTTCTTTTCTTTCCAGAGAGTAAAGTGTATGGCCGTGCAGCTTTCATATGAAGCACATGTTTCTAAAACACTTTTATGTGTTAAAGGATGAAGAAGCATCTAGTTTCTCTCCACAAGACGAACCACAGTGTAGAGAACGTCTTACAGAAAACGGTAATTTGCACGTCAAGTACGCGCACTTGCTGTACTTTCTTTTAGGATGTGTTTCACTTTGTTTATTTTTTAAACAGAGAAATTAAACACGTTTGTTTGCTTGGAGTGGCATACATATGATAATAGTAGTATTTGTTTTAGTGTCATTTCTATAAACAAACCATGATTACCCAGTTTGAGTTCCATTTTGTTGATGTGACGATGAATGTTCATTCCCTTTCCTTGTACAATATCTTATTGAAAATATTCGTCTGCATATCGATGGCATAAATGATGGCATTGTGAATGCCTCATCTGCACAGTTTCCCCTTTCTTTCAGTATGTGTTGTTTCACATCACTTGTTCTTATATCTACTGGTCTAAAAGACAGTCTCCTGAAGCACCTCGTTCACTGTCTGGCATACAACACAGACATAATTATTATTGACAAACAGCTTTATGAAGGTCTTATGTGTTCCCAACGCTAAAATCAAGAACGGACATCAAACAACGAATCAAACTGAGTCAATCAACAGGCAATGCGCAATAAGGCAATCCTTAATCGAAGGCTCGCTCCAAATCCACGATCACCACCATCCATCGCCGCCATTTCACAGCCCATCTCCACACCCATCCGCCACCTTTTAAAAAAGAAAATGCTTGCTAGATGAATAAACAGAGCTATCCAAAGGAATTTACAGCTAACACACACACACACACACACACACACACACACACACACACACACACACACACACACACACACACACTCACACACACACACACGCACGCAGGCACGCACACACACACACACACACACACACACACACACACACACACACTGACTGACTGACTGAAACCATTTACTGTCAGATTAACATAGTGTTGTACTGACAACACACACACACACACACACACACACACACACACACACACACACACACACACACACAACATATTTGTATAGATTAATTTCAAAATGGAAGAGATGAGTTTTCAAGTTTGATTTCAAAAAGAGGTCAGAGAAGCAGAGTATTTGAATTGACAAGAGCGATTACTCCAAGGAGGGGGGGGGGGGGGGGGGGGTATTTGGGGCCAGCCCAGTTTACTTTCGGGAAGTAGATCCCGGGCAGAAGGAAATAAACGGGGGGGGGGGGGGGGGGGGGGGAGGGGGGAATATATATATATATGCGTGTGTGTGTGTGTGTGTGTGCGTGTGTGTGTGTGTGTGTGCGTGTGTGTGTGTGTGTGTGTGTGTGTGTGTGTGTGTGTGTGTGTGTGTGTGTGTGTGTGTGTTCAGCAATCGTCGCGGGATCAGACGGACTTATGGCAGTTAATGTGGGGAGGACCAGATAGACTCCTGGCAGTTAATGTGGGGAGGCCAGATAGACTCCTGGCAGTTAATGTGGGGAAGACCAGATAGACTCCTGGCAGTTAATGTGGGGAGGATCAGACGGACTCCTGGGAGCTAATGAGAGGAGAACCAGACGGATTCCTGGGAGTTAATATGAGGGAGGACCAGACAGACTCCTGGGAATATAATGGGAAAGGACCAGACGGACTCCCGAGAGTTAGTGTGGGGGAGGACCAGACAGACTCTTGGGAATATAATGGGAAAGGACCCAGACAGACTCCCGGGAGTTAATGTGGGGGAGGACCAGACAGACTCCTGGGAGTTAATTGGGTAAGGAGGCCTTTTGGCGCATTACACATGCACACCCACCTCATGTTCCGAACCATAGTCACACACATGTTCTCCTCTCTCTCTCTCTCTCTCTCTCTCTCTCTCTCTCTCTCTCTCTCTCTCTCTCTCTCTCTCTCTCCACCACAACCCCTTCCTTTGACGACCAGCTCTCTCTCCTTCTGCTTTATCAAAGAGGATATCAGACAGAAACGTCCACAATCTAAAAAAGCATTTTTTTTTTCTTTTTGTCTCACATCCATTTTCTCTTGCTCTTTCACCTTCATGGTCACGCCTCCTGAATGAAGGTCGCCCTTTCGTAATTTCCCTGACAGTCATCTTCTTATGAAAGATCAGATATACCAGAAATACCCAAACATTTCCCGTAGGTTCAGGAAGACAGCAACTACCAGGAGAGTTTTTATCACTGGAGTAACCAACTCACTGCGTTAACTGTGGAGTGTAATATTGTCTTTGACATTGATGTTGGCGCAGCGACTGCTTGGCTTCATCAGCTTCACCTGTGCATTTCATCTCGATCCGTCCATTCCTCTGGTGTTACCAGCATTTTTCGCCTTCCTGACATTGTTTCAGGAATGGCGGCAGGGTGTTTTTTGTCCTTTTTTTTTGTCTTCTGAAAACACCATCTTTTTCTGTCCACCATTCCTAGTGTCCGTCATCACTCAAGGCCGCGAGTAAAACTCACCTTTTCTGTAGCTAATGTAAGTGGTTGTTCCTGCCTTATGTACGTCTATTCATCTCTTCCTCTCTCTCTCTCTCTCTCTCTCTCTCTCTCTCTTCTGTCTGTCTGTCTCTCTGTCTGTCTGTCTCTCTGTCTCTCTCTCTCACCCCCCCTCTCTCTCTCTGCTTGCTCGCGCGCATGCGCACGCATGTGTGTGTTTACACGCGTGCGCACGTGCTCTCTTGTGCGTGTGTGGACAGGTGTTCATCAATATGAGATCACGCGTTAGTGAGAGTACTACGTTTTTGCATGCATTTTACTTTGTATAACTGTCAAATGTTTTATTCAAATCTAAGGGCTCCGAGCTTATTTAAGACAGATCACTGCAAATACACACATTACTACCCGTATCATTATCGTCGTAGTCATCATCATCACCATCTATCATCATCATCATCATCAGTAGTAGTAGTAGTAGTAGTAGTAGTAGTAGTAGTAGTAGTAGTAGTAGTAGTAGTAGTATCATCATCATCATAGTTGTTGTTGTTATTGTCGTTGTTGATGCTGTTGTTGTTGATGGTACCTTCCATGGTCTGCTGGTCTCTCTGGCTGCTGCATACAACTTTGGTGTAGCGCAAACAGTTAGAACACTTGCTTCACTAGAAAATGTCCATTACGCCTTCATGTCACGTGACCAGTGAAACGTTTTCTTTTCTTTTCTTTTGTAACACGCTAATGCCTTGGTGTCTTATATCGTAGATCTGTCCTGACACACACACACACGAGTAGGAATTCACTAACAGGAAATATTAATCCCTACAAAGAGCTGGAAGCGTTGGAGCAGCAGGAAGATAACCATTTGTAAGGCTGATAATCAGCAATAAGTTCTGTGCTGTATGACAATGGGTGAAGTACTTGAAAAAATTGTCTTTTAGAGAAATGATGCAGAACTGAAACAAGACATACTGACAGAAACGGGGAAAGTATGATGATGAGGAATTTACGATCGACATTAATAATATCATTGATACACAGACGAACCTCTTCATTAAAATATTGTATAATGGAAAATGAGATGAAAGCTCGTTGTAATTTCGACAATATTCAAGTCATTCTGAGTTATCCAATTATTGTTTCTTACGTAAATTCACATGGAAGAACTTACTTATGAAATGTTGATTTGAGATGAGAGGAAGCAAAACTGATACGCAGAATGGGAAGTAGTAAATTTTCAGAATCGGGTATTATTACATCTAATGTCGTTACAAGTTAGCATAATGCATAGAATTACCCGTACAAACGTTGTTTTAAATGATATATCTATAGCTGGATCGAAGAAAGGGAATCAACTAAATATCTAGAGTTAAAATGCAGACAAACTCGGACACTCTGGTAAACTACCGAGTATTTATTTCGTGGAAAGTGCAGAAATTCTGTGAATATCAAAGATTAATGTGACAGTGAAATTATTAATTGCAGTCGTGTAATATCGAAAGTGGATTAAAATTCGAAAGCATATCTTTTTAACTTGATATTAATGTTTGCTAACTTTCTTCATACATAAAACTGAAATTAAAAAAAAAACAAACAAAAAACCACTGTGCCAAATATAACGTGTTTCAAAAGTCAGCTGATTAACTACTTCAAGATCGGACCACATAAACCCTGTATAAATAAAGACCAAAGCAACTTCCATGGTACTTGGATTAGTTGTGACCATGTTTAGATCAGTGCTTTTTCGGCTTGGTGAGCAGCTGTTAGTTTCTGGTTTTGCTCTCTTTCTAGAACGTGGCAAGTTTTTTTGTTTTTCTATATGTGCAACTGCCTGAAAATATTGCATATTGTGTTGAAGAGATAGGTGTCTTTATCTGATCTGCCCTAAGCAAATGTTTCATGATTTGGCTTTGCCTTGAAATTTGAGTTTCCTGTAAATGTTCTGTTGTCTTTTGTTCTGTATTTGAATTAAAAAAAACTTATCCTTTTAACTGTACCAAACCAATGCTTTTTTAAAAAAAATTCATATCCATTTGTCACACATACAAACAAGGGGCACACAAGAAAACAGATCTCCTTCTCCACTTCTTCACCCCTTCCCAAGCTTCCACCCAAAAGTGTTTTTAAAAAAAGGATAATAGTTCTAAACTTCTTGATATATCTTCGTCTGATATGTGCATACAGCAACAACACAAAGATCGACGGCACAAGCCCAGAGTGAGAGTTCTAAAGACTGATATTTTTGTGACGTTAGGTTTACTTTTCTTAAATGGAACAAGACACATTTTACATTAAAAAAAAAATCTTCAAGTTTAGTTATCCGTTAAAAACATCCGTAGAGGAGATTAAAATCGTGGTGCCGCACCAGCTGGGGATGAATTGCTGAAATCAGTACAAGCAGCTAACCCCTGTTATATATCACTGAACAAAAAGTGGAATATGTCACGGCTGAGGGGATGTCAAAACCAGAATGATATAAATGAAAATCATGGATAAAACTTCAAACAGTATAGTTTGTTGATTTACATTTGGTATTTGTACGCGTCAATCAGATCCACAAACAGGATCCATTTCAAGTCAAAATGCAGCGAGTGTTTTGCACCTACTGCTGTGTAAACTCTTGTTTTCCAGAAGTTTTATACACCATGTTTTGTCATGTCAGTCAAACCAAGACGCTTCTTCACCTTTACCAAATATGAGTGTGTTAGTTCACATGGTCAGTATCGAAGGTGCACAACTAGCCATGTTTACAAATGTTTCTTCTGGAAAGAAAAGGAAATAATTTCATGATATTTTGGGGATCTATATATGTCTTCAAAGCTCTCTTGCCAGCAGTTGTATCATTTCTTTTAAATTTTGCATTTAGATGTCAGACAAGAAGGCTTTTTTCATTAGAGCTGATCTGCAGAATTTCTTTTCGTTTTTAAATAATCAGCAATTAAGCTGGAATCAAATCAGGATGTGATTCCAGCCATTTCAAAACTTTATGTTCTTTAAAATTTCGCCGCTTTTCCACCAGTGTGTTGAAAGTGTACATAAAAGGATTAAGAGCAGAGTTTAAAGGAAGTACAAATATTGCCAGGGCCACATTCACTTCTCCAGAGATGGGAATACCAGCCAGAGCCAACATACCACACAGTCCAACGGGAAACCAGCATATGAAGTCTGTTAACGCAATGCTGATCAACCGCCGAGCTATGGTTATATCTTGTGATATTTTAGTGGTATTAATTTTCAAAGCATTCTTTTGCACTGACCAGTAGATGAATGCCTGCCCAAGAGAGATGAATAGACACAGAATAAAATTAAGAATAATCAAAATACCAATGGCATAATGTTTTCCTTTAAACGCTTTCACTGTAACTGGCAATGGAATACAGATACCTGTCTGGCTATAAAACTCCCAGTGTGACATCCACGGCAGTAAAGGCAACAAGGCAAGGAACCATCCAACCAGCCAGATCAACAGACAGACCCATGACCCCGTAGTTCGCTTGAAACGGAAGGTGCTGAACGGAAAGCAGAGGACAATAAAGCGATCTAAAGTGATCAGGCAGATGATCAGAGCTGATACTTCACTGGACAGCAAAGACAGGAAACCAGCCACTTTACAGGTCACGCTGCTCTTCCACGCCTCGTCATGATGAAGATATTTGCCACGGAACTGTTCATCAGCCACTCCTATGACAACCATGTAAACCCCCATCAGAAAGTCAGCCATGGTCAGATTGGTGACGAACACACTGAAACCACTTGAAGTCGTGCTCCTCATACATAAACGTGCACAGAAACAGAAGATGTTACCAGACACTGAGAGACAAGTCATCAGCCACAGGAACACCCTGTATGACCAGGACCGCAGCAAATCTTCACACGATGACATTTCATCTTTTGGGGCATAACAGTGTGACACATCAAAGTCATAGGGGAGTATTTCTCTGCAGCATAGTTTATGGTTTTCTGTTGATATGAAGCGTAAATCCCTTAGACCTTTGAAAATGTCTGGTGGAAAGGTTCTTACAGGACTGCTTTCTAAGTTCAGTTTCATCAGTAGGGGCGTGAACTGAAAACCAGATTCAGTGATTGTATGAATGGAAGTAAAAGCTAAATTCAGTTGTCTCAAACGTGTAAACTGCAGTAGAACTTTGGGGTCAAACACTGTCAGTGCTGTGTACGACAGATCTATACTTGTGAGCATATCATTTTGGAAAATAGAAGACTCATCCAGATAGACTGATGTTATAGGATTGTTAAACAAGACCAGGGATTGCATGTTAAGTAAGTACAGAAAGGATGACATGTTGATATAGTGGAGTTCGTTGCCACTGAGGTCAAGCAATTTCAAGTTTAACCATTCCATTTCAGTTAAGCTAACCAGAGAACAGTTTGCGAGACTTACATGTATAAGATAGACATTACTTTTTAGTGCGGCTGGTGTCATACCAGAATTCGTGGCATCCAAAGATCGGAGCTGGGGGAAAAGCTCAGCATGGAAACGCTGCAGACATAAGAAACTGTGGCCCTGACAGAGACAGCCCACAGGACAGTTCAGATTGCACCATAGTTCGTCATCGTGTAATGGACAGTGAGGCCAGCCATCACACATGTGATCGATGTGCAAACATATCATTGAAAACCTGCAATGAAAAAGCCCTGGACACGTCATCTTCTCGCATTCTTGTTCGTCATTGTGGTCAATGCAGTCGTACATCTCATTGCATCGTGTGTACAGTGGCAGGCAGTCATTGTGCTCACCATGGCATCGATAGTGACTGTCAGGACACGGTTCACTGACGTTAATTTGTACTATAATAAACTGACTAATGCCATCAAACTGGATCAGAGTAGGTGATGGCAAACGTCTCTGAGGAGCATATCGTCGTTTGTATTGCTGACAAAACTTCTCATCTGACTCATCCTGACAATGGGATATCTGATCACACACACTGTCATAGGGTAAACACTGACTGTTGGAGCATGTAAACGTCTTACTACAACGTAGGTGGTGACAGAATGATTCATCAGTGGAACCCAGACAGTCACCTATAAAGTCACACACCAGAGTGTATGGCAGTGTGGTGACGCCATCACTGCATGTGAATGTCGGAGTTAACGCGACAAGATTGTTGGAGTCCATCATATCCATATGCGATCCTTGATGTGAATAAGAACAAGGGGATGCATGCTCTGGACTACAGGTCTGATACTGATTAGAGCCACACAAGAGAAATGTGTAGGTCACGTGACCGTCGTGACACACCATCAGATTAGGTTGGTTTTTAGGCAGGGAGAGATGTGTATTTGCCAAGAAAATGCCCTTTGTGTAATGTTGTTTTTCTTCAGTTTCGTTTACCATTGCTTCACAAAGGGATGCATAGTGACGACGACGACAAATGATCCTCATC
>CM065737.1:48618046-48658046 GCA_033310375.1 Conus canariensis | reverse complement strand
GAAAAGGTAAATTAGAAACAGACCTGTAGTTTTTAAGATTATCAGCATTAAGGCAGGGTTTCTTAAGTAGAGGTCTAACAAGTGCCGTTTTGAATACAGAAAGAAAACAGGCTGAGCTTAGGGATTCATTCACAATTACGGTAATATATGGCACCAAATCATCAATGACAAGAGACAACAGAAAAGATGGTAGTGGATCTAAAACACATGTCTTGATGGGAGTTTTCATGATCACTTCTTTAACATCAGAATCAGATACAGGTTCAAAGGCAGACATCAGACAGCCATAGAATGAATCATGGTGAAAGTCAGGGGCTGGCACAGCTTGGGAGTCAAAGTTGGAACGAATAGTTCTTATTTTCTCAACAAAAAAGTCACAGTTACAGAATTTCCGGGGTAACACAGACTGAGGAACTGATGAAGGGAGTGGAGAAGATTTGGTTCTGCCCATTATGGTATCTGTCACTTTGAACAGTTGCTTGAAAGTAGTGCGTGCGAGGATTTGTCCATTGTGGAATGTGGTCTTCGCTTGCTGTACATTTGTGTCGACGATTTTGTTAGCAAGTTGCAATATTTGTTTGCGGACGATCAAACCAGTCTTTAGCCACTGTCTCTCTGCTCTCATTCTTTCACGTTTGGCGTCACGTACTCGGGGTCCTACTGCTGGAAACCAAGGGGAGGGCGGACGAGTAGACTCCTTGCGTCGGGTCGATGGCGAGTGGCGATCCAAGACGTCGAGGAGAAACTTGTTGAATGTCTCAGCTGCAGGAGAGGTCATGGACTGGAGATTGGACACCAAGTCAGCTCTGAAGGCTTCCAGGTCGATGGCAGTGATGTTGTGGGCCTCGACATACAGAGGAAGGGAACGAGGAAGGGGGATATGCAGCTTGGCCAGGATGGAGTAGAGGTCAGAAGTGAGGGTCAAACTGGTGGAGACAGACTCTACAATGTCATCAGCAAGGTGGACAATCCAATCAAGGATGTGGCCAGATTTGTTGGTTGGAGAGGTTACAGACTGCTTTAGACCAAAACACTCAAAAAGATCCATTAATCGAGAGGTGTAGGAGTTACCTGGGTTGTTCCAGTGGAAATGAAATCACCAAGGAGTACAGAATAGCCTTTGAAGGAATTTATATTTTCAAGTAAATCAGGAAGTTTATCAAGGAAAGAGAGTCTTTCAGTTGATTTTTCTTGCTGGGTGGTGGACGATACAGGCAGAAAATGTGGAGGGAGGATTGGGGTAGAGAGATGGTGAGGTGTACCAGTTCAAAAGAGGTGTTGGCAAATAAAAATTCAGTGGTTGTGGAGATAGATGGAGAGAGATTGTTGGAGACGACGAACGCAATGCCGCCGCCCTGTGAAGGCCGTGCAAAGCTAAGTATGCAGTTGCCAGGAGAAGACAAATTAGTGCATTTGGTTTCGTCGCCGCACGATGACAGCCATGACTCAGTACTGCACATGACACTGACGTCATGGTCGATGACAAAATCATTGATTGCTGTTCTCTTTTCTTTAGCACCAACACGCTGCGCATTAAACAACGCCAACGTCAGTCTGGAGTCGCGATCAGCAGCAGTCCTGGACTTGTGAAGTGGTATGGTGATCAGGTTGGAGGCAACAACAGCACAGGGTGAAGGGGGGTTAACAGGAGGGGGCAGCGGATGACGGGGATCTTGCGTTGTTTTTTTCTTCCCCCCCCCCCCCCCCCTACAGCCCCGAACACGCGGCAGATTGACGCCCAACCGCAAACGCCGCAGTCTGAAGTTCAAGGTGGGGTCAGGGGTCGAAGGGCAGATGGATAATAGATGATCACGGGTGTAGGTAAGGCATGGGGGTTGGGGGGATGGGGTGTAGTCACGGTTCACGTAGGCAGAAGGGGGAAGATAGGAGAAAGGAGGGGGAGGAGGTAGTTCATACACGGTGCCGGTAACAGGAGTGAACTGGAGGGGAGGAGGAGGTGGTGGCACGCCAACAAAGTGCAGAGTGGAAAAGTGGGGCTGAGACGCAGGTTGACAGTCAAGTTGCACGTGCGGCACAATGTAAACAGACAATGGCGGGCAGAGGCAATTCAAAAGGAAAACAGTACCTGCTAGTCTTGCCAACACAATAATCCACTCAGTGCGTAAGTCCAGGGGCAGAGCGGCCAAAAACATAATCCAAACAGAAGACAACATCGTCACAATCACGCCAGTACAACTTTCATGTCACAGAACATACTAAATCCCTGGAATAATGAAAAATAATGGGGAGCAAAACAAACTCAGCTTGTCAGGCGAAGGGACACTACTCTCTATCAGGGACACTACTCTCTGTATACCTGGCAGAAACTCTTTAGTCCTCTGACCCCAATAGAGATTCTTACGCATTTTATGTCTACCACCACCAGAATCTCCCCCCTCCCCCCCCCCCCCCCCCACACACACACACACCAGTCCCTCTGTCTGGCCTCCAGGTGTATCACAGACATTACATAAAACCATTAGCCGTAGTGCAGTGGTGTGTGTTTCAATCTTCAGGAAGGGAAGTCGTTGCTTCAACTCCATTACAGACATACATTCATCTGATTTTTTCAGACCCAGCTTTCTCCTACCCAGAGTTCAATGTATCATCAGCTCGGTTAGAAAGCCTGAAACCACACAGTCATCTACTGTCATCTACGCACTAGATCCTGAGAGTATTGATCTGATAGTCTGATCAACATCACAGGCAACAAACTGCGCTTTTAACAGCTTTCGTCTATTTCAGATGTTAAGTTTCAAATCGGCTGCCATCATCGGCCAGTAAAGAGAAGGTGACAGTTTGCAACTCATCACTGTGCTTTCCTTCTGGCAGCTATGTTCAGTTTCATTAAAATATCACAGATGTTGCCTCTTTTGTTTTGATGTATGACGTGAAAAGCTGGGTCACATTGAATAAATGACATTCGCAGATAGATTGTAGTGTTTAGTTTAGCATACTGCACTGCTTGCTATATTTATTGTCAGAAGATTAACACACGGACTAAGAAAAACGTCCATCAAGGTTGTGTGTGTGTGTGTGTGTGTGTGTGTGTGTGCATGGTGAACTTAGTGCAGATAGCACGGTTGTTCTCGTTAGTGATTATTGACCTGCATCAGCCCTTGTAACAATCACGTGTCTACAGTATGCCGAGCCACACAGTCCTAGTCTTATAGTTCAGTAGCCCACTTGGATGCAGGATCCAAGCGCTACACTGCTTGGGCATCAACTCTCTCTTGAAGAGAGAGTGGAGCAATTTGATTTTAAAGATTAAAAGATTTCCTTGTCTTGCTGGCTTTTTTCAGGGGGGGGGGGGGGCAGTTAAGTTGTTTCACCACAAATCAGAGAAGGACAACGTGGCCAGGAAGATTTCCTTATGGTTTTTAGAGTCAGCCTCCAAGACTGTTATCACACTGATACCTTGAGGCCTACTTTGTTGTGTGGTATTGGTATGCATTTGGTTGAGGAACTGGTAGCCTTTTGAATTTGTTTACTCTTCATTCGAAAACGCTGTCAATTCTAGTGTGTGCTTGTAATTTGTCTGGCTGTGGGAGACACTTTTTCGTGTGTATTTGTTACGGATGGAATTGGTCGTGTCTGCGGGTGTCTGACTGTCTGACTCTCACACAGAAATTATGGATGCATGCACGACTTTTCCAATTCACATACACACACCCACTCACCCGAACATTGACAGCCAGGCAACAGAACAACACTTTTTTCTTGTTTTATGCTGCCCGCGGCCCAAGCCATCAGACAAACAAATATATATATATATATATATAAAATAAATACAAGTTCATCAATAGGTCGGCACGCCAGCCATAAGGCGTACACACAAAACTATATATATATACTACTTCAGGTACGCCAAACAGGGCGCACGACACAAAATATATCTATATGTAATTGACTATCTACTAGCGCTGCTGGTTCCAACGACGACGAAGACGATGACGACGACGAAAACGATGAAGAGGACGAAGACGATGAAGACGACGTAGACGTCGTCTACAGAGTCAAGTCCGACACAGGACTCTTGGAATTTCACAGAGCTGTGGCTCAAAATCACTACCACACTCCCGGCGTCTCTGCCGACGACAAGGCAACAGTCTCTCACAGGAGCTGTGGCTCACGCACAAAGAACACAGAACACAGCGACGGCCTAGCCAACAGGTCGCTGGATCAAATCTCAGGAGCAGCGCTCTGGCTTGGCAGCAGCGGCGTCTCCAGCCCAACTGGCTCAGTGGGTAGTCGGTCCCGGGCGCAGTGGCAGGTAGGGTAGTTGTCGGCACTAAGGCCAGCCTCTCAACACCGACATAAGGTGGAGAACTAGGGGGTAGAATACAGCTACAGCCCCAACCCTCAGAAAGTGGCAACCAGTCCCCTTCAGACCAGGGTACACTTCTACCTGGGGGAAACTGATTAACTACCTTGATTATCATGGCTACTATACAATCACGACTACATTCATATTCATTAGCCACATCACATTCCACTAGAACTTGGGACAAACATGAGCATATTCTTTCTTCAACACTACAACATTCCCTTTTCCAGAATCATAACACTACAACATTCCCTTTTCCAGAATCATAACACTACAACATTCCCTTTTCCGGAATCACAGCACTACACAGGAAAGGATTTCAATATAAACCTTTCAGAATCTAGTTTTCCAAATTGGGGAAAGGATTCCCACCTAGACCCTCTTCAATAAACCATGAATACAGTCATTACACACAATTAATGATTACTTTTCATCACACTATGAATGTCACGACAAAATGTTCATTTCTTTTTCTTGTAACACGACAAGAATGTTCACTTCATTTCATATAATCACCAGATTTTAGCAGGTATCTTTATCCAAAAGATTTATCTACTTCAATATATGTAAGGGAAAAATTTCCACACACTCTTGTTTACCAACATACAACTATTCAATATTCATATCAAGAGTGAGTTAAATACTCATCCACATCAAAAATCAAAACCAGCATCAAAACTCTCCCTCTTCTCGCAAAGCCTAGCTAATTAACATTTTTTTCATCATGAAATTCATAACTAGTTAAGTCACAGAATAAACAAAATCTTTTTTTTCCTGAAGACCACTTCCTTTAACACTCACTTCATCTATTCATGTTTTCTGAAATAATTTCGTTTGCTACCCTATCAAGTCATAGGATAACAGAACACAACAAATACTTTTCTTTTCTAAACAAAACCTTCACAGTGCGCTGAGGAAGATTCAGTTGCTCCTAAACGGGAATACGGTTTCGGTTTGCTAATAAATAAATACTGAATGATAAATACCTGACTGCCACCGAAAACAGATGGGAGTCCCTCTTCAGCTTCTGGGTAGTTGCATTGCCAGAATCACTGCAGAGACTGCCTAGCCGTTTCAGCTCAACCAGCTTTAACAGAGCGCAGGTAAGCAGCAGTCAGGTACACTTTTCAACCGGCTTTCGGACGGCTACCTTCCGGTAAGCACGGTTGCATAAAAATTTGTGACTGGACGGGAAACGGTCCGTCGCAATACTCCCCCTCTTTAAAAAAAAAAAAAAAAAAAATGTCCGAATTGTTTTTACTAAGAGGAAGTAAACAACTACAGGTCACAAAATTCCAGAAAAAAATACATGAAAAGATATCAAAACTGGGGTGTACACAAACCAAAGTCTAAGGAACAGACTGGTTCTCAAAAGAACGTGAAAGAAGATCAGCGAAGATGTTCGATGATCCTGGAACTGGTTCCACTTCGAAAGAGAATTCCTGCAGAGACAGTGCCCAACGCATAATTCGGGAATTCTTAACATTTGACGTTCGAAGGTACGTCAAAGGTCGATGATCTGATTGTAGGATAAACCTGACTCTCCAAAGGTATCGAACGAACTTCTGAACAGCCCAGACAATGGCTAAACATTCTCGTTCGATGGTACTGTGTGACTTTTCACGTTCCAACAACTTGCGACTCCCAAACACAACTAGGTGAAGTACATCATCATACTCTTGCAGTAGCACAGTACCTAACCCAACAGAACTAGCATCAGTTCTAAGAACAAAGGGCTTACCTAACCGAGGTAACAGTAATACAGGTGCTGATGACAAAATACTCTGAATCTTCTGTAACGCTACTGCACATTCAGGGGTCCAAGAAATAGGTCTTCCAGCTCGACCAACATCCTTGATTAAATCAGAGAGTGGAGCACTCAAAGTGGAAAAACTGGCAACATATCTCCTGTAAAAGCTAAGCAAACCTAGCAAAGATCTGACTTGCTTTCTGGTAGTAGGGGTGGGAATTCTCAGAATCTTATCTATCTTTTTCTGTTCAGGACGCATAGTACCACCTCCTACGATATGTCCGAGAAATTCCAGAGAATGGAAACCTGCATCGATTTTGGAGGGACGAGCTGTGAGGTTGAAAGACCTCAGACACGAAAGAACACCTTTCACATGACGAAGATGTGCATCCCGTGAAACACTATGAACCAGAATATCATCAAAGAAACTGACAGCTGAGAACTGATCCAAAGCTAGCATGCGCATCATGCGTGCGAAAACTGCAGGTGCTAACACAAGACCGAAGGGCATCCTTACAAACTGAAAAAGACCCATATGGGTTGTAAAAGCCGTCTTTGGACGGTCCTCGGGCTTAACAACTATCTGCCAATATCCCTTTGCAAGATCTATCTTTGTAAAGAACTGTGCATCAGCTAATCTTGCAAATAAACTTTCCACGTCAGGAATAGGCTCAGCATCGAAGACGGTAATCTTATTCAGAGAACGGAAATCAATGCAAAAGCGACATGTACCCTCTTTTTTCCTGACTAGTACAACTGGGGAGGCATAGGGACTATTTGAAGGTTCAATGATACCGAGTTCCAACATGATGCCAACTTCTCTCTCAACAACCTCTTTAGCAAAGAAGGGGATGTCGTAACACCCTTTTCTAACTGGAACATCTGTTGTTAGAGGAATCTCTAATAGTACGTTGCCAGAAAAGGAGCCTGGCTTCGGAGTCAGAATATCCTGAAAATCCTCAAAGACTCTTCGTAATTCCTTAGCATTGCTGTCAGACAAAGTACTATCAAACTGTACTGAATCGATATCTTCATCTGGCATAGAAGATGCCACGGGAACAGGTAAAGTGTGTATTGGTAGTGCGTCATCGCAGTCTTGAACAACACTGACTGTGTGCGCGACTACAGGATCACGAGAATTTGGAGTGGGGTTCGAACAAGGAACAATTCCTGGAGAACTCTTGAACGAAACATCTTTCTTGCCAGAACTGAGAGGCGCTATCTCTGACCATGGTGCTGACTTTCCCTGTGAGGTAACTGTTGGGATAGTCTGAGACACAGATACAGCATAACGGCGAATGTACCTCTTCAACATATTGGCATGAAAAACCTTTTTTTCCCCTTTGATGAGAACTTTGTAGTCAGGATGCAAGACCTTGATAACTGGAAATGGTCCTGACCAACTAGCTAGTAACTTGTTTGAATCCGTAGGGAGGAGAACAAGGACTTCATCGTCAACCTGGAAATGACGTTCTCTAGCCTTACGATCAAAATACTTTTTTCCCTTAGCAGAGGAATCGATAGAATGATCCATAGCCAACTTGCATGAGTCAGCAGTGACATTTTTAAGCTCGAGCAAGTAGGCATAAAGGGGTTTTCCTTCAGCATCATGACCATCAGACTGGGTCCAAGACTCCTGCAATAGAGCGATAGGGCCTTGAACTTGTCGATCAAACAACAACTGAAATGGGGAAAAACCTGTACTTTCTGAAGGCAACTCTCTGCATGCAAATAGCAGTGCAGGTAGATATCGATGCCATGCCTTTGGGTAAGAGCGCACAGTTTTCTTCAGCATCGATTTTAGAGTGCCATGAAAACGCTCAACATGACCATTTGCCTGAGGATGGTATGGCGATGTGCGAATGCCCTTGGTACCACATAACACATGAAACTGTTTCATGAGATCAGAATTAAACTGGGTGCCTTGATCAGAAAGAATCTCTTCTGGGAATCCTAGACGAGAAAAGATTCCCAATAGTGCTTCTGCTACACTGACAGAAGAGATATCCTTCAAGGGAACAGCCTCTGGGTAACGGGTGGCTATATCAATCAAGGTGAGAATCTATCTATGACCTTGTTCCGATGGAGGAGACAGCGGACCCACAAGGTCAACAGCCACACGGTCAAATGGAGTACCAATGAATGGAACAGTAGAAAGGGGTACTGGACAAACTTTTCCCTTAGGTACTGTCTTCTGACAAACGTCACATGAAGCTACATACTTGGCCACATCTACACTTACACCAGGCCAAAAGAACTTGTTGAGGACTCTTGCCAGAGTTCGACGAGAACCATAATGACCTGACAGGATAAGATCGTGTGCTACAGATAGCACTGTAGGTCGGAGGTCAGAGGGAACAACAATCTGATCAAAAGGAATGTCATTTTTCTTTAAATGCCTGCACAGAACACCGTCTGACAAATAGTAATAGAAGGTAGCTGTACCTGACTTCTTCACTTCACCACAAGATGCTAAATGGAAACGTCTTCAACGACTCATCCTCCTTTTGGTTTTGAATCAGATCAGAACGAGAAATATTCAAATCATCAGGGATCTGACACAGAGGTTTCTTCTCTACCACATGTTTAGCTCTAGCCCTGGTAACGGCAGCTAAAGAGAAGGGTTCATCACTCGCATGACTGGAAGTACTGCCTTCACAGACACAAGGAACATTACCTATGATGAGATCTGCGACAGGACTGTCTAGGACACAGCAGGTTAGATCGCCCTCAAAGTAGGGACAACTGACAGGAACTGTAGCTAGTGGGAATTCATCCACACGTCCTCCAAAAGAAACACAGCTAACTGTAGTACCTAGCATCTGGCTATCGGAAACTAGTCGCTTGCGAACACCACAGATGGTAGCACCAGTGTCACGAATACAGAACTTAGATTGCCATTGACAGAACCAGACTCTAAGTGCAACTTCCCCGTGAATTCACCTGCAGCTAAACAAGCGAATGGGGAGCGAATAATCGAACAAGCAGCACTAGAGTCTTTGTCAGCTGACTTATCAACGACAGGCGAACTGCCAACAACAAAGGGGCACTTATCCGGGTGACTAAGATTGCAAATCTTACATGGGTTTCTACCCGACTTCCATGAACATTTGGAAGCCCCATGCCCTGTCTTTTTACATAGAAAACAGAAATGTTGGAAGACTGGGTAAATATATTTCCAGATGAACCTCTATTGACTGAATACTGACGAGCACCACGACCACGGTAACGGTTACCACTACCTTGACTAGCGGGGTGCTGGGATTCTGAACAACAGAATGAGGGGCAAAATACCTGCGACCTCTATCTGACTGACCACGGAATGGGGGTCTATCTGACTGTCCAGAAATACCATGGGTAACAGAGGCAAAAACATTTACATCAGCTTTCCTGGAAAGGAGCTTAGTGGGATGGGCACGCCTGTATGACTCAGCAGACTTGATCATAGCATCAAATGTTATTTCATCTTTTTCACACAGGAAAGTAGCCAAATCCTTAGAAACACATTCTAAAAAATTGCTCTCTCAGAATAAGATCAACAAGACCCTGAAAGATTTCTCAATCTTGGACAACGAAATCCAACGATCAAGAAGGCGTCCAAGTTCTACTGAAAAAAAATCGGAAATGAAATGAGGCAGGGAACAGCAAACGATAAACAGTAAACAAGTGGGGTATTTTTTGCTCCCATAAGAAAACCTAACACAGAGTAACTTTTATTCAAGACTGGCACAGCCTTTTGAACTTGAATAAAGTCAGACAAATACATAGACAAACAGTCTAATAGTGGGGGAAAAAAAACAAGCTCAGGCCAAGAACTGAACTGTCTTCATAGTAATGACTTGGCAAAGATTTGGACTTAGGGAGTTTGAAGATGGAGAAACTGGGAACATGAAATTAAGAAAAACATGTTACAGATATGAAAACTCTTCCTAGCTGCATAGAGGAACCATCGCAATTCCTTTCGAAGGCAGATATATTTGTATTGCCTGCTCCCAGGCCTTTCGTCCGCTGGGTCGGAACTCATCAGGGAGGCACGGCTGGTTGTGTCTGTGCTCCTGGCGTCAAATAGAGACACACCACAGTCCATAATACTGTGGTGTTCTCACCACCAAAGGTGCAAAAAAGAATCCAATAGCACCCCAAAGCAGCCAGCGAAGAGTAGTAAATGAAACCAAACGAAAGTGCGGGGAGGAAAAAAGTTGCTGAAAAACTAAAGACATTATGCAAATAGTATAAAATGTAGGGGACAATCTTTGAGCCTACGCTTGAGGATCCACCCAAAGATGCAAGGGAGATCAAAAGACAAACACACAGGCAGACAGAAACAAATACAAAGAACCTCAATTTAATCAAAACAAAATCGGAAATGAAATGGGGCAGGGAACAGTAAACGATAAACAGTAAACAAGTGGGGTATTTTTTGCTCCCATAAGAAAACCTAACCTTTTGCACCCTTGGTGGTGAGAACACCACAGTATTATGGACTGAATCAGAATTTACAGAGACGAGGAGAATGGTATCTTGACCCTTGTGTTAGGCAGCTCGACCGGTTTGGCGGTCCTTCAGTAATGGTGTGGGGTGCCATCAATGCCAACTTTAGATCCCAGCTCGTGGTGATCGATGACAACATCATGGCACAGCGTTACGTGAACCACATTCTCCAGCCTGTCCTGCTTCCACTCTTGGATCACCATGGTGGACGACGCAGATTTGTGTTCCAGCATGATAATGCTACACCACACAGTGCCCAGATGACCCATCAGTTTCTGCAGCAGAATGGAGTGGAGGTGATGCCCTGGCCATCCCTGTCACCTGACATGAACTGCATTGAGCACCTTTGGCATGCGCTCGGCAGGAGAGTGGAGCAGCAACATCCAAGGCCCCAGATGAGAGGTGAACTGATCACCGTTCTTCAGCATCACTGGGTCAACATCCAGCAGGTGCAATCCGACGTCTCGTGCAGTCCATGCCTCAGCGTCTTCGAGCGTGTGTAGCTGCCAATGGTGGATACACCAGATATTGACAGAATCATCTCTTTTGAAAGATGGTTTATGCTGTGCAATAACCATGTTTGACAGTTGTTTATGAATTTGATTCAAGTCTTTTTTTTCTGTTCACACATGCCCTTTGCAATCAAATTTTCTAACGCAGATTTGCTTTGTTTAAGTTGTTACCAAGTTTCCAATTAAATAACTGACAAATGAGTTTTTTTGTGCATGATTTTTTTATGTTTGTGCAGAATTTCTGCCTCTCAGTATAGGACTTCAAAAACAATCAGATTCAATCAAACAGCATCACCAATGTAAACTTTGATATTCAGTTATGTACCCCACTTATCGCTGCATTTTGAAATGACAAGTGCAAGAGTCCTGCCTTTATACAGGTTTGCTGTATGTGTACAGTGTATTCTTCCTGTTCATATCATGGTCTATTCAACTTATTTTGAAATTCATTGGTATGCTATGGACAGAGAGGAGGGGGCAGAGTGCATGAGGGAGGGAGGGAGGGGGGGGTGAGAAAGAGGGAGTGAGAGAGAGAGAGGAGGGAAAGGGAGAGAGGCAGACAGTCAGAGAGACAGCCAGACAGACGAGAGAGACCATGACAGAGAGAGAGAGAGAAATAGAGACAGAGACAGAGACACTGAGAAGAGAGAGAGAGAGAGAGAGAGAGAGGCGACGGCAGAAGGAGACAGAGACCGTGAGAGTGGGACTGGGCCTAGCTGGCTGCTGACAACCATATCAGACCCAGCGCTTTAATTGAGAAAATCCGTTTTCATTGGTGACATTGCCAGTGAGATGATGTCACTGAAGCATACATGGCGCTTTGGTCTATGCTTCTCAATAACTCTCACTCCCATGTGAAGGTTTGGGACTGGGAAGACTATGACTGACATTCCATGAAACATGGATTTTTCGTGCAGCTCGTGTATTTTGTGAAATGCTTTCAAAACACTTTGTTAATTAACACGAGTAAGTCTGAACATCATCTGTTACACTGAGCAATAAGACTGAACTGCGGTGCAGTGTAATCTTGCTGGTAATTGGAGACCCCGCCCCTTTCCTGTCAGTCATGGACAAACGCTTGCTAGTGGCTGTGTGGTCACAAATTTTCTAACGCTTGGATGGACACCTACGGATGACGTTTGTAACTGTTTCTGCGGTAGTTTGAAGTCTAATAACAGTTGATTGACAGGTATAGTAGACCTTTATTTTAAACTGATGTTTGAGAAGTGCCGTGAGTGTGGGGTGGGGATGGGGGTGGGGGATGGGTTGGCCCGTCGCTGTTGGGGGATAGTAGCGTGAATACACATTGGTTTAAGTCCCAGTTTTGTCTAGAAACAAGCAGATTGGCTGTTTTTGTACTCCCAATTCTTATAGAACAGGGAGTACTTTACAATGGGAACGAAGAAATGCTGTGTGTGTGTGGTGTGTGTGTGTGTGTGTGTGTGATCAAAATGTGTTCCACTCGCTCCAGACAAAACTACTGGGCCGATCTTTCTGAAAATTTGTAGGTATGTTCATTATGGGTCAAAGATGATGCCCAATGTTTTATTTTACTGTTATAGCCGTTACTAGTGGCTATAATGGTCCGAAACGGTTTTTCTTCTTTATGGAATATCTCAGAAAGTACTTGGCCGATCTTTCTGAAAATTTGTAGGTATGTTTACTGTGGGTCATGGATGATGCCTGATGTTTTATTTTACCGTTATATCCGTTATCAATGGCTATAATAGCCCCAAACGGTTTTTCTTCTTTACGGAATATCTCATAAAGTACTTGGCCGATCTTTCTGAAAATTTGTAGGTGTGTTTATTATGGGTCATGGATGATGCCCAATGTTTTATGTTACTGTTATATCCGTTACTAACGGCTATAACGGCCCAAAACGGTCAATGGTACCGCAAGGTTCCGTCCTTGGGCCGGTTCTGTTTGCTCTGTATGTCAGACCTGTGTCAGACATTATCGATCAGCACTCATTGCTGCATGAGAGTTTTGCTGATGACACTCAGATGTACAAGTCAGGCACTGTATCTGAACTCAAGGACGTTGTCAGTGATGTTAAAAGCCATTCACAAGATTTAAAGAACTGGATGACTTTGAATAAGTTGCATCTGAATGATGACAAAACTGAAATACTTCTCCTTGCTCCTCCCAGACTCCAAGGTCATCCCTCCCTTCCTTCTTCCATCAGTATCGGAAGTTCTGATATTCAACTCTCATCCCAGGCTCGTAACCTCGGTGTGACTTTTGATTCCACCCTTTCTTTCAAGCACCACGTGTCTAATGTTTGTAAGGCAGCATATCTGGAAATACGTAAGATCAGTTCAATCAGACACTTCCTTTCCACTGAAGCCACAAAAACTCTGGTTTGTTCCCAAGTTCTATCAAGGCTGGACTACTGCAACAGTCTCTTGGTTGACTCACCAAAGTACCTACTCAATAAACTGCAGAAGGTTCAGAATAGCGCTGCCAGGCTTGTTTACAAGGCATCTAAACGTAAACATGTCACTCCTCTGTTGCAGTCCCTCCACTGGCTTCCAATTCAGAGGCGAACTGACTACAAGCTGGCTTCTATCTGTTTCTCTTCTGTTTCTGGTACTGGACCAAAATATCTTTCCGACATCCTCCACATCTACACCCCATCCCGTCAACTTCGTTCCTCTGCCGACAGTCGCCTCTTGCGCATTCCTTCTGTCAGAACAAAATCTTTTGGTCAACGTCCTCTTTCCTTCCAAGGACCAACTGTCTGGAATACACTTCCCATCAGTGTCAGACACCTACTTTCACCCTCTTCTTTCAAATCTGCCTTCAAAACTAATTTCTTTCATCAGTCGTAACCCCCCCCCCCCCCCCCCAATCTTCCCAACCCACCTTCTGAGTGTCTGAGTGGGTTTTTGCGTGCACGCGTGAGTGCCTGGTGGTTGTGTTGCTTGTACGTGCAGGCCGTGTTGATGTGAGTGCATGCGTGCGTGCGGGTGTCTGAGAGCGTGGGTGTGTGGTCATGCGTGAGCATGTGTACGTGCGCGGTCCTGCGCGGGTGCGCGTATGTGTGTGTGTGTGTGTGTGTGTGTGTGTGTGTGTGTATGTGTGTGTGTGTGTGCGTGTGTGTGTGTGTGTGTGTGTGTGTGTGTGTGTGTGTGTGTTTGTGTGTGTGTGTCTGTGGGTATGTGTGTCTGTGTTGTTGGTAATGTAAAGCGCTTAGAGCCCTAATTTTTAGAGAATAGGCGCTATATAAATTAACATTATTATTACTATTTATTTCCTCTTTACGGAAGCTCTCACGCATATTCAAGATAAACTGGGAGTACGTTTATATGCTTTGCATCTTGTCCATTGTAGGGTGTTCCCAGACAGTTGACTGGTTGATGTGACAGAATGCAGTTGTCTTAATATAGCCTACATGACGATTTCTGCTTACCTTTAAAAGAAATGTATCATTTTGAAGCATTGTGCGGGAAAAAAAAAAAAAACAGCCCTAAATTGATAATATGTCACAAGCTCTGCTGACAAATAATGGGATAGGAGATGGGCGCAAAATTAAGTCAAAGGGACCTTTTCAGATCCCCACTAGATAATTACCCTTTTAAATCTCTCTTTTAGTTGTGTATGTCAGCTCATATGCAGACGTAGGCCTACCAGAGCCTGTGCCATCGTATGCCTGGGAGTAACCAAAGCGTGCATATGCGTGAGTGTGGTCGCTCATTCAACAGTCATTATCAAGCATTTCTCTCGGTAACATTTTTGTTATGTTAATAAACAGCTTCAAACATTGGCTTTTGCTTCTTGTGCGTGTGTATGCAACAGTAATTTACAATACTTACGATAAAATGAGCTATTTTTCTATGCCAAATGTGTTTATTGAAAGGAATGGAGATATGTGTTTATTGTCAGGACTGTATGGAATCTAATTTATGACTTGCAGGCTTCAGAACAATGGAATGGGTAACTTCAGTTTGTAAGACACTTACTGGGTCATGTTTATTACTTGCATTTATGTGACAGTGAACTCTTTGAATGGCTTCCTGTCTGTCTGTCTGTCAGTCTGTTGTTCTCTCTGTCTGTATGCCTATATGTCTGTCTGTCTGTCTGTCTCATTTGGATTAATTTTCTTTACTCAATACGGTGTGATATTTCAAGAATGTATTGTGTGTGGGGTGTGTGTGTGTGTGTGTGTGTGTGTGTGTGTGTGTGTGCGTGTGTGTGTGTGTGTATGTGTGATATTTTTTATGTGTGTGATATTTGCTATGTGATTTTTGGATTGTTGGTTGATTAGCTCATTGTTTTTTTTAACCATATGGTGTGCAGTCTGTTTCTATGTCTTCCCCTGTCTGTCTGTCTGTCTCTCTGTCTGAACGACTGACCTAACGATAGATTCATAAGTATGATTATCAATTTGTTGAAAGTTTATTCACCAAATTCTCCATTTGTTTAAATCCGTAAGATTGCTCCCTCCATCCCTCTCTCTCTCCCTCTTTCGCTCGCTCGCTCGCTCTCTCTCTTAGCTCTTCTGCTCATTGTTGTCTGCTTGCGTGTTTTTGTCTTATGTAATGGGTTCATTGTGATCTCTATAAAGGGACCGCACTTCTAATGCCATCGAATCAACAAAGCAAGACACGCCTTCAACACCCTGCGCCAGATCTGGAGATCGACAGCCCTCTCACTCAGCCACAAGATCCGGATTTTCCACACAAACGTGAAGTCCGTTCTTCTATATGGTTCAGAAACATGGCGGGTAACCAAGACCGACAGCAACAAGCTACAGATATTCATCAATAGATGTCTCAGAAACATCCTCAACATCAGGTGGCCGGAAGTCATCTCCAACGAACAACTGTGGGACAGGACGAGACAAGTCCCAATTGCAACTGAGATAGAGAAACGGAAATGGGGATGGATCGGCCACACGCTACGGAAGCCTGTATCCAACGTAACCAGGCAGGCTCTGGATTGGAATCCACAAGGAAAGCGGAAAGTGGGTCAACCAAAACAGACTTGGCGCAGGAGTGTCGACGCTGAGGTGAAGGCCGCCAGAATGCCGTGGGTCCAGCTAAGGAGGACCTGCCAGAATCGCGTGCGTTGGAGGGGTGTCGTCGCGGCCCTATGTTCCTCAAGGAATCAAGAGGCATAAGTCAAAGTAAGTCGCTTCTAGCGCCATAAGTTGATACTGGTGCGATAGGCATGTCATTAAGCTGGGTCGTTTGTGTGCGTGCGTCTGCGTGTGTGTGTGTGTGTGTGTGTGTGTGTGTGTGTGTGTGTGTGTGTGTGTGTGTGTGTGGTGTTCATAGTACGACTGTGGAGCAGTCATGGCGCTACTTAACTGACACTGACGACACAGACAGTTGTGTAAAGCATATGAATGTGAATGAAACGATTGGAATTAGATTATAGTGACCGAGCTGATCAGTCGTATATGTGGGCATCCATGTGATCACACTTTACAGAGCAGGTGATTTACGACAACAGTCAGTCATAAATATCTGTAAAGTACTGTCACACCAATAAAAGAACTAATTTCGCTGCCAGATTCCTATCCAAAGTTTAGGCATCATTTGGACATGCATTTGTGTATGTATGTGATTTCACTTGCTCACTCGGCGCTTAGCCTTTTCGCCAACGAGGCGCTGCATTAACCACGTTTGTCTTTGGTCATACATCCTGAAATCCCAGCTTTTTCTTCTCTGCCTTCTTCTTTCTCTCTCTTTCTTTGATATAAAGCTTTGTTTATTTTTTTCTATAGGTTTAATATGTGTATGTATATGTGTATAAACACATGATTATCCTGAAACGGTCGTCAGTAAAGCTTTTGAGTATGATTTTGTAAAATCCAAATGTAATGTTACTCTAAAATGTTCTTTGATATTGGAGTTTACTGTTTAGAACGTTAAACATATATAAGAAAAATTAAGAAAAAAAACATTGTTTTGCAATGCATATACTCATCTACTCAGTGATAACTCATGACGTAAAGTTACTACTACATACTCCTTAGCTGTCAACATGTGCCACAAAAAAAAAAAGAAACAGAAAAAAAAAAAACGAAAAAGAAAAAAAAAGGAAAGAGAGAAAAGATATTTATGTCAACATTCAAACGTTATTTTTGGTCATCAAATTAGGATCTAAGAATCAGGAAAACAGTGAGCAAAAACCAGCTAACCATCAGAATTTTCAATTCAAATCTTTTTTCTATAACTGATTACAGTACAAAACATCAGTAGTGATAAGCCCATGGTTTTGTCAGGTCAGTTACACATAATCCGAGGTATATCTGTCAAATATTTTCATTTGTAATTTAAGGTACCTTCTCCTACCTCTAAGTGATACCCCAAGGTCTGCGTGTGTGTGTGTGTGTGTGTGTGTGTGTGTGTGTGTGTGTGTGTGTGTGTGTGTGTGCGTGCGTGCGTGCGTGCGTGCGTGCGTGCGTGTATGTGTGTGTGTGTGTGTGTGTGTGAGTACAAATATATATATATATATTATATATATATATATATATATTATATATGGTTTTTTCCATGAAAAGGTCCGGTTTAGTTCCCAAACATTAGATAACAAACATTCTTTCTTTGTTTTTCAGTTTCGTTTTCGTTCTTGGTGATGAAACGGAGTTTACATGATGTGCACACCTTTTCAGGAAGCCATGACAAAACAAAATGACGCACTGGTACAACGAAAGAATCGAACTCTTGTTCTTTGACACTTCAGTGGATGTATGACACTCACCGGGATGACTGACAAGAGCTGATATCTTGCTCAATGGATCCAGACAGAGAAAAGGTCGACTCGGGTAACATGTTCAAAATCTTTAAGAAGAAGAACACTCACCAACCAGCTATCTCATAACTGTCACAACAGTCACAAAAAATACCCTTCAACAACCACATTCTCATTTTTACACCCCTTCATTAACATCCTCCCCCCCCTACACCCCCCCCCCCCCCCCCACCACACACACACACGCATGATCATTTATAGTCTACGAAGACGGAAGTTTCGAGACACAAGGCACAGCAGAACCAGTCTGCTAGCATGAACTGTTCTAGAAAGTTCGGGAATCATTTCGGAGAGTACCCGATCAAAATGCATAGACCTTTGCAGAAGTATGTGAAGCCATGTCATGTTATAGCCAATCAAAATGCATAGACCTTTGCAGAAGTATGTGAAACCATGTCATGTTATAGCCGATCAAAATGCATAGACCTTTGCAGAAGTATGTGAAACCATGTCATGTTATAGCCGATCAAAATGCATAGACCTTTGCAGAAGTATGTGAAACCATGTCATGTTATAGCCGATCAAAATGCATAGACCTTTGCAGAAGTATGTGAAACCATGTCATGTTATAGCCGATCAAAATGCATAGACCTTTGCAGAAGTATGTGAAGCCATGTCATGTTATAGCCAATCAAAATGCATAGACCTTTGCAGAAGTATGTGAAACCATGTCATGTTATAGCCGATCAAAATGCATAGACCTTTGCAGAAGTATGTGAAACCATGTCATGTTATAGCCGATCAAAATGCATAGACCTTTGCAGAAGTATGTGAAACCTGTCATGTTATAGCCGATTAAAATGCATAGACCTTTGCAGAAGTATGTGAAACCATGTCATGTTATAGCCGATCAAAATGCATAGACCTTTGCAGAAGTATGTGAAACCATGTCATGTTATAGCCGATCAAAATGCATAGACCTTTGCAGAAGTATGTGAAACCATGTCATGTTATAGCCGATCAAAATGCATAGACCTTCGCAGAAGTATCTGAAACCATGTCATGTTATAGCCAATCAAAATGCTTGGAAGACTACAAAAAGATTTTCCTGAAGATTCTTGCACCACAGCATTAGTCTGAGACTGTACAGAAACCCTTATTTTAATGTTTATTCATTCATTCATTCATCAACGTAGTATTTTAATATTTCTGCAGTAAGAGTAAGAAGAGGCAGACCAGACTTTTATTTATTGACCCATTCGGATGGGGACAAACTCACACATTCACGTTAAAGTCTAGAAGTCAATCAGTTATTGGGAGCAAAAAGTAGCAACTAGCATCCGTGTTTTGAATTTTAAAACATTTTACACAAAAGCATACCTAGATACCCGGCGATATCATATCATTATAGATTAGCAGTAACTATGTCGAAACATTCTTGGGAGCCTATGTCACTTCCGTTATTCAAACGGATGGTGAAAATCTTCAAGAACAGAGCGCAGAATCATAAAACGTTTTTTTCATTTTCCCAACCTTCATACGTAATGGATATACCAAGTCATGATGTCTATGTTGCCTTTGTTCCTAAGCAAGTTATTATTCATAAAGCACAAATCTGACTGTCGTTCTTTTCACATATTTGTCTAGATCGAATCATAAGTAGGGTTGAATACATTGATTACGTGTATCATTTCTGTAACAAGTCAATTGCTCACTAGTTTTGATATGATCATTCCACATTTGCTTTGTTCATTCAACAATTCTTTGCTGGAAAATGCAAAACGAACTGATATGTATTTCTAACACACTGCGTCAGGCAGACGTCACCAAGTCTGTGCTTACACAAAACAGACGCACATTAGAGACCTGTGACAGAGTTTTTCCCCACTCCATGCTCTGTGCCTTGTCAGTTGCATCATGCCATGTCCACAGTCCGGCTCACTCTGATACAGCCACACCAAGGCTTTGTCCTGTTGCATTCCCACCACGGCTGTTCACGGGGAGCGATACGAAAAAAAGTATCTCAGGGAATCAACAGAGAATGTTTGGAGAGAGAGAGAGAGAGAGAGAGAGAGAGAGAGAGAGAGAGAGAGAGAGAGAGAGAGAGTAAATGAGCCAGCATACTTCAGTCACATCTCAGAATTGGTGCTCTTCCAGCTTCTTGCAACTTAGTTGTGGTAAGACCAAAGAACTTATATTAAACTTTTCAACATCAAATAGTTCATTTCAACCAGTTGTGATAAATGGACAGAAAATAGAAACTGTTGACTGTTTCAAATATCTTGGTATACACATTGACGTTAAGCTGTCTTTTAGCCAACATGCTGACAGTATCTTCAAAAGGTAAATCAAAGGTTGTTTCTGTTGAGAAAATTACGTAGTTTTAAAATCAGTCAACATGTACTAGAAAAGGTATATGTAAGTTTAATACAAAGTCTAATGTCATTCAACGTTACTGTCTGGTTTGGAAATCTTTCAGAGAAAGATCGAGCAAAACTCGCCAGAATTGTCAATCAGGCAAATAAGCAAGTAAGGTTGTAGGGAAGAAGCAATCTGCTCTCAGAGAAGTCTATACGTTTCTGTAATCAGGAAATCTGTGAATTTTACCTCTGATCCCTCACACCCACTCCACTGCCACTTCGAAAAACTTCCATCAGGAAGACGCTACAGAGTGCCCAGAGCACAGAAGAATGTCTTCAAGAAATCTTTCATACCAAGTGCCATTTGCTTTTAAACTCTAAAGCCTGTGATTGACTCCATGACCCTTGTCTCTCAACATGACAATTCAGTCTGCAATATTATGCTTTTACTGTGACTATGACTGTTGGGTTGTGTGTGTGTGTGTGTGTGTGTGTGTGTGTGTGTGTGTGTGCGTGTGCGTTGTGTGTGTGCGTGTGTGTGTGTGTGTGTGTGTGTGTGTGTGTGTGTGTGTGTGTGTGTGTGTGTTTATTGTTTGGGCATTGGTGCGGGTGAGTTCGTGGTTTTATGTATTGTTTTTATAATGTTTTATGTCTTATGGATTTAATGTTTATTTCATTTGGTGTGTGTGTGTGTGTGTGTGTGTGTGTGTGTGTGTGTGTGTGTGTGTGTGGGCGTGTGCGTGTGTGTGTGTGTGTGCATGTGTTCGTGTGTGGGTGTGTGTGTAAGTGTTGATGTATATAATATATACTAACACAACTTTTATGTAACGATTTACAATGTCTTTTCGCAATGTCTTATGTACTGTGAAATGATGTAGAGCAGAACAAAATTTCCGATGGACAATAAAGTTGATTGAATTGAATTGAATTTAATCGAGAGAGAGGGAGGTAGGGAGGGACGAGAGAGAGAGAGATAGAGAGAGAGTGGGGGAGTGAGGATGGAAGGGAGAGAGAGAGAGACAGAGAGAGAGAGTGAGTGAAAGAAGAAGAAGAAGAAAAAGAAGAAGAAGAAGAAAAAGAAGAAGAAGAAGAATGACGAGAGGAGGAGGAAGAGGTGGAGGAGGAGGAGGAGGAGGAGGAAACAGGTGGAGAAGAGGGAGAAATGCACAGAGAATTGTCTGTGAGCGGTGCCACATTTCCATGGAATTATTATCAGCACGATGAAATTTCAAATGCTAAGTAAATTCTACTGGACACAAAAGAAACTTTAACTCTTTAAAATTTTGTAAAACAAGATATTGAAATATGTCAGTTTAAGCGGGGATATTGGCCTTAAACCAGGAATGCAGGCCAACACTGATTCATTGTGCCGTGATGAAACATTTGCAGTGTTTATTACTTGGGTTTCAAGAATATAAGCGCTGTTCTACTTTTGGGCGTGGACTCACACACACGCGCGCTTGTGCATGCACGCATACATGCATGCACGTGCACACACTCACACACACACACACACACACACACACACACACACACACACACACACACACACACACACACAAGTGCAAGCGCTCGCACGGTTATCAGAAATCAGAGCCAATAAAGCTGTCAGGTCATATCAGTTTCTGAAGAAAGTTGTGTCGGGAAATGTACGTCAGGTACTAAATTACCGAAGGACATGTGATTTATTATAGACAACAAGACTACAAAGACCTGAAAAGGGAGACAGTCTAAGGGGGAGGTCTCTCTCTCTCTGTCTCTCTCTCTCTCTCTCTCTCTCTCTCCCAAAAATAATGTTCAACATTCCTCCTTTCTGAAACGTTTTTGTTCTTTTTCTTTTTTGTGTTTTTGGTTTTGTTTTGTTTTTGTTTTTGTTAGATTTATTTGCATCTGAGGCGACTGCAGGCCGAAATCTAAATAAATTTGTTTTTGTTGTCAAGGTGTAGACCTTCCAAAAAAATAATATAAGCCATAGCTATGTGTTCTTGAATAAAATTTTAAAAAGTTTTCATGCTCAGCTAACTTCTGGCTGTACCAAAGATGAATTCACCAGGCAATACCTGTGTCATAATACAGAGTTTTAGATTACACGTCACTTAACCGGTTCGGGTTAGAGTGGCAGCGTATCCAACCCGTATCACACATTCTCGCGCGATTTCCCCACACTGTAGGCCAGCCGGTTTCGATAGGGGCTGTCTACGTACCAAACTCGAGTTATACCTGGCCTTACCTGTGTGTGTTTCAAAACAGCCCAACTCAGGTTTCAGGGAAAGTAATAGATCGGTTGTCTTTTAAAAACTTTTCCTTTGTCCCCGTGCGTATGTTTTATTTCACTATATTGTAGCGTAAGCAGTTTGCGTACAACACTTTCAAAGAGACCACCTATCCACAGACGAAAGCCTGGCGACCGGGCAAGCACGTATCGCCAGCCAGCCTACTACTGGTCACTGAGAACGAGATCCGAGATTGTGGCCCCACTTTAGTCATAGTCCAACTTTAAACACCTACTTTATGGCGATAAAGCAACAAGATTAAATCTCAGATGCTTTTTAGAAGTGTTTTTGGTCAATTGATGCTATAAACTTTCTTTAAAAGTACGCGTTGCGTGTGTTTCAAGGAATTCCGCCAAGCGTTGACATATATTTCTAAGTGGACCAAAGCCAACTTTCAGGGAATGGAGGACGGAGTGTGAGCAATCAAGTCATGTACAATCCCATGTTTTCTGGCACCATATGCGGCACACAACAGACAAAGGAGGTCGCGGTTTTTCCTTTTTTTCAGCAATTATTAGCGTTTATGAAAAGGTGAAACATTAATGGACACACAAGGTGTAAAGTAATGATGATTTAATGTGAAATATGAGACAGACACATGATTTTTTGACGTATGCCTTCTTTGGATGCAGAAAAAAAATACTCCCTACATTGCAGTCAGTATGATAACGACAATGTATCAGAAAAGAATATGTTAGCACAGGCGATAGAGAGCACAGCCATCAATCCACCTGCTTTAGAAAGGTATTGTTTTCAAAATCTGAAAAAAAAAAACAAGTTTGAAAATATGCAACTGTAAACTATTATCTTCGAATACCGATGTGTGTGTGTGTGTGTGTGTGTGTGTGTGTGTGTGTGTGTGTGTGTGTGTGTGTGTGGCCATGCGCGCGCGTGTGTGTGTGTGAAAATGCATACTTATTCATTTTGTTCATTTCTTTGATAGTAATTTATGTATGCCGTCTTAAATTTAACGAGTTACTTCCTTTCATCGTGTTAAGTAGTTAGTTTGGATATTACCTTGATCACATATTACCTTGATTACATATATTCCACTACATACTACATTAGACAGCACTCCTAGCAGTCAAAAATAAAACGCTTTGTTTTTAAAGAAAATGATCATTGTTTTTATCATTGAAGTGTAACAGCATGCTCCTTTCAGATACAGGAATTTTGTTGATGGAGCAATAAGCGATCAGCTAATGCGACAATATCATGAGTGTCTGTAATTTTCTTTGCATTCAACCAGAGCTAGTTCGAGTACTAACAACTGATTTCATCATGATGAATGGATCATGCAAAATTATGACAAAGAATTCCGCGAGCGCACGTATGTGTGTGTATGTGTGTCTTTATTGTTATTTATTGTTATTTAGGAAGATGAAAAACAGAAGCCACAAAACACCCATGAGATAATGGCAATATTTCGGTTTATTTCAACCTTTCTCAAGCCACACTGGCCAACTGACAAACATAACACTTAAGATTACTGTTGTTGTGTCACTGAAAAAAGTTCACTAGAAAAGAGTTCACTTAGAACAAAGTTCACTGGAAAAAAGGAGTTCACTGGAGGATGGGGGAGGGAAGGGGACTTGTTGGACGGCAGAAAAAAAAAAAGGGGGGGGGGGGGGGAAGGGGATAGGAGGGAAGGGTGAGGGTGTAGAGGGTGGAAAGCAAAGGGTGGGAAGAGGAGGGAAGGTGGTGAAATGAGCTGGGAGTGGGAGAGACAATAAAAGCAACAACAATCATAGTAATATACTAACAATAATCATTACCATCACCCTCTCTCTCCACCATTGACATGAGCAAATAAATAGATACGGGAGGGTAGAAAGGAAATTGAAAGTGAAGGGTGAGATGGGAAGGGGGCGGAGGGAGGAGGATGGGATGGGGGCTAGAGGTGTGGCCTGAGGTGGAAACAGAGTAGAAGACCCAGCAAGAGAGGGGAAGGGAGAAATGTATGTGAGAGCGCATGCACGCGCGTGCGCGCGCGTGCGTGCGTGAGTGCCTGCGTGTGCGCGACTGCGCGCGCTGTGTGAGCGCCTGCGTGCATGCAGTATGTATAAGAAGATCACATAAGGGAAATAGGGGGTATGGGACAGAATGGTGAGTGAAGATGAACAAGTGATATATGAGGTGAGAAAGAAAGCTGGAACTGTTGGAGGCAAATGGCAAGAATGGAGGGGCGGGTACAGGGGTCTTACACCACACACACACACACATTTATTGTTATTTAGTTATTTATGTGTTTGTTTATTCATTTATATGTTTATCTATTTAACTGCATTTGATTTCATTTATTTACTCATTTTATTTAAGCTACTTATTATGTAATTATCTATTTATTTGCTTATCAATTGACTTAGCTTACGCAGACTTATTAAGTTACAGTTTTCAGTAGATTTGTAACTCATAGGTTGAAACAGTTATTGTCTGCAGATTTTCTGTTTCAGTAGTTAAAGTCAACCTCAAGAGGGTGAAGAACGATCAGAGCTACAGCCATCTGCACGTAAAATCGGCAACGACACGACATGGTCTTGAACTTTCATCTGATTTTATTTCTCTTAAATCACGGGCCTGTGGCATGCAAGAGCATTCCGTTTCATTCCCTCCACATCTTTTCCTGTCTGGGCCGTAAGACCAGCTGGTTTCCTGCCGCTGCGCTACGGGGAAAACCTCCCTCTCTCCTCTCTCTCTCTCCTCTCTCTCTCTCTCTCTCTGTGTGTGTGTGTGTGTGTGTGTGTGTGTGTGTGTGTGTGTGTGTGGTGCCCTCCTCTATCTACATATACTGTTCTGGTCGCTAATATGGGGTGTCACTATTTGTCACAGTAATTATGAACTTCATTGTTTAGAAAAAAAACAACAACAAAGAAAACGTGGGGAGGGGTGCGTATCTGGAAAGTCTGAAGAAATAAACAAATTTCATCGTCTTGGGGGTATTGCACATGTATAGCAAATATATACATGTAGGTCGACACACGTGTTAATGCAGGCAGGTGCTTTCTCTGTTACCTTCCCTGGTTCAGAAGGGCTTGAGGTACGTGAGTGGGCGGCACGTGAAATCTAAAGCAAAACTGACGTCACATGCGCGATCCGTACTGTATCTCAATACGGGTACACATTGGGCGAAAAGTAACGGCTATTCTAAAAGTCCCAAATGTTGTCACCAGTTGACGTACGGTCCAGACCTCATCAATCCAAAAGGCCTGCAGCTCTCCGTTTGCAGAAAAAAAAAGTTGAGGGTCATCGGTGAACTGTTTAGTCAGTTTATGTGATGAAGGTTTCGATGGAAATGCCAAAATCGTAATTCCTGGAGTTTCTTCAGCAAAGATATGTTTTTGTAAGTCGATGTCTCTACCGGGCAAAAACAAACTACCCTGAAGACAAACACAAATTTTACCTGTGCAAATACGTATTCTGTGATGATTTTTATCAACACATATTTATTAACGCACTTACTTTTTCAAAAACGTAGTGAGTTTCCGCATTAATGAAGGCAGTTTTAGGTGTATATTTTCAAAGGTATTGAGGAGGGTGGAGTATTGAATGGATGGTATGTACACTTACTTTCTTTTTAATGACTTAAGACACTACAAAAGTCTGTTTTGTTTGTATGCTTACAAATGTCTTTAGGAGTGTGTTGTAGGAAAATTGTCACACACCGCGTTCGCACGCTCTCGTTCACAAATTCAGCAGGCTAACTCCATGCACACGCATCTACTGCTTCGTTCAAAGGAACACTAACTGACCAAACCTTTGTTTTTAAACGTTCCCTTTCAATATAATAACTGTCAAAATCAAAATGAATACATACATAAATCAAATCAATATTTCATGATACTCCAGTCTTCTCTTTCCAAAATAACATATCATGACAAAATACTTTTTTTTTTCCATTTTCACTCTTTCAACACTATGACTCCAGTCATCCAAGACTAAAAGTTGCTGGGTAAGAGCGGTCTTCTTCCAGACTGTTCAGGGGAGGCTGCCGCTCTAGGCTCGGACGCTGAGGTGTTCTGAAAGAAACCCCAGGTCCCGTAATTAATACTTACACGAATTCTTTTCTCTTACCCTTTCTCTCTTTTTTTTTCCCTTTTCTTTTCCATACACAAAATTCCATGTAAACACGAACGGATACTCACAAATCATCTTGTTTCACGAAGCCGCTCCTACCTACAGTTGGGGTTAAAAAGCGAAATTTTCTCAAGAAAATTAATAATGCTTTTATATGTTTTTTTTTAATACACGCGATTGTCCGTACATTAATTACAAATTATTCACAAATCAATATCATTCCAAATATGTCAATAACATTTACCCGACATTTATTCAATTTTTCTCTTTCCTTTTAAAGAAATCGTGCATCCTCAACTGATACTCACCTCTAGGGAACAAGCACTAAGTTAATGCCCTAGCAGACTTCTGCCTGCAATTACACTTCCGACCTCTCACAGGTCACAGGACATCGCTGACCTCTCACAAGCCACATGACCCCAAGTCCTACTTTCACAACCCCCTAAGAGTTGTTCTGCCTAACAGGCAATACTATGAGCTAGACGCAAAAGGGAGTTAAAGTCCCTTAACCCCACAAGGGTTAACTATAAGAATCCGGCGTCTGCTCTTGTCCGAGCCATCCCCAGGTCTGATTCAAAAATTGTTATTCACTCAGTCACACAAAAGTGAGCTTCATCATAATTCAAACCCTCAACGTCCTATCCAATCCAAATCATGTTCATTTACGTGGTGTCACACCATAATTTGATTTTTTTTCCACACAGCTGTACAAACAGCGTGGTCCTACACCACAAGTGCAAATATTCACCAAAACATTTATCTATACTTTTTCCAACATAATTACATCAAATACATGTTCCAATTCCGTTCATGACACACATGGAATCACTACTCATGACACACATCGAATCACTAGTCATGACAAAAATACAGCCGCTCTTGACGAGAAATGTGATGATAAAACTGAACGAATGTGTTGCCTCATTCTGTGCACAGGCATAGTCTCCTGTGGAGCATAATTGTATTTGGTGTCAAATGTCTGTCTGTCAGTCTCTCCACATGCTAAGTCAAAAGAAATGTAGTGAATCTTTATACAATTATTTCACAGGGATTACACTTTTTGATGTGACTAAAGATTGAATGACAAATAGACTAAAACAGCTTTAACGGGATGGTAGAACATTGCGGAGTCAGCGGGGAGCCACAGCATGCGCTGGTCGGAATGCATCACATGCTTCAACTAACAATACAATTGAACAGTGTCCAAGGAAGCTGGACTGTTTCATGTGCGTGGAGAATGGTTAAACGTGCATGGTTTGCCTCCATTTATGAAATGTCATCTCCATATTGATGTCTGTTAAATTGCTCACAGATCAACAAGTCACGACACCATCAACATCAACACTACCAGCATGAGGTCTGTGTGTCCAGGTGTAGAGTACCTCATTAATCAAGACGTCAAGGACAGCACAATCCTGCAAGCTAATGTCACAGACTGCAATAATGACATTTCACAGTTTACAGCCCACCAGGGAGTGGTGTTTGGTGTGTGTGACGATGCCTCCCTTTCTGTAATATGCACATAGACGTTCCACAGGGCATGCATATCTATATTCATCTCCAACGCCTGGAGTATGACTGGTGTGATGACAGCCATTGGAAAACACAAGTCAAACGTTTGGAGGATATCGTAAGAGCGCCAAAGATGGAATGCTGTTGTCACAGTGCAGAAGAATTATTTTTCCTGTCATCTCAAAAGCATGTGTATATTGTTCATAAAAACAACCCTTCCGTGAAAGTTGGTTTGAGTCATACTGATCATCTTACGTTTGTTGTCAGACATATATCAAACTTTTCTGGATATGTGATTTCACCGTTTGTTGGTTTTGTACAGCTTAGTCACGAGCTAAAAGGACCACCAGGATACATAACTGTGATCAGTGTACAAAGGTCAAGTTTCCTTGAAAGATGTGAAGTACTAAACTGGATTGTAACGCCTTTGAAATTTAAATATCGAACAACGAACTCACTGAAACAAACTACTGTGTGTCTGTGTGCTGACAATTTTTCACCACCTCTGGTATTCCCCACATCCAGTCTTCAAATTCAGCGCACAGCCAGTACATTTCCGGAACAACAATGTAATACTGTATTATTCTGCACTGCCTGTGAGTTTCCAACCCCATCAATTGCCCAGTGGTTTGTTCAACTGTTCAGTCATGTATTATGTTAACTTTCAGGATCATACAGACTGCAACTTGAGGTCTGAGTGTGAAGATGGTAGAGATGAAACGGAGCACTGTCACTTCAGCAGTTCTCGTTGTCAGGGTCTGGTTGCTTCACACAACAAATGTTTCAAACTGGTCATGGCAAAGGACCCTGTACCTATTCCTTTCTTTCACCACCAATGCAGTGCTGTTGCAGGCAGACTGGCATCCGTTAAAACAAGGAAAGAAAAAGATGACTCCCTGCACATCTTCAAACACTATGTCAAGTTTGATGTTGTTTTTGGCTTCGAATCAGGCTGGGATGGTGTTCCTTTCATATACAGTAAATTTCGTAAATGGTCTGATGACACGTTTATCTACAACATATATCACTTAAGTCTGGACAAACGGTACAGCCATTCAAGAGTGGTAAGATATGGTGTACTTTCAAAATTGACCATTGTAACACATTCAAAATCTGGAGGATTGAAAATCGTTGCATTTTTTTGTGAAAACAATTATCATTTACCCACAATTCTTCCTTCTCAGGCGTCTTTTCCTCGTTTACATTTTCCGAAAAACATTCTCGTACTAACTCGTCAGTCTTTATTTGTTTGTGAAGATGAGTATGTAACACATGCATTTCTCATTTCTAAATTAGAAAATGACAATGGCAAAATATTACATTCGCAGATCCCTCTGTTTCGTAACCACAGTTTCAGATACGTGTCTAATTTGGCTGCTCGGCGATTGATACTCACAAACAGACACTACATGTTCATGTGCAGTGGTATGGAACTGTCAATACATTACTCTTTGGTTTGTGACTTTCGTCAGGACTGTACAGATGGTAGTGACGAGTCGTTCTGTGACCATAATCCATGTCTTGGTTTCACGTGCTCTAACGGTCAGTGTACAAAGCGTCGTCAACGTTGCAATGAATATTCCGACTGTCAAGACGATTCTGATGAGATTAACTGTCCAAAACAAAAAGCAGTTTATTTTGCAACAGAACAGGAGGTAAGAAAGCAACAGCTTTACATCAACTTAGATGGCACTGGTTACTTCACTCAACAGGTAATGAAGGATGGAGAGGCATGTCCTGAGTCTCATTATGGCTGCACAAGCGAGTGGCTATACTGTCTACCCGTCTACACTCGATGCAATGGATTTTCTGACTGTGTTTATGGAGAAGATGAACACAACTGTGAGAGGGCGGTGTGCCAGTATTACTACCTGTGTAAAGATTCCAAAGTTTGTCTGCATGAAGATCACCTGTGTGATGGTTTAGCACAGTGTCCACAGCAGGACGATGAACTGATGTGTGACATGTTCTGTCCTGAACAATGCCAGTGTCAAGGTCACTCTTTTTTCTGTAGTGAAAGATTTGCCTCTGACCTCTATCCTCAGCTTCGCTATATGGACGCATCAGGCTCAGGGATGTCAATGGCTGATTTCAAATCAAATGTATATCTAATTTATCTGAATCTATCTTATTGTTCCCAAGGTAATCTGTCAAGTGTCAAACTTGGCAACTTACAGTGTGTTGACCTTGCCTTTAACCAACTAAAGTTTCTTAATATAACTATCTTTATTGAGCTGCCAATTTTGAAAACTGTATTCTTGTCAAACAATCCTTTGTGGAAGATAACAAGAGGAGTGCGTGAGCACATTTATTATTTTCTGATGAAAGTGGACATTTCAAACACGGATCTAAATGTACTAAACAGTGAAGTGTCTACACATTTACCTTGTCTCCAATCTTTGAATCTGTCGTTTTCTGCCATCGATGGTTTTGGACTTAGGGGCTTTAAAAACATGCCTCAGTTAATGGAACTGGACATAACTGGAAATCCAGTCAAACACTTTCCTCTAGATATATTTTCAACGTCTTTTCATCTTCAAGACATTTTTACCTCGGATTATAGGCTATGCTGTGATAATCTTTTCCCTAAAACCTCAAATGAAAGACTCTGTACTGCGGATTATGCTATACTTCCCTCATGTAAAACGTTGATACCATCAGAACTGTATCTGGTTTTCTTTTCCCTACTAAGTGCATTTGCTATATCGGGAAATCTGTTTTGTTTATTCATCTCAATTCCCGTCAAGAGTGTCTTTGAAACCAAATTCTTAATGACCATTGCTCACCTGCATGTTGCTGATATCTTAATGGGATTTCATACTAGCATTGCACTGGTGGCAAATAAATTGTTTTCTGGAGAGTATATTCAGTTTGAAGAAACATGGACCAAAAGTGAGGCTTGCAAGCTGAGTGGTTTTCTTTCTTTTGTGTCCGTTGAAATGTCAGTTTTCATTGTCTTATTCATCACCATCAACCACACTATTGTTTTGTTTTTCCCTGAAGATCCACGGAGGTTTAATCAACTTTCAATCTTTTTAAGCTGTTCAGTGATGTGGATTGGTGGAACCGTCTTATCTCTGATACCATTGCTTCCTGGGCTGTCTCACTGGGGCCTCTCTGGCCAGTCTGGTCTGTGCAGGATGGCTTTATTTCAACGCTACAACTCTCACCAACACTTCAGGTGGTTCAAAGTGATCGTTGCCATCAACTGTACTTTATGTTTATTGTTTGCATTTTGTCACACTGCCATTTACAGACGTATACCAAAACACAGATTTGTATTAGATCCTGTCAACAGATGTCTGTACTCCTCTATTCACTTGATGAGGATGCTGGCTGTCACCAGTGCCATGTGTTGGCTTTTGATCGGTCTGGCGATGAAGATGTCTACAGAGGGTGTTTCACTGGCAAACAAAATTCACGACACCATGGTTGTGTTCGTGTTACCCCTCTCTTCAGCTGTTAACCCATTGTTGTACCTGTGGACTGTTGCTTCGCAGCGACTAGCGATAGAGCAGGAAAAGAAATTATTGAAAATGTTAAAAGTGCGCCTTGATTTATCCATCAAACAAAAACATTAAGTAGTCGGACTCCGAAGACAAAATGAATGAACTAATGACAATAATTGTGTGAGCAAAAAGGCTAAAAAAAAATAATAATAACGGGTGAATTTGTCAGTCCATGCATATAAACCAAATGAATAGAAAAGAAACGCATGAATACATGAATATCATAGTACATAGGTAGCAAGCGACAACAGTAAAACTATACATATTCATTTTATCTGGCAAATCTTGTAAAGATCCAGACAAAGGTATATGAAAATATTCATTCTAAATCACAGCACACTTTTCTCAAAATTGCTTACAATCCTTATTTTTAAGACGATTTCATATTTCAATTGCCAACCAATACAGCTCTCGGAACAGCCTATATGTCGACATGCTTTGAGTTTTCTATCTTTTAGAGCCAGTTAGAAGCAACTTGCGTCTGGACTAATTTGAAAAAAAAAAGTCTTTTTTTTTTTATTTCTTTGGATATTTTACTTTCTAAAGACTTTCTCTTTATGTGCGTTAACTGGCTTTGAGAACTAAATGGAAATGGAGATTTTTTCCCCTGGGATTCTAGACATGGCGATAAACAACCTCAATGTTTAGAACATCTCCTTGACCAGGGATCTAGGCAAGGACAATCTTGTAATGAACAGGTTTAAGAGTGATACACAACACATGGAATTCCAAATGCATACGATAACTGATATCACGGCAAACGAGGGCTAGTGAACCATAAAAGATCCCATTTCTTCCAAATTCACTCCCTTTATGGTCACTCTATCCTCTCCTTTAAAGTCTGCCATTTTCCACAGATCTTCCTGGATTCCGTTCCACTTGATGTCCAAGCCTCCAGGTCTTGTGTCAGCCTGTGTCTCACCTTTGTGTTAGAGAAGTCACAGTGTATCCTTATCAGGCTGTCAAATCATTCCATCAGCTTGTGATTCACCCTAGTTTTAGGCAGGTGTCCTTATCAGGTGTCAAATCACCCTATCAGCTCGTGGTTCACCCTGATTATAGAGAGATCACGTTTTGCCCTTATCAAGGCTGTCAATGATTATATCAGCTGGTGGTTCGCTTTTATTCTAGAGAGATCACTTTTTATCCTTATCAAGGCTCTCAAATCATTATATCAACTCGTAGTTCACCCTAATTATAGAGAGATCCCTTTATGTCCTTATCAAGGCTGTCAAATCATTATATCAGCTTGTAGTTCACCCTAATTATAGAGAGATCCCTTTATGTCCTTATCAAGGCTGTCAAATCATTATATCAACTCGTAGTTCACCCTAATTATAGAGAGATCCCTTTATGTCCTTATCAAGGCTGTCAAATCATTATATCAACTTGTAGTTCACCCTAATTATAGAGAGATCCCTTTATGTCCTTATCAAGGCTGTCAAATCATTATATCAGCTTGTAGTTCACCCTAATTATAGAGAGATCCCTTTATGTCCTTATCAAGGCTGTCAAATCATTATATCAACTCGTAGTTTACCCTAATTATAGAGAGATCCCTTTATGTCCTTATCAAGGCTGTCAAATCATTATATCAGCTTGTAGTTTGCACTTGTTCTAGAGAAGTCACTGTTTTACTTTATGGGGGGTTGTCAAATCATTATGTCAGCCTGTGGCTATTAATTCTACGCGTTGCTGTACTTTGACTGAGTTGATATGGTGCGACATCACTGCAAGGAAAGTCATACTGGGAACCCATCATGGCCGCAGAAAGGGGTAAGACTCACTCAGAAATTGTATGAAATCTCTCGATTTTCCCAGAGAAATATTCAGACAAGAGAGTTCCATCTTTAACTCGTTAATAGTTAGCGACCTAAGAATTAAGATGTGTGAAATATCTGGATTTTCCCAGAGAAATGTTCAAACAAGAAAGTTCTGTCTTTATCTTGTTAATAATGTGTGACCTAAGAATTAAGATCCTGATGTACTTTACAAACGTTACTGAATAGTTCTCTGCCATTGATGATCTGGTCCCTGGACTGGTTTCTGAAGCAAAACTCAGTATACAAGCAAAATGCTCAAGATATTCAGAAACTTACAGGGCCGTTTTGTTCAATACTGAAACTTAGAGACGCTACACAGAAATAATCAGACTTAATTCAATCAAATTCAAAACATGTAGAACATCGCGCGATTGAACTGTCTCCAACTTCTGTTAGTTGGAAACTGAGATGTTTCTGTTTTACGAAATCTTCACATCTTGCTTAAGTTCACGTCACAAATAACAATCATTGCAAGCGTGTTAAGGTCTGTTGACAATGTATGTTCACACAATAACAAAAAAGTGCAGTAGGCACGTATGCAGTAAATACGTACTCGCATATGTATGCATGTATGTATCTGTATATGTATGTATGGCCCCCCAACATTATAACTGGGTTATCTTTATGCTACTTTCTCTAAGATTCTGCAAACATAAGCATGTGCTCTCTTTAAACACTGACGTCATTTTTACTGTTGATATGGTAAACCAATACTCTCTTAAAATGTACGAATGTCGTATCATGGGTTGACAGGTTAAGTGTGCAGGAACAATTTGTGTGATACGCATTGTATTGGAAGCAATCATTGTATTGAGTACGGCCATGAATAAATTGATGTTGATACAAATTGGCAAAATGGATAAACTGAAAAAACAACAACAAATCAAGCACTTACAAAACATTAATGTCCTCAAATTATGGTGAGTCTGAACAGTGTATTAACCTAGAATAAACTAAATCCATATATATGAATTCTTGAATGGTTTTACCTGGCATATACCACACATCTCCAGACATATGAATTCTTGAATGGTATTACGTGGCATAAACCACATATCTCCAGATATATGGATTCTTGAATGGTATGGGTATAAGAAAGCGTCAAAAACAGCATCAAGGAAGCTGTTCTTTTTTTAGCCATAGTGGTCTTCAACAGCAAAAAAGCAACATGATTTGTAATCCCCACATTTTTGTATAGGCCAGAGACATTCGCCGATCCAGAAATAGCCCTCAAATGATGTGCATATGCTTAATGATCAGTTTCAGTCAGGTATTGATCAGATTAGATTTACCCTGTGCCTTTTGTACGTGATATACCACAGAATGTGGCGTTAAGATCTGTGCTGTTTGTTCTGGACATCGTGGCATGTGCTATGCAACTGCTCATTCCGATGATAAATGACGAAATAAGCTGACACTGAAAATGCACCTGATGATTTTCGTCTTGTACTGTAAAATGTTCAAACATGTTTCAATGATTTTTCATAATGGATAAACACTAATGCGCTGGTCAGACAATCATTAAGTCGTATCCATGGGACCCTGGTCTAAATCCTTTCATCTTAGCCATTAATTCATTTATCTATCAGCTGTAAATCCTCCACAGTGCAGTTTCGTAGCTAAGCACATGTAGTGTCGCTTATATGGACTGGTCTGCACGCATTGACACCTCCACGATGAAACTGCATCTGAAAATGACACTATATTGACAGCAATAGAACTGAACAGTGATAAAACTGAATGGATAAATGAACGAAGTTCATCTTTAACCATAGGCAGTAATTACCAATTTTTCAAGGGTTAATGACATGCGAATGTTTTGAAGATCAGACCTTTCCAACCCTGCCCTCCACATAATTGTTTCCTGAGCATTTTTCTTGACAGCAGGATGTTTAAGTTCTGTTAGATTTATGATCAACCCCGTGATATATCGCTCGAGTCATTCCATGTCTGCCTTAATGCAGCTGCATTCATACTGGTCTACCAACAGACCTACGTGTCATGTCTGCCATCAAGATCCCAACAAACTGGCAGTATTTATTTTGCAATCTTTTCTTTTGATTAGAGAAGAGAAGAAAAATGAGAAGGTGACCACTCATACTAGTATTGAAGCACTCTCTGATCTTTCCATGAAATTTCAGATGTAATGCAGAATCACAGGTCTCCTTTTATGCCTCTTGAATGGCTCATTCTCTATATCAGTCTGCACAAACCGCTTTTCTGGTACAGTTTGTTGCTCTAAATACCTTACTACTTACACTATTTTTGTAAAAAATCTACAGTGGCAAATGAGCATTGAACGTAGTTCTAATACAGTGAATACTGTTTTGAATACACTGCTACCCAGTGTGTGATGTCAACAACATCAGCAATACTGATATTAAAAATTTCAATGGAACAGGATTCTGGTAGACAACGTCGAGGGACTTCTAAATTCTGACTGAGTTTCAGGACACATTCTCACAGACCTCACCTACATTATCACCTGTAAGCGCCGAAGGGTGTAAAGGACGTGGTGGAAGTGAGGCAGCAGGGGAGAGCATAGACTGGTGGGTCTGATCCTATGTTCCAAGAATAGACAATGAAGTATACAAGCTGGTAAATGGACGATCTGCACGCAGGGAAAAAAATTCATCGGCAGGCAGTGCGATTTTTTTTTAACTTTTAGAAAGTGTCTTAAGGTGTAAAACTGATGCTAAGTTACTCTGTTATTACCTTGATGTGTTAGCCTACCCAGTTTTTCAAATTGCTTACATAATGCTGTCGTCATCTACAAAAAAAGCACACACCTTCAAGTCCTCGATGAGTTAACATCAGAATAATGATTCGGTAGTATGATAACAATGATCATCATTGATTCTCGTGTCGTTGGACAGTCATACCTACTGCATTAACAGTTTACTATGTGTGGTACAAAACTGCAGCATATGTTCTAGGCCTTTAAGTTGTGTAGAATTCATGACAAATGGTGAAAAGCGCCAGCATCTGCTCCATCAAAGATTCATTCCCATCAGCCCATAGTTTTCCACAGGGCAGTGCGATGACCAAGACACTTTTTTTTTTTTTTTTTTACGAAAGATCAGATTTCTTGTGATGCACCGTGGCAAAGTTTGGTAACACTGATTTCATACTAAATCGTTGGGGGTTGGAATCCATGCACCTAACTTAGAAGATGTCTAACCTACGCATTTACCTTGAGCGCTGGTCAGGCCTCAAAAGTCCAGTCTATATGGTGTGCACCTTGGATACATCAAAGTCCCTAACACTGCAAACCTTTTTTCTTTCCTCCCACTTCTCTCTCTCTCTCTCTCTCTCTCTCTCTCTCTCTCTGGATTACTATGATTGATACATTTTGTTAGTACGGGTTTGAACCTCATTATAGATGGTTCTAAGAGTTGTTGCCCAGCTAAATTTTTCATTTATTGTATGTTAACATTTCGGGTCAAAGGATAAGATGTGATGGAATACATGTCGAATTGCCAAAATATTTAGAGCGATAATTTATATACTGGTTGCATTATAAATGTTTATGACTACTTTCAATTGTTGCATGGAGAATTATACGACGCAGGTGTAGAAAGGTCTTCACTGTATATGTAAACGACTAATACGATGAGGGAAATGAAATAGAAAACATGTGTTTCGTATGCTAGTATCAACAGCATTCATATCATGAGTTTAAAAAAATAATAATATATATACTTACATTACGTTCATAAGGAAGAATGTACCAAGAAGCATTAATGTATAATTAAAATAGAATTCTGCATGTACATACTGTCAGGGAAGAATGTTTTGTTGCAGTCATGGTAAATTTTGTTCTAATTATATAAAATTGATTTATTTCTTGTTGCGTACTCATGTGAATAGGCTGATGGCCTCACATTAAAGTCACGAGTCACGAGTCTCTCTCTCTCTCTCTCTCTCTCTCTCTCTCTCTCTCTCTCTCTCTCTCTCTCTCATAAAGTGCTGATACAATTTCATTATGTGAATCTATGTATATTCCCGTGTCCAGTATCACACTTGACAAGAGACATGAATTGTTTCCTACATGTATACACGGGTTGTCCCTTAAGTTCTCCTACTGTTACATTTTTCACTTTTACAACACTCTCCTGTTCTCTCCTCATCTCTTCCGCCCTTTCCTCCTTCTCCTTTTCTTCTTTTCGTCTCTCTCTCTCTCTCTCTCTCTCTCTCTCTCTCTCTCTCTCCTCTCTCTCTCCTTAAAACCCTGCTCTTGAAATATTCTATCTTTCAATGTCCAAGCATGAAACGCGGGAGCCACATGTCTCTTAAAACCGAATATATATGAGAGAGAGAGAGAGAGAGAGAGAGAGAGAGAGAGAGAGAGAGAGAGAGGGGGGACAGTCTTTTTTGTTTCGAATTTACATGTCTAACGAAAACGTAGAAATTTCAGCAAGATACACGGTATAATAACTAATAATGATTTATCATTGCCAGATCATCTTTAAATTGCCAAAAAAGAAAACGTTTGCTCAATCTTAATGCAAAAAATATATTGTTTTGTGGATACTTTGATTTACTCACTAACTGTGTTTCCATTGTGTTGGATTCTGACTGACACTAACTCTAGCGAATTAAAATCCATTGTTCAGATTGCACAAGGGTGACGTTAGGTTGTTTCGACCCGATGTTTGCGGACCCAGTGAAAGCTTGAATTTTGTACTCCCACTTAACAGAATAAAGCAATCACGATGTAACGAATTTCGGTGTGAAATACTACACCTTCTTTGGCTGACTACCGCTATTATTGTTCTGTGCAGATGTAGAATTTGGGGGCGATTCCAGAGTTGTTCGGGCATATTCAGAACTCCGTCTTTGCCATCGATTCTGGAAAAGCCTGACACTATTGTTGTAACGCCCAGGGCCAGGTGACTCTCTGGACGGGTATCACACGCACTATCTCGACATGTGTCAGGGACTATTCTTGTAACGCCCGGCAGTCATATACGCTATCTCGACGTATGCCAGGGACTATTCTTGTAACGCCCAGCAGTCATATGCGCTATCTCGATGTGTGTCAGGGACAATTCTTGTAGTGCCCAGCGGTCACCTGGACTATCTGTATATGTGCTAGAAACTATTGATGTAACGCCCGGCAGTCATATGCGCTATCTGGACGTGTGTCAGGGACTATTCCTGTAACGCCCAGCAGTCATTGTACTATCTGGACGTGTGCCAGAGACTATTCATGTCACGCCCAGCGGTCACATGGACTATCTGGATGTGTGCCAGGGATATTTATGAAAAGCCTAGAGGTCAGGTCTGTCATGTTGACGTGTCTTGGGGACTGTTGTTGTAGCACCCGGGGGTCAGATGCACTCTGAAGAAGTGTGTCAGGGAATACTGTTGTAACACCCTGAGGTCACGTCAGCTCTGTAGATGTATATCAGGGACTATTGTAACACCCAGGGGTCTTGTGACCATGCTGACGTGTCAGGGACTATTGTAACACCCAGGGGTCAGATGACCATGCTGACGTGTCAGGGACTATTGTAACACCCAGCTGTCAGGTGCACGCTGATGACGTGTCAGGGACTAGTGTAACACCCAGAGGTTACGTGCACAGTGTTGACGTGTCAGAGACTATTTTTGTAACACCCAGAGGTTACGTGCGCAGTGTTGACGTGTCAGAGACTATTGTAACACCCAGAGGTCAGGTGACCATTCTGATGTGTTAGGGACTATTGTAACATCGAGGGGTCATGTGACCATGTTGACGTGTCAGGGACTATTGTAACACCCAGGGGTCAGGTGCACAGTGTGGGACTATTGTAACACCCAGGGGTCAGGTGCACAGTGTGGGACTATTGTAACACCCAAGAGGTCAGTGTGACATATTTACGTGTCAGGAGACTATTGTAACACCCAGGGGTCAGGTGACCATGTTGACGTGTCAGGGACTATTGTAACACCCAGGGGTCAGGTGTACAGTGTTGACGTGTCAGAGACTATTGTAACACCCAGTGGCTAGGTCTGCTTTCTTGATATGTGTTGGGGACTATTGTTGTGACTCTCAAGGGTCGGTAGCACTCTCTGTGGGGATATCTAGAAAATAGCAACTGACCGTTAGAAGTAGGGGCAAAGTAATAATTAGGTCACGGAATCTGATGGCACCAAGGTATTGGTACCACCCAAAATGGCACACATGCTTCAGCCATACTGGACCTTTTTTTCTTTCAATTCTGTGAAACCGCATGATTTATTTTCCTCGGAAATGAATGCAGAAATGTACAGTACAGAATAATTCATGGAATGTGGAATGAGCTTGGTTTGAAGATCAGCAGACGTGATAAGACAGTGTTCAAGAAACAATCCGGACAAAACAAGAGAGTGTTCATGACTAGTACTGACATCGGTAATCACATTATAGCCACCTGCCTGACCCATCAAATCACGTGACCGTGTGGAAGCCAGTGCTGACAGACGTGTTGAATGTGACACGACACCATTGTACTGAGATGTGAGTCAGGCAAGATAACTTAGTTCCTATCAGTGAACGTTCAGAAGAAAATTTTAAAACGCACAGCTGAAAAAAGGGGAGTGGGGGGTGGGGGGTGATGGCTAGGGGAGCGGGAAAGTATCATTTCCTGGCGTGAACACAATAACTGAGTAACATGGCACTGGCGGCAAGACGCTTCTT
>CM065737.1:48610546-48613046 GCA_033310375.1 Conus canariensis | reverse complement strand
TATATGATGGGCAGGGTTGTGCCGGTCCAGGTCATGACCTGGGGGTCGCCACGATTACCGGGTAAGCCTCCCCAGATACTAATTAGGCTAGCTGAGTCCCCCCCCCCCCCCCTTTTTTTTTTTTTTTTTTTGCCTGCCGCAACACGCTGCCCCGGAGCTGAACTCAGGGGTATGCGGTCGGGGTACTAAGGCGATTTTGCATCTCTTTAGCTATCTTTTCGTTGTCCCTATAAGATCTTTGTTTATTTTTATCCTACGCCTCTGTGCACACAGGTCAGTAATAGTCAACAATGACGGCTGACCTACAATTTTGAAGATTGAAGATTTAATAATGAAATACCCCTGTAATTCCCTGGATTTTCTCTGTCCCCTTTTTTGTATAGTGGTATGATAACTGAGCGAGTCCATTCTGTGGGAAAATAACTATTGTTGTATATTTTATTGAACAGTCTCGTTTAAAAAAAAAGATGATATTTTAGCTTCTGATGCTTTGAAAAACTCAGGCGGTAATTCATCTAAGCCTGGAGTCTTTCCAGATTTTAAAGCTCTAATAGCAAACTTAATCTCAGTGACTGTAATTTCTTCATCAAGCTCTTGTCCATGTATATCTTCCTCAAGATTTTCTTGCATTGGTTCTGGAGTTATTTGATCATTTGCAGCTTGCTGTCTTTGGATATTTTCAAAGTGTTCTAACCTTAGTTCAATAGGAATGGGAGGTAATTTACTCTTTTTCTTTCTAGAATTTCGAACACTGAGAGAGAGAGAGAGAGAGAGAGAGAGAGAGAGAGAGAGAGAGAGAGAGAGAGAGAGAGAGATGAGATAAGATAACATTCTTTATTTACGAGAATGCAGATAAGCACTGACGCGCTTTTTTTTTCCATCCAGTCCTCGCCCTGAGTAGGGACTACAACATGCAGTGCAATGAAATAATGTACGAAAGCATGCAAGCAAACAAACAAGGCGGTCATGCAATTATAATGGAACATCAAATCAAAAGAAAAGGGAAATAAAAGAAAAAAAACAATGAATGGGAAGAGAGAGAGAGAGAGAGAGAGAATGAGAGAGAGAAGAGAGAGAGAGAGAGAGAGAGAGAGAGAGAGAGAGAGAGAGAGAGAGAGAGAGAGAGAGAGAGAGAGAGTTTGCATGTTTGATTTTTAATGTTTGAAGAGTAGTTCTCACAAGACCACCGAGATGCCAGTATTGTTTTGTGCATGTTTGGTCAGTTTTCTGAGTACTGTCCTGAAATGCTCAACTGACCGGCCGAGAGATTGGTCCTGGCGGCCTGGTTTGGCCGTTGAGAACAGTGTTCTCTGATCCCAGAGCACCTCCGGGTGTATCTTCTTCTTGATTCTTAAATGACTGCTATCATGACAGTACTGTTTTTCGCATTTTTCACCTGTTGGTAGTCACTTCTGACGATGTATTTGTCGAAAATTCGCTGGTCTGTTTTCAGTGTTACTTTACATTCTCTTTCGTGTCTATTTGTAAATTGCCTTTTTTTTCCAGTAACGCTGCACTTTATCTAGTTTCATTTTTCCAGTAACGCTGTTTCATTTTTCCAGTAACGCTGCAATCTGTTCATTTTTCCAGTAACGCTGTTTCATTTTTCCAGTAACGCTGCAATCTGTTTCATTTTTCCAGTAACGCTGTTTCATTTTTCCAGTAACGCTGCAATCTGTTTCATTTTTCCAGTAACGCTGTTCATTTTCCGTAACGCTTTCATTTTTCAGTAACGCTGCAATCTGTTTCATTTTTCTAAATGTCATGAAAAAAAGATGGACAAAGTTATGGTATATCGGATGCCTTGTTTGTTTTTCGTTTTTGTTTTATTCCGTTCTGGTTTTTTTTTTTTTTTTCATTTCGTCGGAAACAGTTCGAATTAACATCGTGGTTCTTTTGTCTATATTCGTTTATTGCAAAGTCACGCAAGTACTTCATAATAAAAAAAGTGACGTGCAATATGTCAGAGCACACACACACACACACACACACACACACACACACACACACACACACACACACACACACACACACACACACACACACATGTCGTGCGTTTCTTTTAACCTTTATCTCTGTCTTTGTGTGCTCATGCGTACCTGTGTGGCAGCTCCGGTGAACGTGGGTACTCCTGTATACATACTGTCTGTTCTGTCTGTCTGTCTGTCTGTCTGTCTGTCTGTCTGTCTGTCTGTCTGTCTCTCTCTCTCTCTCTCTCTCTCTCTCTCTCTCTCTCTCTCTCTCTTCAGGGAGGGTTTGGGGCTTTCTTTTTCAAAAGGAGACCACCGGTAAACAAAACATTGACAAAACGCGGTGGATTTGAAAAAAAAACAAACAACTGTACCAATGCTGCCACTGGTCTTTGGTTTGGTTTTCAGTGATTGTTTAATTAGTGATTGTGGAGTGGATACTTTATTCTTCCGTCAAAGTGGTACTACGCGACGTGTGAAGCATAGAACCAGTTCATTGAGGGAGGGAGGGAGGGAGTTGTAGTATAAAG
>CM065737.1:48583046-48600546 GCA_033310375.1 Conus canariensis | reverse complement strand
CTCTCTCTCTCTACTCTTTCGGCCACCATATACCCTTCCACCCCATATTATCCTGTCACAGTACTCTCTGTCTCTGTCTCCCCCCCCCCTCTCTCTCTCTCTCCTCTCTCTCTCTCTCACTGTGATTGCTCTGGCCATGATGTACCCTGTCCCCCCACATTGTCCTGTCACAGTACTCCTTCCCTTCCTCCCTCCCTCTTTCTCTCTGTCACAGTCATTTCTGTCTGTCTCTCTCTCTGTCTCTGTCTGTGTGTGTGTGTGCTTGTTATGGCCATGATATACCCTGTCCACCCGACATTGTGCTCTCTCTCTCTCCCTCTCTCTCTCTCTCTCTCTCTCTCTCTCTCTGATTGTACCCTGTCCATCCTACTTTGTGCTGTCACAGTACTCCTTCCCTTCCCCTCCCTCTCTCTTTTCTCTCCCCCCTCTCTCTCTCTCTCTCTCTCTCTCTACCCCACATTGTCCTGTCACAGTACTCTCTCTCTCCCTCTCTCTCTCCCCCTCTCTCTCTCTACCCCACATTGTCCCGTCACAGTACTCTCTCTCTCCCCTCTCTCTCCCCCTCTCTCTCTCTACCTCACATTGTCCTGTCACAGTACTCGCTGGCTCTCTCCCTCTCTCTCCGTCTTTGTCCACCCCACATTGCCCTGTCACAGTACTCTCTCTCTCTCTCTCTCTCTCTCTCTCTCTCTCTCTCTGTCTGTCTCTGTCTCTGTCTCTATCTATCTGTCTGTCTGTCTGTCTGTCTGTCTGTCTCTCTCTCTCTCTCTCTCTCTCTCTCTCTCTACCCCACATTGTCCTGTCACAGTACTCTCTCTCTCCCCCCCTCTCTCTCTCCCCCCTCTCTCTCTCTACCTCACATTGTCCTGTCACAGTACTCGCTGGCTGTCTCCCTCTCTCTCCGTCTTTGTCCACCCCACATTGCCCTGTCACAGTACTCTCTCTCTCTCTCTCTCACTCTCTCTCTCTCTCTCTGTCTCTGTCTCTCTCTCTCTCTCTCTCTCTCTCTCTCTCTACCCCACATTGTCCTGTCACAGTACTCTCTCTCTCTCCCTCTCTACCCCCCCCCCCTTCTATCTCTACCTCACATTGTCCTGTCACAGTACTCGCTGGCTCTCTCCCTCTCTCTCCGTCTTTGTCCACCCCACATTGCCCTGTCACAGTACTCTCTCTCTCTCTCTCTCTCCCCTCTCTCTCTCTCTCTCTCTCTCTCTCTCTCTTTGTCCACTCCACATTGCCCTGTCACAGCACACACACACACACACTCTCTCTCTCTCTCTTACTGGTCATGATGTACCCTGCCTACCCCATATTGTCCTGTCATATACTTCTGCACTGATTCTGCCCACCACATACCATTCAGGTTGTCCTGTCACATTATTCCTTCACTGCTCATTCTGCCACCACATGCCCAGTCCAACCCAGGTTGTACAGTCACACTACTCTCTCTCTCTCTCTCTCTCTCTCTCTCTCTCTCTCTCTCTCTTCTGTTTCACCCCGAAATCTTACAGAAAGAAAACCTCCAGTGTGTGTGTTCGTCCTCCTGTGTTAAGAGAGGAACTGAAATATATTGAAACTGCCATTGACACTATCTCTGATGCGCAAAAGGAATCTCAGGTGGCAATGACTTCTTTATTGAATGATGAAAAATGTGCTTTAAAAAATGAAGTACGTGCCTTGATCCAAGATAAAATTGACTCTCTTCACTGTTACATTGATACCCTCAATAACAAACTTTCCTACTTACATACAAAGACAGATCATCTTTCAAAAGAAAATCACTCCCTGAAAACACACCTTGGGACTTTACAGTCTGAAATAAAAAAAAACTAAAATGTCCCACGGTGCCATCAGTTAGTCATGTCAGTACACAAGCTGACTCTGACCAACGTATTTCCCAATCTTATAAAGAAGTTCTTTCGACTGAACGCTCCCCTGAAATTCAAACTGATCAGACAGCTACCAGCGTGACAAATGAGCATGATAGACATTCACCAATAATCTCTCTGTCTGCCCAAATAGATAATGACAAAAACGAGCCCTGCTCAAGTTTGACTTGTGAAACTGAATCTGAAGAAGTAGTCTGTAGTTTACCGACAAACAATCCTTTCCAAATTCTGGCCGACGATGAACCAAATGACAGTGATCCTAATAGACTACTGACGCTCTCACACCCGGACAACATTTCCAACAAAACCCCCAACACTGACATGACAAAGGCACCCATTAGTTCCTTATCTGACACCAAGGTTAATCACCCTTTGTCTCCCTTCTGTGACAAAACAAACGACAGTGTCAATCCATCAGTTGATTCCCAAAATAGCCATCCTTCTGTCACCTTCCCTTCACACACCTCTATACTTCTTGTTGGGGATTCTGTACTGAAGTTTATCAACCCGAGAAAACTTGCCCCCCGTGGGGAATTTATGTACAAACTATGTATTCCTGGCTTAACTGTGACTCATTTGATAAATTTGCTTCTGACCCTTTCTTCATCAGATCAGATCAAGACTGTACTGGTGCATGTGGGGATAAACAGCTGTCCCGCTGGTCCCGTCTCTAAAGAATCTTGGACAAGATTAGTCAGTGCTGTTAAAACAGCTTTTCCAAGATCTTCTGTTGCAATGAGTTCTATTATTCCCGCTAGAGGGCGCCATAACTTGAATAATGCAATCTTTCCCTCCAACAAAAATCTGAGTCATGTCAGTAAAGAGATGAATGTCCTCTTCATAGACAACCATGATTCTTTCACAGCAGCATCAGGGGCTCCGCGCCTAGCATTGTACGAAAACCTGACCCACCCCAGTGCAAAAGGCACAGCAAAGCTTGCTGTGAATTTAAAGCATGCGTGTCTAAACTGGAAAGAAGAATATCATTTTAAAAGATCCGTTCATAATTACCGAAATACCCACTTTGATCCCCAAAATCAAGATCAGGAATTCACAGAACGGATTCAAAGTGTTGACAGTCGTTTTCCCCAGGTCCGAGAAGGTCGTCCTCTGTCAGTGACCAGAGAAAATGCACAACAGCTGTATTCACAGGTCACTGATAATGGAGAATGCCCTCATTCCTCCTCTACCCATCATTTCCCGTCACTTCCCAAACAACGCTTGCAGCATGCAATGCCATTCCCCCATCAGCAAATGCCTAATCGTACACTTCCCTCTCCGATCAATGTTGACCAGGGCATGAGTTCCCGTCAACAAAATCCTCCCTACCAGTTCCCTTCTGAGCATGTCGGTCAGAGGCCTGTATCTGGACAACATGCTCCACCCCATCAGTTCCCTTATCCCCAGGATTTCCGACAGAAGTCTTTTCCCCATCATCATGCCCCTCCCCTCCATCTCCCTCGCTCTGGGGACACAAAGGATAATTCCGACTCTCTCCAGGGAGCCCCGTCCCACCCATTCCTCTATCCTGAAGCCATCAGAGAGCTGTCCTCTCCCCACCACCATGGCCCGGCCCCTCAACTCTCTCACCCTAGAGACTTAAGACAGAAGTCCTTCCCCCAGCAACCGGCCTCTCCATACCTGTTTCCTCTCCCTGTTAATGTTAATGAGAGAGCCATGCAGTATCCTCAGATTCCAATGGTCTCCTATTCCGGTGTAAACAAACAGGAAATTAACCACATGCACCATAACACGCAAAGGATTTCTCCTCTGTTTCCCAGTCACGAAAAAAGTTTTCCCAATGTTGAGAACACAAATTTTGCCAGCAGAATGTACAATAGTCCTGAAGTACTCCAATATCCATGTGCCGACCCCCCCGCCCAAAGCTCTAGCATCAAAGGGGATCTGCTTAATCCTTTTGCTGTGCAGCTAATAAACAATATGGCCTCTCAAATTTTAGCACAACAGCAAGCTTTTAAAACCTAGTACCTCGTGTTTTCTTGTGTGGGGACAAGAACGTATGTATTTCAATGCCATTTGTTCATGTAACAGTAATGGATTTGCATGTAATATATACTATGTTATATTTATTGCCCTGATCGTGAAAAACAAATGAATCCTTTCCATTGCATTTCCCCCAGCCCCCATTCCCCTCTTCTGCCTTGTCCCTACCATCCCTTTACTCCCCAGTATTCTTATCATAGTTGCTGCTAGTGGGTGGGCGGGTTGTGGGTGGGTGGATGAATATTCATCAACAGAATGTGTAGAGGTGGTGCTGCAAGCTGTTTGCCTGAACTGCTTTCGAAGAAACTGATCTTTCAATTGCCGGCTGTTTTTGGACTCGTCGATAATTCACTGTACATAATAGTTAAAGTTAATTTAATGTTTTTGTGATTGAAATTTGTATGCTTAATCTTGATTTCAGTGTTTTGGAGCTACTGTGAACTTTCTATAATTCAATCAGTTATCTCTTTACTAAAACTATTTCCATATTTCTTTAAATTTTGTACCCCTCGATAAGTTTGTGCGTGGTTGTTTCTAGTCGTGCTTATTAATCTCTTATTCATTTGTTCTCGTTCATTAGTTCTCATTATGTCTACATTGAGTACCTGGCCTTGTAAAGAAGGACTCCGGATTGGCTATCTAAATATTAACCGTGTATTAAGCAAGCTAACTGATATATCAGCGATCTTAGAAAATTCCGGGAATCCCTTTCATCCGTTTTGTTTTTCAGAATCACGATTAACAGACAGTACATTAGATTCTGATATAGCTATGCCTGGCTATAAAGTTATTCGCCTAGATCCAAAAGCTAAAATGGACACAGGTTTGTTAGTTTGCTATAATCAGTCGATAACTATAAAACAGAAAGGGAATCTGGAACAGTTTGGTGTCGAATCAATATGGCTAGAAATAAAAATAAAGCATATCAGTCCCATACTTGTTGGATTCATATATCGAAATCCGGCTGAAAGATCAAATTGGTTTGATAACTTTAGTGGAATGATGGATGCCGCTCTACTTGACAATGAAGAAATATTTATGTTCGGTGACTTCAATATTGACTTGTTAAAGCCTCAAAAACAATGGACCGAAATGTATACCTCATTAAATTTACACCAGATAGTGGATCGACCAACACGAATTACAACTAATTCCAGTACTCTCATTGACCACATTTATGTCACATCTAAACATAACATTGTGGAAATCTCTTCTCCAGCGACTGGGTGCAGTGATCACTCCCCAGTTTGTATTACTTGGGGGAAAAGGGGGATACAAATTCCAAAACCAGGTCATAAATCCTATATAGGTGTTTTAAAAGATTTAACGAAAATGATTTTTTATCTGACCTGCTACATTCTCCTCTGTCCCAAATATACCATTATACCGATCCTGAAAAAGCAACAAATGTCTGGATTAATGCATTTTCCAATATCTACAATAAACATGCACCCATCAGAGTTCTTTTAAAAGCAAAAAACGACGTTGGTTTTGCAAAGCAGAGACATTTTGTGAGGTCAATGAAGCGAAAAGCAAAGTATAAATATTTTCAAGAGATGGTATCTAATAAAAAAAAGACTCAAGAACTATTTGGAATGCAATCAACAAATTGACAAACAAAGGGTGTTCACAAACACAACTTAACAATAAAGATATTACCCCTGACGCAGTTAACAACTATTTTGTTAACATTGCTGAAAACTTAATAAATAATGATGAATGGGAAGAAAATGATCTAGAATTAGTAACTGAATATTGTAAGTCAAAGAATATTAAATCTTATGTGTCAATTCCTTACAGAACAATACCCGAAGTATTTGCATACTTAATGTCACAGAAACAATCGAAAACCAAAGATATTTACGACTTGGATCCCAGTATAATCAAGTTGTTTGCACCAGTCATAACAGACTCTCTTACTAACATATATAACCTATGTATAGAGAAAAACTGTTTTCCAGAATGTTTCAAACAAGCAAAAGTTGTCCCGCTGTACAAAACTGGAGATCCGTCCAACCCTTGTAACTACAGACCTGTATCTGTTCTGTCAATTCTTTCAAAACCGCTCGAAAAACATATCCAAAAATATTTAGTTACCCATTTAAACAAATATAATTTGATTCATCCTAAGCAGTCAGGTTTTAGGGAAAACCATTCCTGCCACACACCGCGCTTACGCAAATGATTGACAAATGGCTCTTGAACATTAATAACAATGAACTTACAGGAGTGGTCTTTATTGATCTAGCTAAAGCTTTTGATATTATAAACCACTCTCTTCTCCTAAAAAAGCTCGTTTTATACGGACTCTCTGAAAATACACTTCAGTTCATGTCCTCATTTTTCTCTGATCGAAAACAGGTAGTATGTGTTAATTCCTCAAAATCAGATTTGCAGCCAGTAAAATATGGTGTTCCACAAGGATCCGTTCTTGGCCCTTTACTCTTTTCGATCTATATAAATGATTTACCGCTACGTATTCGATGTGACTGCGAATTATTTGCTGATGACAACTCTATGCATTCTAACCACCCTCGCTTGCAGGTTGTGACGTCCGATCTACAAGATAGTTTAAACAGTGCCGTCAAATGGACGGAAATCAATCACATGTCTCTTAATGCAAAAAAAAACTAAATGCATGGTCATTACTAGCAGACAAAAACGTCAAAATATGCCTGCTGATTTATTTTCAATATTTGTTTCTAGTGAAAAAATCGAAGAAGTAAAAACACGTAAAGTTTTGGGTGTTGTCATTGATAACAACTTATCATGGTCCGATCACGTAGCTTACCTATGCAAAAGAATATCCCAAAAAATATTCCAGTTGTCAAAAATAAAGCATTTTCTAAATATGCATGCTAGAAAACAATTCTTTCATGCCCATATACAGTCAATTATAGACTATGCTTCTACTTTATGGGATTCAGCCAGCGCAAACATTCTAAAACCTTTAGCAAGATTGCATAGGCGCGCGATAAAATTAGTTCTCTTAAAATCCAGTTCATTAACTCTAAACGATTATAAATCTTTGGATATCCTTCCCCTAAAGCAAAAACTCGAATATAATAAGGCTATATTTATGCATAAAGTGGTAAATGGAAATGCACCTCCCTCCATTGTAAACAGTTTCTGGACGAATGACAATAGGCACGTCCACAAGTTAATAATGCCTCTGCCCAGACTTGACCTTTACAAATCAAGCCTCGAATACAGTGGCGGTACGTACTGGAACAATTTGCCTCCATTCCTGAAAGAAATCTCAAGTTTTAATATTTTCAAAGAGCGCTTAAAAGGATATCTGCTCAGTAAGTTAAAAGATATATAAAAAAAACTGTAACAGTTGATTCCTAAATCAATTAAAGACTCAGTGAATAGAAATAAAATACTGCACGAGTACAAGCCGGTGTTAGACGGAAATCTTGGACGTGTCATTTGAAGCACAGCAATAATGGGTTAAGCTATTTGACATGTTTTACATTGATGATATCGCTTAACTGCATTTCGTTATTTGATGTATTGTGTGTATTCAAGTCTATTTGACTCTTGTTTCCCCGTTTGCATTTGTACTTTACATGTATTTTCTTTCTCCCCCCCCCCCCCCCTCCCTATCCCGCCCACACCCCATACCCCCACTTCCGCTCTCTCTCTCTCTCTCTCTCCGCTTCTCTCCACCCCCCCCCCCCCCCCATTTCTCTCTTCACCCCGCTGCTTACTATGTATGTTTGTGTGTTGTTTGTTTGCGAAAGTGTATAAGTGTTTGGGTGGGTGTTTGGGGAGGGGCGTTTTCTGGGTGGGGATTGTTAAAGTGGAAGTGTTACGTTTCTTTGATGTTATTTCCATTTTGTGTATTTTCAGACTTTTTTGTGTGTTCAATCTTTTGTTTGTTTGTTGGGTTTCTTTTTTTTTTTGCCGTTTGTTCATTTTTCATTTCGCAATTTTTTTGTTTTTGTTTTTGTTCCCCTCTTGGGCGAGGGCTGGATGTAAAAAAGCATGAACTTGCTTATCTATTACCCTCGATAATAAAGAATTTGTCTTGCCTTGTCTTCTCTCTCTCTCTCTCTCTCTCTCTCTCTGTCTCTGGTCATGATGTACCCTGCCTACCCCCATATTGTCCTGTCATATACTTCTGCGCTGATTCTGCCCACCACATACCATTCAGGTTGTCCTGTCCAGCCTGGCCTGCTGTGTGAAAAGAAATCTGTTGTTGTGACAGTGTTGTAGTACCCAGTGTTGTTGCGCGCCCGCGATGATAGTGGCGAGAACATAATTATTCATGGTCTGCTTTTGTTGATTATGTATTATGTACTTGGTTTGATCTGATGGTTCAGGCAGCAAAAGGGAAAAGAAAAAAAAAAGAAGAAACTTAACCTGTTGCCTGGCTATCTATGTTTGTATGGTTTGGGGGGGGGGGGGGGGTGTAGGGAAAAGTCGTACACGCATCCAAACATCTTCGGGTGAGAGTCAGACATCAAAGCACGCACCGCACACCATCCGTAACAAGTGGAGATTTAGCAATGTGACAGGACAACCTAGGCTTGGGTCGGTATGATGTAGCAAAAATGAGTGGCGAGATAGTACTGTGACTGGACAACCTAGGGTTGGGCTGGGTATGATGTAGCAAAAATGAGTGGCGAGATAGTACTGTAACAGGGCAGCCAGGGTTGTCTTGTGTATGTTTTGGGGCCACAACGAGTGGAGCGACAGCACTGTGCCACTGTGCCAATCTAAGGTTGGGCGGGTATGATGTAGCTAAAATGAGTGGAGAGAGAGAGAGAGAGAGAGAGAGAGAGAGAGAGAGAGAGAGAGAGAGTAGTGTGACTGTACAACCTGGGTTGGACTGGGCATGTGGTGGCAGAATGAGTAGTGAAGGAATAATGTGCACCCGCAGCAGTGTCATCACGGACAGTCCAATCACTTGGCCTTGTCCGGCCCGAATCACACTGTCTTCAAACAGATCAGAAGTCACTCACGAAAGCAGTTCGTGGAGTCCTTCCAGGAACTCCCACACAACAGAAGGAAAAACAAGTCATCGTCCCAACAAACTCTGAAGCCCTTTGACACGTTAGCTCGTTGCTGACCTCACGGACAGCCTCTCGACACCCCCCCCCCACCCCACCCCCCACCCCACGGGGTGGAGACAGCGGCTGGGCTCGTGTTGCACCCAACACCCGGTTAGCAGTACACACACGATGTCTACTGAGCTTCGGTCAGTCTCTCCATACCCCCACGGGGTAGAGACAGTGGCTTGGCACGGGCTGAACCCTACACCCGGACGGCAGTCAGTTCCAGGTCGGACACGGGGGCTTCACCGACACCTGAGGGAACTGATAGCTATCTTGATTATCTAGCCTACTTCCAGCACATTTATCGTTCTTGTTAGTAATAAAGTCACTTTTCCCATAATATATTTTACTGGAATTGGGGGGAAAATACCCATTAAAAAATCTACTAAGTTTTAATACAGTGGACGCATTACAATAGAAAATTTTCTTTGTGTAACACCATGATTGTTTACATTGAAGGAACGGATTTCCACATGGAACCCTTTTTCAAGGTACCAAGAATACCATTATTACATATAAAGGAACGAATTCCGTTTGTCCCATTTTATCAAGAAAAGAATGTTTTTATCTTAGCACATCATCATTAGACGTGCCCAGTTGCATTTCAAGGAACGATTTCCGTTCGTCCCTTTTTATCAAAAAAAAAAAAAAAAAAAAAAAAATGTTCATCATCATCACTAGACGTGTCTAATTACATATCAAGGAACGATTTCCGTTCGTCCCCCCTTATCTTTCCACAACAAGTTCAGAATACATTTTCCGTTAATTTATGCACAATAATATTCACTGCTCATTTCCAGAGCTCACCAACACTCGCATCATTATAATGCTTTAAGGGAAAAGATAAACAACACTTTTTTTTCTCAATAATACAGTGATTTAACGAGATTACTTTTTCCCGATCACATATCAGTATACATTATTCTTTCTTCTTTCTATTCACTCCATTCTCCTCATCCTCCTCTCGACTCACACATTCACTAGCTACAACTTCATACTGTCACCCTATGTCTCGTCAAATCAAAAGATATATCAAGGGAACGTCGAACAATCAAATATTTTTGAGTCTTTACTGAGCACTGGAAAGTTCCCAACCACCTGTAGAAAAAAAAAACAACTTAATTAATACAACCCCTAACTTCAATTCAATTATCAATACATTCCTGACTGCCAGCGAGGACCTGCCTTCAGTCTCCCTTCGGCTCTTCTGAATAAGTTGTTCGGCCGGTAGCTCTGTGGAGACTGAAGGGAAATCCTCGCTCACCCGACTAACACAAAACGCAGGTGAGTAGCTGTCAGGTAAACAGGCTTACCGATTTTACAGGATTACCTGTTCCTGTCAAACGTGTCCCCAAAACTTGGGAACGGACGAAATACGGTCCATCACACCACTCATTTTTGCTACATCATACCCAGCCCAACCCTGGCTGCCCTGTCACAGTAATATCTCTCCACTCATTTTTGCTACATCATACCCAGCCCAACCCTGGCTGCCCTGTCACAGTATTATCTCTCCACTCATTTTTGCTACATCATACCCAGCCCAACCCTAGGTTGTGCAGCCACAGTACTATCTCTCCACTCATTTTTGCTACATCATACCCAGTCCAACCCTGGCTGCCCTGTCACAATACTATCTCTCCACTCATTTTTGCTACATCATATCCAGCCCAACCCTAGGTTGTGCAGCCACAGTACTATCTCTCCACTCATTTTTGCTACATCATACCCAGTCCAACCCTGGCTGCCCTGTCACAATACTATCTCTCCACTCATTTTTGCTACATCATATCCAGCCCAACCCTAGGTTGTCCTGTCACATTGCTATCTGTCCACTCACTCTAACCACCACATGCCGCACCCGACCCAGGTTGTTCTGTCACATTACTCCCTGTCTGCTCATTTTGTCTCCACATACCTAGTCTGGACTGTCCAGTCACAGCTACAGCACCACAGTCTACAGTGAGCAATCAATATCAGATCATGACTGTGGCACTTCTATGGACAACGTGTCACCGGACCTTGCCATGACATTGTGGGCAATGAGTGATGAAAACGACCGTTGCCTTCAAAAAAGATTGTAAATATTAAAAAAAAAAAAAAAGTCATTCATAACTTACCAATGAAATATTATAAATATGACAAAATGTTATTCATCTTACCTATAAAGTGTAATTATAACAAAATATTGCAAATATTTTACCTATGAAGTGAAAAAGACACGCATTGCCTCCTTTAAGTTAGAAGTCTAAAAGATGAAAGATTATCAGTATTTCGTTTTCCAACTATAACAAAAACAAACAAAAAAAACCCCAGTGCCTCAAAGTGGGCGTGCCTGACAACAATTAATAAAGAACTAAAAGGTGAGCACAACGCACAACAAACTACAACGAATTTTGTTTTACATTTTATGCCATTTCCATAGAAGGAGAAACAATAGGAAGGCTTGAAGCCATGAGGGAGTTGGTATAGGAGTAACCGACATTATGCTGAACACCAGTACAATCAAACAGAACTGAAAACAGTGTTGACGTGGACTGCTGATCCGCTAGAACACGTTATTAAGTTTACAACAATGCCCAAACATTCAACTGCTTGTCATTGGAAGCTGTCTTTCTGATATTAAAAGAAAAGTTTGGTTTGTTTGCGAAAGTCGCAAAGTTCTCAACACTTGAATGTATGTATGTATGTATGTTGGGATGGACGGATGGATGGATGGCAAGATGGCGGACGAGCACGACAGGCTTACTTTAACTCTCATCGTTTTCGCTATTCTTGCCAGTTCATCCGGCGTGACTGTCGTCGATTTCATAGCGACACGTAGGAATACACTCACGCAAACCATGTGCACTGTTTCAAGAATCAATGAAGCTTTGAGGTTGGCATTACTCTCTCTCTCTCTCTCTCTCTCTCTCTCTCTCTCTCTCTCTCTCTCTCTCCTCTCTCTCTCTCTCTAACCCACACAACCACACACACACACACACACACACACACACACACACACACACACACACACACACACACATGCTTACCTGTATACATGGGCAGTAATCCAGCTTGTTTGCTAGACTGTTATATGCTTTAATAAAGATCATTTCAGTTTTTTTTCCAAACATAAGGCTGTGAATTAATGTGAACAGACCACATAGGCCTATACTGCAATTTGAAGGCTTAGAAACCGATAATAAGTCCAACAAAACAACAGACAGAACAAACTTCACAGCATTGTTCTGAAGACGTCAGAAGAAGATATGGCCAGATGCAATTAAGAGCACCTCAATTTGAAGGTGGGAGGGGGAAGGGGGAGTTTCTACACTGTTCGTTCACTGTTTCACACTGTTAGGTCAATGGAATATGTATTAGTATTAAAATAAAAACTAAATTAATTTTAATATACACGCAGTCTGCTGCACTGGCGAGCAATTGTTTGTGCTTGTCACAGCTTAAAAAGAAATCACAATGACCAAAAAAATAATTAGTGTCTGAATAAGATCTTAAAAAGAAAATAGTAGATTAGAAAAAAATAACAACTTTTCTCTATCATTGCAGCGAAAGTCACAGATGTGTTATTATGTCTTAGTGCATGCCATCAGGAGTTCTTTATTATCAGCAGTACATCTTTGGTCGTTCATCTGTTCGTTTATATGTTCTTGCTGCTTTTTTTGTTTTTGTTTTTTAATTCTTGCCCCCCCCCCCTCCCCGCTCCTCCCCCCCCCCCCCCCCCCCCCATGTCACATATGGATATGAATTGCATCAGTTGTTATCACTCTCGATATACATTCTGCCTATGTTACCTTATAAGTTGGATACCACTAAATCAAAACGAATTCCTTTCTTCGGTTAACGAAAAAAAAAAATCTTTAGCCTTGAACTGCCACCAAAAATGATTGTGGCTGAACAAAGGGAAAGGGACAGAAGCAGGCAGATCTTGTTGATGTAAGCTAGCATTAATATCTCCGGACTGGATGAACATGACTTCTAGTCAGACTGGGTCTGCTGATTTCAGTGTAGCACCTAGCGCACTGCCAGGAATAGATGCCATGAAAAAGGTTGCAACTTCGGGCCCAGTCCAACCTGAGCCGTGATAACCCATCTTCCTTTGCCTGTCTCAGCCCTCTCTCAGAAGAAAAAAAAAACACACACAAACAAACTTGCTGCTTCTTATGTTACTGTATGGCAACCAATATCAAGTTGGGGGAAAGTCACGCCCTTTTGATGGGTGATGAAGTGGATGGAAGAGAATTTAGAAGTAGTTTTAAAACAACTTTTTGACTTCAGCATATCTCTGACCAGACTTAACCGACAATTGTAGAGGTTTTCAAGGTAATTCTGTCTGTAGGGATCTGTGGTAATCCTGCATAGACCCGAACCTGAAGATTCGTTTCTTTTGATAATGAGTTCCTTCCACTCTTCTATTCTGTGAAATCACCCGACTTCTCAATCACACATACACTCTTCTCCGGGGTACCTCGTCCTCCCTTCCCCTCCTCTTTACTTTGTAGGAATAAACACTTGAGAAAGCTTGAGTAGAAATCCTTCAGAGAAGAAGCCCTGCTCAGAAAATTGTTTTAACCCTGAACGCCTTACATTCAACTGGTGTAGAGTTGCATCCAAGTCATGACTTATAGATGGCCTTCTGCTGTCAGATAGATTTTTAGTGCTGCTGGGATGCGAACCTGCATTCCTTTGGATAGCTGGACTTCCTATGGCACAGGCGTGTGCTTCTTGTGCCTTGTGACGGATATGTTACCCACATGGGATACCTTCTTTGAGTTGGGAACTTCGCTCCTTATGAAGTTCAGTTTCGTTTCTCATCGACCCAGTACAGCTATATTTCTTACAGTTGCCTCTGTCATTGCCTTTAAAAGTCTGTTATCAGGAAGTGTGTCATGAGATCAAGAGAGCATATAAATCCATTTGCTCCAATCTCTATAGCGACAACTTTAACTCGGAAGTCACATTTCGTTAACCTACTGACAGGGTTGTCAACATCAGGTCAGTGACGGGGTCGTCAATGTCACAGCGAGTTACCTTACCATTGAAGAATGGTGTGCAGACAGAACTTCCAGCAAGGGGAAACACATCAACCTTACCATCAAAAGTTACATACCGTTGGGTATTGCCAGTGTGTTGGTCAGGGTAAACAAAGGATTTCCGAACGCTGGCTGTGGTGCACACCTAGAATCACACAGAACAAAACCTCGTTGGTTATTCACAAATTTTTGATGGATTATAGCACCGTGATCGATAGTGTTCCATGCCACCACACTCATGACATTCATTGAGCCAATTACAGCCAGGTTTCAATTGATTTTTTGGTGATTGATCACCACAGCACTGATGTTCACTTTCACGAGGCATGTCAAAAATATTCTGCTTATTTGAAGTAGAGGAATGAGAGACAGGAGAAGAGGCAGCAAAAGAGGCAGAGAAAGGAGTCGATCATTTCTAGCGGCAGGGTCGTTCCCTGAAAATATGCACGACCTTTGAATGAATTCCGGGAGTCATCTCTGTGAGTATGGGGGAGCCAGTGGTGGGATTGATCTCTCTCGTGCAACACTCACAGAATATAGTGAGTGATAGTCCTTGCGTGCTGCTGACAGGTTAGGTTCAGCCTTTATGAGACATCTCGGCTGCTTGACACGTCTCTAGCGTTGTTTTCCCTTCTCCTGGAGAAGAGTTGCTTGAGTCCCTAGAAACTGAATGATTAAGTTGTTCTCTAAGGGACAGGTAATGTAATCCATCAAAGTGTTTAGCATTATCGGACAAGGCTATTCATCTGTCCATCTGTTGAAGTCATGTCAGTGAAGCTGGGAAAGATTTCTCTGTAGGAGGCTTAGCTTGACTTAATCTGTCACGGAACGAGTTAGCAGTACACCAGACTTTAGCAAAAAAAAAAAAAGTTCCTTCAAATCGTCATAGCTAGTGTGGTCGAATGCGAAAAGAGAACGGAAAATGTAAGAGTAGGCTCTTGAAGGCAAGCTGCAAAACATCGGTCGTTGCTCTTTATTCCACTTGAACAGTAATGCAAACTTTGAACCAGAGAAGAAAGGAGTCAATTTTGTCAACAGACCCCATCAAAATAGACATTTGACAGAGAGAGAGAGAGAGAGAGAGAGAGAGAGAGAGAGAGAGAGAGGGGGGGGGGAGACAGAGACAGAAACAGACAAACAAACAAAGAGACAGACAGACAGAGAGAAGGCAGACTGGGCCGGGTAGGTACCTATCAACCCACCCCAACATGATGCCGAGTCAGCCACTGCTTACTGGGCATAGAGTTAGTTTATAGACTAAAGTTCTGTCAGAACTCTTCCAGAGAAGTCTCTGGCAGGTGGACCTCGGACTGTTCCTTGATTCAGAATGCTTCAGTCACTGATGGCGTGGGAGAAGGAGGAGGACAAGAGAATACATGCAGAAGTGGAGGCCACTGTCCTTGCTGAATGCCACATACAGGATTGGAACAACATATACCACAAACAGACCAAAGGCATTTATAAACCAGTTTGTCCACGAGGACCAAACAGACTTTCTACAATAGAGCAGAGACAATATAAGCAATGAATATGACATTAAGCAGTATTAGAACATAAATAACTAGTCTCGGCTTTTGATTTCATGGATTTTGAGAAAGAAAAAAAAAACTTTAATCATGTCGGCTGGTATTGTATGAAAAATATTTTAGTTTGGTGTAAGAAAAAGATTTGCTTTCTGTGAAAATATGAAATCGCACGTTCTGGTAAACGAAGTAATGTCTCCAAACCCTGCAATCGGCAGAGGTTGTCGCCAATGTGACACTATTTCGCCCTATTTGTTTCTCTTATTTTCCAAATACTAGCATGTAAAATTCGAGAGGATATAGATATGACGAACCTGCGTAGTGGATGTCGTTTTTAAGACAATCATTTTGCCGACAATACTGCATGTTTGCTAGATGGAGATAAAGAATTGTATATGAAAACTCTTTGAAACACTGAAGCGATTCAAGAACATCTCAGGATTTCAAGAGAAGTTACGAAAAATTATGAACGCTTAGCTAGGATAGAAGAAATTTTCTAATGTAAAATACCTGTCAAAAATAAGCATAAAATGGAACGTACCTAAATTCAAAATCTAGGAATATAATTTACAAATGATCTTCCAGAAAAGTTGGGCTTCGCTTTTAGCCGATGAACACGATCAAACGATAATGAGTCCTTTACAAGGTGTCCAGGTCTTGTTCTGTTGACGAGCGAGCGCATACAAAATCAAATTGTTCCGCTTCGAGAGTCCTTAATCCCTTCCGCATCGTCAGCGTTCTGTTCTGTGTCCTGCATCCGCCTTTTCAACTCGTCATTTTTTCGTCTTCGTCACTTTCTTCCTTGGGGACTTCACTTCCTCCGGCAGTGCAGCATGGCCATTTTGGATGTCCCTCGTGTTGTATTTCATGTCGCTAATACCTTTCTTCATCTCCTTGACATCCTCTTTCATGTTCCTGATTTCTTCCTTCATGTTCCTAATGTCTTCCTTCATGATCCTAATATCTTCATCAATGATGTGAATTTGACACTCGGAGTCTGGAGTGAAGAGATCAGATTCTTCACGGTGGGTTCAGCAGCAGGGTGGGCAGGAGAAGCAGAACTAGTAGCACAGTCTTCTGACTTTTTGCTGCCACTCCGGGTTCCACCAATTAAACAAGACTTTGCAATGACTCTCCATTCATGGTCCACGATTCTGTTCCACGTCGCTGCATGCTAGTAGAAAACTGCTCCAGAATAAATACGTGCGGAGGCGACACACTATAAAATGCCTGTGAACGATTGGAGTCTTAATGTTCTTTGAAACATGCGACATGTTTTCTGGCTCTTTTCAACATGAAGTTGATGACTGAGGGCAGAAAACATTCACATCTTACGCGAATCTCTAAGAGGAAGGCAAACCTGTCCACAGGATCCAGAGTTCAAACACTATAAAATTAATTCCAAGGTAATTAGCCAAATTTTTGGAAGCTCACTTACGCGATAACAGTCACTTCTGAACACTGTCCAGCTCCCCGGAGAGAGAGAGAGAGAGAGAGAGAGAGAGAGAGAGAGAGAGAGAGAGAGAGAGAGAGAGAGAGAGAGAGAGACTTTCTTAGAATTTGCATTCGGCGATATCAAAACAACACATTTCATTGATTGGTAACAGTTTATTCTGAAATAACGTTAAACATTGCATTTCTTTTCTGTTTCTCCTTTTATTCTCTAAAGCTGCACGCGTGCTTTCAACGTATAATGCACACAATCGTCAAAAAAAAAAAAAAAAAAGCCTGGAAAAAGAAGGAACGATTCAATTCTTAATGCATTTAAATGATGTAATTGATAATATATTTCAATGAGACTTACGTCTGCACGGCTCTCTTACCAAATTCTAGGCAAAGGTATATTTAACGGCAAATCTACAGACTGCCTACTTCTTCCAGTGTTTTTTTTTGTCCTCTTTCTTTTGCCCTTTTCTCTTCCTTCCTCTCCGATCTACACACTGCCTACTTCTTACAATTATTTTCTTTCTTTTCCTCTTCTCTCTTCT
>CM065737.1:48558046-48580546 GCA_033310375.1 Conus canariensis | reverse complement strand
CAGGAAGGCTTTTCGATTTTGGAAATCTTTCTTCTTGTCTTTATGGAAGTGTTTCTCCCCAGCAGATAGCTAATTCCAGCACAAGCCTGGTGAGGTTTTCCATGGAGCAAATGAGAGGTCACTTATTGGTCCTGCTGACCTTTCCTTTGAAAAAAAACCAATGAAACTGACTGTGCACATGTTCGAGGATTACTTCCCGTACCCCTTTCCCTTTACAGACAAGTCTGTGTTTTAAGATTCTGTTTAAACTGAGACAGATTTCGATTTTTGTTTCATTCCCTATCGGAAAATTATAGGCATCTGGCTGAGCCCAGGCTTTCTTACCATTTCTGTTTTTGTATATCCTGCACGAACCTTTGTGTCCTTAAGCTCAGTGCATAACTTTGGGCTTTTCTGAAAACACATTGTAATCTTTGTGGATGTTTTTCCCTAGATACTGGTCTCAGCTGACCATGTCTTTTACGTTTCCCCTTTCAGATTTTTAGACAAATTTCAGTATATCATCTTGCTTAAACGTCTTAATTTTCCTTCTCTGAATGATCGTTTGCTTGGAGGAACATTTTTCAAATGTACGGGAAGATCCACTCCTTTTTGGTGAGTTTCCATTTTGCTTATCAGGGACAACTACAGTGGACACCAGCAGAGAACCAGGATCCAGCAGCAAGCCTGATGAGCAGTTCACAGAGCGAAACAACTGCCTAATGCTGGTCCTGCTGATCTCCGCTCCTTTGGCGGGGCAATAAAAGTAACAGAGCACTCATTTGTCACGGGAACGGCCAGACGTATCTATCCTCCACCCATTGACGCTACAAAAAATAATAAAGATAAAACACAAAACACGACAAACCCGAAGAAAGCAGTACACACACAACTTTATTAACAAGGAGAACTAACACACAAACACGCAGTCAGAGGTGTGTAGACTAAATCAGCTTCGAGCCCAGTGCTGACATGACACAATCCTTGCTCCCTCAACAGTGAAGGTCTTTACAAACACAAAACAGGAAATGTCATTAGTCTTTCCAACACACGCATGCACGCACGCACACACACACACACATACACGCGCACGCACGCACGCACGCACGCACGCACGCACGTACGCACGCACGCACGCACGCACACGCACACACACACACACACACACACACACACACACACACATGAATCCATCAGAGTAGACCCAATCACGAATGGAAATGCACAAAGGACTATGAGTAATGAACAAGTGGAATTCCCATGCGCCTGCGGAGGACATTTCTCAACTGAGCGCAGCAGGAAGATCCACAGAACGAAGTAGGGCTGTATGAAGACTGATGAAGGAACAGCAGCCCAGTGTGCCAGTAGATAAAACATCGAAAAACTAAGGCCAGGATTCAAACCACAGTTCCAGGGACTTCTACTCTGCTCTCATTTAGACAAGGAATTTGAAGAGGCTCTCGATGCCAGACTCCAGAAATTTGACTTGCCACCCATAAGTGCAAACGTGGAATGGGAGAAATTACAAGAAAAAAAAAAGTAAAGCAACCGGACGCGCAGATAGGAGAGCACGCTGGAGCGCAAACTATACAGCCACATTCGGAGACATCGTACACGAAACCTGTAAAGACGCATATAGTGAAACAACCAAAAGTATCTTTAAAAAAATCCAGATACCAGCGAGAGATTGATACCACCAAAAAGAGAAACAGAAATATGAAAAACGAATTAAAGTCAGCCTAGGAATCCATGAAGAAAGGGCTGGAGAAGCGCTGGAAATACCTGAAAGCACAGCACAGCACCCTCAGGGAAGCAAAATCAGCAAGAAGGAGAAGGAACAAAATGAAGAAAACCCAAGACTGCTTCTTCAGTAAATCCTTACCAGTTCGCCAGGAAACTATTGGAGTAACCAAAACCAGGGACACTCACACTCAACAAAGACATTCCTAAGCGGTTTCCTAGGAAAACGTTATTTGACCCACATTTTCCGAAGCACTACTTGAATTCCACGGCTTATTGCCGCCTGCAGTGTCAGAGAAAAAGTCCAGTGACTAGCCACCAATACTCAATAAAGTAAAGAAAGTGGTTGAGAGAGCCAGAGCTAAATCTTCGCCTGTGCTGAATAAGAAACGTCCCGCTGCCCTTCAGCAGCTTCTTAAAATGATACGATCATCATGGAGAAATTCGACAATCAGCGACCAATGGTTGATAAATGATGGAGTGTATATTCCCGAAGAGCAAAACTCGAGAGACATAAGCTATGTTAGACCAAAATCACTTCTGAACGGCGAGAGAAAAATCGTCTCTGTCATGACAGCCATGGTGACTAAATACCTGACAGTAAATGAGTACTTAGATTTGTCATTCCAGAAAGCAGGCGTGTGTGGCTGAGCAGAGTATGCAACTATGATTTGGGAAGCAATCCAAACATTTAAAGCACAAAAACTGGACCCCGATGTGGTGTGGCACAGTCTGGCGAATGCGTATGGGTCAGTTCCACAAAAGTTGATCCAACTGGCCCCAATATATATTTTTTTTCCCAAACAACATCGAACAAATGCAATGAATTTACTTCAATGGCAACCCAATGAGGTTCTCCACAAAAAACACAAAACAGATTGAATCAATCTGGAAATTGTCTTAGCCATGGGTTGTGCAGTTTCTCGAGTACCGTGTGTAGTGGCAATGGAGGTCATCTTGAAAGCTGCCATGAGCTGTACAGGTTCAGCAGACCTCGGGGATGAATACCCGATGACCCTCCAAAAGCCTCTATGGGTGAGACACAACAGTGTTTTCCACAGAGGAAGACGAGACAAAAAAAAGTACTGAAGCAGATAGACAATTGCTTCATCCAAGATGAATTGCAAACCAAAGAAATCACAAAGACCCTGCTTGCAGAAAAGTACAGTAGCTAAAACAGTTCCGTTTACTATAGCCAACCAGGTCATTCCAATCAAGAGCCTTGGGAGCTGGTATGATGACTTCTTAAAAGACGCAAAGGGGGGAAAAGGAAACCAAGCAAATGGCAGAAGACAGTCTGCAAATGGGGACCAGTGTGAGCTCTCTGCCAAACACAAGGTCTGATGTCTGCAGGTCATGCTGATCCCGAAGCTTTTCTCGCCTCTACTGATATACGATATCAGCTGTAGCACAGCGGAATCAATGGGGTCCCAAATCAACAAATATGTATGTGCTGACAATGCTTGCGTCAGTAACAGTTATGCTGATCACTCCGACTGTTGACACCTTTCGACCCCTCCTTGTGTCCTTTAGCATAGAATCAAAATTGCTCTCTTTGTTTCTTACTCGTTAGATAATGATCTAAGTCTTCAGGAAACGTATTTCCTTACAATGCCAAGAGTATTTGTACAACACGGACTTGCACAACTGGATGACACCACACGTTGTCTCAGATGCACTCAACGACACGGGGTCTAGGTGGCCACCCTGTAGACTCTTCTGTTGAAGACTGTAGAACACAAATGGGGATGCCCACCACAACAGGTGAAGTGACGGACGATTATCCACGCAGGACTCCCAGCCCACAGAGCACTAGGCCAGACCTCTAGGACAGGTGGGCAGCACAGGAGGAGCTCCACCAGGGCTAAGAAAGACGCTGACACGCCGTCACTGGTGGGCTGAAGAGGGTGATGGTCCCCAGCTCCCATGGACACATCTTCTCGAATGCAGGAACCAACAGTAAGCTGTCACTGGTCAACACCAGCTCTCACAAGGTGCACAGCGAAACGATGCAACACAGACCCTGCTCACGTCAAGAACAACACAGTTCACAATGACGGACATTCTGAACACAGTGCAAAGCCACAGAACCACCAGTATGACGCTGAGATTTGAAGCACGTCGACAAGAACCAGACAAGTATTTACATACAGTATGAAACCATGTGGATCAAACAAACCTAAAGACGCAGCGGATCACGGTGATCAGTCTGATGAGCATAGCTGTCGCTTGCTGGTCCTGCCGACCTTCGCTCCTTTGGAGGAACAATGAATCTAACAGAGTACTCACTGGAGAAGGATTACTCCTCATACCCTCTTCCTCTTATATGCCAGTCTCTCATTTAAAGGTTTGTATTCCAACTGGGACGGGTTTGGGTGTTTGCACCAGCCCCTGTCTGAAATGTAAAGGCATCTGGAACAAGGTTTCATTAACTATTGCATTGTTACATGTCCTGCATCAACCTGTGTGTCCACCAAGCTTGTGCAGCGGTATCCAGTGTTTCCAACTTGGGATTTTCTCAAAGTAATTGTTATTTCTTGTGGATGTTTATCCCTGGCCACCTGCCCTCATAGGCCTTATCGTTCGTATTTCCATCTTAGGATTTTTCAGGCAAATTTTAGACAATCATCATATTCAAGAGTGTTTCTTTTCCCCTGAATTGAGTGCTATTGGTCGTTTCTGAGAGGCATTTTTCTGTAGGCAGGAGGATCTACTCACTTTTGGAGAGTTTCCTTTTTGCTTATGAAGAAGTGTTTTTCTCCAGCAGGTAAACAGGATCCAGTAGCAAACCTGGTGAGCTCTTCACAGAGTAGATTACCTGTCACCTTCTGCTCCTGCTGATCTCCCCTCTGAGAAAGCAATGAAACTAACAGAGGACTTCTTGGATATGGAGCAATAAAAGTAACAGAGTACTCCGTGGATGAGGAGCAATACATCTAACAGTACTTCTGGATAGGGAGCAGTAAAACTAACAGAGTACTCCCCGGAGTAGGAACCTAAATCTAATGAGGTACCTTCCCGAAAAGGATTACTTCTCATACCCCTATGTCTTAGACGCAAGTATGTCTTTTAAAATCATGTATTTTAATGGGGATGGACTTTTCACGCATGCAGAAGGATCTGTTCGATTCTGGAGAATTTCCTTCTAGCTTCCGTGGAAGTGTTTTTCATCAGCAGGTAATCAGGTCCAGCAGCAAGCCTGACAAGCTCTCCGATTTGTGAAACAGCTCTCGCTGACTGTGTGCACGTATATATACGAACTTCTAGTACTTCCGAGGAACAATGAAACTAAGAGCACTTACTAGAGAGGGACGATTTATCACACCGCATTTCCCTTGAACAAAAATCTGTCCTTTAAAGTTATGCGTTTCAGCTGGGACGGCTTTCGATATTTGCTGCACTCCCTACCTAAGTATCAAAAGCACCTGCCCCTAGGTTTTATTATCATTTCAATTTTTGCATGCCCCGCAGCAACCTCTAAAACCTTCAAGCCTCTGTAGCCGTGTTTAAACGCAGATTTTTTTAAAAGGTAATTTTAATTTTTGCGGACTATTGGTCCCTTAGCTGTGTCAACTATAATTTCCACCTTTGGATTTTCAGACACATGGTAGCCTATTATCTCATTCTAAACTCTTCTTTTTCCCCTTCACTGTGATCTCTCTTCTTGGGACACTTTTCATACATCCAGGAGGATCTGTCCGATATGGAGAATTCCTTCCTGCTGTTACTTCTTTCCAGCAGGTAACCAGAATCCATTGGCCAGTTTGATGAGCTCTTCACAGAGCAAAACACTTGTTGCTTACTGCATCTCCTGACTTTCCCTTTGTAGGAACCAAAAAAACAAACAAAAAAAAAAAAAACCTAACAGAGCACTCACTGGAAAGGGATTGCTTCTCACACCCCGTTTCCTTTATAGGTTAGTTTTTTCTTTTGGAGTTCTGTATTTCAAATGGTACGGATTTTGATGCTTGGAACTTTTGGGGAACTGGCACAGAAGATTTTCACCCTCTTGCCCAAATCTGAAAGGATAGACTTCGTCACAGATACATATCATGATAATTCCATTAAAGCTTCCGAATGAGTGAGACGGGGAACAACAGAGTCGTTCCTGCTCTTCGCAGAGAAACTCTTTGATTTATATGCAGGTATGGAAGTCTTGGTGTGCGAAGCAAGCGAGTTTTGAACGAATGAGTGCTGTAAACTTGTGGGTGCAAAACAAGTTCGTATGCGCGAAGTGTGTGTGAGAAGCAAGCTGTTCAAAAGACGAAACAAAATTGCGAGCAATAACATTTTCGAGAGTTACAATGAACTTGTACGGTCAGGTCAAAACTCAGGAATATTGAAGATTAAATAAAAGGCATATAAATCCTTTATATCCAGATCAGCTCACTTAGTAGACTTTGAGACTATTAGTACTTTTATGCTATTTTTTTCTTTTCTGTAAACCTGTTGTCACACACCCATGTTTGTGAACATACACACTGGCATTCACAAACACAGTATGCTTACTTCGTACACAACACGCAATCACTCCATTCACCCAAAGGAGCACTACCACAATTGAACTGAGTTTTCTATAAAATGCTCCCTTTACTCACAAAGAAAAGGGTTTTAATTCTTCTTTGCATTTCACTGCATTTTCCAACAATTATTTCTTCTCTTCACAAGATAATTCCCCACATAGAAACAATAATGCAATATTCAAAGTTTTACCAAAAATCCAACACACTCACACACATGTTACACTATCAGTTCTTATATTAAATAGTATCCATAAAGACAAGTCATCTTGACTTGTCGAGGAGCTTTCTTTCACTTGGCTGTACCACCTCTGGACCACCACAGCCTGGACTCTCACTAGGCTTGTACAGCTCAAGCCTGGACCACCACTGGACCACCACTGGACCACCACTGGACGCTGAGGGATTCTGTAACGAAACCCTAGGTCCAGGGTTAACCTCTAAAATGAATTTTATTTATTATTTCTCTTTCTCTTTTTATTCATAGCTCCTTTTTAACTCCTTTCACATTCACTCCAAGATCAATATAGAATACTCACATGAGTCTTGTTCCGCCAACCTATTCCTACCTACAGTTGGGGTACAGAGAGAAATCTTTATACAACAATATGTTATTTATTTATTTTTCAATTCTTCTCTTTTCGCGTTCAACGTTCATCTTTCTCTTTTCCCAAATAGCGCAATATCATCAAATCTGTATAATTATCAAACTTCTGTTATCATTACAATTACACCTTTACTGTAATTGCTTTAACCAGTTTACAACCCCAACTGGTACTCACCTTCTAGGGAATAAGCGACAAGCCTACCCTAGTAGACTTCCAGTCTACATCTACACTCTATAACTCGAGTGAACTTGCCACGCCAGGCATATTACACCCACCAAGGGTTAAGCACACCCAAACCAGGGTTGCATCAGACTAACCAGTCCAATCATATAGCACACCCAACCCAGGGTTGCATCGGACAATCCTAGTCCTATGTTAAACCCAAAGAGGGTTACAATCAGACATCCTCCTATGTCTGTGTCCAGAGCTCCTCTGAAGTAACAATAATCTTCCACCCTTCCTCACATTGGGTGAACACACTTCACAATCCACTCAGCGTCCTACTCTTCCGCATCACTGGCGGTTGCACTCCATGAATACAAAAAAGCATCAAACCCGTAGGTTCCATTCCACAATTGCAAAACTTACAAAATCTCTTAATTGATATGAAACTTTTCCATTCACATCACTTTTTCCTCATTCACATGACACCCCCCAACCTCCGATAAAAAAATTTGATTCATCAAATTTTTTCAAAGAAGAGTATAGGAGTTCACAAAAAAAAATACACCATTGACAGTATTCTGAAAAAATACTTTCCCAAAATGACATGAGTACATGCGAACAGAAAAATGTATATTTATAAAAACATTGTTTCCAAAAAAAATTATCCAAAGCCAACATCAATGCATCAACTATCACTACCGCAAGTAATCAATATTGCACACAACAACATTCCATTACTCAAATACAAACATATAAATTCAACTTTCAACAGCAAACTTGAAAACACACACTGCTTATTACTGTCGAGACAAAATGTCAGCAATCACATTGCTGGACCCTGAAATTGGATCAACCCTGAAACTGTATTGCTGGATCGCCAAAGACCACCGTAATAGACGGTTATTCTTTGTTCTTGATGTCTTCAAAAACGTCAGAGGTCTGTGATCCGTCTGCAGAACAAAAAACCTGCCTTGCAAGAAACGCTCAAATTTTGCAAGTGCCCACACAATTGCTAAGCATTCCCGTTCAATAGTAGAATACTTCGACTGTGCATCAGTGAACTTCTTACTTGCAAACTGTACTGGATGCAATAAATCTTGATGTTCTTGCAAAAGAACAGCACCCATTCCTGTTGAACTTGCATCAGTCCGGAGGACAAAATCTTTCTCCAAGTTGGGCAGAAGTAAAACAGGAGAAGAATTCAAAACCTTTTGAACTGCTTCCAAAGCATTCTGACAATCTACAGTCCAATCAATAGATGAATGCTTGGAACCCTTTGTCAACTCAGTTAATGGAGCTGTAAGAGTTGCAAAGTGAGGGACATAACGCCTGTAATAAGATAAGAGTCCAAGAAGTGAACGAACCCGTTTCTTTGAACATGGGGTTTTGATTGCCAAAATCTTTTCCATTTTCTTCTTTTCTGGCTGCATCGAACCCACAGCAATTGTATGCCCCAAAAACTCCAGTTTTTGAAAACCCGCCATGATTTTCGATGGCCTTGCTGTCAAACCAAAAGAACGGAGTCTTTCAAAAACACTTTTCAAACATCTCAGCAGATTACTCCATGTTTGTGAAGCCAGCAAAATATCATCAAAAAAACTTACAGCAGACATTTCATGTAACCTGAGTTGTCTCATCATTCTCGCGAAAGTTGCCGGTGCATTCTGCAAACCAAAAGGCATTCGCAAAAAATGAAAAAGTCCAAATGGTGTTTGAAAAGCTGTTTTTTCTTTATCATCAACACACATCGGTATCTGCCAATAACCTTTCGTGAGATCAATTTTCACAAAATACTTGGCTTGACTCAGTTGACAAAACAAATCCTCCACATCAGGAATTGGTTCAGAATCAAAAACAGTCAATTTATTCAAAGCCCTGTAATCAATACAAAATCTGACTGAACCATCTGGTTTTGAAACCAGCACCACAGGAGCCACATATGGAGAACTTGACTTTTCAATGACCCCAAGATCCAACATGACCTGTACCTCTCAATAATTTGCTTTTTTGCAAAAGGTAAAGGATACGACTTCATTCGTACAGGAACATCTGTTGTCAACCGTATTCTATGAGGTTCAACACCAACTGCAGATCCTGGTTTGTCTGTAAGTACATCTGTATAATCCTGTAGTAAACACTTTAGTTGAGTCACCTGAGATGGTTTCAAGTCCTCGTTGATCTTGACATCCTCGTATGTTTCACCTTTTAAGGATAATGTAGGCAGTTGAATAACATCATCACCAGTGTCCTGAACTACACCAACAGCAGTTTCATGAATTACAGGCACCTTGTGAAACACAGGTTTGTCAAGACGTTGCAAATGTTCTGTCACACAATCCATTGGTAACAGACATGAAATGTCACATGCCAATGCTGAAATCTTATCATCAGGGACAGCAACCTTGTTGATCATAACATCAGACCTGTGAAAGTACTTTTTCAACATGTTAACATGGAAAATTTTCTTCACACCATTCATATCAATTCTGTAATTAACAGAACATTTTTCAATGACGACGAATGGCCCTTTCCACATCACATGCATCTTGCTCTTGTCATCTGTTAAAAGCACCAACACATTGTCACCCACAGAAAACACACGCATCTTTGCCCCACGATCAGCATACTTTTTATGCGTAGTTGCACTGTTATAAGCATTTTCTTGGGCAATACGACATGCATCTGCTATACGATTTTGTAAAGTAAAAACATAATCAAAAACATTTTTTTCTTCTTGAGACACATTGTCCCCAGACCATGACTTTGACAGGATGCTAATAGGTCCTTTTGGTGAACGACCAAAAAGCAACTCAAAAGGAGAGAAACCTGTGCTCTCATTTGGCAATTCCCTGTAGGCAAAAAGTATGGCTGGAATGTATCGATCCCAGTCTGATGGTCTTTCCTTAGAAACTTTCTTCAACATCATCTTGAAAGTACCATTAAATCTTTCCACAAGGCCATTCGACTGGATGGTATGGAGATGTAGTACATGCAGAAATTGAAAGTAAACGAAATATTTCTTTCATGAGATCTGACACAAACTGAGTACCCAAGTCAGATAATATTTCATCAGGAAGTCCCATTCTGGAAAAAATAGAAAATAATGCTTCTGCCACAGAAATGGTATCAATCTTTTCAAAGGTACAGCTTCAGGATACCTGGTAGCAACATCCATGACAGTGAGCACATAACGAAAACCAGAATTGGAAACATGAAATGGACCAACCAAATCAATACAAACACGACTGAATGGTTCAGTAATGACTGGCATTCTTTGCAAAGGTGCAAATGGTATACGACCTTTGGGAATTGTTTTCTGACAGACATCACATGATTGACAATATTTTGAAACTTGCACACTAACACCAGGCCAAAAAAATGAAGACAACACACGTTGAAGAGTACGTTTGACTCCACAATGACCCGAAAACATGGAATCATGTGCAGTATGCAAAACAGTATCACGTAAAGACATAGGAACGACAATCTGCTCCACCACCTGTTCATCTTTAGGAAAAAGACGGTATAAAAGATTATTCTTTTTTATGTACATGATATCAGTCACTTTGTCAGGTACCTCAGGAACAACTTTCTGAAACAAATGAGTCAATGTTGTATCTGTCTTTTGTAAATCACTCAAATGTTCAGGAGTCACATCCAATTTTGGGACATAGGGAACAACCAGGGGTTTTTGACCTTGCCTTTCTTTTTCCTCTTGTGAACGAGTGCTTACCATAGAAGGCACAAAAGAACCACATTGTCCTCCACAAGACGTGGAAACACCCTTGAGATTTCCAAGAATGAGGTCTGTCACAGGATCATCAATGACACATGCTGTTATTTCACCTGTAAAATAGGGAGTACAAACATAAACACATGCCAAAGGAAATGATTCAATTTTGCCACCAAATGTACGACATTGCTGATGTGTCCCGGTGTATTGTTCTTTTCTGACTAAATCTTTGCGTACACCAGCAGTAGTACACCCAGTATCCCTCAACAGTGTAGCACCAAACCCATTGACAGCACACGATTCAATGTGTAGACCTGTAACATCAGTGTCAGACACTAAAACATGCTGAGTATCTTTAGCAGTTTGCTTGGGATCTGTTGCTAAGCACACATTACCCTGTGCTAGAAAAGGACAGTCTTTCTTCTTGTGAAATATACAGGAACAGTGCCAACAACCATTGTCCGCACCAGATACTGTATTTGGTACTGTACTATGATCAATACCACCACGGTTTGAAAATTGTCCACGGCCACGAATAGCTCTAAACTGACCAGTCCGTCGAGAATTGGTATATCCTCTTGGATTTGGATTACCCTGTGAAAAAGTTTGTCCAGAATTATTCTCTTGCCAGTTATTATAGGAATGTACATTATTCCTGTTTGTATTCTGTCTTTGAGAAAAACTCTGGCCTCCTCTATGACCATATCTCCTGTTTGGTTGAGAACGACCCGGACCAAACTGGCCTGTTGAAGCAACATTTGCCTCAAACACATCACGGTCAGATTTCCTTGAAAAATGCTTTTCCGGATGAGCAGTCCGATACTGATCTGCCAGCTTACAGATATCCTCTGCAGTTTTACAAGATCTCTTTTAGAAAAATAGCTAGGTCTTTGGATACGTTTTGTAAAATCTGCTCACGTAACAACAAGTCACGCAAATCAGCATATTCTTTCTGTGTTTGGGACAATTCAACCCAACGATCAAATAAATGACTTGTCCTAATAAGGAAAGCTGCAAATGATTCACCTTTTTCTGGACGAACTGAACGAAATTTTTCTCTAAAGCCTTCATCTGTATATTGAAACTTCTTCAAAAGTTCAGCTTTTAGCTCTTCCCATGTGAGAGAATCACGAACTGCCAAACTATGATACAGAGATAATGCGGTGCCCTTGAATAAGGAAGCAGCATACAATGTCCATTTGTCCTTGCTCCAACCACATGATGAAGCATGGTTTTCAAACCTAAAAAGAAAAGAGTCTATGTCATCACGATTCTCATCAAAAGGGGGTAATTTGGGAATGTAGGAAGTCTTACCTGCACCCTGAACAGGAACAGCATCAGTTTGAGAAACATTTACATTTGCAGATTGTTGAACAGCCTGTTGCTTTAACTGAAGTTCCACTCTTTGTTCAAGTTCCAATCTTCTCATTTCAAGTAAATTAAGACTTTCTGTTCTTTTCATTTCAAGTTCATGCGCCCTGATTTTTCCCTCTCTCTCTATCTGTGCTTGTCTATCCTTCTCTTCTTTCTCTAACTGTACTTGTCTATCCTTCTCTTCTTTCTCTAACTGTACTTGTCTATCCTCTTCTTTCTCTAACTGTGCTTGTCTATCCTTCTCTTCTTTCTCTAACTGTGCTTGTCTATCCTTCTCTTCTTTCTCTAACTGTGCTTGTCTATCCTTCTCTTCTTTCTCTAACTGTACTTGTCTATCCTTCTCTTCTTTCTCCAACTGTGCTTCTGCTTGCCTAATCTTATCTTCTTTCTCTGTCTTTTTCTTCTCCTCTCTTTCTTTCGCTCTGAGCGCACGCTCTTCACACTGATCAATGTAAGCCATTAACGCATCACCAGACAACTGCAATTTCTGTCCCTGGGACAAAAATCGGTTGAAACGAACCGTTTCCTCATCCTCCTTCACAAATAAGGATTGGAATTCCTCTATTTGTTGATCATCTACTGTATCAGTCATGTTGTATGAGAGTGTAGATCATGCTTAAAGAAATCCCACAGCGTGCAAATGGGGTAGAGAAATTAAGATGTGAAATAAAAACACTATTTAAAATAGAACAACAATTTAAACTTACTTGGCACTGATTACTAGAATACAGAACTCAAAACATTCAAATTTGTAAAGAACCAAAAAAAAACTGACGGGACAGAAAAGAATATTTTTTTTCCAGTAAAATTTGATCGAGTATGGAAATGCACCCTCACTGAAAAAATGTTTTATTTAGTTGGCCAAAAAATGTGAGAAGTAAATTTAGAAATGGCTCTGAAAGACTGAATTGTGAGAAAGATTTCCGAAATGCCAAGAAAAGCTAAGAATATTTTTTTTTAAATTATTGTTTTAAACTAAAGCAGAGCACTGTTTTCAAAAAGGAATCCAAAAGAATGTGCCAGAAAAAACACAATTTTACAAGAAAGATTTTCAACTAAACCTTACAACATTTAAAATAAAGGGAGCATTTACACACACTAATCAGAAACCCTATTTAAAATAGCAAAAAAAAAACCCGCCTAAACTTGAAACTAGAGAGGAGCTTATTGTAAAGAATATCAAGAGAATTTTAATTAGAATAGAGACAGAAACCAAGAGAGGCGAAAATTTGAAAAAAGTAGGAAAAGTAAGACCGAGCAAAAGAACCCTTAGGTAGCCCACTAATTGAAACTACCACCCGTAGAACTGGAGACGGGAATACTAAGAACAAGTATACATTACATAAACAATTGACACACCATAAATATAGATAAGAAAAACAAAATTGAAAATGCCAATGAAAATGAATAAATATAACAATTATTCAGCAATGCAGAGGGGAACAAAATAGTATCTTTATAATTGTAATTTGGCAGAGTAATTTTACTTCTATTTTTCTTTTTTTTTTTTTACAAAGGGGTTCAAAACAATATTTTAGCAGCAGTACTCGCTCAAAAAACTAAATCCTATTAAACTCTAGCCTAAATTCAAAGTCGGGGTCACCACTGTCACACACCCATGTTTGTGAACATACACACTGGCATTCACAAACACAGTATGCTTACTTCGTACACAACACGCAATCACTCCATTCACCCAAAGGAGCACTACCACAATTGAACTGAGTTTTCTATAAAATGCTCCCTTTACTCACAAAGAAAAGGGTTTTAATTCTTCTTTGCATTTCACTGCATTTTCCAACAATTATTTCTTCTCTTCACAAGATAATTCCCCACATAGAAACAATAATGCAATATTCAAAGTTTTACCAAAAATCCAACACACTCACACACATGTTACACTATCAGTTCTTATATTAAATAGTATCCATAAAGACAAGTCATCTTGACTTGTCGAGGAGCTTTCTTTCACTTGGCTGTACCACCTCTGGACCACCACAGCCTGGACTCTCACTAGGCTTGTACAGCTCAAGCCTGGACCACCACTGGACCACCACTGGACCACCACTGGACGCTGAGGGATTCTGTAACGAAACCCTAGGTCCAGGGTTAACCTCTAAAATGAATTTTATTTATTATTTCTCTTTCTCTTTTTATTCATAGCTCCTTTTTAACTCCTTTCACATTCACTCCAAGATCAATATAGAATACTCACATGAGTCTTGTTCCGCCAACCTATTCCTACCTACAGTTGGGGTACAGAGAGAAATCTTTATACAACAATATGTTATTTATTTATTTTTCAATTCTTCTCTTTTCGCGTTCAACGTTCATCTTTCTCTTTTCCCAAATAGCGCAATATCATCAAATCTGTATAATTATCAAACTTCTGTTATCATTACAATTACACCTTTACTGTAATTGCTTTAACCAGTTTACAACCCCAACTGGTACTCACCTTCTAGGGAATAAGCGACAAGCCTACCCTAGTAGACTTCCAGTCTACATCTACACTCTATAACTCGAGTGAACTTGCCACGCCAGGCATATTACACCCACCAAGGGTTAAGCACACCCAAACCAGGGTTGCATCAGACTAACCAGTCCAATCATATAGCACACCCAACCCAGGGTTGCATCGGACAATCCTAGTCCTATGTTAAACCCAAAGAGGGTTACAATCAGACATCCTCCTATGTCTGTGTCCAGAGCTCCTCTGAAGTAACAATAATCTTCCACCCTTCCTCACATTGGGTGAACACACTTCACAATCCACTCAGCGTCCTACTCTTCCGCATCACTGGCGGTTGCACTCCATGAATACAAAAAAGCATCAAACCCGTAGGTTCCATTCCACAATTGCAAAAATTACAAAATCTCTTAATTGATATGAAACTTTTCCATTCACATCACTTTTTCCTCATTCACATGACACCTGTACTTTGGTGAGAAAGTTATGTGTGTGTGTGTGTGTGTGTGTGTGTGTGTGTGTGTGTGTGTGTGTAATTATTTATATATATTGAATATATATATTTGATATAATATATGCGCATGTGTCTTTGTTGATGGGTCAATGGATGCAGGCGGGAGAGAGTGTGGGAAGATGGGGATTTTCTTGCACCCATGTTATTATAGTATTTGATAGTCATCTTTAACTGTTATTCACGTCATAAAGGATTTAATCTTATGATTTGTGCATTTTAGATGTGCAGAGATAAGATGTGTGTCTAACCGTTCGACACTATGTTCTATTATTGATATCCTAAAACATGTTTATCACTTGTTTTATACGTGTTCAGATCACTGTCCATATCTACTGTTGTGATTATAGTTGCACCTGACATGATAAGCTTATTCTAACTCATTTGATCGTGTTTTGTTGTAACGTTTCTTTCTGTTATCTTATTTTCTCTTATCTTAATCTCATGCATTGACTGAAATGTTACACAAACTAAACACTGTAACTGCGTAAAATCCACTAGCCACAGGATTCAATACGACGGGTAGTATGGAGGACCCCAACCGTCTTAAATGGGAGCATTGGTATGATCAACTCGAACCTTTTCGAGTACTATCTATCCAAATTTGGGACATCGGTAATCCCATTGTGCTCGCATTTGGTACATTTGGAAACGTATTCATTATTTTGATCATGATTCGTCTCCCGGCATCTACTTACGGTGTTTTCTTCGGAGTTCTGGCCTGCTCGGATCAGCTGATATTAGCTACGGATCCCCTCAACGCCTTGCTCTTCAAATTATTCGATGCGCCGGCTTTTAAATATCTCGGTTCCTGGCAGTGTAAAGTGTACAATATGATGTTTTCCACAACGAAGACTCTATCTCCGTGGATGCTTGTGGCACTTACTACGTTAAGAGCAGCTTCTGTGCTGTGGCCACTTCGTGTCAATGCTGTGTGGACCAAGGGAATGTCACGTGCTGCTGCTGGCATAATGACCATTGTTATCACTTTAATTCACTGTCACTTCCTCTATGGATTCGATATAGGATTTTGTTCTGATAGATGCTGCGGCGATGCTGTATCAGAGACGTATCAATGGTTTTATGAATTTGTTTGGTCATGGATAGTCATGACTGAAAGCTGTTTTCTACCTTTCATGTTGCTGGTGATCAGCAACAGTGTTCTTGTCTGGACTCTCATCAGGTCTGTCAGAGCAGGCACGCAGCCTCCTGTACAACAAGCCACCCAGGATTCCAGACAACAAAAAGTGGTCACATTGACTATCACCTTGATCGCTACAAGCGTTTGTTTTTTCCTCCTGACGGTGCCGCATACGGTATATCAACTTACTCATTCATATGTTGATTGGTCAGACCCGATTCGGAATGGACAATATCGAGTCCTCTCTGCAGCCAGCCACGTGCTGTGGTATTGCAATAGTGCCGTTAACTTCTATCTGTATTGTCTAACGGGTGCCAAGTTCAGAGAAGAGTTCAAAAATATAACGTTCCAGTTTTTGCGCTTATTCTCTGTGGCAAAAAGTTAGTTCTCAAAACAGCTCCGTCCATTTAATGACAACGACACCATTCAAAATTTTAGTGTTGGTTTTATAGAGGTTAGGGTGATAGCCGCCACTGACTGTGATTTTAACTTAGCACTGTGATCTTGAGGGCAGGGTGATAGCTACAACTGATTTTGATTTGCAGTGAACAGTCACTGACTGTGATTTACAGTGACCACAGTGATGTAAAGGACAGCGTCCTATTCATCACTGTCTGTGATTTGCAGTGACCATAGTAATGTAAAGGAGAGGGTCATAGTCATTACTGTCTGTGATTTTCAATGACCACAGTGATGTAAAGGACAAGGTCGTAGCCATCACTGACTGTGATTTGCAGTGGTCACAGTGATTTAAAAAAAAAAAGGGTCATAGTCACCACTGACTAATTTACAGCGACCACAGTGATGTAAGGTTATAGCCATCGCTGACTGTGATTTGCAGTGACCCCAGTGATGTGAGGTTTATAGCCATCGCTGACTGTGATCTGCAGCGACCCCAGTGATGTGAGGTTCATAGCTATCACTGACCATGATGCAGTGACCCCAGTGATGTGAGGTTCATAGCCATCACTGACCATGATGCAGTGACCCCAGTGATGTGAGGTTCATAGCTACCACTGACCATGATGCAGTGACCCCAGTGATATGAGGTTTATAGCCATCACTGACCATGATGCAGTGACCCCAGTGATGTGAGATTATAGCTGTCACTGACCATGATGCAGTGACCCCAGTGATGTGAGGTTATAGCTATCACTGACCATGATGCAGTGACCCCAGTGATGTGAATTTATAGCCATCACTGACCATGATGCAGTGACCCCAGTGATGTGAGGTTATAGCCATCACTGACCATGATGCAGAGGCAGGCCACCACTGCTGCACCATGATCACACCACCTCCGTGGACCGAACACCGCCAACGGAAATATTTCTGTCATCAAGTTTGAACAGTGGGAATTGAAAAGTAGTCTCATTTGGATTAAGCTTGCTGAAAAGCGTAAATAAATCTCAGAATGTATGCTTTAGCAAATGAATGACCAGCCAACTCAGTGAATGCAAAAAAAAAAAAAAAAAAAAAAAAAAAAAAAAAAATAGAATAAGTAAATAAATCCCAGTGCATGCGTCAGTTAAACTCCAGAGTTCATGCCATGACAACATTCTTCCTGTGTTTATGTCGTATCAGGAACGGCAAAGTGGTTCCTTTTGTAAGGTGCATGTTTCATACTGCAATCTTTTGACAGGAGTGAGAAACCATACTTGTATACGGTCTGCACTCGACGTGGTCACCTCGTTGTAACCCTCATTCACAAAAATCTTATTTTGACAGAGCTTGTTATCTGTATATGAACTCACTGCTCTCTTTCCATTTCTTGTTTGAAAGATGGATGTCCACCTACGATATCTCACCTATGTCGAAAGTGTGCGATGTGAAAAAACACACCACTTGAAAGCAATCCTTTGACTGCCTCTGACCTGTGGAATCATAGGAAAGACACACGTCAGTGAAATGGGACAGCTGATCGACTGACACACGGGGACAGCAATGGCAGACTTCATTGAAATGGGCAGCTGATCAGCTTATTATGTGCGGTGATATGTCAAAAGCAGACTTCACTCGATCAGGACAGTTGATCAGCTGTTATAAAGAGACAGCAAGACAGACATCACAGAGATGGGGCAGTTGATCAACTGATATATGGAGACATTGCAAAGCCAGAGTTCACAAAAATGAGACGGTTTGCTCCAGTCGAGGGCTGGTTCTTCATCAGACTGGAGTAACTCTCCTTATCACCTGCTTTCAAACTGTGTGGACATTCACATGACTACAACCTGCATGTCCCAGGCCGTCCTCTTTTTTCCTTCACCATCATGGCGCTCTAAGTCGATCCACAGGTGATCGTGCCAGATCTGTACTTGAACCCCTGGGAACTGAGTCTATTTCATAGCAAGGGATCCTGGACAGACCAGTGACAAGGAATGTTTAAAGCTGTCTTCACTGCTCTTCATGACGGGTCACTGACTAGTGGGCGATCTCTGATAGACAAATAATGAGGAACGTTTTAAGCCATCTCCCATGGTGCGGATCTCTGACAGACAAATAATGAGGAGCATTTTAAGCCGTCTCCCATAGTGCGGATCTCTGATAGACAAATAATAAGGAACATTTTAAGCCGTCTCCCATAGTGGGGGATCTGTGATAGACAAACAACAAGGAACGTTTTAACATGTCTTCAGTGCTCTTTCCCAGGGCACACGGATTCCAGGCGAGTCACTGACTCCATCTTGTTGTGGGGGTCCCTGACAGACCAGTAACAAGGCAGGTTCTTAAGCTGTCTTCACTGCTCCGTACCTGAATACACAGCTCTAGGACAGTCACTGATTCCACGTCACTGGGGGATATCCCTGACAGACCAATCACAAGGAAGGTTTCTAACGTCTCTTCAGTGCTCTATCGGAGGGTACACAGCTCTAGGACAAGTCACTGATTCCGTGTCATAGTGGAGTGTGTTGACAGACACAGTACGTGGAAAATGTACATGTATATGTGAAAAATGTACATGTGTCAACAATCCTCCTCAAGATAATCCCAACAATCCAAACATTCAAAGAGGAGCTGCCACCAGTCCCCCTCAAGATAATCCCAACGATCCAAACATTCAAAGAGGAGCTGCCAACAATCCTCATCAAGATAATTCCAATGATCCGAACATTCAAAGAGGAGCTGCCAACAATCCTCATCAAGATAATCCCAATGATCCACATATTCAAAGAGGAGCTGCCAACAATCCTCATCAAGATAATTCCAACGATCCAAACATTCAAAGAAGAGCTGCCAACAATCCTGTTCAAGATACTCCCGATGGTCCGAACACTCAAGTAGGAGCTGACGATAATCCTCGTGATGGTTTTTACCCCTACGCTGCTCAAAGGGAGAGAACTATAAAATAGGCATTCTGGCTCACCCACCTCCGCCAGCTCCAACCGGCTAAAGCCGGTTTCGCTGTTGCTCCGCCGGCTTACCCAGAATGCCTATTTTATAGTTCTCTAATAGTAAACACTTTACAAACATACATAATGTGTAGGATTATCTGTTTTTAACACTAATTTAGAAAACTTTTGAGACTTAAGTTTTTGCTTAATCCTTCGTTTTTCTTGATCGTTTTCAATAACATCATTTTCTTTCATACATTCATCAAATGCGTCTCTATCTTTCATATGGAATAAAACCACTGTCTTTAATTGCTCTCTAAAGTCTTTTAAAACTGAGTTATATTTTTGACATAAAATCCACACACTTATCCCAGCATGTCTTCCACTGAAAGCTAGTTTTGATAAAGTATTTCTTTTTCTAACTATGTCTCTTTCTGCCGAACAGTCATCAATAATAAATAGTGTCTGCGTTCCTTCAAACTGTCTATAAAAGTGTTCTAAACACTCACTCAGTTTATTGCTAGGATCAACTAAATAGATTTCATCATCTGTCCATATAAACCTTCTGTCGTAATATGCTTTGTTCCATTTGAGTGTTGGACAGAAAATTACAATATGATCAAAATTATAACTATAAACTGTTTGTAATAGGTCGAGGACAAATATTGTTTTTCCACAACCAGTCTGTCCACAAATCAATGAACAATGAGGGGTTTTTGTCATAAAGTTTAACATCGGCATTGACACCAAAGTCGTCTGCTCCATAGTTTTTAAAACATAATTTAATCTAATCCAGTTATTGTTTTTATCATACTCTCTGTCAAAACTTGTTCAGTATAATAAAAACCTATAAGGTCTAAATGTGTAAGATTAATCCAGTTTAGTTCTGTAAGATCGTTTCTATTTAGACTAATATCAATTTTGTTGCTTGTTGTTATGACCTTAATATCCTCGCCATTGTAAAGAACAACGACAGTAACTTTAAGTTTGTCAACGTCTAAGTTTTGCCAGCTAATAAGAATTCCTTTCATAAGATTGTCACTGACGCCCAGAGCTCCATTTCTCGCCTCATCTTTTAAGACAGAAATTTTAAATATCATTGTGAACGTGTCTCCTAATTTTGTGCGTGGAATGAACTGTAATTTTGTAGAAGCTTTCTTTAAAACCGATTCTCTTCTGTGGAGGATGTACTGTTTGTCCCCAAACGGCTTTATTTCGATCTCTTTCCGACTGTTGTCCTCTGGCATAAGACTTACATGTAAAGGGCCAGAGTTCAATGCTTTTCTGAAACTTTTTTGACGGTCAAAAAATGTAAATGGGCTTAAGAATTCAAATTTTATGTCCCATTCTAAATATGGTTCTAAGTGCCATTTGTTGTCAGTTTTTCGAACTATTTTATATTCATACTGACCCGCATTATTTGCTTCTACATTGCGTAGTTGTTCTAGTTTAGGAAACCTTTTGTTGTCGTCAACCTCTTTGCGTTTATAATAACCATCTTTAGTGTACTCAAAACCATACAAAGTGCCTATCTCACCGTTCTGTTCAAAGTCTTCAACGTCTGCAAGGTCTTTTAATTCTAAAGTTACACACCTCTCAGGCGCTAATGTAACTCCTGATTCTTCTGGCCCACGAGACATTATTTTTTAGTACACCTTATTATTTTATTTCTAAAACAATGTGCAGGTTATCACATTTCACGACTTTCCCTGTTTTATCTGTGATCTTTATATTAAATGATCTGACCCTCCCACAAGCTAATTTTTTAAACTGTAAATTAGGGAATTGTATAATTTCATAATCGCAATATGCAGCTTTCCCTGATGGAAGAGCTCTTAAAACAGTTGAGGGCCTTCCATCATATAAGTTTTCATCAGTGCTCAGCTCGTCCAAATGAACATAGAGTAATGAATGTAATGCAAGATCGAGCGGATATTCTCCCTCATAAGTAGTTTCGTCTGATGTAACTATAAAACTATGATTGTCAGTTGCAAAGCCTAACATTTTAGCTAGCTCTACATCAAAAAGGTAATGGTCTACTTCTTCTTCAGGTTTGAATGTCAACATTATTTTCAAATTTGCATTGTTAAGTTTGAGAGTAATGTCGAAGTTACTCATTGCTTCTTTTAGCGAGCAAAACCCGTAATAACCATCAGGTATGGTTAACTGGCTAACTAAGTTTCCTCTGTTATCAAATTTTTTAATCTTATTATTCTCCTTGGATTCAGTTATATTAAACCATACGACTTTGTAAAAAATTTCATGGAGTGCGACCCTTTGGGTTCCGCAGTTATTATCAATAGCATATTCTAAAAACGAAGGACTGTCTTGAGTTGTTATTGTTACAAACATTTTTAAAACAAATTTAAAAATGAGTGCATTCAAATATACTAATGCAAAATATTCTGTCGGGCCGCACTACAGTCCTAAAGATATAACAACTGATACCCTCGACATTTCTGTGACTCAGTCTGACGCCTTTCAAGTAAAGGTTAGTACTCCATTGGACAGATATCTTAATCCTCCTATTAAAAACGACTACATCCCGAAAGTGTGGTTTAGTCATCCGATGCAGTTTTATCAGAACCAGTTAAACTTTGCTGTGTTTTGTGCATCAACTGGGTGTGGAGTGTCGTATGCTGATCATTTAAATCATCCTGTTCCTTTGGTGAGGTCAGTGTATAGATTTCATTTTTATTACACCTTCAGACGTATTTTATCTGAACTGCAAGCGCCATTACCAAATGACAAAACGTTTAATCCATTCAGCAACAGAATAGATTACAAGGCTTTTGAAAGGATCTGTAACGAATTTGATATTGACCCAAAGACAGACTTTAGACAAAAGTTGGATCTTAATCATGGTTTAGGCACCCTTATTTTTGGGGCGTGCACAGAAAGTATAACTATGATTGGAATCCTCCTTA